>JARYHS010009186.1:62955229-63311585 GCA_031002005.1 Vandiemenella viatica
TTTTAAGGCCATCCAAAATAATTTTCAGATATCGATGAATAAGGAGATACTGAGCTGTCGTTTTATGAACGTCGATTTAAAACCATGCCTTTCATCTAAGCTTCAAATAGCTGTCATAGAGTATTTTTAGTGCATATAATTTCTGTACATTTCAAATTTTCATTTTGCAGTTATGGTGTAAGATGTTGATAGTATTTTGGAATTATAATTTCTCCTCTGCAAACTTCGTATCACTTCTTCCTTTTACACATATTAACCATTTTCAATATTTAGGGCTAAAAGCCTCGATGCAGTCGAAGTAAGTAAATATAGGAGAGAATTGTGAACAAAGAATACGAAACATATTGATCAAGGCTTTTACAGGAATCAACCTGGCATTAATCGTCAAAGATTTTGAGAAAAATGGAAAAACCAAATTTGATAGCCGACGGGAATTTGAAGAGGCATGCTAATTCTGTTCGCGATTGGGGCTACCATAGCATTATCTACTAGGAAGAATGGTCTTGGAAAAAGACGATCTCAACGTTACGGTTAGTGACGTTGGCTAATTCCATACGCAGTTGAGATTATAAAATTCTTATGTCTAACTTTTGAAGTAAAAGTTTGATTGCTTTTCAAACTGGAATAAGTTGGATTGGTAAAAGTGAAATAACCTTTTCTTCGTAAAACTAACTAAGAGGTTACCTATATGCATATAAAAATGAGTGGATAATGGTTGGATCAGGATTAATGAGACACAAAGTCTTTCAGATCTGAAATCCTTAAGCAGTGGTTCTCAATTAGTGGTACGCGTATCCCCAGGGTTACATGAGGCTGTTGCATGGGGCAATCAGTAAGATACTTGCAAAAAAATTTGAAAATATTTCTACCACACAAAGACAATCAAACTATCTGTGTGTGAATTAAAATTCTGTAATGCTGTAACTGTGCGAAGCACTGAAGTGGGATGAAAGGATCGGCACAGGCAGCTGGGATTCAAGAGGTAGAGACTGCAGTCTAGTGATTAAAATATTGATGAGTCTACTACTAGGCTGCAGATAGATATATTAAATAAAGTCTTTGTCAGAAACAGTCTGTTAAGGTTGTTCCTGAATGAATACTTGTTATATTTAGTTCAGAAATCTCTGCCTCATGGGTGAGCGGTAATGCTCTCGCCTCGCATTCGAAAGGACACGGGATCAATGCTCGTCCGACCATCCAGATTTGGTTTTTCTAAAGTTTCTCCAAATCACTTCAGGGTTTTTTCAAAAGCTCGTCACTTGCCCTTATTCAATTCTCGCTTCCAATGATCTCAACTTCAAAGAGGGGTAAAGCTAGAAAGAATTTTTTAAAAAAAAGTTCAGAAAGCCCTGGTTTATCTTTACTTCAGTATAATTCTTTTGTCTGTTGAACTGTGTCCAACAACAGACACAGACGCAGAGTAGTAGAAGACAGCATGAGGAAAATCACATGCCTGATAATTTCCTTGTCCTGTGGGCCTCCGGAATTGTCATCCGTGTTAGCAAACCATGACCGCAGACATGTTCACAAATTCCTTCACTAGAGTCCCGTCCAAGACACTCAAGCTAGCCTAGCGTTATAGGGGTTAGAATGCTATCATCGCATTTTAAGGGTCGCCGATTTGAGTCCGTCCTCCCACATGGGTAGTTTTAAATGAGTGTAGTGTCCATATTGTGTTGGCTTCACTATAGTGTGCCACATTACCTCTGCAAAACCTGACACAGTAGTCAGAAAAATACAAACTGAATCAGGCTGAATGGTCACAGAAAACGAAGGTCGCAAAGTATTCAAATCAACAGATATAGTCAGATCAATTTTCCAAAACGTGCACTTCCAATTTTTAAGAAATAGCTCCATTATTACGGAATATTAATTAATTCATTTGATAGTAAAATAGTACGAGTAGAACATCTACAAGATGCATTGACAGAACTGACAGTATAATGAAGTCGAGGAGTAATTGCCGAAATTTGTATAACTAATATATATTAGTTCAACGTTATTTTTCAACACTTTCACCGGTCCTCTAAATATGATAACGTAACTTTAATAATGTTTTATATGAAGTTGAGTTGTTTCTGTTATTTTCGTCAAATGGCTTTCGCTCTGTTTGTAGATGCTCGTGATTCGAAAAAGGACGTATTTCGAGTACAGATGATGATATTCACACACACAACCTTATTTGAGCTAACTCTACTGAACAAGTATTCTTCGCTTCCTCAGAGCCACTGGTAAATAAACACTTCCTCCAAACGTTTGTTACATCGGTTACTTCCTCCTTGCCTCTGACCTGCAATTTACTCGAGTGAATTCTTCTTAACAAAACTTGAAAAGGGAAGACATTACGCTACGATTCAACCCGAAATACCAATAAAACCTTGGTACCACTCTACAACTTTTAGTAGACGACACGTGTCATCTCTAATAAGAATGAGACTAGGTCACGGGTGTTACCCAGCTCACCTACACCGCATCAGAGTAGCAGAATCCCCCTACTGTGAAGATCACCCTACAGAAATAGCGGACCTAGATCATCTATTTTTTGGTTGCAAGAAATATAACTCTCCACAAAACGAATTACTTCGCCGCATCACAAAAGAAAAGGTCCCCTTACCAACCAGCATCGCAATCTTGCTGTATGAGAATTGAGAATAACCGACAGGTTAATCCCGGCAATCATCAGATTCCTAGAGGAAACAGGTCTCCACATATGAAATAGATTTATAAAACGACACCCAATTGGAAAAGACCATGAAACAACATATCAATAATACATAGCAATCACCTATATAAACCAGATGTAAACCTCTTAACCCAAAAAAAACAAAAACAAAAATTGTAATTACAACTACTTGCGCAAATATATTTGTAAAACTATATCAATGTCTTTAAATAATTATAAGTTATTGTAATCATTGATGTATTGTAACTATTATTGTAAATTTTATCTAAATGTCTGTAAATAATTATAAGTTACTACAAACATTGAAATATTGTAACTATGACCGGAAATTTATGTAATTGTAAATATTGAAGTATAGTAACTATTATTGTAAAATTTTAATTAAATGTCTATAAATAATTTTACATTACTGTAAACACTGAAGAATGGAAACTAATACTAGAAACTGTTATAAACATTGTAAACAGTACACGAAGTATAAGACGTACACCTTATGATGTATGAGTTTGATGGCTGTATGGCAAAAGCCAAATTAAAAAAAAAAAAATCTTTCTTATATAATAACCACATGTAGTGTTAATATATCACGCCCAACAAACTCAACTGAAATTAAATACTCCTCCGTGTGTACTAAAGAACTTCACTATAGTCCGCCTACTTTCCAAATTTTTATCTTATTATCCTTAAACTCTTACTATACTAGCACGCAGCCATGTTGCTACTGGCACCAAATAAAAAATATTTTTTGGCAAGCGGGGTGGATCTGTGAGAGATTTTTGAAGGCGGATTTTGCCTTTTGGTTCAATAACATTGTCTTAAATATTTAATGGCATTCCCGCGATAGCCATTCATCATCTGTGAATGACGTATTTCCAAATGTTTTTTGCTCATACAAGTGAAAGACGACACAAGACATACAAAACACTTACTTTAACTCCCATGCCCCAGGCCGGAATCGCACCAGTGACCGACAGTTCCGGTAAAGCTCCAGGACACGGATTCAAATCTTCGTCCATCCATCCGGATTTCGATCTTGCATGATTAATGGAAATCATCCCGTGAGTGTCGAGATGGTTCCGTAAAAATCCCATGGCTGAGTTCCTTCCCGATCGATGCCCCCAGTCCTTTTTCTCCCTCTAATGATTTCGACATCGACCAGACCTAAGGAAAAAACACCATACTGCGACTCTTAATGTGGAAGAAGCACTCGAGTCCCTCCGCTACCGTAGTCGACGTTGAATGAGATAAATCCAACAAGGAGTAGGTCCAAAACGCACCTCAGAGATGTAATATTTTTATTTGAGAATTTTTTGTGATGAAATCGTAGTGGCAAGTGCTTTTGTTTTAATCCACATTGATATTGGCAACATTTTTTTTAATTTTTTTTTAAAGTTTTAATTTTTTTCCTTTTGGCATTACAACACATACATCGAGGTAATTTGAAGCAAGAAAGGACTGGGGAAAAAACGGGGATGGATTCGGCCAAGGTCTTTTGAAGGCACCTTCCAGGCATTCGCAAGCATTTAATACAACAGTGAAAATAAGTAAAGAAAACAACAGCTTAAACCTTAAATTAATTCAGTACCATAATTTTTAAAATTGTGATACTTATGTTACAGACACTAATATTAAAATTAAAACTGGAGTAAAAAATTGCTATCTTATTGGACTGAATGGTACGCTTGTCTTATAAACTTCTGTGTAGTATTTTATATAGGAGGCTAAAAAGAAATGAACAAGAGGATAAAAAAATGCTTCCACAGAGTCTCGTGCCAGCTCCCACGTCTTATTTTACTACTCTGGCGGTTTTCCTACTACGCCACCACAGACGAACGGTTGGATGTTCTTCTTCGATTGAGACTTGTACTCTGCCCAGATATCTTTGGTGATGGCGAGAGGAGGAAGGGAAAAATGATGTTTGGAAACGGATCAGGATGTAATACAGGGATAAGATCGCTGAATGCCGGAAAGAGGTGTGGCAGAATAGTTATGGAGAAGTAAAAAAATACACTGTGTCTTGTCCAGCCTCGCTCCTCATCGATTTTACTGTTCATGGAAAAAAATGAGGCGTGACATAAACCACATTTTCGGCCAGTTCTTTCCATGCGTCATAAATGCCACCGGGTCGTCGGCACATGCCCTTTTCTTTTATAATTCCGACCATTTCTGCCCGAATATTTTCTGTGTTTCAGCGCTCTTGGGTGATCAATCAATTTGCAGCATTACGGGGTGTTCGACGAATCCCCTCTGATCTAGACGGGACTGGTGGACTGGTGACCAGTCATGCTGGAACATGATATCCCTTCCGGAAATCTCTGCCTCACAGATGGCAACATCACGTTCTCCAGAAATAGATAATATATAGGCTGCGGAATTAAGACGGCCGTCCACCTCCCACAGCACACCACAACCTGCAGCAGAAATCCACGCCCAGACGGTAACAGAAGCACTACCACTTCTGCGGCTGTGGTAATGTAGCGTTGGTCAAATCTTGCTTCACGTGGGCGGTACACCCCACATTACCCGCAGTCCCTTCGTAAACACCTTCTCATCACTGAAGACGACATGTCTCCATTAATCAGGACACCTGGCAGTATTATCAGATGCGAAGATTAGGCCACTCCTTAATCGCATCACGTCTGGCTTGCAAACCTTTTTCTCGTAAGCTCCTTGTGGTTGTTTTAGTGCTTATGTCGAGCCTTAAGTTATTCCACAACTGCCATGCACTTAGAAACGGGGAGTTACGGCAAAGTCTAACAGTTTTTCGATCCTGGTCAGTTGTTGTTTTTCGTCGAGCAGCTGTCTGTATTGGGCCGCTCTGAGACATTTCTTTCGTCTTCATATCTCCGTATCCACCTTGCCACGGCGGATTTTGCATCCCCAAGGTTGTTGTAGCTACTGAACTTTTTGAATGCCCTTCTTCATGTACTGCCCCCCCCCCCTAATCAGCGTCACTTGAGCGATTCATTTCGTTGTTGCAACGGAACACACTGTGGCAGATTGTAGTTTGAAAACAAGTGGCGCAGAGGACGAGGAAGTCTTCTGACGCAAACGATGCCTGTTTCCTTGTATTACGACTTCGCGAATCGTTTGTCATAGTACCCAAGATAGAATTGCATCTTCATTCATTAGTCTTGACGAATAAATACGCAATTGAAATTTTGGAACCATTCAATTTTTCCGACATGAATACTGCTAATTTGGGATTTTTACATAGTGATAATGGACATTATTTCATATTGATATGTGAATAGATGTTAAACACTAGGTGACGTGATGCGATGCAAATTCATATAGCAAGAATTGACTATGAACCCTAAACCCACCTAGCAACTCATAATGTTTTTGAGTTATACAAATTAAATCCTTCAGAAGTCGATGAAACATCTGCTCTTCGTGTAGCACCACATATTTGTGAATACGGCATTTTGAATTCAAAACCGAGCAGGGCGGTGTAACGGTTAGCGTTCTCGCCTCGCATTCGGGAGGACGGCGGTTCGAATCCCCGTCCGGGCATCCAGATTTGGGTTTTCCATGGTTTCCCCAAATCACTCCAGGCAAATGCCTGGATGCTTCCTTCAAAAGGCCATGGCCGAATTCCTTCCCATTCCTTGCCCCCATCCTTTCCCGTCTCTAAAGACCTCGATGTTAAAAAGAGACGTAAAGCAGTTTTTTAAAAAAAAAAAAAAAAAAAAAACGAATTCAAAGGATCATATTTTCTCTATATTTCAATTTTAGCTTTTGCGGTTATGTTAGTGCCGATCGATGGTACTGAGGAATTTATATGTCTTCTCTGAAAACCACACATTCGTTCTTGTGTTACTTGCCTGTTTTGTGCTTAAGGCTTTCTCCTCGTTTACATCTAGGTCATTAGAGATGGGAGTGCATTGGAGACAAAAACGGGAAGGAATTCGACCATTGCCTTTGAATGAACCCTCCCAGCGTTCGTATCGACTGATATTGTGAAACCATGGAAAACTGACATCGGGATACCCGAATAGGGAATTGAGCCTACTTCATAATTATTCTCACAATGAAGCCTACCGTGAAAGTTTATACTAGGAAAGACAGCAATGAGAAAAGATTTATATTAGCTAGTCAAACAATTAGCGATGTTCGCTAACTTCACATGCAGCTGAAATTTCTAAATCCTTTTGTGTGTGTATTGGAGGAAATAGGTGATTTCTTTTTAAAGTCGAATATTATGGATTCATAAAAGGTTAATCATACTTATCTGAAAACTAACATCTACGTGCCTGTGATTGCTATGTGGAACATCTGACTAAACGACTAAACGTAATTCTGAAATCTGTAGTGGATCGAACATTTCCGCGTCTTAGAAAACAACTATGACAAGATTACTTTATGTTATTGTTCAGAAAACGATCGTTCGTAACGTATATATTTTCTGATCTCCTATGATGATTTCCTCTCTTGAGCTGTGTCAGATACAACGTTCAGGGATAAACACAGAGCAGGTAAATAAAGTTGAGGAAAATCGCTCCCGGAAGTAGCTGAAGCACCTTGGATTTATCATCTGTATTAGCCATCGTGATTGCAATCACGTTTCCACATTCTTTTACCAGAGAACAGACCAAAATATTTAAATCTAAAGATCGAAGCAGTTCAATTTCCCGTAAGATATGCTTGGAGGTTTTATTTTTTTATATATATTTTTTAATGCACAGTCAATACACAATATTATTGAATTAATTCCATCATGCAAATAGTACGTCATAGAACATTTTCAAGATGCTTTGAGAGCATTGTTGAAGTAGAAATGCAGAAAGATTAATTTTCTAAAATAATTTTAATGACGAATACATAATTATGAATAAAGCGTTGAGTTACAACACTTTCATCCTTTCTCTTTCTATGGTCTCGTAACTGCAAAACATTCATGTGAAGCTTTTTATTCATTTTCGGCATAATGCCTGTCGGCGTCTCTGCAGGTGATTTTGTTTTAAAAGAAGATACCTGGGTTCGTTGGGTCATATTCACAAAACGACGTCAATTTGGGTTTGCTAATATTGGTTTTTCGTCTCATATTATTTCGGAGTTTCAACTTTTGTTGGTGTTAGATTCCTTTACTTTCCACAACATGTTCCTTTACATTGACAAAACAATCTCCTGAATTTACTAATAAAATTATGATTTGGAGGAGTATCAATAGCTTTTGTCTTTAAGCTTGGTAACTGACAGTAATTTGGCGACATTTTTAAGCTTTATATCTTTTTTTGTTTTGCTTTTGGCTTTATGCCTTGTCGACGTCGGGGTGGTTAGATCCGGGTAAGGACTTGGGGGTGAGCAACCGGAAGTAATTCGGCCGTGGTATTTTTTGACGATATCACCCAGGCATTCGCCTGGAGTGATTTTGGGGAAGCCATCGAAAACCCAAATCTGGATGACCGGACGGGGATTCGGACCCACGTCCTCCCGGAAGCCACCTCACAGTGTTACCAATAACCCACCACATTGAGTTATGCTTCTTCTTCTTCTCTTTCGACACCATGTGATTTGAATCCTGAGAGTATTGGAAAGTAGAATCGGGAAAATAATTACAGCCACGGCCTTTTTGAAGCAACTTTTTCGGTGTTCATCTGGAGAGGTTTACGGAAACCATACCAAACTGAAATTGGATGTCCTACGGGGCTTGAATCCGCGTTCTGCCGAATGCCAGGCAAAATTGTTATCCATAACCCATCTGGTTTGGAAGGCATGTAGTAACAGGGCTAGGGAGAAATAAAGGAAGGCATGAAAGGTTTCCCACTTCCATTTTTTCAGCTTTAAAACCTGAAACCGCTTATTTACATTGTCGACGGATTTACTGTTAATAATAATTATTATTACCACTGAAACTGTAACTACTGCGATCAAGTTAAACTTACCTTCTAAAAATGTTTATGGTGAAAACAAAATTAAGGTGTTCTTATTCCGAACTACTGAAGTATGTGGAAATAACTGCATAATTTATATGTCTTGATTTAGTTCACCGTCTGAGTACTTTCGTAAATACACTTTCTACTTACGCTTGTAACACACGGTTCGATAACGCCGCAGCGCTAGAACGTGTGACTAAGTCCATTCAAGCGCTGTTATTGGTTTTATAAATTTTTATCCGTGAGTAATTTAGCGATTCGTTTTAGTATTAATCATGTAATTTCGTTTGCTAGCGAATTGTCCACTGTTTATTAAAAAAAAAATACGGAGTGGCTGTCAAATTTTCTAAAAAGCGGTATCATTCTTCTATATCAATCGATTTAATTAATTCAATCGTTATTATGATTAAAATAGTGATACTCGTGATTATTTTAACTGTAGAACTCCGAACTTAGCCCTGAGCGTTTGCGAGTCTCTCGCGCGCGAGCTCATTTTTTTTTAGTCTTGGGTAAAGCGCTGGATATGAGAGGTCTATTTTATCATGAATTTAGTGTACCACCTACCAGTTATGCTGTCCCATGTGGCAGTCGTGTCTAGAACGAAGCATAATCGAAAGGCGAGGGGTCTCTCGAATTATGTCCCCGACTGTACTTTTCTACTTTTCTCCTGGCGCGTGACAATCTGTAGCTGAAAATCCTTGTTTTTTTTCCGATAAAACTTTACCACTGTAAGGCCTCATATATTTGGTGAAAGGGAAAATGCTTCATCACCAACAAAATAGAATGGCATTTTTGGACCTTCAGTGCCGTCAGAGGTTGTCCTCTTGGAATGCTTATTTAATTGTTTTCAAGCTTCTTATAAAAATAATTTCTTTGGAGTAGTCCTATACTAGCAATAATGTCTATCCTGTGTCCTTAATAAATGATTTTTTAAAGATAAAGTACGCAAAAATTACCCGCTTCTTATTATACACGTCCATCGTAGCAGGAGGCAGTAGGCATCCCACTGACAACGATGGACGTGTATAATAAAAAGCAGGTAATTTTGTGTACTTTACAATAAATGATAACATTCGGTTTAAAATTTTTGAAATGGCAGTCAGCCTTTAAGATCCGCAAAATATGTGGAGAATTCGACTGTTTAAGTCACAAGTTTATTGCGGCAACATCTGTAACAAGACGCATCTTGCGTTGGTTGTATCTCTGAAAGACCAGTTTGGCGGCTCCATGAAGTGCTTAGTGACAGGTGTGTTCATTACAGATAGATCAGGCTATCAATTCTGCCGATCATGAGTATTTTCAGTGAATAGTGGGGATGGACTAATATTAATTTTGTGTTATCTCTATGACGTGGCCACAGTGTTTCTTATCGACCGTACAATCCGTGTCTATTGTAGCCGTTCTACTTTAAACCGATTATCCGCCTACAGTTTAACGTGGTATTCAAACATCTGAACCTTTCTGGTGTACGCACAGATACAAAGCATGCTTTAAAAGAAGTGCAGTAGGGATAACGGCCTTTGAAACATTAAATCCAGACTGAAATTCGAACTGGAGACTTGTCAGTCCCCAATTTGACACCTTAACTATGCAGTCACCAGACTGTGGGTGGAGACCAACTTGTGTTTGTAGGGTGGAAGGAATCGTTCTCTTTATGTGTGTAATGAAATGGGGTATTGTGGGTCTTATCTTTTTTACAATTATTATTATTTAATTTTGATTTAATTCACGTAAAAAAATGTGAATTTAAAATAAATATCTATACGACCTAGACATGGGTCGTAACCCGCCCAATTTGTTTAATAAAGGAACATATGGCTCGCAGACAAAGGTGTATTAACGTTAAATATCTATAAACAATCAAAAGTTCAAAAATAACGCCTTGCTCTACAACAGAGATCGTAAATCCTAAAATTGAATAAAACTTAATATGACTTTACAAAATTGATCACATACAAATAATAATAAAAGGAGATTAAATAACACAAGAATGATTTTAAAATGTGAATAGACACGAAAGGTTATTGGGTTTGCAGCATTTTAATTCTAAAGCGTGATCACTAATGTTCATTCTTGATAGTTAAGGTTTTCTTGCTGTCAGAAATATCTTTAGTTCAGTTTTACACAGTCAGCAAAGGATGGGACCCTACGCTGAAAGAGTTGCAAGGTAAGTTATATGGGCGAATAGTGACCTGTGCCCGCCTAAGGATGAGCACTTTAGCGTATATAACTGCAGCAAATGTCGCCAGCATTGCAACGACTCATCTGATGTTCGTAAGCCCGCATAAGATAATGTCGGCAAAAAAACTCTGAACACTTCAAGTCTTACAGTGTAATCCCATCAGTTCACGATTTCCGAACATTCGTCGTGATGGTTGAAATCGTAAAACCCTCTATCTTGCATTGTAAGTTGGCTTCTCCCTTCTCTTCATCCAGCGTCCTTCTTGAATCACCAATGGTATCGTTTATCGGCTCCCGTGTCAACAGAATTTCCAGAAAAAAATCACTTGTTTCAAATATAAGATTTTATTTGCTATTACTCACTCCCATTCATCCAAGTCACCAACATTTCTGTGCAGAGATCGGCCAACATTGTTATTTTCGACTCTGACTTTCCAGGCTCGTTAGAAGGAAGTAGCCTAATTCCCTTGGGTCCACAGCTGTCGTTGTGAATTTACATGTTCGCTCGGGCGGATTACCTGCCGAGGATCACCTCAGCTAGTCGGATTTCACCGCTCTCCAAACACTCCCTTCAAAACCGCTTTTGTGTGGAAGGTGGTTTATTGTACGAAGGTAGACGTCCAATGGTCGCGACAACGTGTCTAGATGGGCAGCCCACATACACTGGTCGCGTGATGCAATGCCATTACCATTCTGTTTTATTTATATGTAATGAGCACTCTCAATACACGTGTGAGTTATAGATCTCGTGTTCTTCTTCTTTCCCGAAAAAATGTGGGAGAAATTTCTGTGACTGGTTGTCTGACTTCAGAAAGGGTTCGGCTTCAGTTTTTCTGAACAGTACAATTTATATTGATTCACTTTAAAAGAAGTAAAACGAATTAATAATATAGTCGATCTTATTCTTCTCCACTCACTTATTACAGTCTGCTACACTCGTTAGATAATTAGTACTTTACCAAACCGTGTCCACCAGATTCAGCATCATCTCAATTACTCCATATCCCACTCCCTCCAGTTCTACTTCTCTCATTAATTACTACAGACTCAAACATTGAATAAGTTTATATCACTTCAGTATATCATCTCGATTACAGTAAGATATCTCCCCAACACACTTCACTGTACCACTTGCTATCACGCCATAGTTTTCACCACCTCTCGCTATCGCTCACCACATTACCTATTCCTCGCTCCGCATGCACATTGTTCTCGTGAACCTCAGAACTGGAGAGCCTTCCACCAATTTTCAGTGTTACCAACATTAACTCGACTCGCCTTCTAAATTATCATCGCAAAACAAAAAAATGCAACAGACATTTATTAAAACAAAAATTGTGGTATATCAGTTACACTATGAGGGAGACGATTTTTTTTTTTTTTTTTTTTTTTTTTTTTTTTGTTACTAGTATACTTAGATAATGTAGAAGAGAATTGACTTTGGCCTGGGTTCAATTGCAGACAAGGCCTGGGACATGACATCGGTTAAAACCAACTTTGATTGCTGAGCGGTAACGCTCTGGCCCTGAAATCGGCAGGACGCCGGTTCGAATGCCCGTCAGGACATCCAGATATGGGTTTTCCATTGATCCCCAAAATAACTCCAGCCGAATGCCGGGATGCTTCCTTCAAAAGGCCATGACGGAATTCCTTCCCGTTCCTTGTCCCCCATTCCAATCCCGCCTCTAATGACATCGACGTCTTCGAGGCATGAAGTCAAAGTAGAAAAAAAAATAAAAACATCGGTTATGAGTTCATAAGACCGAGCTGTACTTCCACTTATATTTTTTGCTGTTCCAATTTTATACGCTGTCGCTTAACCTGATGACAACAGTTCAAGACTCATTCAGGAAGGCTTAACCTAAAGGTGAGAAAAATGAATGTCACCATCCGTCTTGGAAGCTTAAAACATGTGCATGTGAACAAGTGTTTCTGAGAAAGAACAGTGGCTATAGTCCTAGAATAGACTGCGTAAAAACACCTGAGAACCATAGTGGTTGTGGGAGTTTGTATTGTGCTAGTTGTACCTGCTTGACTCCCGCACCGAGCGTGGTGGTGTAACGGTTAGCGATCTGGCCTCGCATTCGGGAGGACGGCGGTTCGAATCCCCGTCCGGTCATCCAGATTTGGGTTTTGCATGGTTTCCCAAATCACTCCAGGCAAATGCCGGGATGATTCATTCAAAAGGACATGGCAGAATTCCTTCCCATTCCTTTCCCCCCATCCTTTCCCTTCTCTAAAGACCTCGCTGTTAGAGAGACGTTAAGCAGATAAAAAAAAAAATGACTCCCGCATATGACTGATATAACGTCCTAAAGACCTAAAACATTCGGCAGTGTGTCATTCGGCTGTAGATGTGTTATTAGTTGATGTTCAGCTCTTTCTATATAAATCATACGTATAATTAGATTAAGCCTGGTGGATAACTGGTCGATGTTTGACGTGGTTGGTGCTTTGCTTTTGTTCGCAGGTTTTCAGGCAGTCCTTCACCGCCCACTACACCGTCTACGATGTCTCCAACGAGTGAGTATTACAATGGGAATGGCAGCATCGCCTCAATCATATTGCCCATACTATCTCATAACAATCAACCAATAACACTGCGCCAGATTTGTCTGTTAATTTCCTTTACCGTAATGACATTTCTACTATCAAATATGAATTCCTTGAACTGAATACTTTTAAACCAAATTAGTAAATGTACCATTATAGAGATGTTCATTTATTTCAAAATATGTATTTCTTTACTCCAATTATTTTGAAACTATGCTTCTTTTAATGATGGTTGTGTTAAAATTCAGACACAGTAGAGTAAAAAGCTCAAGAGAGGTAAAACCAAAAAAACAAACAAACAAAAAACAAATATGAAGATTTGATTTCCAGATTATTAAGGAAGTGATACAACTATCTTGCTTATTAATTCGGATGTGAAACGCTGTAAAACTGATGAGTGCTGTTAATTCAAATCCCAAAGCTTAGTTTTGAGACAGATACATTAGCAGCGAGCGTTCTGATAGCTCAGTGGCTATGGCGTTTGCTTCCAAACCTTCGCTGCTCCTACCCCGGTCAGGAATTTTGAGTGTTGTGTTTAATCATATGAGCTATGCCAGGACGCTCCGTGGTTCAGATTCCACGTTAAACTGTAGGTCCCAGAGGAAAGGAACTGGCCGTCCTACCTCTGACACATGGCTAAGTATGCCTCCTTCGGGAGGATCCAACCAACTTTCGGGTTGTGGACTAAGTTAAGTTACATTAGCAGCATCGGTTTCGAACGAAACGTTCAAGAGTAAGGGGACACATAAAGTACAGATCGGAAATTACAGAATATTGTAATAATCGTGAGACCAAGAGAAGTGTAGGTAATCATCTTGCGACTTTTCTGGCCTCGAATTCGGGAGAACGCGGGTTCGAATCCCCGTCCGGGCATCCAGATTTGGGTTTCCTCAAATCACTCCAGGTGAATGCCGGGATGCTTCCTTCAAAAATGCCATGGCCGAATTCCTTCCAGTTCCTTGTCCCAAATCCCATCCCACCTCGAATGATCTTAGCCTTCGACGAGGCGTAAAGCAGTAAGTAAAAAAAAAATTTTTTTTCGTGGCTCAGCTGGTTAGAAATACTACAGCCAGATAGTGACTGAAAAATAATGTGGCAGATCTTCTTTCCTCCGCGTCGGGCAAAATATGTATAAAAACAGAATAGTTCGGAGGCTTAAGTTTTGTGATTAGAGAATAAAGGAATAAATACAAATTACATCATTTATTCCAAACGTGCCTAAAACACGACTTGTTAAACATTGGTTACCTGTGACAAGACAGTCGTGATTAAATGAATTGTTCTACAAGCTGTTATTGGTGTATTAGACAGCCGTGAAAATATCAATCAATCATTGCTCTAGACAAGAAGGGTCACAAATATATTAATTTTAGCAAAAGGGAATACCTTCTTTGTAACCATATCAAAATCAATCTGCTATGAATTTATTGCAGAACGAATTACTTCACATTACATTACACTGACACGCCAAATGTCACGTGATGGCTGGGTGCAAATGTACATCTAGAGCATGCTTCGCGTCAATAGATTATAATTGGCTGATGGTTGACAGGGCAAAAACTGCGAGATTACTCCCCCCCCCCCAATTCGAACTTTTTTTTGCCGCCCCCCTGATTTTGCCGCCCAGGCCAAGTGCCCCGGTTTGCTGCCTCTCCCCTGTATCCGGCAATGGATAGGGATATCAACTGTATTCGTGATCGTTCTGTGAAACATTTACTAACGTGATAATAGCTACCCGACTAGAATAAGCAGATATTAAACGGGTAATTATAGTTGCAGACTGACTCTTGGGGCATAGCATTTCAGATGAAATTGCGAAATTCAGGATTTCCGGCTCGACATTGTCACTGGTGTCCCGAGAAAACCTCACGGATGGTTTTACCTCCTACAAGCGAGAATGCTTTTTTTTTTTTTATCTGCTTAACGTCTCTCTAACAGCGAGGTCTTTAGAGACTGGAAAGGATGGGGGGGGGGGCAAGGAATGGGAAGGAATCCGGCCATGGCCTTTTGAAGGAATCATCCCGGCATTTGCCTGGAGTGATTTGGGAAACCATGGAAAACCCAAATCTGGATGCCCGGACGGGGATTCGAACCGCCGTTCCCCCGAATGCGAGGCCAGAACGCTAGCCGTTACACCACCACACTCGGTAATGCGCGAGAATGCAGTTGCCAACAGTGGTTGCTGAATGATCGAGATCTGCGACTGATGACTTCAAACGAACTATACCGCGTGGATTGGCTACAACAGTAAATGGAGGACGCAGGAGACGTGGCTGCGTGGACATTGTAGGGATATAGGCGGTTGATACGAAATGGCAGCAGAAGATCAACTCGGGTGGACTTACTCACAGCTCAGCATCGACGCAGCGGTTCACCCTATAACGCAATGACGAAACTGGGTCACCCGTTAAATTTTTATAATTAATATTAAATCCAATCAGTGACAGGAATAATCTGCTAGGGTCGATTTTTCTGGCTGCTATGGCCGAACAAGAAGACGAAAATCCAGTTACATGGAACCGGTCATCCGGACGAACAACGGACAGCCTCTGCTGTTGACCGCTATGGGACGCTAGGTCCGGGGGAATATCCGAAGAAACGTAGTTGAGTAGCCTTTGACTCTCGCTAACCCGCGATTTTTGGATGGCTCACGCCCTGACTGCTGTCGAAATTCAGCGAATTCTCACCAACACCCCAGAAAATGATTCTAGCCAATAGAATGGCTATTTGAGGTTGAGGAACCATAGCAGATACAATCACTGGCGTAAAATTCTCCGCCTGACACTAATTTCTGCGTATTTCTGTCCTCGTATTAAAATACGACATTTAGAGGCATGGGCAGTAGCAGGGGAGGATATTTTGAAGACACTCCATGCTGGGCCAGCATAGGAGGTATGTGGCCTGGAGTGAACGACATTGGCGTCACTCTGTACGATTTGTGTAGGTACTCTCTATACTTTGAATTGTAAGGGGGAAAACACAAGTTCATTCTGCAGTAGGCAGAATTGCTTATGTAAAGAGTGACTTGAGTGTTTTTAGCTAGCACATGCTGAAACATTTTAGCCGTCGAAAGAGCAGTCTACAATGTTAGGGTAAATGCACAACGAACTTAATACCGAGCGTGGTGGGTGAACGGTTAACGTTCTGGCCTCGCATTAGGGAGGAAGCGGGTTCGAATCCCCGTCCGGGCATCCAGATTTGGGGTTTCCATAGTTTCCCCAAATCACTCCGGCAAGATTCCTTCAAAAGGCCATGGCCGAATTCCTTCCCGTTCCTTGTCCCCAGTCCCATCCCGCCTCTAATGACCTTAGCCGTCGACGAGGCTTAAAGCCCTAAGTAAAAAACTACGAACTTAACAATGTGTACTATGATGAATTTAACAGAAGCATGTATCTTCGTATTTCACATCCAAGAAGTCTGTATCTTAAATCTTTGTATTTGCACCACAGTATGATTTTGTGTCTTGTATGTTGTACCTGGCATTAATACCTTTATACCTAGTACCATAAATCTCTGAATTTTTGTAACCAATAAATAGGAAAGTAATAAACCAAAAAAAAAAATCATATAGACTAGGCCTGTAACGGGCTTGTCAAAAGATATTTTGAACGATTAAGAATTCTCACCTCCGATAAAGCTAAGCTAGTGTCTGTTTAAAGCCGCAACCTATTTCAACAAGTTATTATATTTGAAAGCCTGCACAAACTTTTGTGAACTTTCAACCACCACATTTGGTGGGTAATGTAAAAATACCCCGGCACCCTACATATTCGTATTAATATAATCAATTTAATTATTTCATCAGATCATTATAATCGTGAAGATCAGTCCCTGCTGTTTTAAAGGAAAATTCAATAAAATCAAATGTTGAATGTTTGTCATTCATTGTAAAATTTCATAATGTTGAATTTGTTTCAATAATATTTATGAATTTTTAGAGGTTTGCGTTTGTTTTTTGACAAATGTAAGTCGAGGCATTTGATTTAGAAATCCTTTAATTCATATTAAAATTAAATATGCCTCCGTCTGTCAGCCATAAAGAGTACCCGATAAACAGCAAAATAGGGCAATGATAAAGAGAACTGTAAAGTTTTCACCCGCCCCGACCAACCAACCACTACAACCTAAACGTGCGGAAATATTCACTCGGCCAAAATGACTGAAAAGAGGTTGGTTGGTCTTATTAGTAGCATTTGTAATTAGTAGGCGCCTATTTTCTGATTCGAACAGGATGAAAAACCCACGAAGCCAAGGATCCAACGTGTCAGCTAGACATTGTGAAAGTTGCCGATGCTCCGATAATGTGTTTATCTGGCATGGGTTGTGACCTATGGTTAAAGTAAATCGGTCAACGACAGGAAATCGTTATTATCAGTTGCTGAATGACAATTTGAAACCATTTATAAACCTCACGTATCCCGATATAGGGTGGAAGGTCTAGGATAATAATTAGCAGCTTCACCAGGTGCCGATCTGACCCCGTTTGTTTCAAGAGCACTACGCACAATTCCAGCTAATGATGTGGTCGCCTAGTTCGCAGTACCCTGTTGAGGGTATTTCAGATATAATCGACAGGTCCGGCATCCACCTCAGTCAGGCAGTTATGGCTGCCAATCGAAACAGCTTAACTGCAGATTCCTCTTGCCTAGGTCTGGCGACTAGTTGAGGCCATGTTAAGTGGAACAGGCACCACACAAAACACTTCACGTATTAATCTATTAAATAACATTTATTAACTGATCCCCATTGTGCATCTTTCACTAAAATATAGAATGACTAATTTAGTCTGCATTATTATTTATTATCAATGTGCTTTTACTATCCAACAGCTAACTGACAACATTAGTGATTCTCAAGTAATCTGAAATGTCAGAATCATCTGTAAAATCAATGAACAACATCAGGAGGAAAAGAAAAGCTTATCAGCAGAAGATAATCCTCTTCATCACCTCTGACAGCAACGTTCATTATAAGGGAACCAAGCAAGGAATGTGGAATCTCTTCCAAGCCTAGCTCTTTCAAACTAGTTGACAGGTGCTTCGGGGAAGCGCCTAGCTCTATTAGATGCAAATCAGGGAATGCGAACGGACGAATTTAAGTCCACAGATAGTCGGACACACGAGAATAACTGCTCTTTTCACTGACCTCCCATGTTCCCATATTGTTATATAGCTGTTTAACTTGTAACGTGTGGTCAGAAGCACTTCATGAAACATACGTGACGTAGGATGTCTAAGTGCAGACCGATGATCGTTCAACATTAAGCCTCAAAGTTTCTTTAAATTTACGTAGTGGAATAGCGGCATTCATATAGCGACGAAACGGTCTTTTTCTCGTCGGTGCCCATCCTTAACATTTTTTCCATCCAGAGTACCGCTGACAAGGGTCACCTTTGACCTCGAACGCTCGGAAAACATGCTTAGAATATCAAGCGATCATAAACAAAACAATGGTGTGTATCATTTCCATGCAAAACGTTGCAGTCTGCCTCAAGTAACATTTTAATAGAGGTAAACAAAGTAACAAGATATCAACTGTGGGGAATTCCATTATTTTTGGCATGTCATTGTACTTTGTTAGTTACAGACTATATTGTTTCAACACTTCATCATATATCACGCGTCTGCAACACGTAATTCCGTTCCGGGAATGCGTTATTTGCTGCTTAATACTACACTGTAAACATAAACTTAAATCCTGTTTGTGGATATAGGAATATCACAAAAAACAAGTAACTCATTATTTGCTTCCAAAAAGTTTTTGTATCTCCCATGCATTTTTTCGATAATTGCAGTTAAGAACAATTTAGCCAATTTTAAATTTTATGCTTCGGTCACAGCATATTACATCATCACTACCGATCGTCCATCTGGACGTAGCGCTGTCATCACGAATCGTCACTAGAATCTTGTGTGAGGTAATTAACGTCTCGTGCAAGAAGACGATTGTTCGTTTTCAAACACTTAGAAAATCAGTGAGATCATTCAAGGTACCATAACTTCTTAGTTTAGGTCGCAAATAAATAGTCGTAGCTATTATTGTAAATCTACCCGCTTGTGGAGCTTTCCGCTAGGTTCACGAGATTTTCATCTCCAGCAATATCGACTTTAAAGAGTACCTTCTTTTCCACCATACCAGTTTTGTGCGGCGAATCCGTTGTCATCTTTCATCGTCATTATGCGATTGGCGGGACGTGAAGAAAATATAACACCAATTACTCAGTTGTCATAACGCATCCATTCCCCCACTCATCAAAGTTACTGCACTGGGTGACTCATTTCCCTACCACCTATCTTATTCATGAAAATTATTTGATATACCGTCTCTCCCCCAGACCGTAGTTACTTGCGGAAGTCCAATCTTTTACTTCATTTACTAAACGTATCTCGAGTCACATAATGTTATTTCGTCCCAGGCATCACTTGTAAGCCCGCAGGAATTTTCGGCCACTCCATTTGAAAATTTGCAATAGGAACTACGTGTTGTGTAAACGAGCCTCGATCGTCATCCAGTACCTCGCTCCCCTCTCAGAAACCGCTCCCACCCCAATAAATGATTGTAACAAGAAATTTGGCCCCTTCTCAGAGTATAACAGTAGCTGGGATACAGATGGAAATCCCTCACTCCACTTTCTGAGAAGGCTGAGCTTCGGCTAGCCCTCCTTGGCTTACTCACGTACTGCGAAGAACAACACATATAGCTACAATGGTTTAAGTTTAATTGAAAATTTACTGCTGCACGCCCCTCGTAAATAATAATAATAATAATAATAATATATATATATATATATATTAAAAAATTTCCGGTTGTTTGGCAAAAACAAACTACTGGATAAGATTAAAGCCCGAAAAAATACCTTAATAATTCTGGATACACATTTTTTGTGCTATAAAGAGATTTATGCAATAATACCATTTCCACTTTGACTAGTCATTCAATTTCATGTCTACTGCTTCATCTTCAATAATTATAGTTCAAGGAGGATATTGAATTCGTGAACTTGTTGTAATTTTGTGTTTTGTAGTTCTTCGATTTTACCCTTCCTGAAGTCATTACTTCCATCTATTTGATCTTGCTGCTTACTGGTTTTAAATGAAGATGACGGAGGGCAAGAAAAGAGATGTACTTCAGCTATGGACTTAAGAAGATACGATCCCAGTTTTCGCGTCGAGTGAAGCCATTGTAAACTATTTTTTTTTTTTTTTTTTTTTTTTTTTACGCCTCGTCGACGGCTAAGGTCGTTAGTAGAGGTGGGATTGCACTGGGTACAAGGAACTGGAAGGAATTTGGTCATGGCCTTTATGAAGCAAGCATCCCGGCATTCGCCTGGAGTGATTTGGGAAAATTGTGTAAAACCCAAATCTGGATACCCGGACTGGGATTCGAACCTGCCTCCTCCCGAATGCGATGCCAGAACGTTAACCGTTCACCCACCACGCTCGGTCATTGTAAACCCAAATCTGCATGGCAGGACGAGGATTGAAAGTCTCGTCATTTCGATCAATCATGAACGTCGATCTATCACTTACCAGGCTCGGAGAAAAGATTTACCCCGGAATGTTGCTGGTTATAGGCTTCATTGGGCTTTTTAATTTATAAAGAATTAGAATATTTTTTATATTTCAATTAGATTTCAGTGTATTTAAACTCGCATTTCATTTTACTTAGTTCTGAAAAATACATAAAAGTACCTGAGCTTAGTCATTCTTTTTGCGAAGTACGAACGAATAACGAGGGGGTGGTTGATTTAGGTTCACCTCACGCCCGCTGGGCTCTGTTCTAGGCACAGACCAATTGCTGGGTCGTAAACGGTTTTATTTGCGGATGTGCGGGTGCCTAGATTTATAGGCCATATAACACCGACCCTGCAGCTATGCTAAGCACCAACCACCTGAGATAAAGCATTGTTAATGCCAGGGATCACACGCAAGACTTGCAGCCGTAAAAGGTACCACTTTCGTCAATCTTACCTTGAGACTGGAAGTCGTAGCTATTATACAGGGTGATTCAGGAGGAATGGTAAATATTAAAAAAAGTGGTAGTATGAACAATATTGAGCAAAAAAGTTCATATAAACATGTGTCTGATTTCAATTTGTTTTGATGATGCAGGTTCTGGAATGTTATATATGAAATAAACCTCAGAAAATAATCTAGATCACACAAATAAATTAATTAAGTGTTTTCTTCATGCAAAATAAAACAAATTTTCAGAAAAGTTTAAATCTGAAATTCCCGCCGTCTACTTCACTACATAATTGAAGCATCGGGTCTGTTCGTATCGACTTCAAGCATCAATAAAGTGCTTCAGTTGATGTATTGAAGTCGATGGTGGGATTCTCGAATATTTAATATAAACTGTTGTAAAAATGCGTGTGTTTTCCAATGAATAAAGTAGTTCAGTAAGTTATTTGTATGCTCTTTATCATTTTATGGGGTTTATTTTATGTTCCAGCACCTGGATCTCCAAAACGAATGGAAGTGAGACATATCTTTATCTGAACTTTTTTACCTTATACTTTTTTTTTTTTTTTACTGCTTAACGTCTTTTAACAGCGAGGTCTTTAGAGACGGGAAAGGATGGGGACAAGGAATGGGAAGGAATTCGGCCATGGCCTTTTGAAGGAAGCATCCCGGCATTTGCCTGGAGTGATTTGAGAAACCATGGAAAACCCAAATCTGGATGCCCGGACGGGGATTCGAACCGCCGTCCTCCCGAATGCGAAGCCAGAACGCTAACCGTTACACCACCACGCTCGGTTTACCTTATATTGTTCCTACTACCACCTTTTTTTAATATTTACCACTCCTCCTGAATCACCCTGTATAAAAAACATATCCAATACAAATAACTTCGAAAGAAGTTGCACTGCATCATTCTAATACTCCGCGAATGTCCATAAAATTCTGAAATAACAGCTAAAATAGAATGCGAAACATACAGGGTGATCCAGATAAAAAACAAAAAAATAAAGAATCAATCTGAGAATGTAAGTGGAAAATGTATCGGGTTAAAAATGCATTAAAAAATGGGGGGTTGTTAGTAGTTGGAGCTGCTACAGGAATTGATAAAGTGAAAACTTCTTTCTGTATCCAGATGATTAGCGAGAAAACAGATATTGTTTATATCGCCACATTTTATTTGGGTAAGAAATGAAAACTACTGCTCAATATTTAACTGATACAACAAGTATTTCAGAGCTACAGAAGTAAAAATAAAAGGACTGTGGTGGGTATTACAGGGTTCCTATGGACAGTCCAGTTCCATTGGACACAATTCAGTTGCAATAACTCCCTTCCCTGCACAGCTCATTTGGCCATTGTATTTTGAAGGAATCATTCACTCGTTCGCCGGCAGTGATTTCCGAAAACCACGAAAAAACCGAAAATTTGATAGTCCTTCGATGATTCGAACCCATGTCCTGCCGAAGTTGAGGCCCGTGTGTTACCGCTCTCCCACCACGCTGTCATTTGTTCAGTGAATACAGCCAGCAGAAGTCATGGTAATGAAATACTTTTCGCTGACTTGGATATTGATTCTACACACTCGTAGCGTAAGCGAGTGGAAGGTATAGTGCAGGGAGATAAAACGTCTATCATGCGCAATTCTGTCCACTGAGAAGTAAATAAGAATATTTAATTGATGTCGAAGTCATATTTCAGGAGTTGCAGAGCGGTATTATTGATCCAGCATTATCTTTGATCGATACATAGTGTTGATTAAAAGGAAAGTAACATAATTTGGTTATCGCTAATACGGGGAAACTTTTGCCTCCACTGACAGACTTGGAAAACTATTAATTTACTTAGAATGATTTAAACATAGCAAATAGGGATTCCCTGGAATGGCATTTCAGTTATTTGGAAAAAAAGCCTCTCAATGGAGTGAACCATAACAAAGTAAACCTATTTCACGATTCATCTGTTCAGTAGAAAAACGAAAATTGTCATAAATACAAACGCTTCAATTTTATTACCCTACGAAAAGTGTTATATTATTTAAATAAAGCAAGGGAAAATATTGTTAACTTGGTTTTACAGGATTGTTGCGAGATACAAGTACTAACTATGCCTCTGTTTAACGAAATTCTGTTTCTAATATTTAGTCTTCCAAGCCCAATATCTTGAAAACTTCACTGTTTGCAGCATTATGAATTTTCACAGCCAATAGAATCGAAAGTCGGATCGTAACAAAAATCAAGCGAGATAATCGGTCTACTGGTACATTATACAATATATTGTTTTTATACGCCATTTAATTTGTTCCTGAATAATATGATAGGCATAGATGATATAGTGATAATAGCTGGGACATATAATATGCCACGAAAGCAGTACCTTGCAGTCGTATCCAGAGAGGCGGTCGCTTGTGGCATCCTCTTGCATCAATTTCTCTTAATTTCACTGCTGAGCGAGCTTCTAAGTACTCACAATTCCTTTTTAAATTACTTCTTCCCTTCAAAATAATAACTAACAGCTGGCTTTGCAGCTACGAAATACCCTCTTTCAATAAAAATAATTTCTGTTAAATTGGCGCCACCATCTCCCCTTCCAACCAAGTTTTAAAAGTCTGTTGGCATGAGATAAGGAGGGTATCTTCTCATCTTAATCCAGAAAAAATTAAATGTGAATACTATCACAGAAATAATTTTACCGAAAATTTGTTTTCTCTCTTAATATGAGGCTTTTTGATTATCATTATTAGGAAACTTATATTAAAATCAGCTTATTATTGCCGAACTAACATATCTAATCAAATCGTAAATTTTTTGTCGTTGATCATTGTCTAGGAGCATTATACATAACTTCAGCTGTGACAGATAAGCTCTGAGAGATAAAGGACACTAATCGAACTTGTCCACTGTACGTGTAAATTATTGCTAAAAAAATGTATAAAATGAACCAGTGCATAGACGAAGCACTTGAACAGCATTAATCAAAAGATTGCGTAAATAAAGTTTTTGTATATAGTTTTCTGTACGAAAAGAAGACTCGAAGAATTAATTTATTAGCAACAATATATCTCATAGTTGCTCAAAAGTATCAGAACCAGCTCAGAACATAGGATGTTGCTATGAATATAAATAAATTAAAAAAAAAAAAAAACGAAAAAGAAATTACTCACTTTTTTGCTGGCTTGTTGAAATTAAATTCTAATTAAAGATTATAGAGGAAATAGATTTTATTAAAATAATATATTTTTCATCTAATATTTGAAGCCAGAATGTAATAATCTTGAATTTTTGTTGGTCACTTTCGATAATTGAAACATAATATTGTTTATATAGAAATTAAATAATCTGGGCTACTGCTAACCACTGAAGCTGCACCTACCAAAACTACTGTTGTGTGTGGCGGGTTGCGTGTCTCATCCATTCAGGCACTGTAATGAGGTAATCTAGGTCCCAGCTATCAGTGGATACACTTTTAACTTAATTTTTAAACAAACAAATTCTTTTAACATAAACTGAGAATTCGATGTCAGAAGTCTGCAAGAAATAGTATTCTTTGATATTTTATTCAATGGCGTAAGCTTTGAATTTGTTTACAAAAATAGATGTTAACCAACAGAAATATTTTATAGGATACATAAAACAGGAAAAAACAGTGGACTTAACAACAGTCACAAACATCTGTATACGTACTGTATAACAACACTAATAATAACACATAAGAAAGGATCTTGCATTCTGCCTCTGAAACAGCACACAAACTTCCTCATATGTTTTTGTTTTTTTTCCATTCTTGTGCAATAATTGCGGCTTCGTTGACTGTGTTTTCCGTGGGATTGCCTGTACGGAAACCATATCGTGCCGTTTGCGTTTCAGGTTTCTTACTACTCTTCCCAGCCTGTTACATAGGACTTCCTCCTTGGTTAAACAAATCTTGCAGAGGATGTTTATTAATCACATGTGTGTATGATATTACTAGTTCAGTATCTTTGCCTTCATCTTTTGAAAGGATAACTACGTTTACCGTCACCCGTACAATTGGTATCACCCTGGTAGTACGCAATCTGTACTAATATTATAAATGCGAAAGTAACTCTGTGTCCATGTATGTTTGTTACGTTTCTTGGGATAAACGGCTAATCCGAGGGGTTTTAAATTAGGACTAAAAGATGCTATTTGGCATTAGGGTGGACATAGCATACTTTTTTTCTGTATAAATAATACATTTTGTCATATAATTTTGAAAAATTACAGAACGGCGATAGACAGACGCGCAGGATGTGTAAGTCTCTGTACTACCTTCCTGTATAACGGTCTGGTAGCTCAGTAGTTAATTTGTTTGTATTTAATAAGGCTGCTGTGATATGGTTTGAGATGTTTGTTGATGACCTTCAGAACTACAACTTTTATTCCGTCCGGTTAGATCCATAGAACTTATCACTTTTCAAACGCTTTATCGTGTTAATGAAGTTCATGTGAGTAGTAGTACTCCTTGATTGGCTGGCGGTTCCGTTGCTCTGTTACTTTCTATGTCTCTTCATGCGGCAGTAGTATATGCAACACTCCCTGAACAGTTTCGGCCGAGGATTGATTCATCCGTCGCTCTGGTAAGCTAAAATAGAGAGCTGCACTATTGTCTTTCGAAGAATTATACGCGGATAGAGTGGTCCCAGATTTATATTATCTCATCTTTCATCCTCAACGCACCACAGTAAGTCAGTCGCCGAATACCGCCAATAGCTTTCAGAGAGGCGGAAAGAAATTATAGAAGATAAAATTTCCTAACAGCTTGCCATGGACGCAGTATAGGTCTCATCTTTAATGGAAACTTCCTACACGTAATATTGCTAAGAATAGTGATCACCATTATCATACGCTAAATTTCTGTAAAATTATTTTACCTGAAATTGCGATATTCGAATATTCAACAAACTGAAGTCTGGTACCAGAAAACTCTTATTGCGAAACCGGAGGTCATATTATCAACCTGGATGATCCGTGTTTCTGGGGATGCTGATAATCTTTCACTCCATTAACGTCTGTCTGCCTTCCGCAGCTTTCCGCTCGCTTCTTTGTCAGACGCGAGGTATCTCGACAGCAAGCATCGCGTGCCTGCTACCGTGTGACCTTTGACCCACCTCCCGAGGGGCGCTGTTAACGCCGATTTGCTCGCTGCCAGAAATAGCGCCGCTTTCAACACGCCGTGTTACGAACCACTTTCCTCCCCCTGCGACCCGTGATCCTCAGGTTTATTGTGCTCCAGATCGGCGTGGCAGGCCAAATATTGCATAGTTCGCGCTTCTCCGAACGGTTTACAGGTTCCGAATCAACCAGAATCTTGGTTCTGAAAGACAATGATATCTGTGGTTGATCATAGTTATTACTGAATCTTGGGATATTCCAGAGTAATCCAACTAACAAAGAATCTATGCTCAGCACTATTTGAGGACTGTAACTTATAGGTGTTTTACACTACGGCATATCTTGCTGATAAATTTGTTTTAGAACCCTGACTAGATACAACGACGGTAGAGGAAAATTTTCTAAGAGTTTGAACAAGTTTGCAAAGGAGCACCGACTTGATCAACCCTCCATTAGGCTTCACCCTCTCTAAAGCAGGGGTGGCCAACCCGCAGTTCACGGGCCTAATGTGGCCCGGCTGGAACATTTTTGCGGCCAGCGAGATTCATCATACTTTTACAAAATATATTTATTTTATAATGGCCAAAGTGGTGAAAACCAATGTATTAAACAATACATTTTTGTGCATTCTTATATTCAAAAATTAACTGTCGAAATTGTGAGAAAAAATTAACTTCGGTTTTAAAATAATTATCTTGGGAATATATGACAGACATTGCCTTTCAAAGTTATGAGTTCGCAGAATAATTAAATTATATTCAGTTCAAAAAAGTTTGAATAGGGGGTCTAACTCTAATACTGGGATACATAATTTTAAATGCGGCCAGCGGATTTATGGTGCATTTCCAAAGTGGCCCGCAAGATCGTTTTGGTTGGCCATCCCTACTCTAGAGCAACGGAAATGAAAAAAGCTCTCTATTCTGCCAAAGGGTCTTTTTGGTAGAATTCTTTTGGAAGGAGAATTCACACTCTCATAGTCACAAGATGTTCCGTATTAAACCTCTGGAAGAATCTGTATTACCATCCGATCTCCTTTTTACTATCAGGGTTGATAGTAAATAATACCGCTAATTTCCTGTCAAATATAAACAATACACAGCAGGTGATACACATCAAACTTCGAAGGGAAACTCCGCGCAAAGCCAACTCAGAAACTGCCTATGGTCGGTGCTTTTCACTTTGAAGAAGTGTTTACTTATAAACTACAGAATAATATTTGGAATATAGTTGACGTTTGGAATCACTTTATCCATCGCGAATAAAAATTTATAAACCCCGAAACGAATGTGCGTCGTGAATCGAGGAATCTCTCTCCAGTCACCTGTCTCTTCTTCTCCATCACCACTTTTTCCCAATATCAGAGGTCGGGTGTTTTTGATGAGATTGATTTCTTATTAGCATTGTAAAATTTTGATCTTTGATTTTATGACAGCACAGGAACCGAAGTGTTGCCAACTGTTTACGTAATTATAACTATGTTCTGTGCATGATAACTGTATTTTTTGGGTGCGCAGATTTCCGTGGTCGTTGTCGATGTTATCTTGGTTGTCCGGGTTGAACCAAGTCAATATATGAAAATTTAACGTTTCGGACATCATTTTGCGACATTCTACAGAGGTTTGTCAGGGCTGGGATCGCTGTCGCCTATATATATCTTCCGAAGAGCGCGTAACCGTTTGGAGTGACGTCACCCCCCCCCCCACCTCACCACAAAGGATCCTTCTACGCACACACCCAACCATATATTCCTTCCAAACCCTGGTTCTACATCTGGAAAATCAATAGACGCCACTTAATTAATATAATCAGAAGCAGATTCCACGACGGCAACTTTCCCAGCCACTTGAACCGGATAGGACTAAGAGATAACCCCAGATGTGACTGTGCCGACCGAGCAATAAGGGACATCAACCACCTGTTATTCTCCTGCAAAAAATACACCAACATCTAAAACAAAATGCTGAAGGAACTCACAAGGTGCAAGATCCCCTTCCCAACTAATTTAGCCATCCTGCTCTCTTCCAACAACCATTCAATATACAGAAGGAAATATTCAAATATAAGACAAAGCGGACCAGCAAATCCTAGACCAACGGTCCTAAACTAAGTAGATACACTAACCTTTCAAAAATACTCCACATTATCTAGAACAAACACACTAAAGCAACACCCAATGAGAATAGTTACAAATACAAGTACGCAACATTATTTGCACCAAAGGATCCAAATAGATAAGGCAATGACAGGAACTATTTCATGAATATTCAATTGTGGTGGAAAGATACAAAAAGCGATCCCTGGGCTTTTGGCGACGACTCACACGGTTCAATTGAAAAGGCAATAACGTGATAAATTTTATAAAGAAATTGTAACCCAACTCTCATGGGACTTATGAACCATTGTAAAATAAAGGATAAGAAATTGTAATTTAACTGAAACATTAAACATAAACCAATGTAAAATTAAATGTAAAGAACCTGGCAGTATGGCCGACCAGGCCGAAAGCCAACACAAATAAATAAATAAAAAAAGGCCACAAAATGATGGCCGAAACGTTAGGTTTTCATATATTGACGCCGTTCAAGCCCGACAATCAAGATAACAACTGTATTTTTGTTCGAGGAATATGTAGTTTATGAGGTGGAGATTGGGGTCCATCACGGCATTCGCCTTGATGGTTGTGGTAAACCACTTAAAAAACCGCAGTCAAGACGGCCGGCTGGCGTGGTGCTGGGCTCGCGCCTGCCCCCGTTGTACCTCCCCGATTCACTGTGCGGCTGCTCAGCGCACTGAGCCACACTGGCGGGTAGACAACTGTCTCTGCCAGACGTTTGAATCTTACACTGCTCACCCTCCCGCTAACATGAGTTGGTTCCTGTTTATCTAGACGCAATTCACGACTGACGGGTTTCGTAATGACAGCAAACAAATATTGCTACCAGCAACATTCATATATCGGAACCGAGCGTGGTGGGTGAACGGGAATGCCATGACCGAATTCCTTCCCGTTCCTTGTCCCCCAGTCTCATCCTGCCTCTAATGACCTTAGCCGTCGACGAGGCGTGAAGCAATCACTAAAAAAAAATCTCGGAATGACCGCGAAAATAAGATAAGAGAAATCAGGGCCAGAACCGATTCTTTTCTGTATTTATCTTTTCCACGAGTTATTAGTGAATAGAATAGAAAGTAATTACCGGGCGTGCAAACTTAAAATCAGACAGGAGTGGCTTTCGATAAAGCTCTGATCTGGGTTTTTTTCAAAGGTTTTCCCAGATCACTCCACGCGAATGCTGGGATGGTTCCTCACAATAGCCCATGGGCGCCTCCTGCCACACCCCGTATATCCCTTCCAAATTATTACCCTTTCGGATAGTTTTAATGCACCCTCCGCCACACACTTTTGGTGAATCGCGGAATAATAATAAATAATAAACCATACGCGTTTGTTTTATTGCCAAACGTGTGATATGTTTGTCATATTTTGACAGAAGTGGTCCTATAATTTAAAACAGAACAGGTGCTTGTTGAATGGTCACATGTGGAACCAGAAAACTTCTATGCAGATTTGCATGGGAATTGTTGCTGATATTTTGACGTGAGACTCATTTCCCATACGTTATGGTCGATTCGCTCCTGGCATCTGCTTTTGCTGCAATACTAATCTCTTCTGATGCCCGTTGCACAGTCTGTTGGAGAAAGTAAGACTATTTCAATTTCTCTGTCTCCCTCTCTTTTTTACGCTTATAGTATTGCGCCTCGTCGACGTCGAGTTCATTAGAGGCGGAATAGGATTGGGGGTAAGGAACGGGAAGGAATTCGGGCATGGACTTTTGAAGGAAACTCGGGACTCAAACGGAGTGAGTTTGGAAATATCATTGAAAACCCAACTCTGGATGCACGATTCCAACCCACGTTCTCCAGAATGGTAGGCCCTAGCTCATATACCACGATCGTTATTTTTTATCTAAAACCTACCGTTTCTCCCTGGAAACACACTCGTGCTGAATACATTGGAAACTCACTATGACACAAATCAGTAGGGAAGTTTCTGATACAGTTTAAATTTACATAACATTTTGAAAAGTGGATTAAAAGGAGAATACAGAGTGCCTCAAAGAGGGAAGCCAGTAGAAGCCGAGACCGTTTCTCATTCGCTGAAAAACAAGCTACAAGATTTTAAAAAAAAAATTAAACGATTTTTCTCGTCGAAAATCTAAATTTTGCACCAAACGTGTTATTCCGATTGTAAAAGTTAACCAAGAAGATTGATGATCCTCCAAAGTAACTCCTTTTGGGTGTGCAATAAAGTGTTTATATGAATGTGATACGCCTATGTTAAATTTAGGATTTTTTTCCGTACTGTGCGTTAAAGACATTTCCGGGAGACAATCTAGGAGTAATCTAAATTATCGACTCCATTCGACTTAAGAATCACCATTGATAGTGTCATATGCCCTTGTCCAGTGCAATATGCTGACGAGTTTGACATATTGGAGAGTACTTTGTGGACCATTGTATCTCGTGCCTTACTGTACAAGTACAGGATAGTGAAATTTTCTACCCAACGAATTTCAAGAATTTTAGAACAATTGTTCGTTTTCTACCACATCTCACCTTCTCAAAACACAATAATTTGTTATGCCTTTGATTCTTGTCGATAAAAGCGAATGAGAATTGCGTACAATAATAACAAATAATTCCGTGTAGTCGTAATGACCTGGTGACAGAGTTTCTTTTGGCTGCGCATACCACCCCTGTCTTAGTCATCTTAATCTTACCCGGCGGTCCTACCGAGTACAGGGGACCAACAGTTTAACGTCAAATCCGAACTACGGAAGCTTTCTGGCGTACTTCACATTACACAACAAACTGTACCAGAGGTAACGCGCGGGTCAAGCGTCTATGAAAATCACTGGTGAGACAGGGATTCGAACTGGGGACCTTTCGATCCCCATTCAGACGCCTTAACTACTGAGCCACGAGACCAATCATTGCGTACAATGAACAGGGTTGATATCGGCTATCCTGGTATTCGTCTGGGGGTGGTTCGGGAAACCAGGATCGTTAAGCTGCGAATCGGAGTAACGAACTCCCGATTGACAGCCACGAATGCTCAATCAGAAAACAGTGGAGTGTCAGATATCAATTGGTGCCTGCCAGTGTCTTAAAGTTGTGGTAAAGAACATTTAAATTGCTTCCTTTGTTGTAGGATACTTCTCAGAAGTGATTCCACGACATTTTTCTCTCTCTCTCTCTCTCTCTCTCTCTCTTTTCTCTCTCTCTCTCTCTCTCTTCTCTTCTTCTTAAATCTAGAATTATAATTTCCAGATGCTGGTTTTATAAACAATTTCAATATGCTTGCGACTATTTTCACTCAGACCTAATTAAATCTTTCTCATCCAATTTCTCTTTCCCTCCCCTGTATTGGAAAGTGTTGGTTATTAAGCGTTAAGAAATGGGATAGTGTATTCGCTGTGGGCCTGACTCAGGAACTGATGAAAACTTTGTAGAAAATGACTGCAATAATGAAAAGTTACAACAAAAGGAAAGGTATGTCCATCGTGATCATTCATTTTGCAACATGATTTATTTGAGGCTAAATTAGGTGAAGGTAAAGGTTCAAAAAATCATGCAGCATAATGTCAGATAAGGTTTTATTACTGTCTGGTTTAGAGATTAGAGCCTACCTGCATGGAAAAATTCCACAATGAGCTAGCGTCAGATCTACAATGGCTCTTGACGTCCTTGCCACAAAACAAGGCGTTAGTAATTCATTCTACCTTCATCCACTCTGCCATTCCGTGGCAAGATTTCAACAAACTGGTGCCAAACCTCATTAACGTCAACCGTAATTTTTATTCTCTGTGCCAAGAAAGTTTCAGTTTGTAACGTTGCCTTCTATATCAGCAGTATCTTACGCTTTCAAAGTGTCTCAATCTTGGCAAGAGTGCTAGTAGAGGAGTATTTTGTTTTCATTATTTCGTGAGTTAAATGTTGCTCTTTGGTTCACTGATTTATTCAATGATTATTCACCTCAGGATAACAGATTCGACACAATTACTTCAAGCTGTGCTACGTTAAAAACGTTCGGTAAAAATGAAAGCATTATTTCAAAACCGTAACGGTATTTATGTTTTTTGAAAAACTATGATCAGAGTACGAGAATGTATCTTTACGTTTGGGTAATTGTTCTTCTCCTTAAGAGGAATTATTTTTCAAAAAATGTGAGAAGAGAACCCTCCATTTTTGTTGTACTACTATCTTCTTTCATTTGTGTATTAGTTTCTGTATTCTTTATCATCTGCTAACATTACAACCCACTTCTTCATCTTTTTTCTTCAATGATCCCCTTCTCGGTAGAACGTGAGCTAATGTTTTCTTTCCTTTATTTAATTTAATTTGATGGAATTACGATGGAGCACATGCTCCGGTGGCAATCTCCCTACACTCCCATCTTTCTCCTTTCCTCTTACCACCTACTTTTACCCTCTACTAATTTGAACTTTAAATTCTTTCAATGTTTTTGGATGATTATTCATCATTTCTTTTGGCAATTTATTTCAATTTCTTCCATGCTTCCCTACAAACGAAAAGGTTCCCACACACGAATGCCTGAAATCAAATACAAACTTGTGGTCATGGTCATATGTATCCTTCCACACACCCCTATTAATTCTCCTATCAATATCTTTTAATGACACATCACCAGTATATGACTTCTACACTGCTATGCCTCTCTTCACCCTCCTTCTATCTTCCAACGAATCTCACTCCAGCTCCTTTATCATATTATTACTCTCATCCTCTAAGGAATAACAATAATACTTAAAAACTCATGTTACTGCTTACCTACAATTAATGCTAGAAACATGTTTCAACAAAACTGAACCATACAGATGATACGCCGATATTATACTCTGTAAATCGTTTACTTCATGATGCAACCTACCAACTGACACTGTAGCGCCAGAGATATGCCTGGATGACCAATAAGGCCAAGCCACAGATTAAAATACTGTTAATTTGTTTCCCTAAGATGTCTCCCACATTAACACAATCTGCCTCACAACATGCTGTAAAATATTGGGAATTTTTGTTCGTACTCCCCGTTTCACCTCTAACACCAAAAAAGAAGTTCAGTAATTAGATCTTCGTGATGTGACAGCTGGCACCGACTCCAAAAATAACTAATTAATGTCAAAATTTCAATGAAAGTAATGTAAAATGTTGTCTATTTAGATTTACTTTTTCCTAAGCAAGGTATAAAGTTATTTTAAAATTTTGAGTGCTTTTTTTGAAGGCGGTTTTTATGTTTTTTTAAACAATTACTTTATGAATCCACATGTCACCTACACGAAAACTTTTGCGTAATCCTGTCGTAACTTAATGTAGATTTTTATCCATGTTAGCATTTTATTAATATGGCAGCAGTATTCGTTCCCATGGAATTTCTGCTCATTTTTTCTTCCATATCGATTTCAATAATTGTTACAGTCCCTAGGTCTCCAGCAGTATATTGACAGTGCCTGCTTTCTTTACAGCTCCTATTACTATAGTCTTACGGATGTTTACTTTTAGTCCACAGCCAATGCAACCGAGCGTGGTGGGTGAGCGGTTAACGCTCTGGACCCGCATTCGGTACGACGCCGGTTCGAATCCCCGTCCGGGCATCAAGATTTGGGTTTTACATGGTTTACCCAAATCACTCCGGGCGAATGCCGGGATGTTTCATTCAAAAGGCCATGGCCAAATTCCTTCCCGTTCCTTGTTCGCATTCATTTCCCGCCTCTAATATCCTCGACCTCGACGTCAACAAAGCGTTGTGCCATAAGCAAAAAAAAAAAAAAGCAACTATTATTAATGGAATTACACTAAATAAATTCTTCTTGTTCTTATTTATATACGTAGAATAAATGTACAATAGTAAACCTCAACTTGGTAATCTTTTTTATCGTCTCTTCAAATGGTGGCATTGAATACATTGCTGCAGTGACTCTCGACAGGAACCGTACAGCTTTTATTTTTGGCTTTTCCGCCTACAAGAGACTATAATAGCTACGGTTTTCATCACACGCAGCTAGCGTCAGTGCGAATGCGAGAGAGGTTCCACCTGGGTGATAACAGCGACTGTCAAGCCGCAGAACCTTAATGAGATTTCACGTGTCGCAACGCAGCCGTCCATGCACAAAGCCGTCTTGGTAATGAGTTACCATTTGAAGGTTTAATGAAATGAAAGCCGCTCCGGTGCAGACACCTGAGTGGGTGGGCTAATTGAAGCTGCTCGTCACCCTTTCCCCGCCTTTTAATCTCCTCTTGAAGGCGCCCCGCGGAGCAATACTGAGACCACTTCTCTTCTCCCCAGTTCAGCTCACGACTAATTGCTCGCAGACTCCCCCCACCAATGTAGTCCGGGTTTTGCTTTATGTTGTCTGCGTTTCGATAATCAGTTCTGATAACACGAAGCTGCAGAGGCAGCGAGAAACTTCTCAATATGCCACTACCACATTTTTTCAGCTTTAACGAGTGATTCTCTTTACTTGAACTACGAAAAGTATTGTTGTACAATGTTAACTAAACAGAAATTTATATGAACGTCTGGTATTTTTTCATTGAAATGGCCAGGTTGAGAATTCTTTTGGTTAGTCTGTTTGTTAGCCCTGAATGTGTCTGCAATTTTTCCGAATGGTGACATAGTTCATGTGATTTCCTTTCATCCAAATTCCTCCGGTTGCAACTGAGCCAACGATTTTCCCTAAAAAAATTATTTCTTGCTTTTCAGTATCCTTAATAATCAAAGTTTCCGATGCGTATAATGCTCCGGTTTGGTTACAATGCTACAGTATCTTAACATGGCATTTCGGGATGTTGACTTTTTGTTGTATCTGTTCCAGGTGATTCTATAGGCTTTTTGTAATATAGATATTCTTTCGTTGTTAGCTTCACGATGTAGTCCTGCAGGTTGAATAATTACTTCTAGATATCTGAATTTAGTTACTCGACAGATATTGACAATTATGTTTTTATGGGTTGTACCGCGAATATCCTTCCATATAATGGGTTTTAGCATACAAGATTTGGAAACCACATTTAGCTGAAATTTCATGGAATTTTTTAAATGAGTAGAAAGCAAATATATACCTAAATTGCAAAATACCCAGCGTTTCGTGATCTGGTTGGGGTTGATATATCCCTACAGTATTTTTAGTCACAAAATGAAAAACGTGTTTATCAAAATCACTAAAATCGTTTTCGGAATGTAAAAAACGATTATTTATCCCATCCTTACCCAGAAGGAGATAGAAGTAATTTTATTCAAGCCAATGTGAAACATATGCACCAAGTTTCAACAAAATTGACCCTGCTATTTACAGAACGTAACAAAAGATCGATTTACCCTCACTCCCCTTTTCCGAAGAAAGGGGTAAATTAGGATTGAATTACTACTACTGTGTTTTTTCTTATTATTATTTTACTAAAAATGGGAAACATGAGTGCCTGGGTTCATCAAAATTAACCCAGCCGTGTAGACTAACAGAAGTTACTGCATACAATATCAACCATCTCACTCTTTCCTACAAACATTCTCAATTTGCGGATATAACAATAATTACAACTATTTCTCGCGGCTACTCATGGGTGGACTACACTATTATTGTTTAGTTTTTCTGTATAACACTATTAAGTTATACCCATTTTTTCTGAGACAAATTTGCTTTAATTAAATTTAATGAGCATCCGTTAAATGTTCTAAAACCTTTTTCATAATTCTCATTTTCACTTTTGAAAAAAAAAAAAACTTCATTCTAAACCTACTTTTATTGGTTACCACTTATGGTCATGTACGCGCTGTAAAGGATTTTCTGATAGAACACATTACGCTGAGCAAAAATCTGTGGTGAAGCAGTGTCATTCCCCTTATTTTTTAATTTTGTATTGCCATCATTAATTCCAACAAGTTTATTATTAGCTAGCTGGCCATTTGCACCAAAATTAATGTCATTTAGTACTGACTAATTCTACTCTCAAGTGCGGCACATTCTAAGTATGTGACTTGCTTCACGCATTCTAGTAAATATATTTTTGTTAAGTTCTTCAGTGATTATTGTCACTCTTGAACAATCAGTTCGTAATTACTACACTGCTTCTTCGTGCTTCCAGAATATTCGATAGCTAAATCAAATTGCTGATTCGCTTCCATTTTTAAGGAGGCGATATTTTTGTTTCGTTGATACGTCCCTAACAATTTAGGCAACGTAAACCAAGAAAGTCTCTAACATTGTTTTATTTTGTGACTTACTTTTCCAAAGTCACTACTGCTACGTATCAATTTCGTTTGGAGTGGTAAAAAAATATAAATCACTTTACTGAATAATTTAAATAAAAACTAAAAAAATTGGAGCATTGTTTCTCGAGATATTCATTCAGGCAACCGCGAAATAAAACGCTTTTTATACTTTACCCACAGGAAACAGACATTAATTTGAATTGGGCTTATGATAGAATGATCCTCAAATTTTCCATTCACTGAATGCAATAAATGTTTAAGATGCGTAAAGCAAGTAAGCCCCTATCAAGCCGGATTTCGTAGAATTACATCAGTAAAATCGATACTGCTAAATATCCTAAAATCTGCATGAAAATCGGGTTAAATGTTTTCATTTTACACGTTTAGTTACACAGAGACACGCCCCGATTAGTTATACGAGAGCTTTTGTCCTGACTTCATCCACATGGACTAAAGAATCTCTGTTTTTTTCTACAAATTTTAAATTACCATCATTCTAAATAAGCAGCAACGTAAGCAGTATCCTTATACACGTACCTTCCTCATTACATTCGCTACTGCTCTTACAAATACAAAAATCCATTTAACAGTTTCAAATTGATTATATCATCTTTGAAAATCATTACATTCGTTATCATTCTGATTCGGTGACTTTCTTACACCATGACCATCTATCGGCATAGAAGCTGAATAACCGATAGGTATAAAAATCAGCTTATAGATGGTGTTGGTACAGTGTCACATTTCTTTTACACTGTTTTGATCAGACCGAGCGTGGTGGTGTAACGGCTAGCGTTCTGGGCTCGCATTCGGGAGGACGGCGGTTCGAATCCCCGTCCGGGCATCCAGATTTGGGTTTTCCATGGTTTCCCAAATCACTCCAGGTAAATGCCGGGATGCTTCCTTCAAAGGCCATGGGCGAATTCCTTCCCATTCCTTGCCCCCCATCCTTTCCCGTCTCTAAAAGACCTCGCTGTTAGAGAGACGTTAAGCACAGATATGTTTTGATCAGATATTAATTTTCTGCTCTGTCCGCAGTTAAGGTAGCTTGATATTATTATATTAAATGTTAGTCCAGACATTAAGCTTTCAAACTACTCAGTAACACTTATTTATGCCTGTACATATGTAAAAACATTTGATGTTCAGAAGTTATTTTAATTTTCCGCTCCGCTGACGAATGACGTAATGCAGTCAAGTCAGAATCTAAACAGTGAAAACCCTTGATAATCGAATCAGTAATTTTTGAATGTTTGTTCTAACATCACATCACCATGACAGATTAATATAAATATAAATATGAATGCCTACGTTGGCGGTGGATCATTAAGTTCGAAAATACAGAAACAATAACAAAATGTAAATTGTCTAACATCCAATAGTTTAACTAATAAAATTATGGAGCTTGGAGAAAACGATTTTACGAAGGGCTTTGTTAAAAACTTGAGTTGATTCTGCCCTTTACTTAAAACATTTTTCCTACATAAATACATACATATAACGCCTTCCAAATATGGGTAACTGAAGAGATATGTATAGAATAAAATATGCATTCAACTGAAATGATGGCACAAAACTTTTATAATTAAAAGTCTAGCCTCTAATGATAGTCATGAGAAACAATAGTTAACTTCTCATATGTTGGGTAAGTCATCACATGGTTCCACCCTAAATATCCTTAACAATAGTGATATCGCTCACAAAAAAAAAACAAAAAAAAAACACTTGAATAAAACTTGTCTAACAGGTTTTTTAACGCACTAACAAACCTTCTTATGCCATTTTAAGTGTGTAAAACAGGTTACCTTTTGTTCTTTCGTCTATAGCTACTCGTTTAGGGCGAAAAACGTCGAATTCAGTGTTGTACGTTACTATTTCGGTAGACATAATACATTTATAGTAAATCTAACTAAAAACCAAGTTAACTGGCAGTTATGTACTGCACATCAAGTGAAATGAGTTAGATATCTTAAACTATACGGTTAGGTATATGGCAAAACTGTTGTCCAGTCAGGCATTATAATTCTGAGTGGGTTTGTTGAAAGACAGGTGTATCCTTTCCAACACATTCCTTGAAATCACTTGCCAAGTGCTAAGAATACGATAATTTATAACGTGTGGTACACTTGGCAGTTTGGCGCAGGCACCGAGCGTGGTGGTGTAACGACTAGCGTTCTGGCCTCGCATTCGGGAGGACGGCGGTTCGATTCCCCATCCGGGCATCCAGATTTGGGTTTTCCATGGTTTCCCCAAATCACTCCAGGTGAATGCCGGAATGATTCCTTCAAAAGGCCATGGCCGAATTCCTTCCCATTCCTTGCCCCCCGCCCCCCCATCCTTTCCCGTCTCTAAAGACCTAGTTGTTATAGGAGACGTTAAGCAGTTAAAAAAACAAAAATTGGCGCAGGTTCTTAATTTCAGCTTAATGCAAAGGAAGGTATCTAAGAAAAGTGGAGGGGACAGGTCGTGCTACAGGCATATTTTTTCCAATTCTGTACTTCTGAACTATATGAAAACCATTCTGGCACTATATACCACAGAAAGTGCTGAATGAAATGGCGTCCAAAAGATATGTTAAGGATTGTCGTAAAAATGTATTTTTGTCCATCAGTGCAGGTCGGAAAGATTATTTAATATTCAGCAATATCAGAGCATATTTTGACGTTCGAATGCCGTTATTATTCAGTCGTACCAGACTTTACATTCTCCAATGATGGGTGTTCCACATATTTACATGGCTTCTATATCCAGATGTTGTTTCTTGGGAGCAAGATATCTAAGAGAAAAATGTGATTTCTTGGCTGAAAGGTGCTCACAGCTCAGCCAATAGATATTAACGTAACGTTGCTGAAGAGACAGTTGTAAAAATAGAATCCATTACAACTGACACTGGAAGTTGAAGTCTTGGTTGGGTTATGTGCTATATCTGCTTCCATCTGCTCACCTGTTGCAATTTTCAGCCGTCAAGGTTTCTTCCGGGGAAAATTACGCCTTCCCTGTTAGCGCTTGTTAATGTTTCAAAAGTTGAGCGCGCCGGAAGTTGTCGATCCGGAACTCTCACTTGCTGAAGCACTTTTTCCTGCAAAGTCTACCCCTCGACACCATTCAAATTATCAGAATATCGATTCTTTAGATGCGGTTAAATGGAATAACAATTTTAGGATAATTATACTGTAACACACTTTTCGCCTTATAATGGAATAATGCGGTGACATAAATATGTATCGTAATACGAATTAAATACTAGTAGAGAGAAAAGTCACTGCACCAACTAACAAAAGTCCACGCGTGGTACTGACAGAGGCAGAATTCTGCATAGTCGTGGCAGTAAAATAAACGTCCCGTCGTCAGTGCTTAAATTATTTCCCCGCCGATACCCATTTTACAGATGTGTAAGTGGTGTAATGGACATCCACTTTAGATTAAGAGTCTTTAGCTTCGACGAGGCTTCAATAATTATAGTCTTTATTCAGTTGCTCCAGTGATTACACGAATCACCAAATATTAGAAAACATATGTTGAAAACAGTATCACATGTAGATACTAAATGGAATATTCGTAACTAGTGCTAAATCTTATTACATAATAGACTGAAGTACTTATTTACTTTTCACGTCCAGAAATGCAATAAACTTCTTCCTTAAACTTTCAACAGCTCTCTCAGCGTTATCCTTTCTTCTCGCTCCAGTATTCAGCAGGTTTCACAGCGTTGTCCCTTGGTAAGATTAAATCCTGCCGATTCACAGGTTGGTCCAAGACTGAACAGATGAGTAGATTATTTTGTGTTTGCATTACTCCACACTTGCATGTTTCGTCCTCTGCACAGCCCCATTTCTTCGGGTTGCTTGTACATTTGGATACTGCTGCATAGAGTGAAGTAAAATAAATATTTTGAACATCGCAATGATTCCGGTAAGTGATACATTCCGGTTCAATCACAACTGCACAGGGAATAGCAAAAGTTATTTTTTATCACATACACATTTACAATTATTCGCCTACATTTGCTCAAACGTGTAATCACCGCCAGAGATAAATTCATGTCCATGCAGGGGCGGATCCAGGATTTTGTTTTGGGGGGGGCTTGAGCGGACTTTGGTTTGGGGGGGGCTTGGCTTGAGTGAATTTTGGTTCAGAGGGCTTGCGTACAGTGGATTTTGGTTTGGGGGGGGGGGGCTTGAGTCGGGAAAAAGGTAGTATTTATAGCCTCCTTGGGCCTCAAATCCGTAGAGCTAAAAAAAAAAAAAGGTCTCAAAACTACAATGTCAGGGGTGGACCTAGATACGTTTGGGGGGGGCTTGAGCCCCCTAGCCCCCCCCCTGGATCCGCCCCTGTGTCCATGCAATGGCGGACGCAAATTTTCGAAATTCGCCACCGTTGTGACCGAAATTATGGTTACAAGATCCTCAGCAGAATCGACGCTTGCTGGCATATATCAAGTATTGTCGTCGGTGGTCACTCATTTGATTAATTATTGTCATTGTATACCACTGTAAAATACATAGTTATACAGCAAAAAGCAAATACAGATTTTTTTCCCCGTATTCTGTGTAGTCGTATATGCGGAAACCAGTCAGTTGTCCCCATACATTTACTACTCTGGCAATTAAGTTAGGTAACTAATTCTTTTAAAAAATATCTACATTACACTATTCCCCTTGTGAAGTCAGATTCAAGCGCCAGTGCCAACTCCACCATTCAAAGCAATTTTGGAAACGGAGGATGGTCTATAATCCTTCATTAAATGGCCGTGAGAAAATGTCGCAAATTATATACGATGTTTAGAGAGGTTTGTGGTTTATATTAGGATGAAAGGAGAACCAGCTCTTTTTTTGACAACTGAAACAGGTACGTAGTAAAACGTAAAGTCTTAACTTAAAACTAAACTTAGTCCACAACCCGAAGGTTGATTGGATCCTCCCGAAGGAGGCATACTAAGCCATTGTGTCAGAGGCAGGATGGCCAGTTCCTTTCCTCTGGCACCTACAGTTTAACGCGGAACCCGAACCACGCAGTGGCCTGGCATAGCTCCCGTGATCAAACACAACTCTCAAAATTCCTGGGCCTGCCGCGATTCGAACCCGGGACAGAAAGCAAGCGCCTTAACCACTGAGCTACCATACCACTCAGCAAAGTCTTAGAAAACAATTAGAAATGATGAAATGTTTCCCTAGCAGAAACAAATATAACCGAAAAGCTGTTTATTCGAGAAAACGCACACAATTTATCAGATTATCAACTGAAATAGAATATACTACAATACCAAAACTTTAAAGGAATGGGAAGTTGAAGGATGAAGAAAAAGAGTATGACCCATGTTTACCTACCTCCAAAATGTGCAAATAGCAATGAGAAGATTTGGTGCAGAAGAGGAAGGTATGCAAGACCGAAGCATTAGCAGAAATATTTTGAAAAGATAAAGACAAGTTCTGTGTTCCAAAATTATGTGGGAGTAAAATATCTGTAGGGGTAATCTCTTGCTAAGAAAGTCAGTATCTCAGTGATCTTTCGTGCTGCAATCTAGTGGTATTGCGATCACTACTTATCGACGCTGCCGATGTCTACCAGCTTAATTCTGAACTTGATTGTTCATAATTTTCCTATTTGTGGGGTGGAATTTCAAAAAATTCCTGTCACAATTAATAATGTTACCAAAGTAAAAACTTTAGTTTCGTTTACCAATTTTGGTTACGTATGAAAAATACCTTTCACAAATAATATATATAGTGTTATAAGTGGCCTGGTGGCTCAGTGGTTAAGGTATCTTAATGGAGATCGAAAGGACGCCAGTATCGAATACCTACCTTGGCGTGGATTTTCATAATCCCTTAACCTGAACTTCACCTCTGGCACAGCTTACTATGTAATGTGAAGTATTCCAAAACGCTTCCGTGGCTTTGATTCCACGTTAAACTGTAGGTCCCCTCTAGAGCTAACTAGCTTAAGTGTAACACTGTTGTCTGTCTACACATTCCCAGCAAATCCAAGCCAAAACAAAGGCTTAACGTGGCCCTAGTTGACCAAAACGAACATACATACACACACACACACACACACACACACACACACATATATATATATATATATATATATATAAAAAATTCGACACTACAACAACCAACAGTCCTCTACGCAAGTGAAACGTTAACACTTAACAGAAAACATGACCACGAAGAAATAAAAAAGTAGAGAGAAAAATCATTTAAAAAATTCTAGGAGCAAGAATCACTAAAGATTGTTACAGACTACAATCAATCAAAACAAGATAAAACTTTTGAAACATCGAAATTGTCATCAAGAAAAGGTGAATGAAATTATTTGGTCACCTTAAGAGGTTACCAGAAAATCGATTGATAAAAAAGTTAATAGATTATGTAACTTCACTTAAAAATCCAACACCTTGGCTGAATGAAATTCGGAAGGGTATTAAAAGTATAAACATAGGAGCAACAGACATCTTAGTAAGAGACACCTTCAGACACAAAGTAGACAAATGGGTAGTTATAAGTCTGAGCAACTAATACAAAAACAATACAGACCAAAGTGGTCGGAAGAAAGCAAACAAGCTTTCTCGGAAAGAATGAAAGCCTATTGGAACAACTAGAAGAACTCAAAGAAAACTTGATTGGGTCATTTCCTTAACATCTTCCATTTATTGAGAGAATTCACCAATAATAATAATAATGTATATATACAAGGGGTGATCAAATGAAAAGGTACGAAACGACGTAAAAACGTAACAGTTAAATGTTTGCCTATTCCGCCATGGGAGAACGTAGCGAGACATCTCGGGATGCGATTGGACTCTCTGACTGAGATCGGAGCATGTGTGGGCGCCCGCATGCGCAGTAGAGAGCAGAGGCTCTTATCAAAAGCGGCGTCCAAGTGATGCGGCAGTCCGTATAAGGACAGGATGGCGTACAGGTGGGGGATGTGTTCTGTGAGACACTCCGACGCCTACGCAGGTCCATCAAGAACAAAAGACCGGGGCTGCTTACGGAGGGTGTGGTTCTGCGCCATGATAACGCGCGTCCACACGTCTCCAGAGTCACACACATGGAACTGGCCAAGTTCAAGTGGGAGACGCTGGACCATTCGCCCTACAGTCCGGACATGTCACCCTGCGATTTCCATGTGTTTGGTCCACTGAAGAAACACCTGAAAGGGAAGCGCTTCAACTCGGACGACGTACTCAAGGACGCTGTGAAGGACTGGGTCTCGTAACGGCCACAAGAATTCTGGGAACAAGGAATCCTGCGGGTTGTTCATCAGTGGAATCGTGGTGCTCAGGCCTAATGTGTATATTTTGAATAAAGTCTACATTTGTACCCACCGTGTCGTTTTGTACCTTTTCATTTGATCACCCCTTGTATTTATACGTTCCTTGTTCTTAATACCATTGAGTAATGTATGAGAGGACAGAATTTATTTTTTATGGATTTCTGATTACACAAATTGTAGATTTAAAATTTAAGTTAAAAGTAGGCCAAAACATAGATTACCTGACTTGGCGCGATGCAACCCGACGCTCACTGCATTCACTTTGGGAGTGGCAGTTTCAGGAGTTAGCAGAAGCCTATATTATTTAATTATTATTGTATTGGTTACCGAAAATTACACACGGAAGTTGTAAATACGATCACATTACCAAACTCTCTTTACTGTTTTGAGTATGTTAGGCTAAAAGACCGAAAACGCTGATCTAAAAAAACGACCACAACGGCTTCTGGTTTCATGAAAACGGCCACAACACGATATTCGCGTTATGGAATTTAAAAAAGCAGCCAGAACGCGTTTTGGCTAACTCAACAATATCACAACATGAAATTCGCATTTGTTCCATGTCCTTTTCTCCACACACGATTCACATTTCTGGGTGTTTTTTTTTTTTTTTTTTTTTTTTTTTTTTTTTTTTTTTTTTTTTTTTTTTTTTTTGAGAAAAAAAATCACATGTATCCCGGACCAATTCATCGTGAACACAAAGAGTTAGATGCTGATAAGTTGTAGCAATTTGCAGAAAATCACAACGCATTATAATAGCTTGCCTCGCTCAATGAGCGTTTTTGGGTATTTGAGCCAAACGTATACACTTCGATAAGATTCTTTTTATTTCTTATCTTTTTTTTAACGAGGGGGAATGAAAGTTTAGTTATTTTGTAGTGACTTGTTTCCCAGCCAAAAACTGTCAAACAGTCCGTTATGCGTAGGAGCATTGTAGTGACGCGCAGCCTAGTGTTGTTGATTAAAAGTTCGCGTCGTTTCCATCTCACTTTTTCATGCTATCTTTTAGGTACTGTTATTGCGTACACTTAGCTAATTGTCAGACAAATTTAGGGAATGTCATCATCCATCGTCTGTAATTTCTTCCATCCCCTTAATGAATTGGAGATTATGTTTATATATAACTTCTTGATGGAATTCTCCCGGAACATCTTCGTTAATATTTCCGGTATTTCACTCCCAAGTTTCGATCTTCGAATTCAGTATTTCCTCTTCGCTATAATTCCAACTCGCACACAGACAAGCAAGAATTTAATTTAATTGCAATGGAGAATGCATGCCACGCAACGATAAACCACAAGTAAACAGTGCTTTGATTCACTGAAGGATTAAATTCACCATGTAACAAAATTTTGTTTAAGTTGATTTTTTTGTTGTTTCTGATGCATTGTGTTTCAAAACACTATGTAAACACAATTTTGCATGTGGAAAATTGTTTTTAGGGAAATGACATCCATTTTCTTAATTTTAGGAAATTCTTTTTATTTAACCATAAATTCTCGTTTACATATACCAATGAAACTAAACAAAAGAAATTCTTAAATACAACGTTTGAAAAAATGTAAATTCAGTAAATATATATTACAAAAGTTATTAAGTACATGAAAATGATTTCATGTCATGTACAGTGTGCTTAAAAATGTGTTGTCTTGCTACATGTCCTCTTATACATTACATCACTCTCTCTGATCACTCCCGAAACACGAACTTGTGCGTGTTAATGAATATATAAAACCTGTAAGTACCCACTTGATATTTTTAGAAAAATGTACAAAAATCAAACAACAGCATTGTATATATATGTGTATATATGTTTATCTAGGGCACTGATGATGCCTTGAATAAAGGCGAAACGCGTATGCCATCAAAAGCATTTTGTTTAGTTGCAAGTCAGAAACAACCCACAAAAACAATAATCACCAAGCATTCGCTCATTATACTGTCCCTGGTATCTTATTTCAAACAATTGTAAGTCCTGATGGAACCTTTCGCCTTGTTTCTCTGAATATGCACCACTGTAAGACTTGAAAACATCTAGATGCGAATGGAGTACATACAGCTTTAGAGACATTCTGCACCCCATTACTTTGTAGTTCTTCAAAAGACCCTCTACCACATCTCTGTAATTTTCCATTCTGTCATTACCTGGGAAACCATTCACAACGTCCCCAAAGCTCTTCCAGGCCTTTCTTTGAACTGGTAGAAGCTTGCTGATGAATGTGTCATCACAAAGTAATTTTTTCACTTGGGGGCCCACAAAAATTCCACCTTTCATTCTACCTTCTGATAGTTTGTGGAACACATTCTGCAGATACTTCATTGCATCCGATGTTGTATCTATGGCCTTTACAGATTGCTTGATCAGTTCAAGCTTAATATGGAAGGGAGGCATTAGTACCTTTTCCTGCTCGACAAGGGGTATCTTGCAACTCTTATTCAATAGGTTCCACTGCTTTAGTTTTGGTGTTAGAATTTCTGCTTTGGATTTTGTAAGCCCTAGATCCCTGATCAAGTCATTTAACTCATATTATGTGGAGTAGTGAGGTGTAGCATTTTCATCCTCTGAGAAGTCTTCTTCGTGGTTGATGTCGGTATTTGATTCACTACTGTTTTCACACTCATTCAGTACTGGAGGAGGAGGAGGAGGAATGGGAAGCTCCTGACCGTGTGGAATGGGCCTTAGAGATGATGGCAAGTCTGGATATGCAAAAACATTGGGTTTTTACACCTCTTATGATGAGACAAATCAGGTGTAACATAGAAATAGCAGTTGGAGAGGTGATCTGTTGGTTCTCGCCAAATTCTAGGTACACCACATCTCATTTTTCTGTTTTCTCTTGTATACTAAGCCCCGAGAGTGGATCTGCAACACCCACATACAATATGTGGTGCTCAGTTCTTGTCTTGGTCTCGCACAGGCATACCAAAATAAGACCTGTGTGCTAAGCAGAAGTTGCTAGCATCCTTTATTCTATGCTTTACTGCTTTCGAGCCCAGGAAGACGCCGCACACAAACAAAAACAGTCTGGATTATGCTTACAGCAACGGGAAGATGCAATTATTAATCAATAACGTTAATCTGAAACAGATTACATACAGTTGAATCGTTCATTCATCTCATATATAAAGCGTTCTTAGGTAATATAATTTTAAGCAATTAATTTCATATTATTGGGTATAAAAAGCAGATAAATGATTATATAAAAGTAAGAATGTTCAGTGTAGTTTACTTGTGACCCAATTCATCCAAAACAAGCATAAAATTTACTTAAACAAGCAAAAAGTATTTTTTTATTTTATTTTTTGTTACATTATCAAATACCACGCAGATAAGTGCTTACAGCTGTTCCCTATGAGACGCGGTAGACAGGTGACAAACTTAATCATTAGACCGCAAGTGCTGTGATAAAAATGTTACCTTCACAGTAGTGCAGCAACCTGTAGTGTTTCCACAATCAAACTAGAATCATCCTATATGTAGGGTCTGTTTAATATTTCATCTCATTGGACTCAAGAAGTTGGATATTTCTTGATAAAAAATGTTTCATCTGCACTGTAAACTTCAATCTGTGTTTGTCGAAATTGTTAATCTCAAAATACGTTTATGTTTTGTGAGAAACAGTGTTCATCTATCGATAACACTAAGCCAATTCAGTGGACACGCTGGTGAAATTCCCAAACTTAATTTGGAATCTAGCCGAAGTTCCAGAGTTTGTTTCACAATTTGCTAAGTGTGCTCCCCCAAAACAAAAAGCTTTTGGATTTTTGTGACAGTGCTGAATCGGGTCTTACAGAAAGTTGGCAGTAAATAGAGGAAAAGGGGAAATGCTCGTAATTCGTAGGTGCAGCATTATAAATAGAGCACAGTGTTGTTTGGTTCTTTTCGTAGATCAAGAGATACTCATACTTCTTCTAATTCCTTGATTTCAATATTTAAAAAAGAAAAAAAAATATTTCTGATAACTTATTTATGTAATCCTAAATTCTTTTATCAATTTACACTTTTTGGCTCAAACAGTGCTGCTACCTATTTCACAAGTAATGTCAAACACAAGGCTACAATGACTCAACATAACTCCACTAGAAAGGATGAAAGTATAATGGCACAACGTAATAAGACGACAGTCCTTTGCTAGCGGTCCCTTTAATGAATTCTGATAGGGCATCGAAGAACTAGTGCACAGGAAACAGCTTGAAAGCACCTGCTCTACCATTCCCTCAACAGTAGCAACCGATTAAAGGGTGTTCTCTGTTTTAATCCTGACAGCTACAGGGCATTTGGACGGCTCACGAAGGCACTGACGTTTTAGGGAAGTCATACTTTGCCAAAGAAATTTTCCATTTGCAGGTATAAATGTCTCTAGCACCATGAGCAGATTAGTTTTGTCACAACACATTTCATTTGTAGCACTGAAATAAACTATGAAGTCGGATCAAACCTTCAACCAGAGCTTTAGTTAAAGGTGCTGCTTTACTATGGAATTTTTCTTCTTATTGCTATTAACATCAGTAAGTGCCTTATAACAGAGAAGGGACAAACGCGTTAGTTGAGTCTTCAATAATACCAATCCCCTGAATCGGTTGCCATATTAACTTCAACTGTTTTAACTGCTGAGGTAGATATTTAAATCATCCATCGCTTACAACTGAAAATACAGAGAATCTAACTCTCAGGATTTCACTATCACATTGGCTCCAAAGTTGAATTCTTCCAACAAGCGTGCCTGGGGACGGTTAGCTTCTGTCCTCGCCTTAAAGAGGACGTGGGTTCAAATCCCTGTACAGCCATCCAGATTAGGGTTTGCCATGGTTTCCCCTCCAGGCGAATGCTGGGGTGGTTCCTTCAAAAGGCTATGTCTGAATTCCTCCATCTCCTTTCCCGTCTCTAATGACCTCGACACCGACGAGGCGAAAAGTCAGAAGCTAAATAATAATAATAATAATAATAATAAATTTTCCGCTGAATAAATTTTTCTTCGCTGCAAACCGATACTTCATTGCGTTTTAAAAAGCAACAATTGCTCAGTTTCATTCCTTAGTCCTAACAGTTGTGAATAGTATTGCAGGAATAATATGGAAGAATAATTTGTCAGTATATTCTATTTTATGATTCTCGGCATTGTCAAATGTCCTGTGGGCTGTACCACTAACTGTTAATTTCATTCATTTAACATTCATCCCAATTATTTATGTACTATCGAACAACGGTGAGAAAATTTGATTGATGTTCTAGTATAACATCCAGAGAATAATTACACTTTGAAAAACAAATCGGTTGTTATAGAGACCAGAGGAAAAATAACAAGAAAAAGTTTTGGCTCTAGAGCGACTAGACGAGCTTAGTTAGCAGCTTGCGAGGTGTTGAAATAAACGTTACTGATCAGCTAAGGACCTGAGTAATTCTTCGTTTTGTTTGAAAAGAAAATAAGGCGAAATAAACGTCAAATGGAAAATTAGAAAGACGATTATTATTATTGTTGTCAGCTACAAGAACTTTTTTAAAAAAAGATAATGCACGATATTGCCATCCATGTTGTTTATAAAGCAAAAAGACTTTAATAAATAATATAACAACAACAACGACTTATTAATAAAATATGACATGGCGACCGTGACAGGACATAAAAGTGTTATTAAATTAATTATTCATGTTATTGTTGTTATAAATGTATTATAACAATTAACAAAGAAGAGATAGTAAGGTGCTTAGAGGAAAAGTTTCCATGATATTTTTTTAAATAAATATATGGTAGACTTAAGGGGGGAGGGGCTATAAAGTACAACATCCAGAGAATAATTACTCTTTGAAAAAGAAGATTGGTTGTTATAGAGACCAGAGGAAAAATAACGAGAGAAAGTTTTGGCGAGCGACTAGACGAGCTTAGTTAGCATCTTGCGAGGTGTTGAAATAAACTTTACTGATCAGCTAACAACCTGAGTAATTATTCGGTTTGCTTGAAAAGAAAGTAAGGCGAAATAAACGTGAAATGGAAAATTAGAAAGACTATTATTTTTATTGATCGCTACAAGAACTTTAAAAAAATGATGCTGTACGATATTTCCATCCATGATGCTTATAAAGCAAAAAGGCTTTAATAAATAATATAACAATATCGACGACTTATTAATAAAATACGACAGTGGGAATAATCCCTTAGTGCTGTTCTAGTCAAACAGTTGACAAATCAATACGGGGTAGGAAATTAGTAAGTGGTCAAAAGTACTGGCAATTGATTCTTCATTTTAATGCCTAGGTCTTTTTCTCCCGGAATCCCTTATCTCATCAAAGCTGTGACACATTAACATTTACCTTGTATTTTCGCTGACAAAGTAGACGACACAGTCTTCCGTTAATCGTGAATGTGTGTTGCGCGGCAGCCACCACATCCCCGTGCGGCTCAACGACAAGCCGAAGGTGCAGCAGACGCGGCTGCAGAGGGCCACCTGGCTGGGCAACACCACGGCGCTGCTACTGGTGGCCGACAACGACATCTACCTGCGGCCCGCGCCCGTCGCGGACCTCGACGTCCGACTGACGGACACCGGCCAGCCGGGAGTCGTCTACAACGGCGTGCCCGACTGGCTCTATCAGGGTGAGTACGCAAGCCACCCCCACGATGGTGGAACCACAGTAGATGTATCTTTAAACGAACAATTCTTGTATTTGGTATCTCGGAATCGGCCCCAACGCCATCTCGTAGAAGTTTCAGGTACCAGTAAGCCTACTGGTGTTATTCAAGTTTCTCTTTGGTTATAGCAAGGAACTCCTATATCTTTAAATGAACAATTATGTATACTAGCCGACCCGGGCGAATATTTCGCACAGTGTCGTGGTCAGTCACCGAATGTTAATACAATGAAGTGGAAACAAGTAAATGAAAGTATATTTAGTATTGAAAGACATTTTATTATGAAGAGTAGTACATATATCACTTTTATTGTAATAAATCGTTATCATTAAATACTACATGTTTAATTGTGAAACATTTAAATAGTAGTTATTTAAAAAAATAGATATTGGCTTTGTCAGATGTGATTTTTTCTAACTTCTTTGTTTTACAAAACTTCCTTGAATATAATATTAGCAGTTATCATGTGATCATCGTTTACTTTTTTACTATATCTTTAACACAAACATTTATATAACTCTCTACCAACTCGTCAAAAAGCCACTACAGGTGTCCATACGGAAAAAAACAGGTTCTGGTAAACACAATCCTGCGGTAAACCGGACGATCTCTGAAATGATTCTAGCGATTTGGATGAAATTTTATATACATTTGACGTTTTACTTTTCAAGTTTGAAACACGGTTTTTTGTATTTGATATCACTGGAATGTCTAGAACCTCATCTCGTCGAAGTTTCAGTTACCAGTACTTCTACTGATGTAAGTTAAGACTCTATTTGCTTATAACAAGGAACTGTACACTTCAAAATGCGTAGGAAACCTTCATGAAAAACGTTTAACTTCAATCAAATTTCACACAAAATCTTCTAAGTTGAACAGAAATTGAAAGATGCCGAGCGAAGATTGGTCCGCCAGGTACTATACAAAAAGTTCGTAAACAGAACGCATTGGTCCAATGAAAAACTGAGAGCATTACAAGTCACTGTTATGTATGTACCAGCTCTGCAGCGTATCTTACAGACATATCTCATACACGACGAGCTTTTAACTCTGCTTCTTAACATCTCTCACACTAGATTGCTATTAATATCACTTTTTTTTCCTTTTAGCAACGTGACCTCTTTTCTCCATTTAGTAACTTAATTTTTACTTCCGAACACAATCCCACAAGAGTTGACTTTGTGGCCACTTACCCCGCCTCCCTTAAATAGAACTAAGGAAATTTCCTATCAGGTAGTCTGCCAATTCGCATTATTGCCTTTGACTTTGTGTCACACAACCACCGTTTAGCGAAGCTTGGAGTGTACGGTATATCGGATCAGTTATTCCCAAACGAATATTTTGTACCTGTCGCCTTGTCAGAAGCGGTCAGTGACCAAAACGATGGCTGATCTCCAAATTCTGGTCAACGTAAAGGCATCTGTCATGTCTTAATGTTGAGATGCCAACATTTAGAGTCTGAACAACAGTCTTGTCGAAAAAAATATCGTAACCGAAAAAGCATGTCCATATTAACGAGTAGCACACCTCAGCGTATAGGTAGAAGGCGATGTATTAGACAAAATACAACCATTTTTTTACCCAAACTATTGTTGCATATCTTCAATTTTTTTCTAAAGAATTACGTCTTTTAAATATTGTCTGTCCCTTTGTTCAGGTAAGAAGAAAAACTATCTCACCAATTTGGATGTGGTATATGAAGCTTATAATCTAGACTAAAATGTGCCATATGGGTTATGGCTATAAGTGAGCAGGGAACGGGCAAGAAATGATGATTGGCTCGTACGGGAGCAGAGAAACCACATATCACACTGTATCTCAGATGAACACTTCTTTAAGAGATACCCATCATATATCATGCTACAACACAGATAAACACTCCATTATATTAATATGGGTTTTTGACTACATAACGTTGGTTGTTTATTTCTTCAGTTTGCTAAAATATAGTGCGTTAGAATACACGAAACACGTTAATCAAACCATAAATTTATATATAGGAACGAAGTCTTTCTCGGCGTTGAGAATGGATGTAGTCTTCTCGGGAGACTAGCCAAGTAAGTAAGATCTTCTCCAGAAGATGGCGACGGAGTCTGAGATCGCCGAAATATCGTGTGGAAACATCTTACTTACTCGGCTAGTCTCCCGAGAAGACTACATCCATAAATTTATAGATTAACAATCGAATAAGTGTAACAAAATAGAAAGTATACGCATTATTTCGCAAAACAAGGTTCGCGGGGGCGAAGTAACGCGAAAATGTTAGTTTATTCTAAAACTATACACGACGCGACGTTTCGATAGTCATTATCACACAACCGTCTTTATATGCAAAATGACTAGATTCTCGTCCAAGAGCAATTTTCTGCTTTTATATTTTCAAGCAGTACTGGGGGTTTTGTCACTGAACATTTCCTTCCGACTTTCAGGTTGAGTGACTTTTGCTATGGGTATGTCTGTAATTTTGCTCTTTCCTTGTTTCAATTTCTTGTTAGGATGGACAATGGCCTTTCATGATTGTCATATGTATTGTTACACTGTCTGAGATTTGCAATTAGTGGATTTTTGGACGTTCTAGCAGCTCTGTAGAAGGATTTGGTAGTCTAGACTCTAGCACCCCGTAGATTTTATTACTTACGTGGGTGGAAGAGCAGTCAAATTGTACGTAGTGTTTTCTGATAGGCTGCGGCTAAACCCGTACACCGTCGAAAAAGGCGAAACGCCACGTAAATGTGTTTGACCACACGCCACAACAACGTGTATGGAGGAAGATGCAGGACGTTCTGATGTTCATTTCTTCAACAATGAGAAATACCGCTGTGATTGTTCCCGCCGGAAGGTTGTGCTGTTTCATTACGTACACAGGAGTGGTATGGTGTCTCAATGGTTAAGGCGTCTGACTTGAGATTGAAAGGTTTCCGGTTGGAGTCTAGGTTTCGGCTGAGATTTTCAAAGGTCCTTATCCAACCTTCACCTCCGGCACAGCTTATGTGAAGTACGCCAGAACGCTTGCGTGGCTCGTATTCCACGTTAAGCTGTAAGTAAGGATTGCAATCCCGCAGTGTTTTCAATCCCGCGGGATCCGTGCAGGATTGGCGCAAACAGTTTTAACGCTTATATTTAAAAAATAGTTACTTAAAACGTTAATAAATTAAATAATAATTAAATTAATAAATCAATTTTAATGTTAAATGATAAAAATTAATAGTTAACAATATTTTAATTGGCAAAATGATATTAAAAGTTTTTAGCATGCCTTAAGTACATTTCGAGGTACTACATTTTTGTTTTTTAATCTAAACCAATTTTTAAATAAATAATAAAAAATGGAAAGTATTCAGTGTTAGGTCATATTATGTGCCTTACAACACATAACATTAATTTAAAACATGGTTTGCTTAGTGGCCAAGTTACCAGACTTTTTTTTTTAATTCTACATAAACATTCCATAACACCGAGAGAAAGCATTCCACTTCACAAAGTTAATATACTCTGTAAAGTGTAGACTTGGCTCAGAACGAGATCTCATAACTTTTTGTCACTGCACAAGCACGAGACTTGGGTTTTTTTTTTTTTTTTTTACAAAAATTGTTTTCATTATTATATCTCCTGATTCCTTGATTGATCTTACAGTTGATTCAATGTTATTAAAGGAAACTACTCACCAACACTTAAACTGTCATGTATTTCAATTTTACATATGTGGCGTAACCACGTTTTAAGAGTGGAAATTATTACTTTTTAGTAAGAGACTTTCTCGGCGAATGATTGCAGTGAAGTTTTCATAGGTTGTATCTCCGGATTTCATTGTAAAAACACGAGATTTCACACGTGAGGGAGACGGCGAAGGCAGCCGTCGAAGTATGGTGTTCTTACAGCACAATTTGTCGATACACCCATTATAACTTTTTTTGCCTTTAGTCGAAATAATAACAAGGAGAAGAGGTATGAATATATAGCCTGAGCGGCACATGTAAACAGGCGGCTTTCGTCAAAGAAACGCATTGACGAAGATTGACAAAAACAAACGTTTGTTCACACGCGCCAAATGCCAATTGGAAGGGTACAGACAAAGAGTGCAATACATCCGATAGAGACCGAGTGGGGCAGCGAGTCACGCATTGACACGCGTTTTATCCGCATTTTGCGGATTGCGGATCCGCTTAATTTTGTGCGGGATCCGCCAGACTGTCTAATGATGCGGGATCCCGCTGGATTGCGGGATCCCGCTTTGCCGGATTGCAATCCCTAGCTGTAAGTCGCCTACACCCGTTATAATTACTGGGATAGCTTGGTTAGTTACAACAAGAGGCGTATTAAAAATTCTGTCCTCAGTTATCCCGGCTAACAAGTTAGTTGGAAGGAGTTCATAGATGGCATTACTTCTAGACTGTGCCTATGGCTCCATCTTCGCGGCTTTCTTTCTAACTACTATCCACAGCTGATCAATGTCATACGGTGATTTGATTTTGCTCTTCGTGTCTTGAGTGTGTTTGTGGTGTTCCCAGAGGACGTGCTGTCGACCCCGGAGGCGCTGTGGGGCTCCACGGATGGCACGCACGTGCTCTTCGCCTCCTTCAACGACTCGGAGGTCCGCTCGCTGGCCTTCCCCTGGTTCGGCGCCGGCGCCTCGTCAGGCTCCATCACTGGCGGCTTCGGCACTTGGTCCACCTTCCCCGAGTCCAGATCGGTGCGGTTCCCTACGGTGAGTCAGTGCTGCACAGTGAACGGAGACGTCACCGGTATTTTACTCACTATTATTTTGAAACAATTATCGCAGTGTATTAATTCTTTTTCTCCCCTCGTAAGTAAACAAAGCTGATAAATGAAGTACATTTTTAAATAATAAGTTTTCCGCTTCAGATGAGTTGTTCATTTGAAATTGTACTTCATATTTTTTTAAAAATTAATTCATAAAATAACGACAATGCAACTGTATTATGTAGGTTTATTGCCGTACGCGTTTCGCCTCTCCTCGAGGCATCATCAGCGACGAATCTATTTTAAAGTTTACATTTGATTTACAAACTTATTTGACATAACGCTAAATTTATACATTTTCTTATTATTTACACTTACTATTTACATTAGTGGATTTCAGGATAGTAACCACACATCTTTGCTTTCTCTCCAAAGCATGTTTCAATTACAGCCATTTGTCTTTGCTGTTGTGTACACGATATAAACATTGCGTCTTCTACAATTCGCTTGTTTTTGGTGGCCATCTTATTTTTTTACTGTCAAAGGTGGTGATGCGCTGACGGCGCCGGAATTGAATTTGCGTGGGAGATTTTATATCTAATTATATGTAAGTGTGTGGGTGTATGTATTTGTTAGGTTTATTTCTTTATTGTAGGGTTATTGTATGTTTACCAGTTTGAACAGTGTTTGGTTTGTTAGGTTAATGTGGTCATTCAGTACCTGCTTGCCATTTTTTATTGCTTTTTGTATGTGGTAGTTTTCTTGTAGAGTGAGGGTATTGTGTCTGTAATTGTTGATTGTGAGTATTTGCATGTCTTTGTTAATGTCTGTTGGTAAGTGATCGTTTTCTATTAGATGTTCGGCGAATGTCGAGTGGTTACTGTACTTTAGTGCCCTCATGTGTTCTTTGTATCTGGTTTTAAACTGTCTTCTTGTCTGTCCTATGTATATTGCATCACAATTGTGACATGTAAGTTGATATATGCCTGAGTTTTGATAGTTGTCTCTGTCTAAGTGGGTATTTAACTGTTTTTGAATCGAGTTGTCTGTTCGTAGAGCAATGTTTATGCCTTGTTTTTTAAAAATGTTTGTGATTCTGTGGGTGTATTTGTTGGAATATGTCATTGAATACCATTTGCTATTATTTTCAGTGTATATTGTGGTTAGTGAGTTGTTTTGCATTGTCTGTGTTGTGGGTGTCCTTGTTTGTTGAGTACTGGGTGGCTGAAGTTTGGTTGTGTTAGTTGTTTTCTGTTCTTTCCCCATTTTGTTTGTGATTTTTCTGTTTATTAACTAACACCCACTTAGACAGAGACAACTATCAAAACTCAGGCATATATCAACTGACATGTCACAATTGTGATGCAATATACATAGGACAGACAAGAAGACAGTTTAAAACCAGATACAAAGAACACATGAGGGCACTAAAGTACAGTAACCACTCGACATTCGCCGAACATCTAATAGAAAACGATCACTTACCAACAGACATTAACAAAGACATGCAAATACTCACAATCAACAATTACAGACACAATACCCTCACTCTACAAGAAAACTACCACATACAAAAAGCAATAAAAAATGGCAAGCAGGTACTGAATGACCACATTAACCTAACAAACCAAACACTGTTCAAACTGGTAAACATACAATAACCCTACAATAAAGAAATAAACCTAACAAATACATACACCCACACACTTACATATAATTAGATATAAAATCTCCCACGCAAATTCAATTCCGGCGCCGTCAGCGCATCACCACCTTTGACAGTAAAAAAATAAGATGGCCACCAAAAACAAGCGAATTGTAGAAGACGCAATGTTTATATCGTGTACACAACAGCAAAGACAAATGGCTGTAATTGAAACATGCTTTGGAGAGAAAGCAAAGATGTGTGGTTACTATCCTGAAATCCACTAATGTAAATAGTAAGTGTAAATAATAAGAAAATGTATAAATTTAGCGTTATGTCAAATAAGTTTGTAAATCAAATGTAAACTTTAAAATAGATTCGTCGCTGATGATGCCTCGAGGAGAGGCGAAACGCGTACGGCAATAAACCTACATAATACAGTTGCATTGGCGTTATATTATGAATTAATTTACTGAGCAACTGCGGAAAAATGGCCTTCAACAACATTGCATCATATTTTTTTGTTTATAATTCGAAGTTTTCACTTATTTTCTATAAAGAAACTGTTAGTTGGAAGGAGTTCATAGGTGGCATTACTTCCAACTGTGCCTATGGCTCCTTCTTCGCGGCTTTGTTTCTAACTAGTATCTACAGCAAATGAGCGTTATACTGCATACTCCCACTTGATCACACTGTTTATAAATACAGTAATCTGCATGGTTGAAACCAACTTAACACTACCAATGTCGCTATTATACGTTAATGCTACATCGTATTCTGTTAGCAAGGATAAAGAAGAATCAAATTTCATTTAATGTCATTTGAGTTTTCTATCGAGCAGCTGTTAGTTGGTAGGAGTTTATAGGTGGAATTTCTTTGCCTATGGCTCCATCTTCGTGGCTTTCTTTCTATCTACTATCTACAGCAAATGAGTGTCATACCACATAACCTCACTTGATCGCACTGTTTAAAGGTGTACTAATCTGCATGGTTGAAACCGACTTAAAACTAACAATCTCAATATCATACATTAACGCTGCACCTTATTTTATTAGCAAGGATAAAGAAGAATCAAAATTAATTTCATATCACACCATTTCTCCGAAGTTTTCGCACGGGCCCACTAGTTTGTAATTATCCTGTATTTTAATTCTGCTTTCAACATCCTTTCTCTCTACTGATACAATGTCTAGAATGATGGATAACATGCCAGTGGATAGGAATTTTACATACTTTCGACATAGCGTATTCAGTTTATCTTATACCTCATTTTTTGTTTAAATTTTAAGTTAAATAAATCTTAGGCCTAATATCGACTCGCGCACGCTCAGGCGAATGTGCCGCTCAGTGAAGCGAGTGGATCAAGTGTGGACGCCTAAGCACGCTCGTAACAAACGATAGCGAACGCGCTCGGGTCGAGCCGATTGTGAGTCGGAATTTTTAGAACGCTCAAAGGCGAGCCAGTGTGTTTTCGGCGCTCTGTGTGGACGGTGGTTTGGGGTTTTTATAATGAGCGCGAGCATGCGGGAGAACGACACTAGCTTGACAACAATTAATCGTATCCATCATGGAAGTTACTATGGGAAAGCTCATACGAACAGTATTTATAATCGAAGTAAATGAGAAGATCCATGGCGTGAAATCATCGACGTATTAAACCTTAGTATTGATGACGTAAAGAATAAAGATTAAAAAACACAAAACAATCTCTGAATACGTATTGCCGGTAAAAATCTATGAAAATAATAAATAGTTACCAATCTAAATATAATTTTGGAGTGACTTAACAATATTGTCGCAGACTACTGGTACAAAACGATTGACGGTGTAGGGTACTTTGAATATCTGCTCCATGTTTGTATAGAAATCTCACAAAGGTGGAGATCTTTAAGTTACCATTAATTTATTTGCTGGTGAGGTGGCTTCAGGAAAAGGTGTACAGTGGTTTCAACATAAGGTTTAACTAAACACAGTAAATGTTCGAAATCGATCCTCGACATTCTCATAAAGTTTTGAAAAGGCTCATTATCTCCTTTAAAAGACAATTCCCGAATTAAATTACTAAGACAATTTCTTCGAAGACTGTAACTTTCTCTAATCCACCAGCTTGGTAAATTTCTTTTCTTCTTTGACATCGTATGGATAATAATAAAGGCCGCAGCTGCCCCACGCACACGTGACAACACGTCAATAGCCGTGCGTTTTCTGATCACTGGCATCAGGCTAGTTGGACCAAAATTTCCTTTTTTTTAGCACGCTCAAATGAGCACGTTCAAAAGAATGAGCGGCTCATTCACCTGATCGCACTCAAGTGGATAAGAGGCCTTAAGAGTCGCGTATTGAGCGTTTGCGCCTACAATCTGCCGATCGGCAAGCCCGCATGACGTTCAGAACACAAATATTGCCGAACCTCTAATTAAACTCACCAATTCGGACCCAATCACGTCTTCCAACTTACCAGTATCTGGTTACCAAGGAAAATTCCCTTTCCAGTGAATATCAAATTAGTATCAGGACAAACAGCTTCCCAGATGCAGTATTTACTTACAGACAATTCTATGTAGCCTTTCAAACAGTCACTAAATTAAATCTAATTTACATATTTGTGCATACACATCAAGGTTAAGGATGAGAGCCCAGTATTTTTGACTTATGGTAGTCATGTTATCAATGAATTGCAAGTAATTTTATGGCATATAAATGTAACACTTTATTGTGGGGATAAAAACAAAACAATGTGAGTGCAAATAAAATAAAATTCGATAAGTTAAAAAAAAAAATTCCAACAATATTTTTGTATCAATTACCGAAGATAAGACACAAAAAAATTAAATATGATTGCATTCTGACATCAAACATTGTACACAAAGAGGTACTGTAAATTGTAATTACGTTCACTCTCTACTGTTTTGTGTACACACCTCGCTGAATATTTAATTTCAATCACCGAACAAAAAACTAATGGGTGGTGGAAGGGTGGTGAGGGAAGGAGAGTGGAAGGGAATTTTGAATGTGCAAAAGTTTGGGGCGGATTTACTGGTTATTTATTAAGTTCTATGGAGCGTATAACAATCTTGAAGATTCCCTGAACTCCTACTTAATAAGTTTACCTTCAATTCTCTGTTTGAAATATCTTATTCGCCATGTTACCTGAAAATTGCCCTCAATATTCCATTAACCACAAATCCAAATTTTTTTCCTTTCCCTGTAATCAAGTGCTAGTTTGTGGTCCTTGTTCTCTCTTCTCTTCAACACACTGCTACTGATTCGTCTGCCAGTATCCATAAGCTTCAAGGTATGTATTAGACACTGAAAATGTTTTCTTTCCAGCTTCCTTTCTTTCAATGACTCATAACCTAGCTTCAGAATCATATCAGTCAGTACGATAATTTTCACAAACAATTCCAGCCACCCTCTTTTGACACCCATATATATATTATGACCTTCGGCATCTTAGGCCATACATCCAGCTCGATAGTAATTGCATGTCTCTCAGTGCTATTTGTTTCTCCAGTGTGGATTCTTTAAGCTAATTAGACACACCACGGGACGGACATGAAATCCTTAAACACCCATGTCCACGGATGGACTCGAACCGGCGACCTTCGGCACGCGGACTAGTCCCTACGCTACCGAGTCCGGCAAGTGCAATATTTCTGAGGCGCATTATGCCTGCATAGTGTTGCAAACTGAAAAAAAAAACAAAATGTTTTTTTTTTTCAGATTTGTGAAAAAAAACATGAAAAAAAACTTAGCACCCTCGTTTTTTTTCTAAATTTTGTTTTTTTTCAGAAAACTATATTTGATAAATTATAGTTTTATTTATGGAACTTACATTTTACATGTGTGTTTTAAACCTTACTAAATCATATAATATCTTACATAAAGATTCATAAATGTATCTATATAGGTAACATAATTTTTTATTCATCTTCTATGTCGGAACCACATTCACTAGTATCAGTAGTACCAACACTAGTTCGGTCGGAGTCGGAATTTTCTGTTTCTTCTCCTGTCTCCTCTAGATCCATAACTTCAGAAATAGTTACATTTTCTTTTACTGGTTGTATTGCATGCAAAAGCTTTTGAGATTGCAATTTTAAATTGTGAGCAAAGTACACACTGTGAATGAAGACTGCGCCGATAGTTCCGTATTACAGTCTTTTAAGTTTGAATTTAAATATATTATCATACAAAATAGGAGCTTTATTTGTTTTCAATCGTTGGTTTACGCCAACGGTTGCAAGGAAAATATTCATAATTACTGACAATGACTCAGTATTATCACTATACGCTGCGAGTTTAACAAGTATACGAATATAAGGAAAGCACAACAAGTAATAAAAAGAGGCAAAAAACCGTAGTTAAATTTTCTAATTTTTTGAAAAGATTCGTAGGTCTTCAGATAAATTTGTAGGGCCTGGCAGCACTAGTTCAAATAGCGAGTATCAATCCAAACAATGGGGAACGGCCGATCGGGGATTCCTTCTCACGCAACCTAGCCTTTTCGGGAAGTCCCCTTTCGTAAAAGAAAACTTCAGTCGATGTTACCAATATTTTTTGTATTTTTTTTTCTACTAAACCAGAAAGTTATAGTAGATTTAAAAGTAAGATAAGTACTTAGTATAAACTCTAAAACAGTCATATTAAATGATAAATGCCTTAAAAATTTGAAATTTAGTAGTTATGAAAAAAAACATGTCCCAGAAAAAAAACATGTTTTTTTTCACAGTTTTTTTCATGTTTTTTTTTCACGTCAGAAAAAAAACTGTTTTTTTACAACACTATGCCTGCATCGTCAAACATATGTGCAACTGTACCACCCCAGCTGTCACGTGTGCTTACGTCGTAGTGCCGCACTGTTTTGTGTTGCTACACAAGTGTCGTTTTGTTGCAGCCAGGCACGACGAACCCGGAGGTCCGCCTGTGGATCGTCGACGTCAGCAACTACAGCGAGCCTCTACGCTGGGAGGTCAAACCACCCGCCGTCCTCGAAGAGTGAGTACCAACCACGCAACCGTCTTATCAGTTCTGTTCCGCAAAGTCGATTTGTTTTACGTCCTTAATATCTTAGGGGATGTATGAAATCTTTCAAATTTTTAATGTTTGTATGATAGCTAAACTTAGCCACTTAGTCATCACTGTGGTGTACAAACGGCTACGTACGAAATCCGTTTAAAAAAAAAAAAAGGATAAAATGTTGTTGTTTTTTTGTTAAAGTAATGCAACTACTCGGTACCGCATCTGAAATTTCGATTTTTTTTTATTTTTTTTTTCAGTTTCTCTACATATATGATTCAGTCCTCCACTCTTCATTTGCTGAAATTGTCTCCTTATTTCCACGTATCCACTGAAACCTACATTCTCAATTATCTTCCACGTGTAATTAATCATCCACCTTTTCAGTTGCTTTCCCTTCTAACAGATTAACCAACCCACAATAATATGAGGTTCCTGCCATAAGTTTCTTGCCTGATACTGATGCGCATTGGTTACTGTACTATTTTGTAATATAGTTTCATCTGAGATCCACAGACTCCTCCAGCGACGTTCCAATTCTTTTGTGTCTTCCACATAAAACCTTTGCACAATGATACAAAAAACAGGTGACAGAACGTCCTCATATGACATCATGACAGAGTCTTTTAATGTTTGTAAACAGGCAGAAGTCTGGTTGGATGGTTTTAGTGTCACATGAAACCCGTACTTATAAGTTGTAGGTGTGGTAAAGGACTCTTGTAACTTTTTAAATATGAACGTTGTCCTTTTTTCCTTAACATCTGTTGTCTGTTGCTTTTAGATATTAGCATAATATGTTCATGCGACGGTACATATTTTTTGAGGAAATCTAGAACTCTGAGAATCCCAAAGAGAACAGACACCGTCACTTACATTGCAGAGGAAACATCATTTAACGTCTTCGTAGTGGGAGAACTATTGTGCTTCTACTGCCTGGCTTCAAACATGGCTAGAGTTTCGTACTGCTATCAAAAATTTCCGAACATTCTTCATATCCAAGTGTTATGTCAGATTGCGATCTACTATTTTACACGATACCTTCCTAAGGCTGCCGAGCTGTTATCATTCAATTAGTCCTTACCAACTCACGTAGCCGCCTAGATTTTTTTTGAGTGTCTCTTTTTACCTTGATTTTTTAATTCTTGGCACCTGTCACAAAATAAAGATTTCTTTCAGGATGATATAATTTTGTACATCATTCTGCAGAAGACTTAAGTACTATGTATAGTTTTCACAAGGTTTTAAAATTTCGTTTTCCTGGTCAGGCTGTGAATATAACGGACGGCCCAAGTTGAGCCAAACCAGTGAACCACATTTTTCTTGTTTTCCTTAGGCCAATTTAGGCGAACGTTGGGATTGTACCCCTAAACGCCATGACAGAAACAAACTCGCTCTCGCTTCTTACGACCTCGACATCTGTGAGCCATAAAACACTAATAAAAAAAGTACGGATGCTTCTGGCCGGATTGCTTGCTACCGCCATACGAGTACATTAAATTTAATAGTAGGTGGCACTTCAAGATTGCGAATCGTAATAACAATATTAAATTTACCTTTTACGAGTTCAGCGAAATTGCCATGTTAAACAAATAACGTCAGCTGCCTTCTTCAGAAAATTGAAAGAGAAATGGGTGGTAGAATTCCAAATTTACATTTTAAGTCAGATACTTAGATTTTTGTTGGATATAATTTATATTTTCGTGATTAATTACTATAATTTGCGTTGATTATTGGTTCTTATATCCTTTACGATAACGTGGTAAGATTCATTTCGGTAACTAAGCGATCCAGTCTGTTTCAACGAACCCCTATTAAATAGAACGTGTGCTGTTTTGCATCCAGCCAAGTGCTGTCATCTCGTTTATCTCTCTCCATGTTGATGGTAGATGAGGCTGTCAACAGGAACAATAAAGGATAGAATAAGAAATAAAAACGTATCGGAGGTTGACCCAATTAAAAAGAAAAACGTTAACGAAGAAAGTATTCCAGTAGCTTTGGACTGTCTAGAGAATGAAAGAGGATAGAAGGCCAAAGTTAGAACTCTAGGGCAAAGAGGAAAGAAGAAGGCTTATGGGAAGACTACAAGCAAGACGGATGTACCAGGAGCAGGAGGCTAGGCGGCCACGGCAGTGGACTAGTTACAAATAACGTGGGAGGTGCCTTGCGTATACAATGAAAAAGTTGGACATGTGCCGAACGAACCACAGAAGTGGAAACGTCAAGAGATGATGAAGTTTTTTTTTTTTTTAATTGGCTTTCGGCGGCTGAGATCATTCAGCCAGCTCAATGTGATCATATTTTAGCTTCCAGTGAACAATTAGTCATCCAGTGTACATCGTATCTTTCTATGTATGGACACCACAGGACGGACAGGACATTCACACAGACACAAAACACTTAACATCCATGCCCGCGGCCGGATTCGAACCGGCGACCTTTGGCACGTGGAGCTAGCACTCTAGCCCCTACGCTACCGAGGCCGGCCATGATGAAGTTTATGTAAAATTTATTATTGTTATTTTTATGGCTTCTTCCCAACTTAACATTATCCGTAACTTTGACCGATTTTCCTTGTTATCTAATGGGAACAGACTTAAAAGATACGTGCTGTGAAAGTAAATTTTGAAGTAGTAATGGTTATTTCACTGCCCTATCATGAATTTTGCGAAATAACTGCTAGAGTAGTTTCTTTAATATGTTCTTCAAATCAGCCGTTAGCAGATACAAGTATAATTTTGTACTAATAATGAAAACGTCTGGTTCTAATTTTCGATAAATTAAATTCTATTATTTCTATTAGTTCACGTATTTATAACCACTACAGTCCTACATTGTCGATGACATAACCAACCGGTATGGCTTGTAAAATTCGGTGCTAGATAAAATGAATTTTACTAAAACATTCTACAACTATCCAACATTTGACAGTTGTCACCCCTTCCACATTAAACGTTCCCTTCCATACAGCCTTGCAATCCGTGGCAGACGCATCTGTTCTGATCATGAATCAATCTCTCAAAAACTATCCCAAGCCCTTGTTTCCCGCCGATACCCCCATGATCTTGTGGAAAAACAAATTTCTCGTGCCATCACCCACAACCCTCGTTCTGCACCTCCTAAAGCTGACCGTGGACCAACACTTGTCACCCAGTTCTTTCCTGGCCTGGAATCTGTCAACCAGATACTCCGCCGTGGGCATGATTTCTTACGTTCCTTCCCTGAAATGCGTCTCCTCCTTCCCAAAATCCTACCCACTGCTCCCCGCACTTGCTTCAGCAGACCGCCCAATCTGTACAACATCTTGGTCCACAAGTATTTACCTGCCGACTCCCCTAGACCTCCACAGGGATCTTTCCCATGTTACAGACCCCGCTGTTAAACTTGCAGCATGCACCCTGCCACCACTACTTACTCTAATCCTGTCACAGGTGAATCTTTCCCTGTAATTCGACATGCCACATGTGCTACCACTCACCTTATTTACCAACTCACCTGCATCCATTGCACTGCCTCTTACATTGGTCTCACCACTCAACAACTTTCCTACAGAATGAATGGCCACAGGCAAACAGTTTATACTTCCAACCCAGGACCATCCCGTGGCAATTCATGCGAACTTCCGTAATTCAAACAACCTCAAGACCTGTTTTACAGTCAGAGCTATTAGAGTTTTTCCGAATACCACCACCCCTTCAGAACTCCGCAGATGGGAACTAGCCTATCAACATATCCTTGACACCAGACACACCCCTGGCCTAAACCTACGTTAAACCTGTCACTTGCCATCTCTCATTTCATTTTACAGTCTGTTATTTATTTATTTTTTTATTTTTATTTTATATATATATATATATATATATATATATTTAAATTCTTCTATCTCCCTTTATTTCCAATTACAACTTTTTAAATTAAGCTACACAAAGATTATATTGATTTGTTTCACTTTTATCGCTGGTCAAGCCTATTCCCCCCCCCCCCCTTTCCCGGCAATTCTACCACTACCTACCCGTTTTCCGCCTGTCATTCATGTGGCGGGTTGGGATGTGACCACATCTTTCCCCCTGCCATATGTTCTCGCTCCACATGACTAAGACTAAAGTCGAAATATTGTGCAATTCGTTTTTGTGTTTTTACCTGTCTCGCCCTCCTACCTTCATCTGTGGTAAGTGACGGGTAACTGTTTATTTTCCCTATCCTATCTTATTTTCAGTGCCTCGCGGCCAGTTCTTTGTTTCCTTTATCTAAATGATTAATTATTACGAAACAAGTTAACTTGCAGCCCAGTGCATGCAAAATGTCGTTAATCTTGGCACCAGGAAAGACGAATCCGCCAGCCTTTCAGCATTTCATAGAAAACAACACAACATTAACAATAGACGAATTTTATAAACAATTGTCCCAATATCGTCCACGATCAAAATAATAATTCAGTAATTATTAATATTGATGAAAACATCACAGATGTAATAATAAACACTTTATGGCTAGGAGTTCAACTTTATGTTCTTTCTGCAAGGCTACAAAATAGACTTAGTTTATGACTGACTTACAATATTAATTCTGAATTAATTTAAAACAGTAGGTAAGTAAGTGCGTAACTACGTCGTGTAGATTCGATTTGGTCTTTCTGAACATTCAATAGATCTAACTTAACAAAGTCCTAAAACTGATTTCGTTTACAATTCCAACCACGTACGAGGTTTTTTAAAAGTGTTGTTAGAGCAGCTGTGTCTGCAGGGACCCAATCGGTATTATTGTAAAATCAAAATGCAAGATCGTTACCCCGCAACTGTATAATAGCAGGGACTTAATAAAAGAACTAACGTCACATATTAAATTTTTAGTTATAAAATGTAAGATCTAAAAGGAATGACAAATGGAGACAACTGTTGTTTGTCTGTTAGAGATGTCGCCATTGTTACAAGCAATGACTGAAGACAAAATTAATGTACGTCCAAAACCTTTATGCTCAATACACTTAAATGAATTCTGTAAGCTTTTTTTACAATATTAGACATGTGTTAATTGATTTTTGAGAAATAATAAAATGTTCTTCGCCTTCAGGTGGTCAATACTTGAATTGATCTGTGGCGTTCATCCAATCACTTCTATTCTCTGCTCTCCACTTCATATCTCAACATATCTCCTGCAACATTCATCTGCTGTATGAATTTTAACAGCGGTCGTCCTTGGTATCTCTTCTTTCTACCTTTCCCAACAATATTGTATTCAATTAACTAAAAAAATCTGAAGATATGTCCAATTAGGATATTGTCCTCCAGCTTTTTATACTCTTCCAAATGGTGTTATATTCTACTGTCCTCTAAAAATCGGCTTCATTAATAATAATGCCCCTCCAAGTAATCCGTAATATCTCTCTGTAGCACTATTGCTGAAATGACATTAATCTCCATTTCTCGTCTTTCCAAAATGTTCAGGTTTCACATAGGAGACAAGCAGGGCAATACTCCAAACATAAGCTTCTAATAATCTAATCCTTGTCATCCATCTAATGTTATTTGTTCTTTTTTTTTTAAGCGCTATTTTTGCCTGGTCAATCCTACATTTTATCTTTTTCTTGTTTCTTCCATCTTTTGTAATTTCACTTCCCAAGCAATAGATTTCTTGCACATCCTCCTCCTATGTTTCTCCATTAATTATAATTTTTATTTTTGATTCTTTATATTTGAAACATACAATAACTTTGTAAGAACAAAGACTTTCCCGGCTTATGACTGTAATGTAGTCTTCAAGGGTGTACCGCCGGATTGTGTTGTGGATACACGATATTTCGACGGCTAACTCCGCCTTCTTCTTCAGGTGTAGAGACATCTGCACTGGTCGGCTGACTCACAGATACTGAGATGGTTCGCGCTGCGCCCGAGAGCAATTTCTGCTTTTATATTTCAAGCAGTTTAGGTGAAGGTTTTGTCTCTGGACATTTCCTTCAGACTTTCAGGTTGGGTGTCTTTTGTTATGGTATGTCTTTAATTTTGCTCTTTCATTGTTTTAATTTCTTGTTAGGATGGACAATGGCCTTGCGTGTTTGTCATATGCATTGTTATACTGTCCGAGATTTGCAATTAGTGGATTTGTAGACGTTCTTGCAGCTCTGTAGAAGGATTTGGTTATCGCCAATATTCTTCCTTGGAGCAGCGGGACACCTGCGGCTTCATGCAGGTCTGCTGTCGGGAACCGGTTCGGGACATGTAGTGCCCGCCGAAGCGCTCTGTTTTGCATTGTTTGCAGTCTGCCAACCCAGTTTTTGATGCGTAGCCCCACACCGGGCACGCATATTCAATTATCGGGCGAACTAGACTACAATATATACTGACTCCGGTACTGGCTGATAATGAGCTGTCCCGATTGAGGATCGGGTAAGTTCTTTGGAGCCTAGCTGCGACTTTTCGTCGAGTGTCCTCGATGTGGCTTTTCCAGGTTAACCGGGAGTCCATAGTGACACCGAGGTATTTAACAGTGGCAGACCACTCTATCTCTTCTCCATTTAGGCAGCTTCTTGGTGCGATTTTGCTGGCGATCCCGCTTCCCCAGGCGCCTCGTCAGCATGATGGCTTGGGTTTTTCCAGTGTTGAGGGTAATTCTCCACCTTCTGGCCCAGGCTTCAGTTTGCTGTAGAACCTGTTGTAGTCGCGGATGGCAGTGGCTTTACACCTATGTGCCGTGAAAAAGCCGTATCATCTGCGTAAAGGGCGGTACGGACTGTAGTTGGAGCTGGTATATCAGCTGTATACAAGTTGTAAAGTACGGTCCTAGTACCGATCCCTGTGGTACTCCTGCCTTTATGGGGCGACGTGTTGATAGATCAATACCTACCCTCACTCGGAAAATCTACCTGATATGTAACTTCGAATTAGCTTTACGAGTGGGCCGGGGAGTCCCTGCTCATAAAGTTTGTACAGGAGGCCGCTGTGCCAAACGAATCAAAAGCCCTCGCCACGTCGAGCACTAGCGGACAGTAGCCGCGATAGTTGAAGGTTGTCGTGGCTCTTTCAACTATTCGCATGATCTGTTGAGTAGCAGAATGTCCTCTTCTGAAATCCGAATTGGAAGTCCGGAATAATACTTTCCCTCTGTATATGAGCTTCCAGTCGTCTGAGTAAGAGCCGCTCGAAGACCTTGCTGAGCGAGGATAGGAGGCTTATGGGGCGGTAATTCTGTGGGAATAGGCTGTCCTTACCCGGTTTGGGCACAGCAATCACTATCGCTTGCTTCCAGCAACTGGGATAATGTTGGCTGCTGAGTATACGTTGAAGATGTCAGTTATGTGTTCTACGGCCTGTTGTGGAAGATTTTTCAGTAGTTGATTTCCCAGAGTATCAGAGCCGGGAGCCTTCCTGAGATGTTAAGATGCGTCGACTTCTTCAGTATAGATTTCTCGATCACATAACCGTCATCTTCAGCGGCTAGGAAGCGAGCTAACCTTCTTCGGATAGTGGCGGATTCTTCTTCGTCGTCGTCTTGGGCTGGCCTGAACTGTTTTTCAAAATGATCTGCCAGTGCGTTGAGATGGTTCGGGTGCCGCTCTTCCTTATATACATGTCCGCGTCCGGCGGCTGCGTGGCCTCGGCGATGGCTTACTATGAGCCAGGCCCGCCACCAACTTGGCTGAAGAAGACGGCGAGATAGCCGTCGAAATATCGTGTTTCCACAACACAATCCGGCGGTTCACCCGTGTAGATTACATTGCGTACAATAACTTTGGTTTTTGCTTTATTAATTATCATATTTTACTCACTGCCCACAATAACTTATATTCTTGCCATTACTTTCTTAAGAAGTTATTCACTTAATGTCTCGATAGAATGTTAGCCAATCCTAATTATTAATTTTTTAATCAAAGAGTCTTTATATTGCACCATTGCAGGACTTCATCGCAATCTGTGTTGCAGGGACTTCTACCTGACGTCTGCGGGCTGGGTAGGGAACGACAACCACCAGGTGGCTGCTGTGTGGATGAACCGCGCCCAGAACATCACCATAGTGAGCGCCTGCCTGGCGCCCAACTGGACCTGCATCGAGGTGCGTGCTGCTGCGTTTGTCTGTTTGAAATGGCTTCACGAGAAAACTACTTTATAGATTCTGATGAGGTTTCAACAGTTTGAAATATTATGGTCTACTTTAATATCTGCGATATGTTTTTATAACCCTACACGACCTGGCGCCAGAGCTGAAAATGATAATCTCTCCATAACTTGTACTTAATCGTGTCTATGGATTGCACTCAACACCGAAGATCAGCAATCCAATTACCTTCAAAATAACAACGTAACTAAAACTATTTTCTAAGTTTCTATTCGTTGTTTTTGGTGTTATAAAAATGGTTACGATTTCACGAAACTGTCGTTTTGCGAGTTGTATACAAGCCCGCTTGAAATTATTAAATATGAAACTGAATAATGTACAGTAGTTTTTTGTGTGTAGCACTATTCGTTATTCTACACATGTAATGGAAGTGTCTAAACGTTTCGGATTTGATATTTAAATATGCTCCAGTAATTTCGTACATTAATGCAGACGGAAAAGTTTTGCATCAAACAGTTTGGGAAAACGTGTATATACTGCAGCATGAATTAACGAAATTTTATTTTTTCTTTGAGTTAAGTGTTACAAAGATGTAATATTACCACCAGACACTACCTTTCATTAAAAAAACTTATAGCAAAACATTTTTTTAACTGTTTCCATATTCAACAGTACAAATCAACCAAGCGAGAACTCTGTTGTAAGGCAACAAAGTGCCCAGAAAGTGCAAACATACACTATTCATATCCCCATATCGACTTACGCACTACAAACATGTACCCTGTCCAGAAGAGACAATAGTAGACTTCAGAGCCCTGAAATGAAGTTTTTGCGTACCGTTCTTCAGAGAACACGAAAGGACAAAGTTAGGAATTAAATCAATCGTGCAGAGACCGGTATAAACATCAGTGTGGCAAAATCCTTGTAGCGTTCTCGTCTGACGTGGTATGGACATGTCCAAAGGATGGTGTAAGAAAGAAGAACAAAGGCCTGTCTTAATATGAACATCCTAGTGAAATGACGTGTGAGAAGGCCCAAAAAGAAATGGGTAGACCAAATCAAGAAGGATCTGGAAGACTTAGGGCATGATGGGAGGACTATTCATGGACAAGCAACTATTCATGGACAAGAGGGATAGTGCTCGTAACCAGCAATCGTGAGACTGGAACTGGAAAACGAATATGATGATGATCATTTACTTTACTTTCCGTGTCCAGAAAAAACGACCTCAGATTCACTTCTCCCAAATTCAGCAGCTTTAATCGCCTTGTCATTTGATTCAATCAGATCTTCCTTTGAGCAGACTGTTCCCATGATACCGCATCTGAGCAGGTGTTCATGATCCTGTACCTCCCCGCATCTGTCATCGTCCTCATATCTCCATTTCACCAAATTAGATTTACCTTTGGAGACCCCCAGATCTCAATCGGTTCAGTGTCCGCCTTGTGGTATATTTTAATTTGTCGCCTGCTGATAGTTCCCCTTTGGGGCAATTTTCTAATGGTCAAGACTGCCCCCTCCACAATTCCAAACGACACGTCTCCGGTTGGTTCTCCAAAGGCGCTTTTCTTTTCCGGAAACTGTTCCTTGATTTCAGGTGAGGTACAGGAAGATCTTGGCTATGCATCTGGTGTCTATTGTCGGAAACTTGTTTTGTTCTTTCTTTCTCTCCTATTACTCTTCGTCTGATATCTGGTGGAGCTATGCCAGCTAGGGGTAGATCTTTTTTATGGGTGTAGGCCTGAGGCTTCCAGTCACAATCCACAAAAAATGTGGCATAGTGTCTGTAGTTCGTTGAGGCTGATCAGAGGTGAAAAAGATCATTAAAAGTATTGAACAGTATACTTGTCGCAGTTGTATGATTAAGTTATTTATTATAGGGTAAAGTTGTAGAAAGCGGTGTCACACACAGTTACAAATCGTTCAACAAAATCTATTGGATTGGCTTCAAGGGAAACTGCCTCCTCTGCTGTCAAAAGTTACGGCCCTTTAATGGAAGGGAACCTGCCTAATATCCAAACATTCTAATAGAATGTGATCATTGCTTGTTCTTCTAATACCTGGTATTTTCTTTATGTGACACTTGTTAATTTTTCGTCTGTTATCAACAACTCTTGTACTATATCCTCATTTTGTTTGCTCTTTGATTTCCTTTACTAGCATGTGGATTATTTTGGGTGCTGATCCTCCCCCATTTATATTCGGAAGCCCGTTTTCATATTTTACGGAAAACAGGTTCACCCTCGTCTAATCCTGTAACCATGTCCTCATGAATGTCCTTTTGTGAAGTCTCTTTTTTAATTAAATATTTAATCACAGCACAACTTCTTACTCCATTTCACGTTCAAAGAGAGAAGTTTTCTGCATCTGGGAACAAAATAAAGGTTTTCATAATACTGTCTAAAGAATTATATGAATTTTTATCAAGACTGTACGGTTTAGTTTTTCTGTTCACGACACGAATTTAGTGGACTACCATTATACCTCCAAAAGTTCACAACCTTACTGTATGAGTTCTAGATGATCGTGGTTGATTTGACATTATTATCGCCATCATTGCTCTGCCCTAAGGAAAGTTTTCACTTTGTAGCTCTCCATGTTCTGCTGTATTCTGCCGTGCTCTTCAAGTCAATGTAATTTCTGTTTCCCTTGATGTTATCTGTGGTCTTATACCTCCTTCTTCTTCTCACTCTCCCACTCCTGTAAGAAGTATGTAAACAAGCATGCCCCTTTCATCGTGTATCCTCCTTTGCTTTACGACTAGCACTAGCTTCCTCCTTCCACCAACCCTTTCCATCACTTCAATATTATTCAATTTTTCCATACAGCTTATCTTCTCCATTCTCCCCACGTCCACATCCCAAACGCTTCTATTCGTTTTTCATCCTCTCGTCACATTGTCCACGTCTCTGCCCCATAATGTGGCACAATCCATACGAAACATTTATCAAGTCTTTTCTTCAGCGCTTTACCTTCTTCTCCAGTTAATAACCACCTCTTCCTATCAAACGTTTGCTTCACTACAGCATTACGAGTTTTTACCTCTTCGTTGCATCTCAAGTCCTTAGTGATTGAACTTCTAAAATATTTGATGGCTCTTACATGGCTGATATTAGATTGTCCTTTATTAATGTTTATCAATCTCCTTCCTTCACCAATCTCAATATCATTTCTTTATGCTGTATTTATTATCATTCCATGCTCTCCACAAACTTTGCTAAGATCTTTCAGCATTTTGTTTACAGTTCTTTTACTCTCTGCTAACAAGACAAATCTTACACATCCTATTCTCTTGCCACCCATACGCACACCTCTTTATCCATCTAAGCATTTCCCAATAATCCCTTCCAGGTATATTTTGAATAATCTTTCCTAACGCCCCTCGCAGTGCTGGTTTCTCCCGATACCTCGTTTCCAAACTTAATTCTTACTTTCTGTTGTAAATATACTTACAATTTGACGTAATATATTCAATTATCGCTCCTTTCCATCTACATTATTCCTTGGTATTGAAAATATGTAAATTAGTGAATAAAAAATCCTGTCTTTTTTTTTTTCACCAACAGTTGCGAGTGTATGATAGTGTTTGATAGTTGCGCTTTAACTGGGACAGTTAACCTATTTAGCCGTCACTGTTTGTGCCCCTACTAGTAAGTGCCACGTCGGTAACCATTATGTACGACGGACAGTCGACGCTCTCCATTACGTATGCAAACCAGGGAGAGAGGGCCTTGCCGACAATGGGTAACTACGTTACGTCACGGGGGCTGACGGACAGGTGTCACTCACAGGGCGGCATTCGCAGCTGGTAACGGGGCTACGCGCACATCATTAGTGGACAATAATAGTGCTGAAACAAATGCTGTGTCATTTAGACATGCACTTTTGTAGGAGTTGTGTTACTATAGATTTTTTACGGAGAACAACTAGAATGTGGCAAGTTCATTTTCTACGTGTCTATGTTATGGTTCCATTACATTACCGGCTATTACCCACGTATTCGCACGGGTGGTCTCAGAATTTTATTGCTGGAATTGGGTATAGAAAGATATAAGTTACGTAAAAGATTTACCAAATTTCAAGGAGTGGGAATAATATGATGGAGAAGCCATCACCATACCATTTTACCACTGAATCTGTCTCATAAAGAGGACCAGTTTGCCATAACTTTTAAAATAGTAACAAGTTCTATTAGACTCTACAAAAGCTTTAGACACTGTGCGTCACACTAGGTTACTTAGGAAACTTCGCGGTTACGGCATATCTAGACAAATATGCGACTGGGTTGCAGACTTTCTGAAGGGCAGAACACAGTGTGTAGTTCTCGACGGTGAGCGTTCATCACTTACCGAAGTAAGGTCCGGGGCTCCCCAGGGAAGCGTGATAAGGCCTCTGTTGTTTCTCATATACATTAATGATTTGTGCGACATAATTCCAACAGGATAACGCCCGTTCTCATACTGTGGCCATCACAAGCACAAGCCTTTCGAGGGGTTAGGATCAAATTTGGACACCAGTACACAGATTTGTCCCCTATAGATAATGTCTGGGATGCGAGGAGTAGACACATTATATCAATTCGTAACCAAGCACAAACTGTGCAACAACTGACTGCACAAGACATGTAGGCGTAGAGAGACATTTGCCAAGAAGACATACGAACACTTATTGATTCAATCACGGCAAGGATTCATGAATGTGTGGGTGCTCAAAGTGGGTGCACTTCTTAATGACAACTGTATCTAAAGATAATATACTTGGCCTGATGTATTTCAATTGTTATCGTTTCTTCTGGGCATGACGCTGCCTATATCTACAAACATACCTAAAATTCCACCATTCCTATCTGAGTGGTGCACCTTTAATTTCCACCAGTATAGTAATTTAATCGTTACTTGCTGTCTTTTGGTGCACCCTTCTATACGTTTGTTTACTTGTGAGTGTGTGTCTTTGTATCTTAAAGGGGTGAATTAATAAATATTTTGAGCAGCTGGGTATTCGTCATTATCATTAAAAAAACGATCGATTACTGGGAGTTTTCCTCACCACTTCAGCCTGTTACTACGAACGCTGCTGTGGCCTTCAGTAGGCCGTGCCCTTTGCCGATGGCTGTGGGCCTCAGGTAGCTAATTACGAGGGGCCTACAGCTCCAGTTTCAATTAGAGAGCCTAACTTATGCAGGCGTTCCCGCATAGCCCTGGGCATACTATCAGTGCCAAGAGCAAGGTCACGAACAAAAGACCCCATCAATTTTTTCTCGGCGAGACCACGTATGCGTGTATGTCGCTAGTAGAATGGGAGAAATCAGAGCCGATTCGCTGGAATGTACGCACAGTTAAGCATTAAGCACAGTTCAATTCGCTATTTTAAATCAGTAGTGTCGTAATGTAAAATAATACCTTTAACGTGCGTGATAAAAGAACATTGCAGATGAACTATACGATTTCTACACTTTAGCTTATTGCAACATCCAACATTCGAAAGATAAGCAGAATTTTAGACAACCACCATGTACGTTTCCTCTATTATATTATCCCGTTTAAACAAAACTTCTAATTATTTCAAGCAATAATTTTCTCCTAATTTTCATGAAGTGAATTCGAATTTCCTCTGCCTGTTGAACTTCTAACGATCTCTAACAGTCATTTATTCTTTGCTTTAGTTGCCACGACAACCATGTTTCGTTTCCAGGAGATGAAAATGTTAGAACGCTGATGAGGAAAGAAAATTACTTCCGTACAACAATTGCATGATGTCCTCGTGCATTGTTAACTCCACACTGACCTACTTACTTAAATATTTAATAGCTCTTAACATTACGGACATTAAGAGAAAAATATTATTGTGAATAATGTGTCAAAGAGATCTTTTAAAAAAAAACTAAAAATGGCACTCTTCTTTATTGACATTCAGCTAGTAACCTACTCCTCAATGTATCTATGTAATCGTCATGTATAAATTAATATATCATCTAGTATTTATCTGATGATTGAGGTGTAGGACAACACAAGACACACTCATATAAATCCACGACATCGGCCGGGCTAGAACCGTAAACCCTAGGCACTCTAGCTAGACCCTACACCATCGAAGCGACAAAAACTTCTAATACGACAAAATAAAAGGCGTTTAGATTCGTTTAGTTATTTGTGACTCAGCAGTTAGAAAACGAGAATTTCCCTCTTTAGACATTATTATACGACATTTGAAGATTAATAATTAGCTGTAATTATCATCGTATATGGCATAGAAATAGAAGTAAATATATTGGCACATATTGCTGAAGACTTATTTTAAAGATATCAACTGATTCTTTTTTTAATTCAGATTGATCGTAAATAAAACATAAGCACTGAGAAGCAGGAGCCACAACATACTTGGCTATTGTTCGAGGATACACAATTATTTAAGTAACTTTCCTGACCCCTATCTACGATGATATTTTACCGGGACGAAGATACTACCCTAAAGCGACTTTAAATCGGAGTCATCCATAACTGCTTAAGAGGTGTGGCCACTCAGACTGATAATCCCTCGCGCCATATTGCCAGGTATTCAGCCAACTGAGCTAAGAAAACAATCTCGTCTAGTTGGCAAAAATGATTCATTGTCTTCCCGTGATGATATTTCACAGCGCTCTGACAACAACAGCCATCGGCATCTGATTAGGAACTAGAGAGATCAGATACCAACTAATCACTAATGCTTCAGATGGGATTGGTCTTTCAGGTGGATGACGTGATACAGACAAGTAGCATATTATTATTAAGAAATCGGGGGGAGTCATAGCCACGACTGCAGCATTATTGTTGACATAAATTGCTTAGTTACACGTTTTAACAATAATCCAAACCTCGTCTATATTACTGCCTTTCGATGAAACGGTTAGTGTCTCTAACAACGTTCTTTGCACGTTTTACGGCTCGGTTCCAAAAACCGGTCTCTGCAGGGTTACCAAAATTTTTTCGGTTGAATATACTATTTTTTAATCTAAGCTGTAAAAAACAAATTATTCAAAAAATATAGTAAACTTCAAAAATTATAGTTAAAAGTATTGGAGATAAGTTTTTTACCTTTTTTAAATAAATACTATTTTTTTCACCTAACTTCATCTTTTAATAATTTTTTGTTCACAGTAAAATTGTCAGATGCTTCATTGCATTCAATATTTTAAATTAATATAGACCATAAGCTCATTTTTTTACTAATGAGATGATCTCTATGTTTCTCTCTTCACGCCATTTCGAATTCATAATAGAAATATCCTTTCTGTAAATCTCGAAGTGGCAGGAATAGACAGCAGGAATAAAATCTTATATTTTTTTTAAATTTCTTTCGGTACACTATATTTTAAAATACGCTGCCATTTTTGGTCTGTGATTCTGTCGGTAAACTCATAAAGACTTTTACCAAGATTTCATTTAATATTGTTATTTCACAGTGAAGTTCGTCCATTTTGATACTCATTTTTTTAATATAAATTTAGAACTTCTAATATTGTCTCACAGTCATCAAATAAAAATCTCATGCTTTAAATTTAATTTTTGGATTTTGCATAGCCAGTAATCAGAATCGAATAATTTACTAAGATATTCCAGACATTTATCAACTAACAAAAAAAAAGAAAAATTAAATACTATCACTTTCTGTGGAGGATTTGGCTTCCAAGGAATTTTTTTTGGTTTCTTAACCAAATAAACGGTTTCTTTTATATTGTTTCAGCATTGATTTTAAAGTTGACGTAATATTAGTAACATCTAAGAGTGTGATGTTATTACGTTCAAGTTGTTTAACAGGTTTGAGAAAATTATGTAATAAATGGCTTGCGAAATTAAAAAAAAAAAAATTAACTTTAGTGTCTCCATCTGTTTCATACATCATCAACATATTTTGAACAAACGCTTAAAATAATCGCCCAATGACTTTCATTTCACTCGAAATTGATGGACTTTCGTTATTGCTTCCACTTTCCTTATCTAATTCAATTTAATTAGTTATCAAAAGAAATAACAGCCTCCAAGTGAAAATAATTTACAAAACAGAAACATTAGTTTGACGTTGTCAATTTCGACATTAACATAACAGTTCGGAACGAAGCAGGACAGAGACGCGATACACGAACATCACATCGCGGCTTCACTGCCTCGTCGGTCATTAGAGGCGGGATGGGATCTGGGACAAGGAACGGGAAGGAATTCAACCATGGACTTTTGATGGAAGCATCCCACCATTCGCCTGGAGTGATTTGGGGTAAACATGGAAAACCCAAATCTGGATGCCCGGACGGGGATTCGAACCGCTGTCCTCCCGAATGCGAGGCCAGAACGTTAACCGCTCACCCACCACGAACGGTCTCATCGCATCTATTGAAAAAGAAATCATTATGTGTGTTCATAGGTTTTACAAACTGAGGAGTTTGTTTGTTATTAGTTTCAGTTTTGCAAAAAAACAAAAAAGATTAGCTCCACCCATCTGAAAAATAGTACGCAGACCTCAAATACAGTACAATACCATATATTATAGCACGGTTGGTACCCTAGGTCTCTACCTAAAACAAATTACAGCCCCGAAAGCTCGCACACTTGCAAAGAGCCTTGCCTGATACGTTGTGCATTTTAACGATTGTACACGAAACTATCCAACTGAGCACTTGTTCAAGTTGGGTCTGGTGACCAATATTCTAATACGTGAGACTTTCGGTAAAATCTCCTCTACCAACATGTACCGAAAATTATAGATATTTTTCCTGTTACGTGTATTAATAAGACAGTTGGTGAAAATTGTTGAGTATCCTTTATTCGGCTTAAATATAAATTTAAAAGGTTCCAAATTGAAATTACGATTATTGGTGTTCTTTTTGTGTTGATATGTTACCATGTAAAGAGTTGTAATATTAAATGCACTGTTGTTGTAGGCCATTTTTCTGCAATTTCTCAGTAAACTAAATGATAAAAATAATGCCAATCCACTGTTTTTGCATGCTCGTACGCGTTTCGCCTCTCATCGAGCCATCATTAGCGACGAATCTATGTAATATTTTTTTGTTTAGAGTTTAAAGACATTCCCTAGAGACTTCATACACCAATATTTTCATGAAACAGTTCGAAATTAGTTGAAAAGTTACTGAAAAAAAAAACAAGCTAGCCTTTTTTTTCCAAAATATAGTTTTTGTTTCGTTGAGAGGTTAGAACTGGACAAAAACCAATCAATTCAGCAGATATTAACAATTAAAGTTTTGCCGTAAAAGGAAAGAACAAGGAACGTCAAACTAGGGATGGGCAAAAATATATCGATGTATCGATATATCGATATTTTTTCTAAAAAATATCGATATTTATCGCCGATATTTTTATTTTCGATATATCGATACATCGATATTGTATTTAGTGTATCGATTTTAAGCACCAATTCGATATTTTTTCTACGAACGTAATTTAGTATCCAATTTAATCGTTACATGTATATAGGACAAATATACGTACAAATCCAATCTTTTGAAAGTGTCTTAAAAAGTGAATTCGTCCAAATATAACAACTTCATCAGCGGTTGAGAGGTTAAAAAAAGCTGTTAAATTTTAACAACTTTACATTAACGTCATTTTTATATTAGCATGTAAGCGGTTATTTTATATTTGTAGTTGAAATATTATCTTTTCAACTGTTTTTTTTTTCATTTACGAATAAAAATTAATGGGTTGATGAACCACAAGTTATTAGGAATGACTGTTAATTCATTTAAATGTCTACAATCTAGTCTACAGTCAAAACTCCTTAATCTCAAGGATTACGTTCATTACTATTTCATTCTACCGTCGAACCTGTCTCTTGAAGAGAATCAGTTTCCAACATATTTCTGTCACCATTCGATAAGATCTCAAAATTTCGTGACTACAACTGTTAATCATACTGAAAAAAATGTCCTGAGCCCTTAATAACAGATTTTCTTATCAAATTCCATCAATATTGATATAGCCATTTAGCCGTCAAAACGTAAAAAAAAGACAGAGACTTACATCCGTATTTATAATATTATTACTGCGATTCATACACACACACTGACTGCGAACAACACCTGAGGGATCAATATAACGTCAAAAAAGTGTACACCTGCAGAATTGCAAGACTACCTACGATTTGCCTCGCATTGCATCCCTAACTTTGTGATATCTACAGTTTAACATTCAATCCGAATAACCTACGGCCCAGGCGTGATTCTTACGACCAAAAACAATTTTTAAAAATATTAGTCCCCACGGAGATTTGAACCGCAGACCACGAGCCAAACATTTGTAAGCAAGCGCTTTAACCACTGAGCTGCCTGTCCGCTACACGGAAGAACAGTACAGAGACGTCCGTATCCAACGCGTCTGTCTATCGGCGTTGAGTAGTATTTCGAAATTATGAGACAACAAGTGATATTTATTCAGAAAATTCTTCAACCAAATGTAGACAGTATTTTTCTCCTTGCTTCAAAGGATAAGTGTGCAAAGTTTCATCGAAATCGGATGAAAACTGTGGATTTGTATGAAGAACAAACAAACCAACAAACAAACATACATACATTCATTTTTATATATATAGATAGATTATAGAGAATACGTTCCAAGTATACAGAAAAATTTTGATGTAATGGAATGATAATCGCACTTTGAACTTAATAAACCAATTCTGGATTGCTTTAAATCCTCTATCATTGCTTTAAATCCTCTATCATTGTAATGCTCTTTAAAAAAAGCATTAAGATATATAGCTTTCTCGTGAATTATAGCCACACTAAAGAATACTTCCTTGTGATTGCTGTCTGCGATTGATGTAGTGAGAATGGTTTTTAGTTTTTTAATCACTGAGACACCAATAGTTTATACTGATAGTAAGATCCTCTTCGAACGCCTCTTCCGTGTCAGGTTGTAGGTGATTACCACGGGTGATGTATATCCCTCCAAGGAAAGTCCTAGGAAGATGAACTGTGGTAGTTTCCCGTTTCACCGAACGTGGTGATGTAATGGCCTTCGGCCTCGCATTCGGGAGGAGGGCGGGTGGAATCCCCGTCCGGGCATTCAGATTTGGGTTTTCCATGGTTTCCCAAATCACTCCACTCAAATGCCGGGATGCTTCCTTCAAAAGGCCATGGCCGAATTCCTTCCCATTCCTTGCCCCCCATCCTTTCCCGTCTCTAAAGACCTCACTGTTAAGAGACGTTAAGCAGTTAAAAAAAAATCCCCGTTTCCTTCCTCAGTGTGACAGTGCACTAAGTGTGTTTGACAGTGACACTGTGTGGTTCAGTATAGAGTGTTATGGATGAGAGATGAAAGAAGGGAGAGGATGGAAGCCGGTGTCGGCATGTTCAGGCCTTCTTTTGCGAAGCATTCTAAAGGGGGCGCCAACCTTAATATTCCCATCCGACGGATGAATCACCATCAACAACAGCGTATGCCCTCGCAACATACGCACAGCAGAGAGGTTTGGTGATTAGAAATTGCAACTTACTGGTCAAGCCCTGATGATGTAAATCGTTGACGGAGTGTTAAGTGAATATAATTCATTTGCAGCACTCTGCGATCACGTAAAAAGTATTGTGACTTATTTTAAGCAGTCTGTCAATGGTATGGATCTATTAAGATCTGAACAAGAAGCATATGGGGAAAAGGAAAAAGAGGTGTTGACTCTGACACAAGCTGTTAGTACTAGATGGAACTCCTACTTTAATATGTTAGAATGATTTGTCAGACTCTCTGCAATTGTAGCTAAAATCTTAGTTACAAAAAGTCAGTCAAATATAAACACACTTGATATGGTTGCAACTTAACAGCTTAATGTAAAACGTGACCTCATTGTCCTGCTTGGTCCTTTCAAAGAAGCCACTGAAGAGGTTAGTGGTACAAATTATGTGACTGCTAGCTTAGCCATTCCTGTTACAAATCTGGTTCGACAAGTAACGGAACAAGCTACTCCTTCGACCAGTTTAGGATTCACGGTAAAAGAGGCTTTACTACAAAGAATTCAAGAGATATTAAGTCCTTTAGAAAGAAATACATTCCTTGCAGCAGGTACCATTTTGGACCCTCGTTTCAAACGTATACAATTCACTTCTCCAATCGGTGTGTCAAATGCGATATCTACAATAAGTAATGATATTCGCTTGGAACTTAGACGACGAGGACAACGTTCTCCAGAAGTAAGGTCTACAGCAGCAACACAATATATCGCAGATAACGCATCAAGTTGGTCCGCACATGAAAAGCTATTATCCCTTAGGACTACTGTTATGTAAGAGGTTCCAAGCTCTGGCTCAGTTCCTAATGAGCTTAAGCAGTATCTGGACCAACCATTAATAGACAGAAAATCAGACCCAGTAAAGTTTTGGATGAATTGCCAGTGCTCCAGGGCGCTGAAATACCTTATATGTCAAGCTTCTTCTGTGTCGTCCAAGAGAGTGGCTCCTGCAGTCAAATTAGCTATACCGAACAACAGGAGTAGATTGACAGGGGAGCACGTGAAACAGAGAGTTCTTTTGATGTCCATATCAGACGAATACTGGTTTGATTGATTGAAAAAATAGTAAATTAATTAAAAGTTTGTATAATTTCTACCTGTGTCTTTGATTTTCAGAATTTTCTTAAATATTTTGATGTATTTTATGATTTTTTTAGATAATTACTCCCTTTAGTCAAAAATATCGAAATATCGATATTTTTCCCCGATATATATCGATAGTGTTTGAAAATATCGTTTCGATATTTATCGATATATTTTTTTAAATGCCCATCTCTACGTCAAACAACAAAGTTGCTTTTCTCAAGTTTTATAAGAATTGACATATATATGTTTTTTTTTTTGGCCTGTCCCAGAACTGCTGTCCTTTTGGTAAGAACTCAGTGGTCAATTTAATGGTACACTCAATTAACCGTTAGACCATTTATAACTGTAGACTATTAAAAATTACAAATGTTAACCGAGTTCCGAATATCTTCATCAGTAGTTAAAATTGTTTTTGAGTTTATGAACTATCCCTTAACGAGCACATTTATGGAAAACATACCAATGTCTATGTAAGGAGAGATTAAGGATTTCAATGTTAATAACATTACATACAACAAACGTATATACTCTTTAATTTATAGTTAGTCTACATCTTTTACCTGCGCGAGAAATGGCGCTCCTAGATCATCACTGAATGATGAATGAATAGAGAATTTCCCGGCGTATCATCTGTATGAAATGTTCCCGGACTTTCCGCCAGGTGAGTGCGCCAGTTTGATGCGACGCTTCGAAATCGATCTCCAATTTCATCTTCAGGCAAAGTGTCGAGATCCCAGACAGTTCATCCTGCGTCGCACAACGGTTGCTGGTGATTTCACGATCACGTGCGCCGAGCGCCTCTCGGTGCAGTGGTAGTAGGGTAGGAAGAAGAAGAGTGGAGGCGAAATACCGCTAAATCTGTGAAGCCTCCTTAAACACTCAGCTCCTATTGCGCATGCGTGGCGGCCATAACAGATTTCCCAAAACATTGCGCTGTTTGCAATGTGTTTGCTGCTGTAACTGTTTAATTTTCTAATATTTCAAGGTTTTTTATAACGCCAGCTTCTGCTGCATAAGACTGCACATACAAACCAGACATGAAACAACCTGGAATATCGTTTCATACGTTATTCACATTGTAATTATTGTTCTTGAAGTATTTATTAGGTATCTGCAAGAGGAGGGACTAACATTATAGATTTATTCATTGCTTTCAATAAGATGACGTTTTCAAGTATTTGTTAGTGTAGTTTAGATAATCAGCATATCTTACTACTACGTGAAAGGCAACCTTTATTGTAAAGGAAGCGTTCATAAATCACGTAGCTATATTTTTGACTTCTGTAAATCCCCCCTTTCCCCCCCCCCCCGCCCCAACGTAACTTGAGGTGACTTTTATCTCTACCCCCCCCTTTTTTCCCCGCGTAGCACGTAGCCTTTTTCCCTATTGATTGTAGAAAACATTCTGCACTGCTTTCTCCTGTCAGACTATAGTAAATTACATACGGAGATAATTAAATGAGAAAAATAAATATATATACATGCTGTTGTGTATTCTGTACCTCATTTAAACTGTGACAAATAATATGAATGAGAAGCTATGTGGCCTGGCTCGGAACCCCCCCCCCCCTCCTCCCACGTAGCGCAATGTAGCTTTCCGCCAACCCCTCCACCCTAGACCGAGTCACTTAGTTTATGGACGCTAAAAAATGAGTGTTGAATGTTTGCACTTCGCAATGAATTTTATGTGTTGAGGTGGGCAGCACTTTCATAACCGTGGCGATGCAATTTGATGATTGATTCTCGTGTAAATCGACGCGACTAATCAAGATCAGTAGTAAAATTATTTGTTATCTCCCTTAGTTCTCGAGATGTCGACTATCAAAATTTAGTTACAGGTATATAGTTCATTGTGGCTTTTGTGACGTTATTATTCTGGTACAAGCCACGTTTCAAACAAACCACAAGGAGTAGTAAAAAATATAACAGCCACTCTCCACATCCAGCGTGTAATTTGTAGTTGCTTTGGCAAAACTATATTTTGGTCCACCAAGCCACCTCAATATTGGGACGGTATATTTCGAGAACTAAGCGAGATATCGAAATATTTTATTCTTTAGATTTTTCTCGTCGTGTTACAAAACAATCTATCATCAAATTTGACGTCGGGGAGAATTTTCTTCTGAATTTCAACCAAAAACGCCTCATTTTTGAGACAGTATATTTCGAGAACTAAGCTGGATATCAACATTTTTTATTCTTCATTTCTGATTTGTCGAGTAACATAATAATCCACCATCGAATTGTGGTGCCAAGGTACTCGTAGGATTCTCATTGAGGTGTTTGTGCATATTCCCCGTGTTTCTAGGGAAATCCAATATGGCGACCTCCCCACCCCACTTCTCTGTACATGACTCCAGTGCGTGGTGAAGGTCCCTTGCGTCGTTCCACTCTTTTCCTTCCTCCATGTCCTCGTGGAATGAGCTGAACAATTGGATGGGAGGTGTCGTGGGGTTATACCCAATGGAAGGGGTCGGTCGGAGGTCAGAATGCATTCTGCTACGATCTTGATGGCCGAGTCTGTATCTTTTTTTTGATATGTCTTTACGCCTCGTCGGTGTCGTGGTATGTCACTGTCTTCTTATCTGACCAATAACTGGGTTCCATACCGCGCTTTAATCGGCACTCCATGGCTCTGTTATGATGTCTTCTGCAAGACGAATCTCCACAGTGTCCTTAATCACGCTGTGCCAGTATCACAGAATACTTATGCTCGCTTTTTTGATGTTAAATTCATTAGCCACCAATGATTCCCTCGTTTTGGCTACCCAAGGGCGTGTTTAAGCACAGGCTACCTAGGCTGTAGCCTAGGGGCCCACACCACAAAGGGGGGCCCACCCCATAAACAGGGGAGCCCCAGACAGAGAGGGCCACACTCAGAGGGTTCCCAGCAGGAGGGAGCCCCAGGCGGAGTGGGGCCCTATCCGGAGGGGCTCCAGCCGGAGGGGACCTAAAAATTTCCGACAGGGGTCCGCCTCACATTTACAGTCCATAGCCCACAAAGCCTAAATGCGGCCCTGTGGCTACCTCAAAAACTACTGTGAAAAAAATCTCTGTCTCCACCCCGAAAGCGATATCAATGATAATTACTGCCACTCAGCTGCTCCCCCCGCCCCAGGCAGTCCAGAATTGTTGCTTCCTCCCTTATTTATTGCTTCCCCGTCACCACGTACGAAAGTGCAGTTTGTAAGTAGTAGTGTATCCAGGCATTTTTATAAAACCGCTAGACGATTAGAACTAGGTTATTGTTTGATGATTCCTGTTGCAGGGCCTAACCTTCTGTAACTTTGGTGGGAGGAATTTGCTATCTCTGCGTCTTCTCTAAGGTACAACTATGTTCGATAGAGAAAGTCAGCTGATGGTTCCTTGCATCTGAACTGCAACGCAGATATCGTCTTGCAATGTGAATCGTGACCTCAGTGAGGAGCTGGAATGACATAATCACACAATCTGTCGTATTAACGTAATGGACTTTGTGATGGGGTTGAATTGAACAACAAGGCGATATCGACATTGAGGACTTAGGTGATCCTGTTTTGAGGATTGAATTTCAGAAAGCTTTGAATGATTTGAAATCAAATAAGGCAGTTGGAATTGATGAGTTCCCCGAAGAACTTCTGAAAGCCGTAGGAGAACAAAGAATCCAAAGATTATTCAAACTGATATCAAAAAGGAGAGATTCCAACTAATTTTAACAAAAGTACTATCTTGATGCTTCAAAATTACTTACCAAAATAATGTACAGAACAATGGAAAGAGTAGTAGAAGATGTAGTAAGTAAATATCAGTTTGGGTTTTGGAAAAATCGTGATACGAGAAGCAATTCTGGCCTTAAAATTAATACCTGAAGGGCGGATCAAGAAAAACAACGATATTTTTATAGCATTTGTTGATTTAGAAAAATTAGTTGATAATGTTAGGTGGGACGAAATGTTCAAAATTTTAAAGAAGTCAGATCTAAAATACCGATATACTCGTAGAAGAATAAATGTTGAACATCATGAGAGACATGCATCAGTTTAAAAGTTTTTGAGACAAGGATGTAGTCTGTCTCCATTAATATTAAATTTGTATGTAAGGGAAGCAACAAAAGAAGTAAAAGAAACATTTGAATGTAGCAATAAGTGTTCAAGGAGAAAAACTCAGTACTTTACGATTTGCTGATAACATTTTTCTGTTAACAGAACAGACTGAGGCAGAATAGCACTAGCAAAAAGAGCCTTCATGAAAAAGAGAACTCTTTTAGTTTCAAGTATTTATTTCGGACTCAGAAAACAATTTATGGTAACAAGGCATGGACATTAGGAATACCAAAAGAAAATTGAAACATTTGAAATGTGGTGCTATAGAAGGATGTCGATAATTAGATGGACAGATGAAGTTCGAAATGAACGTGTTTTTGAAATTGTGGGTGAGGAAAGAAGTTTGTGGAAGAGTCTTACAAAAAGACGAGACAGGATGGTGGGTCATAGATTGAGAGATGCTGGTTTGGTTAATTTGTTAATGAGACTGATGACAGCAAAAAAAAGTCCTATATACATTCCTCTCTAACCGTTTTGTCCAATTATGGACTACGTGTTTCTTAATTCTTGTGAGATATAATCTTAGCTCATTTTTCCTTCAGCCTTCCACTATGGATGTTTTTCAAAGGTCAATTTCACCCCAGATCCGAGCGGTCTGGTCTTTCAGTGGTTAAGTCGTCTGACTGAAGATCAAAAGGTCCCCGGTTCGATTCTCTTCTTCTTCATGGATATTCGAAGGCCCTTCATCTCTGTCACAGTTTGCTGTGTAATCTGAAATACACCAGAACGCTTCCAGGGTTCGGATTCCAAGTTAAACTGTAGGACTCTTATAACCGGTTTTAGTGGGTAACGTTAAGGCGGCTACGTTAGGGGTGGCATGCGCAACCAATAAAATTCCTGTCACCAGGTCATTACGGCCACGCAAGCCTTGAGCTTATACCCCAGATCCGGGGTGCTGTGTTTTGGATGTTAGAGACTGTAAAGAGTCGGTTGCTTTAATCAGAATTCTGTACATATCCCTGTTGTAAACCTCGTTGGCGTCAATTTCCAGTTGTTCCAGATATTTTCTTACTAGCCTCACCCACTCTGCATTAGTCACTTTCCCTAATTGATTGTCCATCCGAATAATATGATCATAGGAGATTAATTTCCTCTTTCTAATAGCTGTTATAATCTCTAGTTTTCTGTATGGTCCATTATTGGGTCCAAATTCGTATTTTCCCTCTTTTTTTGACTGATCCAGTGATTTTACACAGAAAACTTCGATTCGTTTGACCCAGTTTTCTCACTTGTCCTTTCTAACACTGATCAGGCACTCTGAGACATGCAGTACCGATGGTCAATCTACGATATTATAGTGCCTGAGTTTGAGGTTAAGGGAGAGGTAATTATCTCCATACATGATCTTACAAACGAGGTATGTTCTCTACACTTTGGCTCACCTGCTATTCATGACAAAGTTCTCGGTGATGTTTGGGGTTGTTATTCTCAAAAATATACCAGAAGGCATTTGCCCCTTGTATCATTGCTTTCCCAGTGTGTTTAAACTGGGTGTATTTCTGATGTTGAAGAAGAACTCAGTTTTGTTGATGGAAGTCTTCAAGACTACACTTGCTGCTATTTGGATGAGATATTTTAATTGATGAATAGCTTTCTTCATACTGGATGGCAGGTGAGTGAGATCATTTGTGAAGGCCAGGAAGTTGACTAGTAGTTTGCTATTTCTGTAACCGATTTTCAACATAGAGCCGTCTATTGGTATACATATATATATATGTTTGTGTGTGTGTGTGTCCATTTTTTTTCTTCTGAAACAGGGGTTATTTTATTCAGCATTCAAATACACCATGTTTTTTCCGAATCTTTTAGTTAGACAAAACTATATTTCAACATAATCTCCATTCAATGCTACGGCTTTACGCCACCTTGAAATGAGGGCCTGTATGCCTGCACGGAACCATTCCACTGGTCGATGCCGGAGCCAATGTCGTACTGCATCAAAAACTTCGTAATCAATCGCGTAGTGCACCCCACGGATTTCGTTCTTCATTGGGCCAAACATATGGAAATCCGACAGTGCGAGATTGGGGCTGTAGGGTGGATGACGAAGAACAGTCCACTGAAGTTTTGTTAGCTCCTCTCGGGTGCGAAGACTTGTGTGAGGTCTTGCGTTGTCATGAAGAAGAAGAAGTTTGTTCTGATTTCTGTGCCTACGAACACGTTAAAGCCGTTTCTTCAATTTTCGAAGAGTAGTACAATACACGTTAGATTTGATCGTTTGACCATGGTGAAGGACATCGACCAGAATATCCCTTTCAGCGTCCCAGAAGACTGTAGCCATGACTTTACCGGCTGAGGGTATGGTTTTAAACTTTTTCTTGGTAGGGGAGTGGGGGTGGCACCACTCCATTGATTGCCGTTTTGTTTCGGGTTCGAAGTGGTGAACCCATGTTTCATCGCCTGTAACAATGTTTGACAACAAATTGTCACCCTCAGCCTCATGACGAGCCAGCATTTCCGCACAGATGGTTCTAATTTGTACTTTATGCTCTTCGGTTAGACATTGAGAGACCCAGCGGGAACAAACCTTTGAATACACCAACACAGATGTCAAATTGAGCACTGAGTTGTTTGATGGTGATCCGTCGATCGTCTCGTATGAGCTTCTTTTTTTATATATATATATATAATGGCTTTCGGCAACTAAGCCATTCAGCCAGCTCGATGTGATATCTCATCCAGTGATATACACTCCTGGAAATTGAAATAAGAACACATTGACGCCGGTGTGTAAGACCCACCATACTTGCTCCGGACACTACGAGAGGGCTGTACAAGCAATGATCAAACGCACGGCACAGCGGACACACCAGGAACAGCAGTGTTGGCCGTCGAAGGGCGCTAGCTACGCAGCGGTTGGGCACCGCCGCAGTCAGTGTCAGCCAGTTTGCCGTGGCATACGGAGCTCCATCTCAGTCTTTAACACTGGTAGCATGCCGCGACAGCGTGTACGTGAACCGTATGTGCAGTTGACGGACTTTGAGCGAGGGCGTATAGTGGGCATGCGGGAGGCCGGGTGGACGTACCACCGAATTGCTCAACATGTGGGGCGCGAGGTCTCCGCAGTACATCGATGTTGTCGCCAGTGGTCGGCGGAAGGTGCACGTGCCCGTCGACCTGGGTCCGGACAGCAGCGACGCACGGACGCACGCCAAGACCGTCGCATCCTACGCAGTGCCGTAGTGGACCGCACCGCCACTTCCCGGCAAATTAGGGACACTGTTGCTCCTGGGGTATCAGAGAGGACCATTCGCAACCGTCTCCATGAAGCTGGGCTACGGTCACGCGCACCGTTAGGTCGTCTTCCGCTCACGCCCCAACATCGTGCAGCCCGCCTCCAGTGGTGTCGCGACAGGCGTGTATGAAGGGACGAATGGAGAAGTGTCGTCTTCAGTGATGAGAGTCGCTTCTGCCTTGGTGCCAATGATGGTCGTATGCGTGTTTGGCGCCGTGCAGGTGAGCGCGACAATCAGGACTGCATACGACCGAGGCACACAGGGCCAACACCCGGCATCATGGTGTGGATTCAAACCGTCATCGAACCCATCGTTCTACCATTTCTAGACCGGCAAGGGAACATGCTGTTCAAACAGGACAATGCACGTCCAGCACGAACGCTGGTCCAGCTGAGGCGCCAGGTGGAAATGGCTTGGCATGCCTTTCCACAGGACTACATCCAGCACCTCTACGATCGTCTTCATGGAGAATTGCAGCCTGCATTACTGCGAAAGGAGGATATACACGGTACTAGTGCCGACATTGTGCATGCTCTGTTGCCTGTGTCTATGTGCCTATGGTTCTGTCCGTGTGATCATGTGTTGTATCTGACCCCAGGAATGTGTATATAAGTTTCCCATTCCTGGGACAATGAATTCACAGTGTTCTTATTTCAATTTCCAGGAGTGTAGTTTCTCCAGTATGTTATGATTACTAAGTATAGACACCACAGGACGGACAGGACATTCACACAGACACACAACACTTAACATCCATGCCCGTGGCCGGATTCGAACCGGCGACCTTCCGTATGATTCATCGCACGCTCCGACATTGCAAGTGTAACATCTGTGCACGGCCGGCCAACACGCGGGAGATCAGACAGAGCTATTCGTGATAACGATACTAAACAGAGTTTTTAATTACAGCTTATGTTCCAGCACATTTTTTTTTTACCCCTGGCAATAAAAGCAGACGTTTATTGAACCAAAATACGATTAATGAAACGCCTGCTTTCACAAATTTTGTACAGCACCTAGTGTGACCCATCCAGTCCGTATAGCGGACAACGTAGCACCTGAAGGAAAGCTTCTAATGGGTTCTAGCCTCGTCAGAATCGCGTCATCCGGCGATGTTTCAGAAGCTATACCCTATTCATCCTCAACCGGCCGCTTGAGGCCATGTTTCCCTTCCCAGCTCCTCATCTCGCCACTCCCCCCAGTTGCCTTCCCCTACCCCTATAGACCGCTGTATCTACGCACACAAGTGACAAATTTGTCAGCTGGCAATCTTTTTCCTTGACATGTGGGGATAAATCAAAGTGACCTTGAACCGCCTCTCTTAACTGAACGCACTCTATCACCGTGGCTAGAACCCCGAGAAGTTTTCCTCCAGACTTACTGTCAAGTCATAGTCACATAATACCTGTTCTGAAGTTGGGACTACTTTGCTTGCAGACTCATGCGGAGCGTGCGGCTGAAGAGTCGTGGCTTGAGGTGCAGCCTCACCCAGTGTTCTCGCCGGACGGTGACAGCTTTCTGATGCTGGCGCCCGTCAAAGAGAGCACCACCCACACGTACACGCACATCAAGCACATCACCATCACCCAGCAGCGGATAGCAGTGCTGAGCCACGGCAGCTACGAGGTGGTGAAGATCCTCACCTGGGACATCGACAGCCACCTCGTGTGAGTACTGTTCTGAAGATATGAGTAAACTAGACTCTGCTTAATGTGTTTGCAACAATACGTAGGGTATAATTTCCTTATAGAAATTTCTATATAACTTCATGTTTCGAGAAGCCTATAAGCAGGTTTTCATCCATTATGCGTAGTGTCTCACCACTAAATTATTTCATTTGTTGCTGTGCTTTGACCATTGATGGAGAATTGTTTCGTAATGGCATCTGCATGATTGTGTGGTTTAATATGCATTGATGAGAGCTGGCACGAAACTCTACATGGAATTATCGGGAAAATGCTACATCGAACACTGCTTTCTTGGGTTACCACGTTTAGCCACACGTGTTAGACTAAATAGAAGATATCAAAACATTATTATGAGAGAGACAGGTTTTTATACAACTTCCAACCGTTTTAGCTGCTACAATTTCATTCGTTATTCCTTTATTCAGGGCCGGAGCTGCCATTTATTGATGTTCAATTGCGTCAACTTTTCACTCGAATATTTTTCAACGATAACAAACAAACCATTCATATAGAACAGATGTTTGCATTTTGAAGTCCATACCATGCCAACTTACAATGCCAGAAGGCTATTTACCGCTGATAATCCGAGAAGCGGTGGAAATATTTAAACATCCATGGAACATAAACAGAAACGGAAGTTGAAAAGAAGTACATTAAGGCTGGCTATACACTTGCTTGCTGCCAAATCAAATTGGAATAATAGCTTATTTCCAGTCAAATGTATGCGAGGAAAACAAGATCCCAATGTAACGTGCAAGTGCTGATTTAAAATAACTGAGTGTAGCCATCATAAAAGGGGTGTCCTTATACTGAGAAGTAAAGAGTTGCTTTGCCTAAATTGAAACTTCCTAATAACAAATTTGCTATACCATACGCTTATGGAAGAAAGACCTATAAGTTAAACAACTATACACTGTGACACACCATCTTCAGCTGTCTATCGTCCGACTTCCAGCCTGCTCCTACCATTAACTATCTCTGTTATTGCCCTTTCAATTTCTATTTTCCACGTATCTCTCTATTTCTCCGACATTTACTAGTTTCACGTACGCCTCCTTGTTTTATGCCACTGCTGTTAAATGTGCTACTTAAGAGACCCAGATTACGAATACTCTGATCTTGCCAGCTAATATTTCCGCTGGTTCGGCCACTTAATATGTTAGAACTGTTCGAAAGACGCGCTGACTCGTCTTTCCTAATTGTTTTTTAGTATATGACTTCTGAAAGCGGTCAGTCCACCTGATTTACCCAAGATAGCATTCGGAGCATTACACTTCTTAGACCATTGCTAGTGTGGAACTAAGGTCAATTCAGATCCTGCTATTGTGGGACTAAGGTCAATTCAGATCCAAAAACAATCAATTTTGTTGGAATGTGACCCTTCTACATGACCAAAAACGCTTGAGTAGCACTCCTCGAGACAATACTTTTTACGAGAGAGAATCATTAGTGATACTGTCTACTATCAGATGAAGTAGGAAAACACATTAAGGATTAGTCTGTAAAATCATGATACAGCCATATGAACACAATTCACATTTATTGAGTATTAGATCCCAACAAACTGTTTAAATAACAAAAATCTCCTTTATTGTAAAAATTCATTGACGCCACAAAGAAACACATTTATTTATATGGGCAATGAGACTTTCAGCACGTTGATATAAAAATTCTGTCTTGAAATAATTAAAAGTCTTATTATGTTCAGGGTCGCCGTCGAAAGATTTACTGCCTATATTGTTTAGATATTTTCACACCCGATCCCAGCTTGGATGGCATACTAGCATAACCAGTCGAATTGTAATAGCTCTAGGCATCTGAAACTAAAGACTTAGAACACGTTGTCTCCATCTGGGAAAATGGTAGAATACCACTTCCGCAGTCAAGGTTTCCCGAGATCTAGGTACCAAAAGATGGCTTATCCTCTGCGTTGTTTCCTAGGTCCTCATTGTTGCTGTAACTGTCTGCCTTCTCCTTTGGTTGGGACCGAGCGTGATGGTGTAATGGATAGCGTTCTGGCCTCGCATTCGGGAGGACGGCGGTTCGAATCCCCGTCCGGGCATCCAGATTTGGGTTTTCCATGGTTTAACAAATCACTCCAGGCAAATGCCGGGATGCTTCCTTCAAAAAGGCCGTGGCCAAATTCCTTCCCATTCCTTGCCCCCATTTTTTCCCGTCTCTAAAGACCTCGCTGTTGAGAGACGTAAAGCAGTTACCAAAAAAAAAAAAATTCTCCTTTGGTGGCAAATCCTCCAGCCAATGGGCAGTCCCCAACGTGGAAATTCAAAAGCAAAACTAAATGCGCTTAGTTTAAAATGTTCCCTGTTCTTATTTTCAATCCGCAACTTTCCCCTCTCACTCAGTGTTCTCTCATACAGCTAATTCGTGATTGGCTCTTGGCATTTACCCATGTCTACAGGCGTCGGTGGAAAAGTAGTCCCTTTTTCGATTCTTGCGCATTGGCTACAATCGTCAACTCTACACGTCGTCGTCCACACGGTCCACTGTGCTGATATGGTCATGTGTGTGACATAGTGTCGTATTATGTATTTCGGTATATTACATCCATAATGAGTCCCTGGTCCACCTGCATAGGTATTGATATCGTTTCTGAAACAAATATATGTTATTAATTTACATTTATTGTCTGGTAAATGTTGCATCAACTAAAATACAATGGAGTGATTTTGATCCCCTAGAGTAGGCTTGTATGTTGGGTCGCTAGGTACTACCTAGGCACCCACGAGTCGAGGCCCGGCCAGCAGCACCTGTACGTAGTGCCTGACCCCTCCACGGACGACCCGCGGCGCCTCGAGCCTCAGTGCATCACTTGCGACCAGAGTGGGCCTCTGTGGAGCTCCAGGTTCTGGTACTCCAACTGCTCGCACTTCTCTGCGGCGCTGGCGCCCGGCAACAGAGAGCAGCGGTACTATGTACTCCAGGTAACGCCGTCTTCACAGCTCCTACTGTGTATTTGCTTAGACATGACTGATTTGTTATAAAGTAATTCATACACGTAGAAACGGGTTAAAGTATTTCTCCGATAACTTTTGCCTCGAAAATAATAATAATAAAAATTTATTTCCTCATTTTCTGTTGATACTTGGCTGTCGTGATGGCGCCGCGTCATATTTCGTGTAGCCGACATTTCGACCATCAGTCTATGGTCTTCTTCCAGGGTAGAACTGCGTCTTTGATCAGTGTGCGGTTTTGTTTTATCGACGAGGCCCGTGATCTATCTAGAGGGTTCGATTTACTCGGCCAATCAGAGGTCCGAACCGCCAGGTGTTTCGATGGCCTGGTGGGGTGCGGCAAGGTCTGGTGGTATGACACGTGACCTGCTCTGTCCGCACTAGCGAGAGCAGGCGTCGTGAAATTTAAGCCAGTAGTCATCGTTTATGTCGTTTATGTTGTTTGCTCAAACAACATAAACGAACACAATGGGCTTAAATTTTGTTTATGTTGTATATTTATGTCATTTATGTTTTTGCTCAAACAATATAAACGAAGAAAATGGGCTTAAATTTCACGACACCTGGCTCTCGCTAGTGCGGACAGAGCAGGTCACGTGTCACCTTCCACCAGACCGCTTCTTTTTTTTTTTTTTAATTCCACCACTAAAGTGGCTCTACCAGTTTTATCGCTTTAGTTTTGTTTGGGGACGCTACTTATTTTCTCATTGGGAAAAAACAGGCAATCGGCGTCAAAGACGTCCTTATATGAAAACCCCGGACAGGTTTAATATCACCTGGGGATGAGCGTTGGTAGCAACTGCGTAAGCAGGTGCACAATCATCTCCAGTTGTTTCCCTTGCTCTTGTTCATGTCTGTGAATTCACTGTTTGTCTGGTTGAGTGATTTTTCTGGACGCTTGGGGGATATGGCCGTGGTTGGACTGGTCATTTGATGTGGTGGTGTGGGGGTGGCTCCTGTTTGCAGCTGCTTCCACCTTCCGTCGTAGTGGACATCCCCCGTAGCTGGCTGCGTGGTCCGCGGCGCAGTTAGCACATGTTGGAGTCGCATCACGCGTTCTTGTACAGACCAGAACACTGTGGTTTCCCCCACAACGGACGCACCGGTCTTGGTTCCTGCAGTTGTTGGACCGGTGCCAGAATCCCTGACATCTGAAACACTGGTCAACAGCTTCCGTAGGCTTTTTCTTCTTGCGAGAATTACTTCTGGTGGTTCGGCCATCTTGTATCTTGGTGGTATAGTCTTATCTTTGTCGTCTGTCTTACTCTGCATGCTCGGCTGCTGGTTCTGTCAGGGAACAGCGCCGTCCAGCGTTCGGTCGCGGTTTGTGTTGTTCATGAAAGTCAGGTTCCACGGTTTTAGTTGCTGCTTGGTCCGAGGTTGCTTGATCTTCACATGGCTGCGGACTGTCGAGATACTTGGGGCCGCCTTTATTTTCTTCGCCCTCCGAGACGGTCGATGGCAGTCTCGATGGCTGTCTGGGACGGGTAGTCGATGATGAAACCAGCCAGAGCTGACCCTTTTTCCTGCTGTACAGTTGCCATCTGCTGGAGTATCTTGGACATGATGGCCTGGTTAGGCGGCGAGGTGACCACCAAACCGTGCCGCGTCCCACCAGGCCATCCAAACACGTCACGTTTCGGACCTTCTGATTGGCCGGGTAAATCGAACCCTCTAGACGGGTGGCGGGCCTCGGCTATAAAACAACACTGCAAACTGATCGAAGACACAGTTCTGCCCTGGAAGAAGAACACAAAATGATGGACGAAACGTCGGCTACACGAAATATCACGCGGCGCCACCCGGACAGCCAAGAATCAACTAATTCTGACCGCGGAAGCCTACGATTACATTTCCTCATTATCTGTGCACAACTATTGAAACGCTTAGTGTCAGATTTGTTTGTCTCTGCACTCGTCCTCAATCTTGATTGTTCCGCTACAATGTTTGCAGTGCGAGGGTCCGGGGCTGCCACTGGCGGGTGTCCACGACTCGCGGACGCACCGCCTGCAGAGGGTGCTGTTCGACACCCGGCCGGCGCGGGGCCCGCGACTGCAGCAACTAGCGCTGCCCCAGAGACGCAGCTTCGAGGTGCCTCTGCAGCAGGGCTACCGCGCCCACGTGCAGCTGCTGCTGCCGCCTTCCTGGAGGGAGGAGCTCCGGGACGCCGCCTTCCCCGTCCTCGTCGAAGTGTGAGTACCGACACTGAGGGCTTAATCGACATTATTGCGCTAATACGCCACCAAAGTCACGGATGCTCGAGACAGCTACAGCAAGAGAACTTAATAGTTACAAATTTGTGGACAGAATCTCCACAAAGAAGCTGGTGATTATCAACCCTATCTTCCATCCCAGAAGGTAGCCAGTTAGCTTTTGGCCACAACCTAAAATATTGAGAACATGAGTTCGATAAGGCAAGGAGCGGCGCTCGCCAAAGGATTTTAATATAAAGCAGGCAATCTGAAAATCACGCTTGAAATGAAAAAAGTCAAATGATATGTGAGTTTATTGGAAGAAACTGTCTAGAATAAAGCTTGAAATAGGATGTTAAGTTCGTTATGAGTATTAAGACTAGTGGGAAGACCAAGAAGAAGATGTACAGACTAACTGAAGGAACACATAAGGAGAAGAGGCTGGAACTGGGAGTATATTACGGACAGAGAAACTATTCTGGATAGGAGATAGTGGAAGACGATCGCTTACAACAACCAAGGCTCGTAAACCACATCCGGGAAACTGGAGATGGTCCCCAATGATAATGATGATGATGAGTATTATGTGTGGGAAGAGAAAGAAACTGTTTCTTCAAGTCTGATACAAAGGTGTCCTAGGGCAGTAACGCTACGTAGTACGCAGATTAGCAATGCAAACTTCACAGCGTCTACAGAGCAACTTCATGGTATAGGCCACAAACAAGTATTGGCTGGTGTTTCTTATACTAATCGGTACAAGGCAACCTTATGCTACTCCGTTATGCCACTATGCGCATCCCAGCTTATTTTATAAACAAATCATATTTGTTCCTGAGCAGTACTGGTTCTGCTTTCAAAGGAGGCATAGCTAACAAGGATTCTATTCATACTTTGCACTCTCGAAGAACAAGGTTCTATTCATTTGATCCGCTTGCATACTCAGAAATCAACAGCGCCTGAAGACTGCTCATATAAACACTGCCCGGAGCGTCTGGCGGCCTCTACTAGCAGCCTCGCCTTCGGTCCATGAAATGCGTTTTAATTAACACAACTTACACTAATATTTAATATATTACAGCTGATTTTACACTTTTTGGCAGCAAACGATGTTAGCTGTTGATCTTCTGACACTGATCGAAACAAAAATAACTAGCCAAAAATTTAAGATTGCTTATGGTGGTATCTCATAATGTGAAAAATTTCTTTTTACGCTTTGTTACATTCAATGTTGTGAGTATTGTATGTGTAGTTAGTTAGTAGTGTGTGCTCTCTGTATCTAGTAGCGTACAGATGCTTGCTTTGTTTTTGATAATAGTACTGTAGTAATGTGGTCAGCTGCACGTTGTCAGTGTGAGTTAGTACCATGTATATCATAGTGGCTGGTTCTGTTCTTGATTGCTTTCATCAGTTTAAATTCTATCTGTGTGTCTTAACTTAGATTTCCTTGGTTTAGCTGAAGGTTTTATTCTATATCGCAGTGATATAGAATTACTGCGTTGTTTCCGTATTTTCGGAGTTGGTTAGCAACTCTGAATGAGCTCTGAAACGTTTTAGTTACCATTTGTATCTCGTTAAAGCAGTTTCGTAATAAATCAACAGAAATCGTGAATCGTTTATTTAATCTAATTGTTCTTACAAGCTAGCAATTCAATCATGCGCTCTTGAAGGAACCGATTCCGCATCCACCTGGAGGAATTTAGAGAAAACATGGAAAAACGAGATGAAAATATACGGACCCGGTATCGAACCCTCGCCCTCCCGAATGTCATCCCTGAGTATTAAACTCTCCACCACTACACTCGTCAATGTCCACTAATATGGTAATAATGTGAAGTTAGCAAATCTATATTTCTTCTATTGATGTTGGAGTAAAAAAATTAGGAAATTGTAAGTGCTGGTGGTAATTGTTTGAAACCATAGCAGCGATTGCAGCATCCCTAAGCACGTCGTAAGCGCCATTCGTATTTCCAAACGTTATTTAGATTACTTCTTTATGTTTACTAATTATTATTGTTGTCATAATAGTGATTACCGCACACACAATGGTATACTAGTAGGAGTGTGTATATTAACGCCGAAAAATTCCGCTGACGGCTGGTCATTCCGTAGCTGCGATCATAAAGCAGCCGATTACGAATACAACGAGTTTCAGTTCTAGGTGAACGTAGGAATGTTGTCTCGTAGATGAATGGTCAGTATTATACTCACATAGGAATAGAGAAACACTCCGTGGATGGTAAAGATTTTGAAGCTGAGTTCTTCACCTCTATTCCAGCGCTTAGGTCAACGTTGGAAGGCATTTCCTCTACAGGTCTCGATGGAAGTTCGATAAATGATGTAAGGATGTGGATGTTTCAGCAACGGCCGTCCTGGAAGCCAGGCGGTGAGCGACAAGTTCGACGTCGACTGGGGCACCTACATGTCCAGCAGGAACGACGTGGTCTACGTCAAGCTGGACGTGAGAGGGTCCAGAGGTCAGGGCACTCGCGCCCTCTTCAGAAGGCTCGGCGGCGTTGAAGTCCAAGACCAGATTGCCGTCCTCAGGTGAGCAATACCAACACGAGACAATCGTACAAGGTGCAAGTCATAATATTGCAACCTACACCTTTAACGCAAGGCAGTGTTACCGACTCCAATGATTTAAAGTGGAGAAAGGGAATATTATCATATTCTACAAACGAGTAACGCAAACACATATCAAAAAGCATAGTTAGTGATTTTTGTGAGGGCAGTGAAGTCGAAAGCTGTGTAAGGGACTTAATCTGCAAAGAAATACTTTCTGGTAATACACCAAAGAGGAACACAGTGTACAGGTTTATTATAAATGACTGAAGTGATTTCACTAATTTACTGTATCTATATTATTGGATATATTTTCTCAAAACTTTGCAGTCATATAGAAAAATTCAGAAAGTTTTGCGGTAGAGATTCAAATTTCTGCCACGAGAGCGCAAACGTCAGAAGGAGACCGAAAAATCGTAGGATCGATAGTCGTGGTGATGATGATCAGCAATTCCTATCAAGGCCTCCACGCTCTGCTGATTTATCCCCATGCAATTTTTGTGCCTGTGGAGGCAAAAAAAGAAATCACTGTTTAAGCTTCCTCTACCAATTAACTTACAAGAACTGCAAGCTCGTACCAACAGTGCTTTTCAATCAGATTAATAGACACAAAGCACAACATATGGAAATAACTTGACTATCAACTTGATATTCGTAGAATCAGTAAGGAGCAACAGATCATTTATAATGAGTCACAAAAAAAAATTAGCTTTCCATATTACTGCAAATTTTTGTGACAATGTTTCCAATAGCGTAGCTACAATAAATTTGTGAAACCACTTCCATAATTTACAGTAACCCGTTTTCCACTTCTAGCGTTACCTCTTGTCAACATTTCGAGACCGAGCATGGTGGTGTAACGGCTAGCGTTCTGGCCTCGCATTCGGGAGAACGGCCAGATTTGGATTTTCCATGGTTTCCCAAATCACTCCAGGCAAATGCCGGGATGCTTCCTTCAAAAGGCCATGGCCTAATTTCTTCCCATTCCTTGCCCTTATTCTTTCCCGTCTCTTAAGACCTCGCTGTTAGAGAGACGATAAGCAGATAAAAAAAAAAGATAGAGGTGGGAAAGGATTGGGGACAGGGAATGGCTGAGGATTTGGCCATAGCATTTCGAAAAATGCATCCCGGCACTCGCGAGAATCTGTTTCGGGAAATCGTCGAAAGACGAAATCTGGATGACCGGACGGGATTTCCAACCCACATCCTCTCGAATTCCAGGCCCCAGCGTTACCGCTCACCCACGTGACTAAGTAATCCAGTGTAATAAGTCTGTAGTTAATTTAAGTTAAATAGCTTCACTTCTGCACCCAGCTTTGAATTTTTGTTGATATTGATGTATTAAACTCAAATTTTGACGTCTATGCATTGTGAAAATTCCTGTTTTTTTATGTGGGATATAAATGTAGATTCTTACTAAACGAATGGTTGATCTACAACACGTAGAACAGGTACGTTTCACACTGAATGAAAAAAAAGTAGTTACTTTCAGTTTGATTGAAACATGTAGTACAGTCAAAGATGTTGACTTGTACAATAAACTATAATCGAAGAAGAATACAGTAAACTGGGATCGCTTAACTTACTATCACAGAACTAATTACCACGATGTGAGTATAGAATTAACTAACTTGTCTTATAGTGGGTAATAACGAGTAATATGTGACAGTGTTGTCGGTGTTTATACACTATACTTTCCAAGTACGTCTGAGTGCCTTCTCTCGCGGGGGTAGCCTGAACCGAGAAATGATAACCTACCAAGATCAGTCACACGCGAGCTTATCATACACATCATGTGATGCTCTTACATCCGACAGGCGTAGTAGTTTCCTTATAACAGCGCTGTAAGTGCTTTTTGACGGAAAGGTAAGCTCACAAGCACAAAAATTCCTCAGCTGAATGGCACCTTCCCTATTTCAGTTTTCAAAGAAACTTTACTAAGGATGGGTTTCGAGATGAGACTTGGTAAGACGTTAGATAGCTTCACCTCAAAACTAGAAAACTTGACTCTTTCCCGTCTTCTGACTCAATTTTCTCAGATTCAGAGTTGTTGAACAGTAGAATGAAATATCATGTTAGTGCAATCGCTCAGTGGACATATGGAGCACCAACATGACATCACTTTTAGGTGTCTCACGTGCTAAACACTTGCACTTAATGAAGTTATAAAATTATATGTGTTTAAGTGATGATGGGTATAGAATTCGGAGACATTCTTGTCAAACAACCTTTTTTTTTTTTTATTTTTTTTTTAAGTTTTATATATGCGAACCGAGAGAACTGGCGATTTTTTTGTGTTTAAAAATCAACTAAAATTAGACAATTTACTAATAACAAAAACTTATATTACCCTCGGAATTATCATTATTGCTATCGTGTATTCTATATTCCCATACAGACTGTTATACATATAAAAACTTTTATAGCTTTCTGTTTATCGTGTGACCCACAGTTCTTTTGTTCCTAATTGCATATTCGTAATCACCACGAACTTGGGAACTATTGTGGTGTGGCCTTAGTACTTGTGATTCTTCCAGTCACTTTATATGTTTTTGTAACGTAGCCATCTCGTTGCTAATGTGCAGTATGTTTCAACTCGATGGCGGTAGAATTATTCACCGTTGGTACAAAAAGTTAAGCGAGATTGTGTTGCACAATTCCTAGTCATCATATTGCGTACTAAAAGCTTAAGTTAAATCTAAACCCCCTCGGCAATGGATATACAGTGAAGGAATAAGACAATTTTATTCATGATTCTTCCGTTAGATAGAGTCATTAGCTCCCGCTACCTTCTTGCTGTATTTCCACAGTGCAGGCCTGGACCAGCACCAAGTTTCACCCTTATCTTTCTTTCATCCCATTTCACAGTATGATGAAGATGACTATACAACCAACAGACACTCATCTCAGTAATTTATACGAACATGATTACGTTAGACACGCATCATTTTGTTTCAGTACCACATCAACGAGAATATGGGAACTTCCATAGATAGATAGATATGTTCACTTTGATCCCATGTGAGAATAATCTCGGGGATGTGGAACAGTACATACACTTATTAGTAATGTCAATATTACTATATAATTGATAATATTATTATATATTGACAACAAGTTAGTTACGACCCATTAGTATAACCGATATTTCCTATAATCTACAAATACAATCCCGAGTTAATTAAAACTTATTATGTGGAACAGTCTATACACATGTTACCAGCATCTAACAACCAGTTGTTTTATTACCAACCAGTTACCACAACTCATAAGCAGTCAATTACTTAAAAACCTGTTAGTATCATAATTTTTTACAGCAGTTTTTGAGTGCATGCTATCCCATGTTAGTTACTATATATGAGTGAAATTTTGTAAACAGTGTAATTACTTCATTTGTCAAAAGTTTCAACACAAAGAAAAACCATATATCATTTTAGTAATTGTGGACAACTTTGTCACCTTCCCCTTCCATACACCACATATACTATTTTATCAGTCATTCTTTGTTACCAAATTCCAAGAAGAAAATTCTTTCACAGAGTAAAATTGATTCTGAAGCAGAAACTCTTTCAGTTTGGACTTAAAGTAGTTGGGTTTTTGTAGATAACATTTAATTTGAATAAGGAAGCTCCAGTAAATGTTAACCATTTCTGTACAATTGACAGTGATTTGTAATCCTTGTGAATATTATATTTATTCCTAGTATTATGGCTATGTATGTCAGCATTAAGGTTGAAGTGTTCAGGACTTTCCACTGCAAATGATAGTACGGAGTATACATACTGTGCTGGCATTGTTAGTAAACCCAGGTTTTTAAATAGATTTCTGCACGACGTCTGTGGGCTTGCTCCACAAATTGTTCTTTTAGCACGTTTTTGCAATTTAAATACCCTCTGTGCTTGTGACAAGTTTCCACAGAATGAGATGCCATAAGTGAGCAGGGAATGAAAATATGCAAAATATACTAACTTCCTGGTTTCTATATTAGCTAATCTAGATATTACCCTGAGTGAAAATGTTACAGAATTCAGTATTTTTAAGAAGTTGTTGAATATGCTGTTTCCAGTTCAATTTGTTATCTATACATACACCCAGGAATTTTGTTAAACTGCTTTCATTGATTGCTTTTCCTTCTGATATCACATTATAGCTGTCCTTTGTTTTATTTTTTACAACAGACTGAAGTAACTGTGTCTTTTCTACATTAAGTATTAGTTTGTTAGCATTAAACCACCTGTTAATTTTCTTTATAGCATCATTTGCTGTGTTTTCGAGGTTTTTTGCTGATGGGTCTTTCAACGATATGCTGGTATCATCTGCAAAGAGCACCATGTGTTCATTATCACCTAGTATATGTGGGAGATCATTTATATAGATTAAGAACAACAGAGAGCCAAGAATTGAACCCTGAGGCACACCACATTTAACTATACCCCATTCTGAGTTTATAACATTTCCTGTATTAGCATCTTTCAGTGATACACATTGCTTTCTATTTTCCAGTTATGATTTAAACCAAAGTCCTGGCTTACCACTAACTCCATAGTGGTCTAATTTACCTAGTATAATCTCATGATCAATACAGTCAAAAGTCTTAGCAAGATCACAGAATATACCTAGGGAATTTAATTTTTTATGCATTGATTCCAGTATGTTGTTTACAAAAGCAAAAATTGCTGAATCTGTTGAAACGCCTTGTCTAAAATCAAACTGTACTTTACTGAGTAGGTCATTCTTTTGTAGATGTGCATACACCCTTCTGTACATTGCTTTTTCAAAGATTTTTGAAAATGCTGGTAGAAGTGAAATGGGTCTGTAATTCTCAATTTTTGAGGTATCACGCTTTTTATAAAGCGGTTTGATTATTGACTTCTTGAGTCAGGGAAGATACCTTCTTCAAAAGAACTATTACAAATATGACTAATAACTCTACTAATGCTGGTGTTACATTGTTTCACTACATGGGTTGAAACCTCATCATAACCAAATGACTTTTTATTTTTGAGGGATTTAACAATTTTTTCAATTTCATTTTGACTGGTGGGAAATAGAGACATAGGTGCTGTTTGTGCTGACAAGGATTTAAGTATTGCTATAGCATCCATATTCCCATTATATTTTCCTTTTATTTTTTCAGCAACTGTTAAGAAGTAGTTATTGAAAGCACTTCCTACATAAGAGGGGTAATCTACAAGTTATCATTAACGCTTATAGATATAGGTTTATGTTCAAGGGATGATACAGTTGTTTCTCTTTTAATAATGTTTGAAACACTTTTTATCTTATTATCTGAACTTCTAATCTCATCGTTTATGGCCAAACGTTTAGATTCTTTTATTACTTTGGTTAAAATTCTACAGTAAGTTTTGTAATGTTGTCTGAGAAGCATATTATCAGTATTCCTAACTTTTACATATAATTCCCTTTTATGTCTGCAAGATGTTTTAATACCAACTGTAACCCAATTTTTGTTTACACGTTTTTGACCAATTGGAGCTAGTTTTGTAGGGAGACACCTTTCGTAAATTTCCAAAAACCTTTGGGGAAAGTAATTGAATTTATTGTTTACCCCTTTTAATTTATAAACAGTGCTCCAGTCCTCATTGAGAAGTTTATTATTTAATGTTTTTATTGAATTGTTCTTTAATGGCCTAACTCTGACAAATCCTTTATTTTTGTTATTTTCATTTCCCACAACATCCAAAGTAATTATTTGAGCATTATGGTCTGACAAACCATTTTCCATTGGAATTGTTCCATGTATTTCTAATTTATTGTGCTCTACAAAAATGTTATCAATAATGGTACTACTATCTTTTTGTGTTCTAGTTGGGAAATTTACAGTTTGATAGAGATTGAATGATCTAAGCATTCCTAGAAGATAATCTGTCTGGTTACATTCTACAGCAAAATTTATGTTGAAGTCTCCACAGAGGATAATTTCCCTTTTAGTTCGTGATAAATTTATTACAATCGCTTCAAGTTTATTACAAAATTTACTGAAGTCTCCTGTGGGAGCCCTATAAACTGTCAGCACTATAAGATATTTGTTGTCTAATTCTAACTGTATTGCACAACATTCAAAGTCTTGTTCTATACAGTCCTTAGGGCAAAACACCGTAAGCTGATTGAAACACTGTCTCTATTCCAGAGTAGTCTGTGTTGTCTCCACTCCATTCATTATAAAACGCAGTATAAACTACTTTCGCCAAAATCCCATTATTCACAGCCTGTACTCCACTCGCATTTCCTTTTCGCAGAATCCATGTTCCGGCCCGATAAAATATGTTTGGTATGGCCAGTCTTATCTACAAGCGTATACGAGTTTATTGTAAAATTGAGATGGTATCATCGTTTTATTTATAATACCCACAAATTTACCTGAATTTTTTGCGGGATATTTAATTTAGCCAGAAGTGATAATTCATACCTAATATATTTGAATTCTATCACTTTTTAATGAAATAAGCCATACATTCAACGTTCTGTTTGCTTTGACTATTTCATCATCATAAAGAATATAACAGTAGAACGATGATTTAGAAATATGTTTCTACTAAAAACATTAGTAGTATTAATACTACGTCCGTGAAACGTGCAAAGGATTTTAAAATAACTTGTAACCTATCTACTCAGAACTTCAATTGGAATGCAAATCAGCAAATGTTTTCCAGACGAAACAACTCACCTATATTTACTTTTATGTACAATAATCAATCGTTTATCTCCAATTACTGTGTTTTAAACTAATTATTCCTAATTTACTTTAACCTTAGTAGACCTTTTTGGTAGTTTCTAGCCAGGATGAGAACATTTTAGTCTCATTTTAGACTTAGTTGACTTATGGTGTTAACTGTCCCGGTTACAACTCCTAAAACCAATCCTCGTATCTTACTCCTGCAATAACTGAAAAAAAGTGTTTATATAACCTTGTCTTGTTTGATACGCTTTTAGCTACATTACGTGTTGTCAATAACTTAGTTAAACCAAACACAACTTCTATTTCGCAACTTTTCATACTTAATCACAAACTAACTACAACTTCCACTACTGCGTGACCTATTCGTCATAAACTTTATGCAATTCAATTGTTTTTTTTTTTTCCTCTTATAGTAAAACTGACTGTTTTATAATTTCTGAAGCTTCATCCGGGCTTCCGCAATATTGTTACGCAATCCGAGGATTTTTTCCTATCTTCTCCATTCTTTACATTGCAATTATTTCTTTTCGTCGACTCACTCCTTTCCTTTAGAGATACTCATATAGTAGAATTAGTATTGTATCTTTATAATTCGTCATACAAATAAATAAATCCATTATTTTATATTTGTAATTATTAACATATGGCCGTTACAAACTCCACCGTTAATAGATAAAGCCAATGGTTTGGTTTAATTAACTGATTACTCTTCCCTTAGTTGAACGTAAGTTTGGTCCTTGTAGGGTAGTTGCGTTGGCCGGGCGAACCCCTCAGCCTCGTCGCATGCATTATTCACGCCAAGGTGCTCCGCGGCCCTTCTCAACTTTCCACATAAACGTCAACATTCTGGATGACAAATTTCATGCTGTTTGCAGTGCATACAGTCCCTTATAACAGCGGCAGTTTTAAGCTCTTTGTAGTCGGTAGAGGAGCGGTTCTCTCTTCGTTTACACCCTGGAGACTTTCCTTCCCAATCGATCGGCTGTTTATTCATGAGGCATCAGTCCAATCCCGTTTGTTTCTAAGGCCTCTTCTTTGTATTATTTATTTATTGAGGAGGATTCCATTGTATCACTAAACTTCTGACGTTATAAAGTAAAATATTTCATTGCTTTTAATTACCTTTCACTCAATTATTTTCCTTCAGGATATCAATTTCATTATTGACTAAAACTGGGACGAGAAATTTTCATCATTTTGCGATTGTCCATACGAATACAAAATTCATTACAATCAGTCTGTGTACTAAAGCTAAATCCCTCCATTTAGAATGGAGAGTGGGTGAATGAAACTCTTGGCAGTTATTCGTAGAGCTAATTGGACCTAGTATCCTTTTTTCGGAACTTCTTCTCAATGCTGTAGATTATTCAGTCAGCTTAGCTTGTAAACCCTTGTTTCTGTCCCCTATAATAACTTTAACCCTGAGCTCTCCTATTTCTTAAAATTTACCATCTTCTTCCTATAACTGACACTTCTCATCCTTCTTTAAACTCTTCTGCACTTCCCAAATTCCCCCACGCTTAACCTTGCTAACTCTTGCTAACCCTCCTTCAAAATACTCGTTGTTTACCAGAGGACTGTAAAAGTGCGATAGTAGTACCAGTCCATAAAGGAGGGGTGACAAAAAGGGTTGAAAACCATAGGCCAATCAGCTTGACATCAGTGGTGGGTGAATTAATGGAGAGATTAATATGCAACCATATTAGAAGTGTCTGTGAGGAAAGTAAGTGGTTTTCAAGTCGGCAATATGGCCTTAGACAAGGATATTCATGTGAATCTCAGTTAGTAGGCTATATGCAAGATATTTCTGATGAAATGTACAGGGGAGGACAAGTTGATAGTGTAGCACTACATCTTTCAAAGTCCTTTGACAGAGTGAGTCATAAAATGGTGCTAAATAAGGTAAAAACTATTGAAGTTGATAAAAAGGTGATAAGCTGGGTAGAAGAATTCCTAACAGGTAGAAACCAAAAAGTTAGGGTAGGAAATGCAGTATCAAAAGAAATAGGAGTGAACATGGCAGTCCAACAGGGTAGTGTATTGTTATTCGTTATTCTAATGAATGATTGTGTTAATGGTTTACTGTCAGAAGTTAGATTGTTTGCAGATGACATAATGTTATATAAAATGATTAACCAATAGAAGATTGTAAACAACTGCAGAGTGATCGAGATAGGATAACTAGCTGCGTGAGTGAACATGGGATGAAGATAAATGCAAAGAAGAGCCAGCTTATTAGGTACACACATAAAAAGAAAGGTTGATTATGATTATAAAGTATAGAAGGAGCAACTTATTGAAGATTCGAAATGTAAATACCTTGGCATAACATTTGACAGCAAGTTTAAGTGTGCAGGACACATAGGACAAGTAGTAAGGAAAGGGTTCAAAATCCTTCACTAGTTGGAAAGAGTGGTGAGAGGATGCACTAATGAAGTAAGGGAATTGGGGTACAAGACTTTGGTTAGACCACTGCTGAAATCTGGTGGTGTAGTTTAGGGTCCACATTTTGGGTGTGAAATATAGGAGTTGGAGTGGGTGCAGAGGAGGGCTGCCAGATTTGTCTTTGGAAATTACCGCAAAACACAATCGGTAACTAATATAATAAAGGAGCTGGAGTGGGATTCATTGGAGGATAGAAGGAGGGTAAATAGAATCATGGGAGTGTACAAAGCCTGTGCTAGTGATGAAGCATGGGAAGACATTGGTGGGAAAATTCAGAGAGTTACTTGGAAGGGTAAGGTTGACCATGACCACACGCTGGCACTTGATTTCAGGAATAAGGGTGTGGGAAAATTCTCTTTCGTAGGAAAGGGTGTGAGGGACTGGAATAAATTACCAAGAGAAGTAATGAATAATTTACCAGAAACACTGAAGGAATTTAAAGTAAAAATTAGTAGAGGGCAAATGTAGGTTGGAAGAGGAAAGGAGAAAAAGGGAGGGGGGATGTATAGGGAGATTGCCACCGGAGCGGGCGCTCCATTGCAATTTTATCAATTATTATTATTAAATATCATCGCTCTTGCCCCAGATATTGCGACACACTGGTTCCGAACACCGTTCTTAGTACGCCTCTGCAATATATTTCTGACTGTGACTGTCTTTCAGATCAACTATTTCTGCTCTCCGATTTTCAGGCCCATGTATACCTTTTCTATTGTAATAATGCCATTGTTGAACCAGAGTAGCAATGTTTCCTGCAAAAATTCGTTTTATCAAATCCTACAGGTTTGACAGTAGAGGAGAATCGGGTAATATGGAATACCATTTATGTTTTGTTGTATAAAATAGTACTGAAAATAATTTAACACCTGAAACTAAAACCAATACAACTTCAACTTCTTGTGATAACATATATCTAATAAAAAGCTGTCAAAACAGATTTTTTTTATTAGTAACATTTAGTTTTAAAAAAAATTTTCGTTTGGAGGGTAATATGGAATAGGCGGGTAATATGGAATAGAAGGTTTCAAATAACGTAAACTATCTGGAATTGAGATAAACGGATTTAATGATACTTTTTAGTCAACATCATCATCATCTTTGTCGGATTCAATAGCTATCGCTTCTTTCTTTTTCGGCTGTTCTTAAAACGAAACATAATTTATGAATTAATTAAGAAATATTTACCTTTGTCAATTGTTATTTTATTATTTTCAATCAACATTAACAAAAATCGTATTACTGACATTATATTTGATTAAAAATGTATTTCAACTCAGTAATTATTTTTCTGGTTGTATGAAATACCACAGTTTTATGGAATACCAAGTATCTCATATTACCCGAATCGCTATCTTGGACAAAATAGGCTTGATGATATTATAAAAAAAATATGGAAGCCAGAAAAAAGACCTGTACAACAAACCATCACTCTTTTAGTACACATTACACTAAGACTAGCGATCAACAAAATAAATGTAATATTTTAGAAAACTAATCTGCAAAAATTCTCGAAAGTGGAAAAACAAACTTTGTTGGATAGCAAACACAGTTCAGCTCCCAAATCACCGACCTTCACAACAAAGCATTAGAGTAGTTTTGAGCAGCAGTTGGTGGTACTTCCACTATACAGCAGCTTTCGTCAGAGGAGAAACCTCGGTATTCCATATTACCAGACTATTCCATATTACCCGATTCTCCTCCATATTTCGTCATTATTACCAACCAACGGAACAACATCATCACCCCTTCACCGACCCGAATAATCGCAAATAATTTATACGTAAAAAGCCTTTGATGCGTTGCAAGTCTTGAATTTCAACTAATCTTGTATTTATTGCAGGTACCTGCTGGACACGCTCAAGTTCCTAGACGAGACGCGGGTCGGAGTCTGGGGCTGGGGTTACGGCGGCTACGTCACTGCCATGCTGCTCGGCTCTCAGCAAAGTGTCTTCAAGTGCGGCATCGCCGTCTCGCCCATAGCCGACTGGCTCTACTACAGTAAGCAATACACTTCTCTCCTGCTGATACATACAGTAATTTTCATATACCCCTTTATTACAACCACTCGTCGTAATGCGATAGATAGATTGCTCACGAGGAAAGGGTAACTAGCAACAGCAAGCGATGCAGTTCCGATGCAATTAATGATCAGATAATAGTGTGTAAGCAAACGTAGGTGACATACTTGCGCATAGATTTAATTTAATTTAATTGCAATGGAGCACACGCTCCGGTGGCAATTTCCCTACACACCCAACTTCCCCCTATCCTGCTCCCATCTACATTTGTCTTCTACAAATTTTAACTTTAAATTCTTTTAACGTTTTAGGTAAGTTATTCATCATTCCCCTCGGTAACTCATTCCAATCCCTGACACCTTTACCTAAAAAAGAGAATCTTCCCATACCCTTGTGCCTGAAATCGAGTGCCAGCTTGTGGTCATAGGTCATCTTTTCCCTTCCATGAATTACTTTTCACACCTACTGCAATATCTTTCCATGCCTCATCGCCAGTATATGCCCTGTACACTCCCATGACCCTCCTCATCCTCCTCCTGTCTTGCAATGAATCCCATTCCAGCTCCTTTATCATATCTGTACACTGATTGCATTCTTCGATAATTTCCAGAAACAAATCTATCAGCCCTTCTTTGCATCCTCTCCAACTCCTGTATTCGATACGTCAAAATGACGGGTCCCACTACTACACTACCATATTCGAGCAATGGTCTTACCAAAGTTTTATAACCCAATTCCTTTACTTCTATCGTACATCCTCTCATCACTCTCTCCAACAAGTGCAGGACTTTTGAAACCTATTCCTACCACCTGTCCATATGTGTCCTGCCCAGTTAAGCTTATTATCAAATGTTAATGCCAAGATATTTACATTTCAAGTCTTCAGCAAGCAATTCTTTCCCACCTTATATTCATAATTAACCTTTTGTTTTTTATTTGTGTATCTAATTTAGCTGATTCTTCTTTGCATTTATCTTCATCCCATGTTTACCAATTCCAACTAGATACCCTGTCCAGATCACCCTGCAACTGTTTACAGTCCTCTATAGTTTTGATCCTTTTATACAGCACTATGTCATTTGCAAACAATCTAATTTCAGATAGTAAACAATCAACACAATTATTCATTAGAATAATGAATAGCAATGGTCCCAATACGCTACCCTGCGGCACTACCCATTTTTACTTCCACTTCCTTTGATACCGCATTTCCTACCCTTAACTTTCTGTTTTCTACCTTTTAAAAATTCTTCTACCCAGCAAATCACTTTCTCATCCACTCCAATAGGTTTTTACCTTATTTACTACCATTTTGTGGCTTACTCTGTCAAACATCTTTGAAAGATCTAGTGCTACACTATCAATTTGGCCTCCCTTGTCCATTTCATCTGAAATATCTTGCATATTTCCCACCAACTGAGATTCGCATGAATATCCTTGCCTGAACCCATGTTGCCTACTTGTAAACCACTTACGTTCCTCACATACATTTCTGATGTGGTTGAATATCAATCGTTCCATTAATTTACTTACCATCGAAGTCAAACTGATAGGCCTGTAATCTTCGACTCTATTTCTCACCCCTCCTTTGTGTACCGGTACTACTATCACCACTTTTCCAGTCTTGTGGTAAGCAGCAAGTATCCAGACTCAATTTAAATAATATTTCAAGATAAGGTACAATGTCACATCCGACTATCTTTAAGATATATGTAGAAATATTATCTGCACCAGCCCCCTTATGTTTTTTCAGCTTGTTTATTTCCTTCATGATTTCTTCAGGATGAATTTCAAATTTTTTAGTATCTTCATTTCTAATCGTATTGTTAAGCTCGTTCTCCGAATTAGACCTTCCCGTTTCTGATTCATTGTCCTTAATACTCTCATTAACCAGTTACTTAAAATCTCTGCCTTTTTAAAATCCTCAGTAACTACTTCTCCATCCTTATCTATAAGCGTCTCTACACCCTCCCTTCTCCTCAGTTTTCTGATATAGCCATAGAAATTTCTAGATGCATCAGTCAGTGGTCCTCCTGCACTGACAATACTCTTCACAAAACCCATCTTTAGCCTCTTTCTTTGCTGTTACTAAGTCCTTGTTTAGTTGTTTCAAATATTCCCTACTACCCTGCTGTCTCTTAACCTAGATTTTAGATGCTCTGGAACAAGTAGTTTTCTGAAAGAACTTGTAAGGAAATAAACACGCTTTTTTGTGGGGTTGTTCGACTTTGCAGTGGTGGAGCTATGTTACTTGACAAAATGTTCAGTACTTTTACTTATAACTTATTACCTTTAATAAAGTGTTCGACAGCCGTCAGGTCGCTTTGATGTTTAGATAATTAAATAAATCACAGTCAAAGGGCACACGCAAGAAGCAAATTGATACACATACACACGTGCCAGCATTCACAGTTCCCGAAGTTTTATACACTGTAGTTACATAATCCAAAAGCAAGCCACCAGACAGTAAAACTAATCTTCGTCACCAAAGAACGCAGTTTCGAGTAAAATAAGGTAGGAAATAGTGAGCAGTAGCCCCGTTATTATTCATTAAACAATAGACGCGGTGCAGTACCTTTGCAGTTCACCAAAATCAGTCTACAGCAAACCATTTCACTTAGAACCAACCTACACAGTCTACAAAATACTTCCGCACTGTCCACATAATATTCTGTTCATAGGAACATCGGTAATACCACGATAGCGGATCATTGAAACATACACAGGGAACAAACACTCGCGACCACGACCCACTGGACTCCGTCGACTGTACCGTACTCCCCTCGACTGTATCACTGCGCGCTAGACGATTCCACAACGCCAAAGACATTATAAGCATATCTACGATCACATTACCAACTTACAAAATGGATGTAATGCTTACAGTTTCGTCACAAATTTCACAGAGATTACGTCGTGTACTAGAACATAATGGTTTTCGACATTTCCAGCATTCAATGAACTGTGATGATAGAGCTGGTTGCCTTCCAGATATTGAAATTTGCCTAAATTTTCCGGCCCTTCTGTTTACGTTCATCAATTTTTTAATTTTTTTTTACTTATGGGCTTTACGCCTCGTCAACGTCGAGGCCATTAGAGGCGGGTTGGGACTGAGGACAAGGAACGGGAAGGAACCCGGCCATGGACTTTGAAGAAAGCGTCCCGGCATTCGCATGGAGTGATTTGGGGAAACCACGGAAAACCCAAATCTGGATGACGGGACGGGGATTCGACCTGCCGTCCTCTCGAATGTGAGGCGAGAACGTTAACCGCTCACCCACCACACGCGGTCCGTTCTTCAACGTACGTTAGCATGAAAAGTAATAAATTTCTAGCCAGTCACTTTAGAGAGTTCAGGAATTCAAATGTGAATTTCTGCATTCACAAGAAAAAATTTTGAAGTGAATTTTTTTCTCTTCCAAAGCTTTAAATTTTTCACAATATACCAGCGTTTAATTTAGGATCTTTCTCCTCTAGTTCTTATGGTGGTCTAGGTCCTTGGGAAATGCATATGAAACTTTTCTCGTCCACTAATCTCTTCATGAGGGAATGGTATTCGCTATTCTAATTCTGCTGTCACCAATTACAACAGTTTTCTCATATTTTTACACTGCTTCTAATTTCCAACAAAAAATGTAACAATTATGATTTGCAACTGCTAGACAAACTCTTAGTACTGGAAAATTATATCATCACTGGATTAAAACAGTAGATTTTTTGTTCTGATTTAGGTTTTTCATGGTTTTCCTAAATCACTCCAGGCGAATTCCGGGGTTCTTTCCTTAAAAAGCGATGGGAGAATTCTTTCCATTTTACTTTTGGCTGAAAAGGGTTTAGTAACCCTACACCGGCCCAGATTCCAGGATGGAATACTTTTAGTCAGCGACTGTGCTCAAGATTTAATATTTGTTGTAAACATTAAATCAACTGAATTTGTAGTAAAGTATAATTAGATTATTAATCTATGAAGACACCTTTTAAGGTGCTATTATGACAGAATATCTTACTGGAATTTCGCCTACTATAAACGTAAAAATTAAAGACATTTTTGAAGCCGACAGCAATGCAATAGTTGGCTAAAACAGTTCTGACTGGCACTTACCTACCCCTACGTTTATTTTCTGGCTTTATGTCCCTGGGTTGATGGAAAGGGAAAACATCCTAAGGTAACCAGTAAGAGACTGCTAAGCTCTCAGATTTGCAGCATTCATTGGCGTAAGTTCCCGAAGCAATGTATACAAGGACATACTTGCCTCCTACAACCTATAAAACCATAGCTGATATAACATGTGCAAGTACAAGGAATAGCATCAGCTTGCCGCAGGTCGTTGCAAATCAACACAACTGTCCATTTCCTGGCAGCATTACAATACAAATCAGTAGTGCAGCGAAACTTTAAAAACCTCCAGGTACTTTATAAAGGAGTAAGGACAGACAACAAAGGAGAGCAAGCATTCCAGTTGTCAGAATTTCGGGATGCGACGATCGCAGCAAAGCCGCAGATCCGAACTTCTTCACAAGATGAATTATTGATTTTTCCTTCAGAATACATAACTTTTAAAGCCATATTCACTGTCATAACTCTCTTCTATTACCCACATTAGCGAACAAGAATAATGAAACCGACGAAACCTTTAACGACCTGTTTTCGATCGTCGTTTGATTGTGATATCATAGAAAATATTAGTTGGAACTTAAAATAAATATTCTTATATAAATCCCTTGATTTCAGAACAAACTTTTTTTTAAATATTTTGATGTTACTTCGTTGAGTAGATAAGATCATTAACAAGGTACATCGAGAAATAGTGTCAACTTCATACTGTTCATCACAGGATGACAATTTGTAGACTCCGAGCGTCGTGGGTGAACGGTTTAGCGTTCTGGCCTCGCATTCGGGAAGACGTGGGTTCGAATCCCCATCCGCGCATCCAGATATGGGTTTTCCATGGTTTCCCCAAATCACTCCAGGCGAATTCCTTCCCGTTCCTTGTCCCCCTAGTCCCATCCCGCCTCTAATGACCTTAGCCGTCGACAATGCGTAAAGCAGTAAAAAAAAATGTTTGTAGACGATGAATGCATAACATACTTAAAATTCCATCGTCACGACACGTGTGAAATATTTCTGTGCAAAAAAAATTGATTGGAAGTATTTTGTACTATTGATAGTTTATTATTTTCTCGTACTGCAGTGTCAATTTTACTGTTTTGCTGCTATCATCACAGACTTAAAAAGATTTTTGACGAATCCAGTCAAAGGCTTAGAGGAATTGTATTTATATGAACAAAATTACAGGATTTTTATTGTATTCAACTTAAATGATGGTCAATGCCTTTTGAATAAGATATGAAATTATTTTGGGAAGTATCTTCCTGACAGGTGTATGCTGATGTGTGATTCATTTACTGAGGCCCTTTGTGGATGCCAGTTTGCACTTCCGCTCTGTCGAAAACAAGGGCACTGCATGAAAGATATTCGCTGCAGATGTTAAGAAGGCTGTAGTGGTATCGATTACAGGAAACAGTCTGGACGCCAGCCAGCCAACTGCGTACTGACCATCAGCTGACGTCAGACGATTCGTAGCCGACACGATACATGATCCCAATACATCGTCAATGCACCCTCAGTCATTTACAAAACGACATCTCATTATCATGGTAAGTTTTTCTCGGAACATCAATCAGGAAGACATATTTAGAGGGCCCGTTATCTTAATGTTACTATTATCATGACTAGGGTTGGAACGATATATCGGTCAATCGATAATATTGACCCAAGAATATCGATATTTATATCGATATTTTTACATGGTCGATACGATAGATATATCGATATGACACAATGTAATATCGAAAACTACAAACCCTTAGCACTAAACAATCTTGCAAATAAATGTTTGTGTGGCAGGGGCCAAACATGACTATGCTATTTAGCACAATAACCAAATAGATAATATCCTTTCCTAATCTGTACATCCACTCCGTTTCGTGTACATAATTAGTTTCCTTCATTCCTCGTTCACCCGTTTAATTATTTAATATGTTGCGTTACGATCGCGATAGTTGGTTCTTCTTTCTCTCTAGGACGTAATTACAACATTCCTAAAACTGGATTTGCTAGATTCATCAGTGTTGATAATAGACCTTTTAATGCAGTCGAAGGCAAAGATTTTAATTATTTAATGAAGCACTTAACACCATTATTTAAGCCCCATCTCGTGGAGCTATCAAAAAACCTTGATAAAAATTTGAAAACCTTTCAAAAGTGTGAAAAAGTTGAAAATTATGATGCGTTTTTTCTATATGTACTTACATTTGATCAAGAGTAAACTTCATTATTTGTGATACAAGTGTATTTTTTTCTGAAAAATTTATTAAAATCAATCATTATTGGTATACGAGTTAGAGTAAGATATGTCCAAAAATTGCAATTAATCATTTACTCGAAGCAGCCTCTTCTCAAATAGACTGTCACTCAAATTAGTAATAGCCTTCATGGAAAAGGTCAAGAAACTACTGTTTTTAGGATCTGTTGATTTTGAATATGTGCAGACCTGATTTTTACAATAAACTACTCCAAATTTATTACTTGATTTTTACTTACATACTTATTTCTAATATAACATATACGAATATTATCGACTTGATGCGGCCGATATAAATATCGATATATTTATCGATACTGATATTAACTTGAATCCCTGATTAGGGCTGTTTTTTTTACTACCATCATCATTCACCTGATTTCTTCGTAGTGATTGCCGCAAATTTGTGCTCCTGATTTTCGCAGGGGAATCGCGCAGGTCAGCCGGTAGTGCTACCGACTAGAAACCGAATGACCATGATGCAAAGCCCGTTGATGCCAAGCATTTTAGGTCTCCCGAATCCATTCTACCTACCGTCAATTCAGTACTGGGGAGGAATCGAATCAGTTAGAAAGCAGCCAGAAACTTCCACTCGAGTGCCGAGTTCTTTAAAGGAAGAAGCTTCCTCCACCTCAACATTCTCTGTACATTAGATCTGTATCTAGGACTTCATCCAACTTTTCATGATATTCTCGATGCAAGTTCAGCATTAGCTCAGAGGATTCTCCATAGATAACTTTTCAATCTAGTTGTCCTCTTCTCTTTAGAGCAATAAGTTGTCCATTTACCATCTTGATGGGTGAGCGGCACAACTCGGGACAGGCATTCGGAGAACAAGAGTTGAAATCACTTTCCGGTCCAAGCAGATTTCAATTTCTCCTGGTTTCCCGAAATCACGTCAGACAAATTGGCAGAATTGTTTCTGTAAAAGTCCATGGCCGAATTCCTTCGTATCCGTGCCCTCCATCCCTCTCCCGCTCTAATTACCATCACGTTGACAATCCGTAAAGCCCAAAAAAAGAACAAAAAGAAGAGAAATCGTTGATCACAGCAAAATATTTAAGTCGTGAATTTACCGAAGTCATTGACAAAACAATGTAAATGATTAAAATGAGCCATAAGTGATTTCAGTTAGCTACTGTGTATTTGTAACTAATAACACTGAAAATTAAAATAAATCCACGTGTGACCGTGATATGGAAATTCCATGGCGGTCAGACCCACCAGAATGACATTCACTGTTTGTAATCAACATGCATTAAAGGGACTCGATCTCCTCCGCAATACCTGGGTAGGTCTCAACAGAAGGCAGAAGGACTGGCCTGGAGATCTGCTTCGTCTCTTCATACATGGGAATAAGAGATTCACCGAATTATGACTGTGATGAAGAAGAACAAACCATCCATCACGTGACCTTAGATTGTCCACTTAGAGCCTTCCCGACAACTTTATCCAATTCTCAATCCGGCCACGCCTCTCCCTCCACGCAACTGCTATCACCCTCCACACAGCCACAATAAGGCCTATCCTCGAATATGCTGCCACGGTGTGGGACAACCCCACCCCCAGCAACATCAAACCTCTTCAGCTAGTCCAAAACCGGGCAATAAGGTACGCCTACAAGCTACCTATAGACACTCCAACAGCACTGCTCCATCATATAAGCGGCCTTACCAACTCTCAAAGAACGCTTCAGAGCTGCTGCAAAAGAGCTCTATCAACAATACCCCCAACACACTAATCCGCTGATTCAACAGCTGGGCAATCATGTGCAATACAAAGCTACCACAAGATGGCAGTTAAAATGGCAAGGGACGACGACGCCCCACTAGATCTTGCGCAGTAACAGGATAGGATAATCCAATAACGACAGAAATAACTGGAAAACATATCCAAAGAATGCAAATCAACAGGATCTGGAAAATCCCATAAAAACAGATATTGACAAAATGACAACCATAACACCTGGAAGGAGATGCGCTACGCGCAAGAACTTCCCCACACTCTGGGACCAAAGCGTTCCCAGACGACTAATGCCTAGGCGAGTGGACCACCAAAAGACTTTATCGGCATATAAAATGAAACATTGCATTGGCTGCGGCTATATCGACTTTGAATTCTAACTATAATTTAACAAGGACTTTTAAATGTAAAATTTTATTAGTGTGAATGTACTACACAATTACATGTAATGTGTATTGATTATGTGCTTAGGCCATAGGGTAAGTAATAAACGCGATCTGCAGCTCACAGCGGAGTGCTAGAAGGCAGCTGCAGCGCGAGGCTCAGAACAGCATCACCTTAGCAAAACTGTATTCTTGAGGTCACCAGGACCAGTTCTGTGGTATCAGTACAATGTGCTTTTCGTAAGGGATTTAACAAGGAGCTAAACAGGGCTTCTTCTAAAGCTGCGTTCCCATGACGTCTCTTAACGGAGGCCTTCCGGTACGGACAGCCAACAACACGCCGTAGGAACGGGGCCGCCTCTGCTAGCTGGGACGAGACGCAGCTACCCACTCTATGTCTGTAAACATCACAGGCGTGTGTACTGGTGCGCTGTTGCCATCGGTTGGCAGCAGAGGTGCACACCCCTTCTGTTGCTGTAAAGTGCTCTGTGCCAAACGACACTAGGCAACGTGGTGGGGGTAACGAGGGATAAACTGCGGCGCGCACTCATCCCTACACTTCGGCGTGCGGCCTCAGTTACAAGACGTCGTGGGAACACAGCTCAATAACATCCGATGGTGGTACCAACAGTTCAAGGGAAAAAGCGTAGTCCAACCGCTAACTTCAAAAGAAAATGTGGAGAGAATCCAAGAGGCGTCCATATCTAAAGCTAGTCACGAGCTTCAGATGAGCGGTTCCACCTGGCGTGTTCTCAACACATGAAACCGTACAGGCTGCAGCTGCTTCAGGCACGGAAGCCTGGTGACAAGGAGAAACGAATGGTAATCTGTGCTGTAATGCTGGACGTGGAAAGTGATGATAACACCGTTTTTAGTGACGAAGCAACCTTCCACATCAATGGTCATATCAGTAGTAACAACATTAGGATTTGGGGAAGCAATCATCCAAGTGAAGCTGTAGAACACGATCGAGAGTCGACTTAAGTGAACGTGTTCCGTAGGTTAGTAAGTCGGAGTCTATGGCCTTTTCTTCATCAAGAAATGTTATGATCCTGGCCCCTCCTTTTGCTGCAAATGCACCCACGTGACTTCGATTTCTGGGTAGATGGAGCACCACCTCATCGGAGCTTGCCAGTGCAAACATTATTCAATGAAACTGTGCCTCGGGGGAGGATTAGACGCAAGAGTGTTTAGGATCGTGCTCTCTTCGCATGGTCTCCAAGGGCCCCAGACCTAACTCTTTGCAACTTCTTCCTATGGGTCATACGTCAAGTATAATGTTTATGTTCTGCGATTAACTACTACACTGGATGACTTAAAGAGTGAACAACAAGTGTGATAAACTAAGTGGATCGTTAAATGCTACAAATCGTTTTGGAGGATTTCTCCTGTCACCTTGATGTGGTCCGTGCTGGAGGTGGTTTTCATATCGAACACTTTAGGAGAAACTTCTAGTATCTTCAAATACATGTGATGACTTGGTTGCAATTTTGTACTATTTCCTGTAATGAAAATATAGCTTAATAAAATCACTTCATTCTTTTTTGAAAGACCCAGTATTTGTTTCTTTCGGTATCTCTTGACATTATCTTCTCCTTAATTCTCACTGGCGTTAAATCCATTCAATTAATTAAACAGTTCTCTCATTTCGCATTTCTCTCGGAGTTTGCTGCGTGCCCGGTGAATTCATTAACTAAATATTACGAGCTCCGGATTGTATTCAGGGACAGAAAATGAGAGTGGATCTTCTGATAAACAGCTTTAAAGCCTTACAGATGTAAGAAGTTTCCTATTGTAGTTTTAACAGCAAGATTTCAAGACAGAGAAGTTACCTGACTAATGCGTTTTGAGATATTGTTTAGTATTGTTGCTGAGATTTATGTACTATGTTCCCTGATAAAGGAAAAGCAAAGTGTGTTTGTTTCTGGCTGAATTGAAGTTCGTAATGCAAAGCTCTAACAAGCCAATCATTCGTCAAAGCTTCGAGTTAAAAGTTCCGAAAACGACAATTCACAAAAATTTACTCAAAATATTGAAATTACACGCTAAAATCCAGCTACTGCAGGATTTGGGACCTAGCGCTGGAGAACAACGTTTCAATTTCGCTATAGAAATAAGAAACAAATTTAATGAAAAGCAATCATTTTTAGATGATATAATTTTTACAGACATTCCATATAAATGGATGTTTCAACATACACAATACACGTATAAGGGTATCTGAAAACCCATAAGTAATTTTCTAGAAACGACGCGACTCGACTAAAGTTAATGTTTTGTATGGTGTGATTTAAAATTGCGTAACAGAGCCTTTCTTCTTTGCTGAAAAGACTATTCATGGATTTGTGTTCCTCGATATTAAAAAAATTATTGCTTCCCTCAGCTGGATGAATTAAAAAACATACAACGAACTCATTTCCAACAAGATGGTGCACCCCCGCACTTTAATGCCTTCGTCAGCCAGTTTTTGAATGAAAAATTTGCACAAAGATGGATGTTTTTTTTTTTACTGCTTTACGTCTCTCAACAGCGAGGTCTTTAGAGACGGGAAAGGATGGGGTCAAGGAATGGGAAGGAATTCGGCCATGGCATTTTTAAGGAATCATCCCGGCATTTGCCTGGAGTGATTTGGGAAACCATGGAAAACCCAAATCTGGATGCCCGGACGGGGATTCGAACCGCCGTCCTCCCGAATGGGAGGCCAGAACGCTATCCGTTACACCACCACTCTCGGTAAGATGGATAGGCCGGCAAAGGTATATACCGGGGCTCCCGAGGAGTCCAGATATGACACCTTGCAATTTTTTACTGTGAGGGTACATCAAAATCATTGTTTAATCGTAAAAAAATTGTGACCTATAACACTTAAAGCAAAATATTAATGAAGTAATGAAAACCGTGATGGAAGATATGTTATCTAAAGTTTGGACAGAAACCGAGTAACGATTGAACATTTACCGAGTAACTAGTCGTGCACATATTGAAATTTATTAAATGTGTAAAAAAAAAAAAAAATTACTGTTTAAAACGACAAATTCGATAAATAAACAACATCAGCTGTAGCCTAAGAATGTCCATTTTCGTTTAATCCATGTGCAAAATCCCGCCATTCTTTTATGATGAACCTATATATTGAAGAGGAAAATTATGAATAGTACATCGAAGGGGAGAGGGGACTTTGACCAAAAGCTTACACTTAGTTTGAAGAAATTACGCTTTTGTTCCGGGCCAAAGACAGCGTAGTTTCGGAAGCTTTTGAGACCAGTTAAAGGAACAATTCACTGGAAAGGTGCAAGATCGGTATGACGACACCGACCAATTTTAGAGAATGAACGTTTACCAGATATGAGCATTTCACTCGGGTACTAAGGGGAATATTTTCCCCTCTCTCCGCACGTGACAATGGCCGTGGTGGCAGTTCTACTTTTAACTCCATTTAGTTAAAGTTGAGAGAGAATTGGACCGTCGAAACATGTAAGGAAAGCGACATTTTTATGCGGCTGGAAGCTTAAGAATCTCTTTCCTTCCTTCCTAATTAGTCGTGAATTCACTTACGCTTGAATGAAGCTATCCAAAGAGGCGTGTCATTTCAGATACATAGTCCAATTATTTTTTCTCTTCAACATTTGTTTGGTCGTTATGGACTTGAATCTCATGTATTTTTTTTCCAATTAAAAAGTGCATGCAATTGAACCAATGCTTCCACAAGCTGTGGGGTCGTAGGTACACATTTTAACTCGTCAAAATAAGAAATAACACAAAATACGGTAAATAGAAGTATGTCTGAACAGTGGCTACATTTACGACTCATAATCGTAACTGGAAATAAAAGCCTCGTAGCTTTCAGTTGGGCGAACTGGACAGAAGCTATCCAACGGGGCTAATCCTTGCAGATATATAATCCAACTGTCGTTTCGCATCAATTTTTGAAGAATGGTTACGGATCTGACTCCCATGTTAATTTGCCAATAAAAAATTATCCAGGCAGTTTTATCAGATTCCTTTCGAACGCAGGATGTAACAGGTACATACACATTTTAACTTATCATAAAACGAAATAACACAAAATATACTAAATGGAAGGAAAAATATTCTTAACATATTGGATAAAATACATTTCAAACAATTTTCCGTTGTAAAATGGGAGTTACACAGTGTCATCATTGACTCAACTAACGAATGTTTCCCTTAAAATTTTCTCGGCAATGTGAACAAATTTAACAAAATCGTAACCGTAAAAAATATTTTAAAAATAATAATAATAGAAATTTTTGGAACTCTGATCTTAAAATTTGTGTCTTTTTGTTTGTTTGTTTGGATGAACGGAATTCACACATAAACTACTGGTCGGATTTTAATGAGCTTTTGAATAAAGTAGTAATAATTGTTTAATAAATACGCCAGTACAACTGTTGCATATTATTTATCCAGACACGTTTCGCCTCTCGTCGAGGTATCTTCAACGTACAGTTTTGATTTACATTTGCGTTTTGAGGTTTGCTCGTTACTCACCTGTGACCTCAACCAGCATGTTGTTTACACTATTGCACATGGTTTTACAGCTTTGGTATAGTTTTGCTCTTATGACTCGACTAGAAATTAATTTTGAAGCATAGTTTTCTATGCACGACATTGTCAAACTTTAGTTTTCGTGTGCGCATTTGCTGTTCTACATTAATCAAGGTTTTGAATAATTTAAAGCACCTTGGCCTGGGAGTAAAATAGCGTATGTTTCTCTTTCACGAGAAGAAGAAAACCTGAGAAATTTAAGTATCAATTTATCGTTGAACATGATTCACGTAGGAACGACAGGTCGGATGTTTGCAGGGTTTCGGATAATGTACAGCACACAATACCAAAATTAAAATAGGTAATGTTTAAGGTTGATGTGATGTCGAAACGATGAGAAATTAAGAAAAAAAAAAACAGTTAACAAATTAGTATCAATTTAAAGGATAATCACTTCTCTCAGTCGAGAGATTTTTGGGAGATTTCGACGTGATATTACAATTCTTTTTTTCTAACTGTCGATGTATAAACTGTAACATAATCGGTTTAAGAGAGAGGTCCATTCATTAACAGTCTACTTCAGTATTGGAATATATTTTGCCTAGTCAGAGTACTAGTCATTGCGTATCCTGACAGTGAGAGCGGGACTGTATGTACCCCAACTAGTTGCAGATATACAAGTGACGATTTTCTTCAACCGGTTACGGTACAACTTTCATGAATGAAGGCCCAATCTTTACTGAATGCTTCTCTATACCATCGAGCTCGTTTATAAAACCATTCTGCCGAAACAATTTCATTTAGTGCACTAGCGTTTCCACAGGACGGAGTGATTCAGCAGGAGAGCAGTATTGTGCCAACGGCGAGAGGTACTTGTTTCCATTATTGGAAACATCTGCCCATTCAATTTTTGGATGTGTTGGCTTCGCTGGTGGGTGTTTACGTTTATTTTTATTTAATGGTTTGTCTGTTACTGTACTAGATACTTAATATCGACTTCGGCTTCTTACACTTAAGTCCCTTGGTGTCGTACTTGCCGATGTTTCTGATGATTTCATTACTAGACGTTTCTGCCTTGCGGCAGAAGTTTTGGGCTGCCGCTTTGTTCCCATCTTCCAGTTATGAGACGTTGGTTTGCTTGTGGAGATCAATTGTCGGTAAGGTGTACGAAACGTGTAGGGCTCTGTCGAGTGCCCTATTTTGGAGTGCCTGCAGCTTCTTGTGGTGTGCTGCAGCCGCGTACCCCTACACGGGAACGTTTAAGTTATGCAGCGTGAAGGAAAAGTTGAATTAGCGTTTAAGACTGGACACAGTACGCCTAGTCTGCCCTCTATCTTTTGTTCAGCGTTTTCCACATGCTGACGCCACGTGAGTCGATGGTCGAGGTCGCAAAACTAACGGACGACAGTCTTCTGGGGGAATTGGACGCCAAAAAAGTCCAGGCGTAGTTTTCTCGGCGTTCTCTCCTGTGAAACACTAAGGCTTGTCGGCGTTTATCCCCACTTTCCAAATCTTCAAGTTATTCTAGTGCTGACTGGAGGCGTCAGGCTATAAGCTGCAAATTCCGTGACGAAGTGAAGTACGTCGAGTAGTCAACATACATCGCTATGAAGACGAGGTTTGGCCTGGGCGTATCAGAAGTGAAGATTATATACAATACTGGATCAAGGACAGAGCCTTGTGGCACCCCAGCGTGAATTCTTCTTCTTGTTGACTGGACGTTTTCTATTCACAATGTGAATGTCCTGTGGCTCAGGTAGGAGTTGGAGGTAAGGCCTGCGTAATGCTGCCGCCATCATCTTTCATGGCAGCCTATTCCCACGTGCCATACCTTGTCAAAAGCCTTGGCTACATCCAACCATTCCACAGTATCTGTGGAGGTTCAGTGAGTTAGTCGTCGCTTCAACTACTCGTGCTAATTGGTAAGTTGTTGAGTGTCTAGTGCGGAAGCCAAACTGCTCTGTAGGAATGGTGTTTAGGTGCTGTACATGGTCCACCATCCGGCAGAGTAAAAGTCTTTAACACCGCTAATAATAATGGCAACAGCCTTTAGTTTTGCGGGAATGCAGGGTCCTCTCAGGAGTTGGGAAGTACACCGCATTCTTCCAGGCTTCTGAATATCGACGCTGCCTGATGATAAAGGTGAATATGGGGGCCAGCTTCTGGATTGCAGCGGCTGGGAGCTGCTTCAGGAAGATGTTGTTGATTCCATCCCTTCCTGGTGCCTTTTTCACATGTGATTTATTAATTACGTTGACGTATTCAGTCTCATCTGTTTCCTCTTCTGATGCAAAGTGATTTATAAATTGGTGTCGTTATTGTTCCCTAGTGATCTTGCTGGGTACAACATCTGAAGAAGTCTTATTTGTTTATCTGTCTTCGTTTAAGGTTCCCAGAAGCTTACTTCACTCTAGTTATTTGACACACATGTCTCACAAGGAGCACGACGGGAAGGTAGGCTTGGTGAACCACCAGGGAAAACACACTTTTCTCACGTTTCCTCTTGGTGTTCTTTCCTCAATTTTGTTTCTGTACGCTTCTATATACAAGGGTAGCGACATATTTAATTTCTAACATTCACGCCCATTACAAACTGTACAGTAACAACGATATTTCTATGTTTCTTTATACACGGATAAAGTACAAAATAAAAATCCATTAAGTGCGGGTTGCATTCGCACGCCGAGGTTTCCGTAAACAAATTGTGTATAAGTCTGGATTCAAAATATGCTTCGTAAAACTTTTAAAAAATTATAATTTAAATTAAAATTATATCACCTAATATTTAAATCGGTTTAATGTTTGTTTTTCAAAATTCTAATGCAAATCGTAAGTGAAAATCAAACACAAAAAAAATTCAAATAAAAAAGAATTATAATAATTCATAGACAAATTTTGAGTTTTTTTAAAAAATTCCATTATATGTGAAATTCTTTTGAGTGAGATGTATGATTTTTTGTCTAATTAATGTTAGTAATGCATAATATAATGCTCAATTACAAATTTCTGTGTAAATGTGTAAAAGAGTTCAGAAATTATGAGAATGCGGTTCCATATGGGCCCCATCTTCTATTCAGAAGGTACAAAAAAACTCTAAGAAACCAGCAATAATCGAAAACCCAAATCTTGACACGTTTCTAGATTCACTTGTCGAAATAGCAGAGGCTTACTGTAAGAGTGGGAAGAGCAATTCACGCTTCCCACCAGCCAAGTACTAGAGAAGCGATAGCTCTGATCCCCGACGGTAAATCACCCGTGACGATACAAGTAGAGTGTTCCGGAGGCGTGATCTACGTCGACAAGGGCGATTTGCCACAAGTCTCCTCCGTAGAGCTCGAAACAACACTCGAGTCAGATCAGCGTCAGTCCCAACTTCAACGACCCGTTTCTCAAGAACGACTTCGACCACGACTACAACATGTGAGATCTGTAAAACGCAGGTTTATTGTTCTCTGGAAACGTTTCGTTACAAACCTCCCTACATTGATCATTCTTTTCGTATTATAAATCTGTACTCCACAGACTTATGTTAACCAACCAATAATAAAGTTAGTAAATTAATACTCCTTTTACATTTTCTTACTCCTAGAGGGGTTTGTAAAATATTAGTCTTGATTGGACGGTAATTAATACGAGTATGTTTTTTTTTTTTTTAATTTTGTCTCACTAACAGTTACTTAATGTAGGGAAATAATAATCACTTGGAACAGTTTTACATGGTAATTTAAATAACAAAATTTAGAAGCGAAAAAAATGATTCAAGTTAACATACGGATAAAAGATTTAATTTTAGGCACTAAAAGAGTGCCCAAAATTAAATTTCCTATCCGTATGTTAACGTCACTATACTTGTTGTTACCAACGCAGAGCAACTACACTTTCGAAATAGTGGCAGACTGGAAAATTCGTGAACGATATCAAGTTTTCACCAAATAGGGTAATATACACAATCGCTATTTAATTATTGATGGTACTAGCTGGTAAGTCAGTGAAAAATTAGGGTTTTGGCAGTTAATTCTTCGAGCTTATCATAACAGTGACACAGAATATAGTGGAAACTTCTACATCGAATATAAATACCTTGTAAACCAGTCAAAAATAACAGGTTGAATTCAGTTGTTTAATCAAGTACAATTGTTGTTATATAACTTTATAACCTTAAAAATGATGTTATGTGGTGCATGTATATTTGTTTAATGTAACAACGATATCTCTGGACAGAGGAAATATCTACATCAACTGAACATAAATAAACAAAAAGCCATTAGTAATCAATATGTTAATTTAAACGTAATACTTGCTTTTTCAATTTCTGGTAATTAATTTCATTGCGGTTGCTTAACTAAATAGAATTATGATTATTTATTGTCAATAACATCATTTTTGTAGTAATATCTTTGGCCGTATTTAGTTCGATAGAAAAGACAGGCTTACGGACTCGATGACGCATTGACGATAGTAACCTTTATAAAGATAGGTAAATGCCTCAATTCACAATTTTACTTAAATTGGTATGTAGCCACTTTTCTAAAGCCAAGATGGCACTAAATTGAAAATTTCACATGATTAATCAATAAGCAACTAATTCCACATATACTTTAAGTGCCACCAGAATACACTCAGCACTCGTTATTTCGCTCCTTAATAATTCTTATATTTGGACTGTCCACACATTTGTTTCCACAAATTGCTATACCAGGATAAATTCTTGCGCGATTTTTCACGATTTCAACCCTTTTACCGATTACGTAAAACGAGATTCACTGCAGGGGTTAACCTAGTTTAAAATTTAAAAAAGTCTTTACAATTTTCATATTCTGAATTGTCACGAATGTTGAAAAATCGTCCGAGCCAAATCATTGATGAAATGCTTGAAAGAGCATACATGATCGACTGTTTTTTCTCGCAGCTACGCTGGGTATTATTGTTATTCTTTCGGCAGATGTTAGTAACCGTAGAAAAAGTTAAAAAACTTTCTAGCTTAGATTTTGAACTGCTGAAGGTACTATATACACGTAAACAGTCAAGATCTTTGATCGTGATTATCCAGAAACATGTTTCTTTTGCGGCCACCGGAGCTCATGAGAGAACGATCAAACAGGAGACGAAAATTCTCATCTATTACCGCTCGACTGTTCACATTAAACTTTTTTTTAGATTTTGTCTTTTAATTTATAATGACAAAAAAATCTTGAGAAATGTCGAAAAATTTGCATCGTCAATTCACGTATTGGTTATTTTGTCAACTGCCAAAGATTCTCTTTTTGTTCGGGATTGTTGCTACTTTTACAAGGATTGCGAAAATGTTTTTATTTGATTATTATTTGAGTCATTCTACGTGGTGATTTCTGAATTCTTCCTGTGCCAGATCACACAGGGAATTTGATTATTTTTTTTCTTTATTTATTTTTTTTGTGCGGTTTCTTCGTTGCTGCTTGCGCCATTTTGGAAAAACGAAAATGAAAATTTCTCTCAATAATGAGTATTTCTTTCGGGAGCAGCGTTGACACCTCCGCATGAACTGCGCAAACCAAACGCAATCTTGAGAATGTCTCGCAGAAAAGATTGCACTGAATCGTTCGACACTGAGAAACAAATGTCTGGTAGCCAATCAGGACTAACCGTTTAAAATTTGAATTGTAAATTTTGCAGAATTTTTACTAAGATGATATAAGCCAAGAGACAGTAATGTTTCGAGTATCTCATCAACAGTTTTTAGACAAGTAGCAAACATACCTCGACTTTCACGTGATCCAGCAGAGTTAATCAATCTTAAAATGTAGATTTTTTTGAATTAATATGCACTTATAACCTGCGATTACCGAACAATGGCACAAAGTCCCAACAATAAGCCTAATTAAAATAATTAATTTATAGTAGTAAAATCTTTCAGTTGCTACTGAGATTATGCAAGAATTAACAAAGGTTTACAGTACGGATCAAATATAAATAAAACTTAAAAGTACCGTTCCATTGCATTTCCGCAAGAACAACACATCGAATGATATATCAGCATATCGCGATCAGGTGCAGTGGTGGTGCGCAGCTAAAATGATTTTCCTCCGCTGTGCCCCATTTCTTGCTTCTCACTACCAACCAGTCCCTGTGCCGAATTTGCATCAGATCCTCGGTCGCTCAACCTTTTTGTCGGCCTAGTGAGTAGTTTGCTTATGCAGGGAACAAAAAGCTACTCGCCGGGTCAAACATATAAATTCATCCCGTGACGTGTTCTACTGACACGAGAAGTTTGTACTTTATCAGATCTACGATTTTTGGTTTTACCCACCACTCGTGAACAGTTTGTATGCTATAATTCCATTTAGTTGATGCCCGCAACATGAGAGTATAAACAACCGATGACTGTTTACTTAGATATTAAACAGAAATGCTTTTTGCCTCTGTTTACAATCTTGAAACCTCTCTCTACGAACTGCCTGAGCGCATTCCCGCATTTGTTATAAAAATACCCTCTCCAATGCCTGCACACTACGTGTCCAATGCTAGCGCGCCCATTACATTGGGAAGAGACTTATTTTATCACAATATGTCTTATTCCCGAATTATACAGTTGCTGCACTTACCACCCACTTCGCACTGCACCACTTGTCTGATTTGTTAAAACTAGTCGAACCAAGTGCCCGGAATTAATGCGTCCACTCACTCCAGTAAAACACACTGTCGGAGGGAAAGAGACCTGTAGTATCTTTATAAGTGTTACTTCGCCTCCACATGGGCATGGTACGCCAGTTCCAGATATGGGTTTGGTGAACCCTCGGTATCTGAGCTGAAATCTTGGTAGCGTCGCAAGTTTCCCATACTGTAAGGTCCTTGCATGCTTCAACGACCACCTTGTGGTGTGACGGTGGACTGTTATGTGTCTAGGAGAACGGTGATCTTGGCGTCAACACCCGGATCGCGAGGATGGTATAAACCTCTATTTAAAAAAAAAAAAAAAAAAAAAAAAAAAAAAAAAAAAAAAAACCCTCAACTTCAAGGTGAGTAACGTGACAAGGATGTGAAAGACTGGTAAAGCAAACCACTCTCTAAATAGAGAGAGAGAGAAGAAACAGAATTTTATTACCTGCGGCGCAGGCGGGTTGGAGAGCATTCGAAACTCCCAATAATCAGCAAGTGAGCGAGGGTCGAGAATCCAGCTCCTGAGAATATAGAAATGAGTAACAGGAAGAATTATCTTACAGATAATCCCTTCGTGATAATGACAAGGAAGGAGGGATATTTTGAGAAAGTTTCTCCTTTCCATATGCAGATAGGGCTAGAGGATCTTGCAGGGACTCTTAAATTCGTGAAAAAGTTAAGGAACGGGATACTGCTGCTGCAAACATTCATCAGCAAGCACGTTGTCCTACTCCTTAAGTCCGAGAAGCAGTAAAATTCGAACTCCACAAAACTCTAAATAGTAGCAAAGGCGTGATCACCTTCCGAGATCTAATCGATTTAGAGATCAAGGAACTCCTTAAGGAGTGGGCATCAGAGAATGTGGTACACGTTCTGCAGATTTCGCTGAGGGTAAATGGCAGTCTTGAAATTTCTGCCACTTTCATTCTAACATTCGACACTCCTACTTTGCCCAAGAATATCAAAGCAGGGTTTCATAATTTGAACGTACGCCCTTATGTTACGGATCCGATGCGTTGTTTTCAGTGCCAAAAATTCGGACATTCCTCGGTGTCCAGCAAGGGAAACTAAACCTGTGAGAAATTTGGCAAGGTGGCACATGAGCCAGGTAGTGAGTGCACTCTTGCACAGGTGTACAACAATTGCTCCGGATCACACTCTATATCGAGCAAGGATTATCGAGTTTATCTCGAAAAAAAACAAAAAAAAAAACAACAACAACACAGAAGTTAAAAACCAAAGAGCGCATTTTGTCTGGCGAAGAGAAGACGTGGTTTAAGGTGGTTGTCCCAGCCGACTTCGCAACCAGATTCGCAAATCTCCTGTGACCAAATAACGTGTTGCCACCCATACGTCTATGATAGACACGAATACGAGCACAATATGCTCTTTGGAATATAAATGCAGTTCAAAATGTCAGAACACCCAGGACCATAGACGTCGGTTACAAAACATCTGCAACCCAAACCAGGCCGACCCCGGCAGCGTAGGGGATAGCATGCTAGCCTCGCGTTGCAGGTGTCGCCGGTTCGAGTCCGGCCTTGGGCATGGGTGGTTTTAATTAGGTATTGTATTTGTCTTGTGTTGCCTATACCACGGAGATTCTATAATACACTGAGTGATCCAATACATACTTGCAAACTACAAAATTACACAGTGCTGGCTGTATGGCCTCGTAGACAAATGTCAATTGAAAAATAAAATAAAAAAAAACCAGCCCAGCGGCAGTTGAGGCGGCTACACTAGCAACATGCTCAGCTGCTGTACATACAGTTTAAAGTCCTACTAATGGTAGGCAAAAAATATAGAAAAGTTCCGAGAGAAGGACCCTTCAAAATTTGTGAGTTTCCCCTCCCCGTCGCGTCCCTACCTAACCAGTCGCAGGGAAAAGAAGGATCAAGAGAAGACACATCCATAACAAGGCGGAAATGTCTATAGGCACGTCGGATCCTGAAGACACTGAAATGTTTGTTGCTGGAAGAACCAAAACTTGTTTCTCAGCAGGACGTGTTCGATTGGTGGTCCTTATATGACAGCCAATTCTGTTAATTTTTGATTTACGTTTATTTTGTTTATTTCTTTTCCAGCTAGTCGGACTTTTTATTGTTTTAAGCTTATTTAGCCTGGTTTGCCTTTTATATGCAACTATTCATTGTTAGTAGGTTTTTAGATTCTTGTGGCCTGTTTAAAGCCAACTTGTTAGAATTTTACATTTCTTTTGCAATCTATACGACCGACCTCTTTACAGTCGGCGACACAGACGGTAATTTAGATCATAGTATTTATTTTTAGGGAGCTATTAAACACAATGATGTCGCGCCTTTAAACCTAAACTACAACAACAACAACAACAAGAAATCTTGGGAAAAAGAGTTGATTTTAAAATGGATTGTCTGCCTCTTTACATTCACTGTTTTTTACCGTTTGCAGTTTTTTGCTAATCTTAGTTTTTATTTACGTGGCTCGCCATTTTACAAATAGCAATACATTTCGTTGTTTTAATGCTTGTAACTCTTTCAATCTGTATTCTCATTAAAGTCATTATTTTCAAATTTTTCATTATTGGCATTCTGTGCGGCCGATTTATTTACAGTAGACAGTAATTCGGTGTTTTTAAGATTCAATGCGCTGATGACCTCACCATCGATGCGCCCTAAAATCCCAAAATCAACAACACATAATGGACTGGTGGCCTCTTTAAAACCGCCAATCCTACTACTATGTCTTTACCGTTTGCAGTTCTGTAACTTTTTGGTTGTTGTTTTATTTTTTATATCTGGCTGTCCTTTTTATAGCCAGATATTTTCTTGTTTTTAGTTAGATTAACTGGCCTGTCTCAGCTAACCAGTTATTGTTTGTAGTCCCTTTACGGCCACATTTTTTATTATTTTGCTGCTTGTGTACCAGACCATTTTATAGTCGGCCATATGCACAGTAATTTCGATTACCTTTAAACAATGAGGCCATACCGGTTTAAAGTTAGGTCTCTAATGACCACGATGTCGATACACCCCACAGCCCCCTCCCCTCCAAAGCAACCAGAACAACATGTATCCTTGCATTATTTTGACTCAGCCCTCGTTTCGTTCTCCACCCTCGTGGACTGTATAAGGGGTTGTGTGTTGTAGACTCGGCGTTCACGGAGCGCGTGCTGGGTATGCCCGGAGACAACTACAAGGGCTACGTGGAGGCGGACGCGACGCAGCGCGCCCAGCACGTGCCCAGCCACTCGCTGTACCTGCTGCACGGCCTGGCCGACGTGACGGCGCCCTACGTGCACGGCGTCGCCCTGGCGAGGGCGCTCGCGCAGGCCGGCGTCATCTTCAGATACCAGGTACAGTACTTCTCTCCACTACCTAGCAAAACAGTTCTTAAACCCAACTACACTCTCATACTTGATTCATACACCCTCACTTTGGCCTTCCTCTGTTATTCCTTCAATCTATTTTCCCTTAAATCATCTAATCTTCAGCAACAATTGACCCCCTAACTGTTTCGAGCAATCGAACAGGTTTTCTTCTCCCACCACTTACCTACTCAAAACCAAAACTAACTTTAATTTACTTTTTTTTTATCAATACTGTTCTTTTTCTTAGATACTTCAATGAAAGTATTATTACTTTAGAAATAATTATACAATATGCCAACTAACTTCATTTATTACGTTCTCGTTGCAGAACAAATCAAATTACAAATTCTTCATAAATGTTACTATTAAGTTCCTATATCCAAATTTTTCACAACTCTCACATTCTTCGCATTCATACATATCGAGGCTGTTGCCTCCGCATCCTAACATCCTAAACCATAACTGTATTCTTCGGTGGCCTCACGCGGAGTGCTCTAAATGTAATGTAACCTTTTTTTGTGTGTGTGTGTCGCGGTCTCAATGACCTTGTCTGTGCTTCCCGCTGCCTTGGCAGCTCTACCACTACGTGTCAGGTTGTTTGGGTTTTGGTTTCTCTTTTAATTCACATTAGGGGGAAAAATGGGCTATGGACGCCTTTGGTGCCCTTATGTTAAAACCCCCTCAGGGTTCATTTTTCAGCTGGGGATCATCGCTGTGATCAACTGCATGAGCAGCTGGACGACCATCCCCAGCTGGGTTTCTCGTATTTCTCCGTGGTCGCAGCACCTGTGCTGCAGGTGGCTCGCTGATTCCATCGACGGCTGCGATGAGAACCAGTTGTTCGTCGTCGGTCGCCTGTTCATCTGTTGGCCGCGGGAAGTCCTGTTGGCTTGGTCGGCTGCCCTGACATCCGCTCCGGTTGCTCGTTGAGTGTGGCCATGTTAGGGTGGTCTCTCTCCCTCGGATCGAAGTCGCTTCCTGACTGGACAGCCTCCCAAGCAGGCGGCGTGGTCAGCACCACAGTTCGCACACGTTGGTGTGGCATCACGCGGTCGTGTGCAAACCGTGGCGCTGTAATTTCCACCACACCGTACACAGCGCACCTGGCTCCGGCAGTCCTTTGCCAGGTACCGGTAACGCTGGCAGCGGAAACACTGCACGATTCCAGTTGGCTTCTTAGAGGGTCGCTTTGCCCGCCTCGTGGTGGCTCGACTGGTTGGCTTGTGGGTGTCGGCCTTCGGGTTGTGGCTCCACTCGGTGACTAGGTGTGGCATGGACTCTGTTACCCCACGTTCCTGGGTTGTGGTCGTAGTGGCCGGCTCCTGGCTACCAAGGTGTTCCATGGCCGACTTGAAGTCATCATGGTTGGGGCTGGCAGCTAGAAAGCCAGCGATTGCCGACCATGTGCTGGGCGGGATGGTGGCCAGTTGGCGGAGCACCTCCCTCATGGCGCCGTGGAACTAAATTACGAGTTTACTTTTCTGTGCGCCAAGCTGGCTGGCGAGCTTATTGTCAAACAATAGCCGGCCGTACACACATATAAATTTGTCCACTAGTAAGCTCGCTGAAGATTTGCGCGCAGAAATTCTCGCGGACGGTCCTGTACTTGTTGGAGCCCATACACAGGAACATCAGTTTCACACATTTGTCGTTCAGCTGGCTCGCCGCGCTCAAAATTTTGTGTTTATGGTAGTGGTCTACGCTCTACGGATTTATCCGTCATGAATTCCTGGCTCGCGGCTCACTGGAAATTCCAAAACATCGTGAGCCAAGTGTAACGAGGTTATGTTACAAGCGAGGTGACAATATTGAAATGAAAGAGGTCTTTAAGTTCTAAACAAAACAAAATAATTATTCGTGCAGCAGCTTATATTAGAGCTGTAAAAAAGAAATAAAAAAAAACGGACAGGATGATAAAAAAAAATTGGTTACAGAAAGATTATATACACGATCACATACTACTACTTGTACTACTTGAAAAGCATTTTCTTCTATTTCTTCAGTATTACATAAATTCACAGATTGATCTTCCTATCCATTTTCTAAATATCCTTCATTTTCCCCTTCATAATTTGGGCTTCCTTAATTGCTGACACTGTCCATTGGTTCGTGTTTATCTCTCATGATCAGTAGTAAGTTCTAGTAATAGCGTAAATTAGTTTTGAAGATTTCGTCCTCGACTATTCCACTTCTTGTTGAGTTTTCAGTTTTATATGCATTTCTTGCGAAAAGCACTCCGCAAAGAGTGGATTTTCTTTTTTATTAATGCACTATCAACTTTTATACTATATTTCCCACAAACCTCTATCAATGCACAATATCATAAGTTTTTTAAATTTGTGTTCACATTCTCTTTTTGGTTTCACCTTCCAAATGCAGTATGTTGTCGATACGTCGCAATGAAATCAGCCTACGAATTCTCTGCTCGTCTTACTTAACTTGTTAGACACTCAGCAAGTCTTATCTGACGCTAGTAAATTCTTAAGTGAGATATCTGTGTGGTTGGTGGCTGGTTACAGGTGGCATATATATGTCACAAACCTTCTACATAATTTAGCATTTTCCTCCCCATCTCCTACTGTTGTTGAATATATTGTAATGCCACAAGACATGTACATAGGGTAACTATAATTAGGAAATTTAAGAGAATGGGTTAAATAGTTAATAAGGAGCATAATTAAGAATTTCAAATTGCGATATCGAGGATGAGGTATGTAGCAGATGTTATTTAGGAATTCCAGGATGCTGCTGTATGGTATCAGGGTGAAGTCTTCCCGCCACTTCCGTTGGCACGGAGAAGGTTGTGCCAACCCACGAACACCGAAAGACGTCTTTTGGGAGGGGTAGTATCTGTGGGAGCCAATGTATTCTCCCATTTGGCAGACACGGCAACTGGGAAGTAAGGAAATCAATGTTGGCAGTGTTCCTACCAAAAAGACATCAGACAATCCAAATTACAGTTCCCCAAAGGGTATTTAAGGCCCGCTAAATATAATAAGATCCTCAATGTGACTTATCGCTGTGTTTGCCTACACAGCAAGCTCTGTCAAACAACTCACCCTCGTTACGGGTTGTGAAGTGGAGTAATCTGATACCATTAAGATGACTTGTATAACTACATCTGTGTGACCATTAAGATATGATGAATTGCTTACATGTGAATCTTAGGAACAGGCATTTTTTATGAACTTTCTGATGTGAATACGAGTTCCTATTTCTAGTGTAGACCTTTGTATCAATGGGATTATGCTGGACAGAATATAATTTGTGTGTGTGTGTGTTTTTTTTTTTTTTTAAATTGCAATGGAGCACAGGCTCCGGTGGCAACTTACCTACACACCCATCTTCCCCCTAGCCTATACTCACCTACATTTGCCCTCTACAAATTTTAACTTTAAATTCTATTAACGTTTTCGGTAGGTTATTAATCATTTCCCTTGGTAACTCATTCCAATCCCTGACACCCTTACCTAAAAAAGAAAATCTTCCCGCCCCCTTGTGCCTGAAATCGAGTGCCAGCTTATGGTAATGGTCATCTTTTCCCTTCCATGAACTACTTTTCATACCTACTGCAATTTCTTTCCATGCATCATCGCCAGTATACGCCCTGTACACTCCCATTACCCTCCTCATCCTTCTCCTGTCCATTCCAGCTCCTTTATCATATCTGTCACTGATTGCATTCTGCGATAATTTCCAGAAACAAATCTAGCAGCCCTTCTTTGCACCTTCTCCAACTCCTGTATTTGATACTCAAAATGTGGGTCCCATACTACACTACCATATTTGAGCAATGGTCTTACCAAAGTTTTGTGAGCCAATTCCTTTACTTCTCTCGTGCATCCCCTCATCACTCTCTCCAACAAGTGCAGAATTTTGAAACCTTTTCCTACCACCTTTCCAATGTGTCCTGCCCAGTTAAGCTTGTTATCAAATGTAATGCCAAGATATTTACATTTCAAGTCTTCAGCAATCAATTCTTTCCCCACCTCATATTCATAATTAACCTTTTGTTTTTTATTTGTGTATCTAATAAGCTGACTCTTCTTTGCATTTATCTTCATCCCATGTTTACCAACCCAACTAGATATCCTGTCCAGATCACCCTGCAACTGTTTACAGTCCCCTATCATTTTGATCCTTTTATACAGCATTATGTCATCTGCAAACAATCTAATTTCAGATAGTAAACAATCAACACAAATAATCATTATAATAATGAATAGCAATGGTCCCAATACGCTACCCTGCGGCACTCCCATTTTTACTTCCACTTCCTTTGATACCGCATTTCCCACCCTAACTTTCTGTTTTCTACCTTTTAAAAATTCTTCTACCCAGAAAATCACTTTCTCATCCACTTTAATAGTTTTTACCTTATTTACTACCATTTTATGGCTTACTCCGTCAAACGGCTTTGACAGATCTAGTGCTACACTATCAATTTGGCCTCCCTTGTCCATTTCATCTGAAATATCTTGCATATATCCCACCAACTGAGATTCGCATGAATATCCATGCCTGAACCCATCATTGTAATTGTTTTCATGGTAATTGTTCCCGTACCCTACTTCTTTGCTATTGTTAAAAGGGAATGAAATCAATCTCCGGCAAGGAGAAGTCCCATAATAAGTAAATTAGTCGATAAGGATTAAAGGTTGGGGGAGGGGGAGGGTGGATGGAAGGTTACAATATACTCTCTATGAAAGGACTTTTATTCCTCCTCTGTTAATATTGGCAGTGATAGAGGAAAAAATGCAGAATGTATTACATAAAAAAATTATTTTATGGCACATAACATTTTTTCACCATTTATTGCTCTACAGTACCATTTAATTAGTGGCCTAATAAATTTTCAAAACCGGAATTGATACAATGTACTGTAGCGGTACTTTCTTTGCTACTTGGAAAAGGGGGTGAGGCAATTACTACTGTTAGGTATATCGAGATTAATATTAATTTGGCCAATCAGGACAGCCAGAATCTCAAATGCTGTGAAATTATAGGTTAATAAAAAATTGAATTTATTGGGTCTTATGGCTTTTACATTACTGGGTATATTTAAATTTAATATTAAACACAAAACAACGAAAAGCAAGCAAGCAATACCCAGATCTTACAATATGCCTGATAAATGCAAACATTAACTGGATTTAAATATCTCAAAAACTACAAAAATGAATTGAAACATCGTGGCGTCGTAGGCCAACAAACAGATGTTAAACATATTATAAAAATTCCCAGGGGCGCCAATTAGAATGAAAGCAACATTATTTGAACAATGTTACAATGAATAAGAAGATTTTAGGTGAAAGGGACATTCCAAAATTAAAGCTGAGATTCTATTCTCAGGTGTATCTTACGGATATTTAAAAGCTCGTTAAAAGCCATGGAACCTTGACCTGGCGTCGGAACACCTTACCGTGTTGCTGCAGCTGCTTGAAGATTGCGGCACATTGTGCCACCTTCAGATAGCGATCTCACGGAAGGCTCGCCCGTGTAGGTGCGTATACGGCGAAAGCCACAGCGAGTCAATACGCGCTGCATTAAGTCTGTACTTGGCCACATCCGGACAGCAAGTGTTGTGTATCGCCATAGCCATAGCCAAATATCTGCTCCGTTGAGCAGAGTATTTTGGAGACATTTAATCCTATTTCGTTATGATTGGGCATAACTTCTCTTTTGGTTCATCTTCTTGTTAGGCTATTGATGTTGTCCTTCGCTGGATGATTGCCGCCGCGGCCTTCTTCCTCAGAAGTGGTCCGCCGCATTTGATTTAAGGCAGCCTCGATGTAACAGACGTGTCTTCTTTCGAATCCAGTAGATTTACGAGCCTCGTGAGAAGAGTGATGAGAACCTCCAGCCTATCTTCTCGTTGCTCTGTGGCTTGTGGCGTGCAGTTATGGTCGCAGCGTTTTTCGACTCTGCTTTCTCCTCCGGTGGTTTTTGACTTTTCTAGTTTCTTTGGTTGCCGTCTGGTTGTGTCCGTGTGATGTCTTGTCTCCGTTGGCGTAGCCCTGCTCACTCCACGTCTTGATTCAGGGATGGTGTCAAATATTCTGCGCTGCTCGGACCGTACGCAGGCCCGACTCTCTTGCCAACTTGTTGCGGTCTGCTTATGTAACCCATGCGGCGGTTGCGGTTGCTACCTGCTACGTTGCTGTTTCGATGCTCAGCAACCGCGAAAGGAAGCAGCGTGCGTAGAGCCGCAGTTGCATCAAACAGAATTCTCGCGACGCTGGTTGCATTCTGCTACATAATGACCGCCTCCACAGTGAAAGCACCTAGCAGGTTTTGTGCATTCATAGGCGAAGTGTTGGAAATTCTAGCACTTGTAGCACTGCACCAGCTTGCTTGGCGTTGGTTTCACTGCAAGCTGCCGTATGGGATAGAGTTCTGCTGTAAGATCTGGGTGGCTGTCGTGAAATCATCAGGGCAGGACAGGAGGATCTTCATTCCCCGAAGGTCAGGCCAGCAGAATATTGGCAGTTTCATGGCGTGCTGCAGTTGAGATAATAGTACATAGTAATTCACTGTGTATTTTAGGAAGACTGGAACTTAGCGAGAGACTGTGCCTTGCAGATCATGAGTATATAAGATGAAAATTATAGTGGAGAGAACTGAAACTTGTGGTAGACCATTATTTAGCTTGTGAAATCTACTCCTCCTGAACTCAGTATGAACCTGGAACAGGCAGTTACTTAACATGTTTTCAGCAAGTAAAATATCTTGTTGCAAGGAACTGCCCTGATCAGTTTGAGCAGAAGACCCTCTCTCCAAACTGTATCGTATGCTGCCGAAAGATCTAGAAATACAGTTACGTTCTTCATTTTCCTCTTATACCCTACTTCCAGGTAGGTGGTAAGAGACAGGTCCTGATCACTACAGTCCCGACTGGGACGGAATCAAGCTTGATGAACAGCGATCAGGGTTTCGGTTGCTGGAGCTATTCTGTTTAAAATAAGCCTTTCCAGTAATTTGTAAGTGACACTGAGTAAGGCTATCGGACGGTTACTTTGTGGGAAAGTTGGATCTTGTCTAGCATGGGCAAGAGATTCCAACAGTTCTGTTGCCTTCTCATGAGAGCTGTTTTCCTCAAATTCTTCTCTAAGTCTACTTGACTCCTAACTCCATCCTGGAATATAGTCTTTCCGGAAGCCTCGCGGAATGGCTCTCTTCGCTGAAGCTTTTATTATTCCTACTAACCTTGCGTAATTCTCTGGGGCTGCTTCGATCCATCGAATGTTAGCATCAGTGTTCTCCACATAGGCTTCCCAATCTGCTCTCTGGAAGTTTCACCGAGATTTAGGAGTGGATCGGATAGCTGGTATCTGGATGCCTATTGTATAGATTATGGGTCTATGCTGACTGTCGGGGAAGTCACCTAGAATTTGTCTCCTTACGCGGCAGAATGGAGCTGTTAAACCAGAAGAGATGAAAAATAGGTCTGGTGAGTAGTCTTGTTTCCAGCGAGCGGAATGAAATGTACCTTTGTCTTTAGGGTCGTGTATCAATGTCAGGTTGTTGACGTAAGCCCATTCTACTAGCGCGCGTTAACTTCCAGCTACTATATAAGGCGATAGCGGCAACTGACAAAGCAGTCCTCTGAAGAAGGCCACAGCATGATGGCAGAAACGTCAGGTTTTAATAAATCGACGCATCTCCACGCGGAGGAACCAAGATGATAGATAATTTAATCCCGTTCTCGTCAGTCTGGTTATATCCCCACATCATATGATGGGAGTTGTTGAAAAATCTCTCCAAGGATAATGCTGTTCTCAGTGGGGACCAAGTAAATAGTTTCTGGCCAATGTGCAGTGGGTGGCTTGTAGACGTTGGTAATCAGAACATTCTGCACCTCTATTGTGGAGGAAAAGTAAGTTTGGTGATAATCTGCTGGAATGACCTTGAAGTGGTATATATAATTATTATTGTAGGTTGCAATGACATATTTTTACATGATATTGTGCTGTTACCATTTTATATCCAGATAGTTTTCCTCTAGTCGGCAGCTGCTGCTTGTCGTTCTCTCTGTGAGTTTCTTGCAGTATGACAACATGAACAAAGTATTTTTTTGTAAGACTGGCTCTTGGCTCTACTCATACCTTCGATGTTAAGTAGTCAAGTGTTAAGCTGGGGGCCTATCGTCCTTGTATGGAAGTCTGAGTCCCCCAGAAGGACTTTTATGTTTGCAATTAATGTCATTGGCGTGAGGCCCAGAAGGGCAGTACGGCGGCATTTGATCGCTGTCACCCATTTAGCACCACCCAGGGAGCACGTGTAGCTTAAGGTATGCTACGGACGCGGGTTAAGCTTGGTGACCTCTTGGTTTATTTCGGAAGAGTAGGCCTGAATGAGCTGGCACCTGGTTATACCCATTTCCTTCTTTCATTCCTCGTCTATAACTCAGACAACACTTTGAACACGCACCGTTACACAGTCATTCGCAACTACAACAGAACTTACGAACACTGTCGCACTGAGGACAACAAAGCGGAACCACACCTGTCAATCTACCCAGACGTTCCCTTGGAGAGGTAAACACCGCCTACGTTCGGACATGGGCAATGCGTTCATAGAATAAAAATAGCCACGTTTTTAGACAGAGAGTGAAAGCTTCTCTGACTAATAGGAACGAAGTCTTTCTCGGCGTTGAGAATGGATGTAGTCTTCTCGGGAGACTAGCCGAGTGAGTAAGATGTTTCCACACGATATTTCGGCGATCTCAGACTCCGTCGCCATCTTCACCAGAAGATGGCGACGGAGTCTGAGATCGCCGAAATATCGTGTGGAAACATCTTACTCACTCGGCTAGTCTCCCGAGAAGACTACATCCATTCTCTGACTAATGTTAGCCCGTCAACGACGTGACACGATGACCAAGTCGATCTTTTATTAGTATTGATAATAAGTGCTCTGAACACTAACGATGCATACTTTCAATAAAATTAACTGGAAAGCTGTCTTTATGAGAAGAATTCCAATTACCGCTCGTTTCACTACGCACCAGGTTTATCTCCCAAACTTAACTTGTGCTTTGTCTTGTTCCAGAGTTACGCTGACGAGGGTCACGCGTTGCTCGGAGTTCTGGGCCACGTGTATCGCTCCATGGAGGACTTCCTAAAGGAGTGCCTTAGCCTAGACGAGGAGCAGTCCTGAGGACTTGTCTTCCTTCTTGTCTCGAGGCAGTGACAATAAATGATGGGGACAGCGAGTGGTGTATTGTGAGCGATAGACGAAACCATAGGACATATAGTGCGGGCACAATCAAGAGAGGCAGACAATCCTGCGTCGCAACTTCATCTCTTCTAACACGTTATTTCTGCTGTACCCAGGTTAAAACATATTTCCCGTTCTCTTAAACAGTATAACTCAAGTGCATTACGTAAGTATGGCAGGGCTTCAAATTACGTAACGCTACTGGTTGGTGGATGAAATACATCTGTGATTACAACCACTTGTGGGTGTTCCAGCTTGGTTGACGAAAGATCTTACTGTAACTGAGCACAGCAAATATATAAGAAAGCAATAAAAACATTCTACGAAGAGCGGAATTGGATATAGTTGTAAGAAATAAGGCAAGCAAATTCCTGGGATTTCTAGACACTTTCAAAGATGCTCTCCTAACAAATACACTTCATGTCGATATAATCATTACACATAACTGTGGAAAAATTAATCCACTGCTATAGATGCTGTTCTCAGAAGGTTAGCAATTTTTTTTATTGTTTATAGTTGAGTGACACAACTGTCAGAAAATAAAACAAATAAAAGATGCATATCACTCGTTCCTGAAAGGAACATTTTGTGAAACAGGTATTTTTGAATACTGAGGTGCTCATAAGCACTTAGTTGAATATTTGTTTCGCCTTCCTTGCAACTGTCACAGAAAATTTTTCAAGCACTGTGTTATATTCACAGTAGTTGTAGAAGTACAGTACAGTACACTATTACCAAAAAAATACTGCCGAATTCAGCAATAGTATGAAAAAAGTTTTCATAGCGTTACGTAATCTTTGGACTGCCTAACAACCTTCGATTGTTAGTAAAACTCATGTCTGATAATCATATAAATTAAACTTGGCGCTTCACAAAGTTTCCAGCTATAGGACTAGTGTAGAGGGAGAATTGTTCTAACTTAAAGACGAACTGGGAACGAATGGCAGACAGTATGTTAATAGGTGAAAGGCAGTCGAAATGCTTTATAGTGCAGTAGGAACATTAGATAGGTGAGCAGACAGTGGATTGTCCCAGTCGGAAGTAAGGCAGCAAAGTGCTTGTGTGCTTGTCCATAGTGCCTAAGAGCTCCAACTCAATCTTCAGAGCCTCTTCTATTAATGGACAACGCTACGCACACAAACAAACAAACACATTCAAAAACAAACATACACATACACAAAAATACACACAAAAAAACATTTTTTCGTTGCATCTCTTTGTTCCACACTTTTACACCTGAAGAGCTTAACACACTTTATCACTTTGAACATTTTACCTGGGCCTAAATTAGTTTGTTCGTACGTACTAGTAGCATAGAAAAAGAAATATAGGATTTTGAAAAAAAAATAAGTACAAATTTATAAGTATCCACCATAACGACAGTAATAATGTAAATTTAACGGCAGAACCGCTCGTTTCAGCATTTGCTATTCATTGTTCAAGCTTAGGTGGGTATGAAGCATGAAAACTATTGGACATGAGATTGTTGTTGTATTGGATCGAAGCATGTCTACATAATATATTAAGACTTGAGTTTTGTATATTATCTACTGTCAATTGTTCAGCTTACATTGTTATTTATGTGATAGCCTTCTAAGCAAACTCAGGTTTATTCTTCATGACAAAAAAAAAAATAGTTTTCGAAAAATACATGGTCTGGCCTTATTGTTAAGTGTATTAGTAAAGTAGTTTGTAAACTAGCAAAAAATGAAGTGTGAAACGGAAATAACTTGCTGGAAGTTTAATTTATGTTATTGTATTCGTCGTGTTTTGTAGCGTTAGCATCCTGTGGTTTGCAGCGTAATGTATATGTTAATCTGTAACTATAGTGTTCCGCAATAGTTCTTAAACTCATATGTTCTGTTAACTGGTTGAGTTGTGATGTCTTGTACGTAGCTGAAATAGAAAAGTGCTTGAACGGTATAAAGTTGCATCACCCCAGTAATTTGTTTGAGAGACTTTTGGTTTGGTGGGACACTGGTAGGAAAAGTTTTAATAGAGGAGGCTGTGACTTTTTTTCACGAGATTTTTCATCGCATTTAGTATTATTTCTACAAATTTGTAATAACGTAGTCACACATACCTCGGATAACATCTTTCATCTATATCTCGAATTGCCTACACGAAACAAGTTGAAGTATTTTTCAGTTTAATACCAATTTATACAAAATTTCATCAATAAACTGTTAATGATTTTCGAAGGATTTAGTTTCTAATTATTATTCTCAGCAATCCATATATTTACAAATGTTTGATTTTTAATTTCTGTTCTTGAGAATTCTACTAAAACTTGTTAGTTGTTGATTACTATTGTTAACAACACTCAAGATGAGGTTGTGTTTGTAGATATAAAACAGTGCCTGTTTTACCATACCTTCATTGTAAATGAGCCCTACATCACACATTCTAATATTTTATGCTATTCGATTTGAAGTACGCCTCCAAATTTGGAGATGTACTTGCAGTGCAAAGTCCGAGAAATATTTGCTAATATTGTAGTTCTTTAATTAGTAATCTCAAGTGTACAATCGGAATAGACTGCAAACCAAAAAACCCTTATTCAATCATACTTTTTATACAATAGAAACCATGTAAAATAAAGCTTCATACTGTAATTAGTTTGGAAGGAATAATTGTGTCTGTTTTATAACAGTGATGCTGTGCTCCCGTGGGACATTACGAAGCAAAAAAAAAAAAATCTATCCATTATCATCTCTCTATCCTTACCAGATACAGTCGCTGTTAAAGTTCATAATTTCAGGAGTACGACATTGTTTGAAAGATTACAATCACTTAGTCTTTTTATATCGCCACCACCCGTTTGAAGAAGAATGTCCCACGGGAGAACAAGGGTTCTGTATTTCCAGTACACTCAGATCGATTTTTGTAAAAGTTATTTAAAAAAATATTGTTGTGAGCTTCACATTATTTCAATAACTTTGCAATAAAAGTTAAAGAAAATTTTATTCTGTTCATCAAGTAATGTTTGCCTAAATACCTTTCACAGTCAAAACAGGAAATAGTTATAGTTAAATACTGCTACAGCACTGAGTAACGATTTAACATTTACAAATAATCATATTTAAAATTACCGATTTAACAACAATAGCAACTGCTCTTAAATGTCTTTTATTACGAACCAAATGCTTTTTCCTAGTTTTAAGTAATTAACTTAGCTGAAAACTCCATCTGATCTTGCAATGTCAAGCCTGAGAAACTTCAAATACTCTAGGGAAACAACGTTAATAGGAATTAGGATTAAGAAGTTGATAAAGTGATTAACAGAAAGTGGACATGATTTCCAGAGACATTAGTAGCTTAACATCGAAACAAAGTACACATGTTTGAGAGATGTAATAGGATGTTTGTTGACTTCGAAGAAGAAAACAGTTGCAGTCGAAATTCAACTATTCGGTCCATTTCTTCTCCTAAATGTTCTTGTTGCTCTACATAAATACGAATTCTAATCAATTATATCGTTTACCGATACTAATGACAGATTCAACGTTGGCTTAATGTTTCCAAGTTTTCGGTTAAACTTTTAACAGAATGACACTGGACTTAGTAAAAGATTACGTTTGGGTCTGGTATTCAAGAGGACCAGGATCTGGTTACTGTTTCGGGTATCCAGCTTCGGTTTTCTATGGTTTCCCGAAATCACCCAAAACAAACACTGAAATTTTTCTTTATGAAATGCCGATGCATTTAGTTCGTTGCTCCAAAAGCGAGCATGGTAGACTCTGGGTCTAATTACGTTAATTCTGATTAGCTGTTAAGCTCCGACATGTGCTACCAAGGCCAAAAAAAATATCTTATACATATATAAGTGTTAGGGCTAGAAGTGCTGCTGAATTAATGACGTAAGAAGTATGGAACCAACGAAATTAAAAATAAATTAGCAATCCCAAAACCTCATGCTTAACCACATTAGATTGGTTTTTATTCCTGGTCCAGGTCACATTCAGCACGATATCCCTATAAGAATACCACACAGAATGTTTATAGAAAATAATCAGAGATGATATGTAGATTTTGATCCTGATATGTTTACATTTACGTTTCTCTTCTGGGAATACATTACAGTCGAACACGTGGCAACCAAAAGTATCAATTCTTAATTCAAGAGCGATATTGGAACAAGTGAAAGTTTAGTTATTTAAATGGCAGTGGAATGTCTGAAGAGATGTAAATTATTCCCTATGGCTACACCTACATGGGATTATTCCCATGTTTTATAAAGAATGTGATGTCAGACCCTGGGTAAGAGGCAACAGCCAATAATCTCCTGAAGTTGACCAACGACTGGGTCTGAAACGTTGGGATTAATAGCCAAATGACAGGGTGATAAGATGCGACGAAATTTTACTAATACTATCAGCGTTGCTAAAACCAACAATATATTTATCCACACATATCTAATTACATCGGAGTAACAGAAGGAAGCGACTGGTCCCGATGCATATGAAAATGCTAAGATAAGGAACTCTGCTGGGGAAGGAAACACCCTCATGTTCTGGTTTTAGCACAATAAGAAAACTATATACTTTTAAACGTTTGTGTACTGTGTTCAACATTTCCACCATCTAAGATCTTTTGATCTAATATGAGACTTTAGTTCGATATGTTCTGTTGTGATTGTAGTACGTGATAGAACAGAAAATAGTTTAGTTTCGAATTTTTTAGGTGATAACTCACATGTTTGAACTACTCTGAACTATTCATAGGGCACCAGTGATTTGATCCTAAATTTACTGTCCATTTCCTGCGTGCTGCTAAAGGTTCACATGTCACCCCTCCGCCACCTCCGTCATAAAGAAAAGTCACCCACCCTCCCGCAGTCACAATTTTATTATTAAAAAAAGTAAATATTGCACCTACTTCTCAGTGCTAACAATGATATCTCAGACGACACGTATGTTATGGGTTTTCAACACTAGAGGCATTGAGGGTGACGTAGTACCTCAGACCCAACGTGGTGGGTGAGTGGTAACGTTCTGGCCTCGCATTCGGGAGGACGCCGGTTCGAACCCCCGTCCGGGCATCTAGATTTGGGTGTTCCATGGTTTCCCCAAAACACTCCAGGCGAATGCCGGGATGCTTCCTTCAATACGCCATAACCGAATTCCTTCCCGTTCCTTGTCCCCAGTACCATCTCGCCTCTAATGACCTCAATGTTGACGAGGCGTAAAAAAAAAAGTAGTATCTCAGACGGTATACGAGTATAGCGGGGGATATCATCCATACGAGCTGCGAACGTAATAGAAATGAGTAGGAGACATAAAATTTGAACACTTTATGTGTTTCGAGACCCAAATCCGACTATCGTATCTAAAATCGTTTAAAATTATATTCCGCGAACTTTTCAGAGAAAGGTATACATGTTTAGAACACGTTAAGTACAGAACTAAGAGGATTTTTACTTAGAAATGAAGACGTGAGCATTGATTTTTGTATCAAGATGATTGTCATTAGATAACAGAACCCTAATTGCTCGAGACTCTACTAGCACTTGCAGGTTGCCTCAAAACGAATTTTTTCAGTATTCATGTAGATTCTGAAGAAAATCTGGAAAAAAAAAAAATATTCTGCACAAACACTCCTTCCTAATGTTCGCAGATCTTGCTGCCAGTTCCGCTCCGATGTAGATATTATATCGCAATATGATGAGTTGGAAGTTTCATCAAACCAATAGAGAAGTGGATGACTGGGAAAAAATGTAGTACACCTGTCTTCGTAATAGTATAACTAAACATAGTAAAAATAAACTGACCTCCTTAACTATAAAAGAAAATTTTCTATAACTTTTGTGCCTGGAATCTAGTGCCAGCTTGTGGTCATGCTCATCATTTCCCTTCCATGCATTACTATTGATTCTTACACCAATATCTTTTCATAACCCCATCACCAATATGCTCCTTTTACACTACCACAACACTCTTCATCTCCCTCTTGTCTTCCAATGAATCCCATTTCAGCTGCTTTATCATATCAGTTACTGATTGTGTTCTGCAGTAATTTCCAGAGACAAATCTAGCAGCCCTTCTTTGCACCCACTAAATCTGCTGTATTTGAAACCAAAATGTAAATACCATACTACATCATCATTTGAAGCAAAGGCCCGACCTAAGTATTCTAACCCAATTCCCTCACTTCTTTAGCACATCCCATCATTCGCTCCAATAAACGATGTCCAATATGTCCTGTCCAGCTGAGTTTATTATCACGCGTTATGCAAGATATTTACATTTAAAGTCATCACTTTATACTCATGAGAAACCTTTTTTTAATATCTACTTGCGTAATAAACTGACTCTTCTTTACATTTAACTTCATCCTATGTTGGCCTACACAACTGGCTCCTCTATCCATATCATCCTGCGTCTATGCCTAGCGAGAGCAATTTCCGCTGTGGTATCCGACAATGTACCGAGAGAAGATTAAATCCGTCTGCTGCAAAAATGAAGGAAAAAATACGGCTCAGACAAATGTACCAAAAAGAAAGTTAACCTACAGTGATACGAGAAAAACAATGCTTTCCACAATCTGGTTTTATGCATCGGAATTTAGAAATTCAGTTAGATCTAACAAGTAAGTTTATGTCAGTCTTTGTAACAGAGATATGTAACAGTTGAAACAAAGTATTGCACGTCACCAAATGAAAAGAAAAAGTAACAGCAACGTATTAGCAATCTGTATGGCTCATATCAGAAAACATTCTATTATTATACAATAACCCCAAATAGAGATTATCGGTATTAAGTTTAGATACATCAATAGTTATCTGCTGAATCTGTTTAAGACAGTTTATATCTTTCCCAGACTGCTGTTCAGTAAATTAAAGTTAATTTTCATTGTAACTAAGGGCTAGCAAAGCTTCATTACAATGTAAGGTAAGTCATATTACATGCTACTTCTTTTCTGAATGATTCATTGTTCAACTGATTATTTTGTTCCCCTTTCTGGATCAGTCACAAAATAAATCCAAAGATATTGTTAAAGTAACGAAAGCAATCGGTTTTTAAAAACATTAAACTCGCTTGAAACAAAATATTGTCTCTGTTTCAATCTATCAATTCAGAATATATTGTTTCTGATTCAGAAAGCTTATCCCCGTCGGAGAATTTGGTGTGTCTTGAACGCATCGTGGACGTTAAAACAGTTCAACTTCTAATTATAAAGAGAGTTTCGAAAAAAGTAAAATAATCTTTACGTAATTTTAGCATTGCTGTGTCTAAACACTTGGAGGAAGGTAAAAAGGTAAGCGGAACTATTAAAACCAACAGACCCATTTAAATGGCCAAGATTCAGAATTGAAACTCACATATTAGCTCAATAATCTAACCTAGTTACCTCCAATGCCATTTCTGAAGAATTTAACTGAATTAATTTAATTTATTAAATGGTTAATCAATTTAAATGATTTCACAACTTCATTGTTGCCCAACAATCTGAAGTTCTTAAAATCAGTAAATTAAAATTTCGTCTAGTTATATTATAATCTGCAATATAGAATTATTACAATTTTTGATTTTACTACTACTTTTTAGTGTCGAATTCATTATTGGGATTCCACCCTATGGCACCTACGTTTTACATCTACCACGATATCGTTAAAAATTTCATGTTTCCCCTCCATTTCTCGATATGTTTCAGTTAACTACTATTCAAATTGTTGAAAATTAGGATCAAGTTTACACCGCATTATAGTGAATATATTATTTCACGTGCTTTAGTGCAGTTTGTTCAGAAACTAAGATGTATGATGAAATTAATTCTAATAATTTATCCTGATGTAGAAAATGTTTCTATTACTTGAAATACAAGTCACTGTGTTAATGTACGCCTGTATCGTTTGATTTTGCAGTGGCAATATTAGCGGAGATAATGGTTAAGGTTAAATGCAGCCCGGACCGGAATGTTCTTGTTACAGCAAAACGCACTAGGAATTTAGTTACTATTAGTAATTAATAAGCTGCTTTCATGAGCAACATGTTAGTGACGGTGTGGGGGATTCTACGATAAACGTGGCGCCGCAATTTGATGATGGATTCTTATGTAACTCGACAAGACAAAATTGAAAGTAAAGAATAAAAAATTTTGACATCTCGCTTAGTACTCGAGATATTGTATCTCAAAATTGACGTGGTTGGGTTGAAATGCGGCGTGGACCAGAAGAAACATTTCGCCATAACCAAATTTGAGAGAGTTCTATCATTACCGTAGCGCCACATGCTGATGATGAATTCTTGTAGAACTCGACGAAACAAATCGAAAATACAGAATAAAATATTTTGATATCTCGCTTGGTTTTCGAGATATAGCATGTTAACAACCAGTTATAGGTACAGTTCCTTGTGCTTTTGGTAACGTTTCTTTTGGTCTAACAACAACCTCTAGGAAAAAAAAAAGACACCTATAATTTTCACCGTGTAGTTATAGTGGTTTTAATGAAAAAATTTCTGGTCCAGGCCGGATGCTATCCTAACCTCCTCATTTTTTAAATACAATATCTCGAGAACTAAGCGAGATGTTAAAAACAATTATTCTTTATTTTCGATTTATATCGTCTAGTTACATACGAATTCATAATCAAATTTGGCTTTGGCGAAATTTTTCTTCTGGTCCAGGCCGCATTTCAACCTAGCCATATCAATTTTGAGATACAATATCTCGAGAACTAAGCGAGATATAAAAAAATGTTATTCTTCACTTTCATTTTGTCTCGTCGAGTTACATAAGAATTCATCATGACATTGCGTGCCACGGTTACCGCAGAATGGCCATCAAATTTGGATTTGGTGAAAGTTTCCTTCTGGGTAAGCAAGGAAGTAAACAAAAATACGCATTGTGAATGTCCAGCGCGTAGTTCCATGTAGCTTTGACGATTTTTTTGACCCAGGCTGCATTTCAACCGAACCACCTCACTTTTGAGATACCATATTTCGAATACTAAGCGAGATATCAATATATATTCAAGTTAAGTAAGTTACATAAAAATCCATCATCAAATTATTGCACGGTTATCGTAGAAATACCTTTCTCTTAATATCTTTCCACGCCTCGTCACCAATATATGCCTGGTACACTCCCACCACTTTCTTCACCCTCCTCCTATCTTCCAATGAATCCCATTCCAGTTCTTTTAACACAATTAAGCTTAAACAAAAACCAAATGTCATTTTGTTACAGGCTGAATTTGAACTACAAAAACTAAATTCCTTCGACTTTGTGATGAAACAACAATATTACCACTCTTTAAACCTAAACACAGCCTAGGCTAATATTGCGGCAAACCTACTTCGAGAAATGCCGTAAAATATTAACATTTAAGACATGCAATGAACTCTTCACAGGTTTGCTGCCGGATAGCTATCCGGCAGCAAACCTGTGAAGAGTTCATTGCATCGACACGCCGGGAAAGTCTTCGTTTGCACAACATTTGAGACATAACAACATGCGGATATGTTTCTTGACAATGTAATACCAATTATCGTTGGACGTCGCATATGTGTACGTAAATATAAGGTGTCTCTCGTTCGCTTAGCCTGGCCATTCAATGGACGCCTTTCCACGCGAGAAATGTTCGTGCGAACCGAGTTGTCCCGTCCCCTGGAAGCAGATTCGCGCGACCCTGTCGATAGTTCTCCGTTATATCCCGCAACCCATTCCATTTCTTCTTGATGTCAGTGATTATAACAAAAGAAAATAGAACAATAATTCCTCATTACATTTATATACTTTTTAAATGGGACACATAAAAGTAATTGGAAAGAGCGGCTGAAACAATTTCCAGCTAAATTCGAATAAACTAGTTATATTAACTAGGTGAAATGAACTACGCCGTAAGTAATCTTTATAATTTAACGGTGTTTTGTTCGTAATATTATGCAATATGTGAAGTAGTTTTGCAATTTCCAGCTAAATTCGAATAAACTAGTTATATTAACTAGGTGAAATGAACTACGCCGTAAGTAATCTTTATAATTTAACGGTGTTTTGTTCGTAGTAGTATGCAATATGTGAAGTAGTTTTGCAGTTTTATTGAAACAACAACAGACATAAACTTGAATGTATAATACTGCTAGCTGTTACCAGCGACTTCGTGCGCGTGACTTAGAATTTTACTACCAAAATTGGATACAGAAAGCTGTTAGTAACGTAAGAATTTGTCTCAAACAACACCGTGTCGGCATAATATGACAGGACTAATATCACACTTACCGCCGAACCTGACTCATAGAGAGAATCAATTTAAAAAACAAACGAAGGTGCGGGTATATTGTGGGGGGGGGGGGGGGGGGGGGGGGGGGCGGTATATCTGAGTGTATCTTATTTCCGCTTGACCTTTTCTTCTTTCTTCAGCATGAGCATCAGATTGTTGGGGTTTCTAATAACTTTAGCTGCTCATTTCTCTTCTAGAGCTACGCCTTAGGGCCAGGTTTACGTCCGCAAGGCATGACAAAAAAAGAAGACAAAATATACTGGTGCCAGAAACTTTTACGCAGACACAAAGTAATAGTTCAGTGCAGAGCAAATCGACAAAATAAGTTTTGTCTCTAAAACCAGATTTTAACAAATAATACACTGACTGCGCGAGAAGCACGTGTTTGAGCAACCGCTGAAACATTACAGACAAACACAAGCATCCGTCCTGTCTGTTACCATTCGATAAGTTCTCAAAAAATTCGTAAATAAAACTGTTATTCATACCAAAAAAATGTTCTGTGTCCTTCCAACAGAGTACAAAAGTATTTTCCTTGTCAAATTCCATCAATACCGGTATAGCCTATTAGTCGCAAAAAAAAAACGTGATAAAAATACAGAGACTTGTTTCAGCATTTATAAATATTATTACAACAGATCACACACACAGAGACTGCTAAAGAAACAACGGGCGGAATTATCAATATAGCGTGAGGAAATGTGCACCTACAACATTGTTAGACTGCGTACGATTTGCCAAGAATTGCAACCCCTAAATTTATGGTATCTACAGTTTAACATGGAATCCGAATGACTGACCGTCCAGGCGTGGTTCATACGATCAAAAAACAAATTATTAAAAATCTTTGCTTCCATCGGAATTTTAACCAGAGATCACGGTCCAAACATTTGTAAGCCAGCGCGTAAACCACTGAGTTACCAGCCCCCTATATTGTAAGGTACTACTGAGACTTACACATCCTATGCGTCTGTCTATCGCCGTTTTGGTAATTTTTCAAAATTGGTAGACAATATGTATTATTTATACATAAAAAGTATCCTATGTCCATCCCAATACCAAATCGCATCTCTTCGTCAAATTTCATCACAATCGGATTAGCAATTTAGTCCAAGAAACGTAACAAACAGACAGACAGACAGACAAAGAGAGATACAGAGTTACTTTCGCATTTACAATATTAGTATAGATACGCACTGTTACGTACAAAAGATTAGTCGCCACTAATTACAATCCGCGTAATACAATGAATTTGTGTTAGAGGGAGAAGCGACGAAATTAATTACAAATTTGTATAATTGTACCATGAATGTGTTGCGTTTTGATGTATTAAAATGGTTAAAATGAACTGAATGACAGTTGTGAAAGTATTAAAAACAATAAAGTGCACGGAATATTAGAGGACCATAATTAAAAAGGTTATGTTAGCCATAATGTTTTCAATGTGAATTTGAATGTTTAGAAGTGTTTGGTTTCGGAAATATGCTGTTGTCTGCTTGTATGTATTTTCTATTTTCATTTAAAAACATTTCTTAATATTTTCTTCAAGTATTTTTGTGTAAGTTTTAGTTGTTTTTGTACGATTAGTACTGTTCCCGTGATTGTTGGAGCTGGAAAAAGGTCTGTCGGCGCCTTTGCACTCTCAATATCCATCGCGTGAAGGGCGTATTCGCGCGACCAAATCCAAAAAATTTCGGATCTCAACGCCCTCCCATACGTTCGCGCGATTAAAGCGCTCACAATGGACGGAGTCTCATAACATTACCTATGTATGAATTGGAGCAAACTATTCTCGCGTACTATACAGGCGTACTAGCGTGAACATTTTTCGCGCGAATACGCGTCCACTGGAAGACCATGCTTACAGTTCAAAGTTGCAGCATCTTTTTTGTGTAGTTTGCTCTGTATTTATATTTTTTATGGCTGTGATAGCAACTTATACTCAAATAATATCGTTCAAGGAACGTGTGCATGATCATTATACATCGCTACAGGGCTTCTCCCAGTAGGTCGCCGAATAACGTTACGGCACTTTTTGAGTGAAGTTTGTGAAGTATGCATATGTTTCACAGCTTTAGGAGCAACATATATTAAATGATATAATCTAATGAACGTGTATAACACAATTCTTTTTTGCGTTCCGGTGATTACTATAGAGCCATTGTGTTTTCCAGTAATTTGCAGAGATAAATCAATCAGCCCTTTTGTGCACCCTCTCCAACTCCTGTATTTTATACCCACTTTGTGAGTCCCATGCTATACTACCATATTCAAGCAATCGTCTGGCCAAACTTTTGGAAATCAATTCTCTCACTTCTCTGATACATCCTATAATCACTTTCTCCAATTAATGAAAGATTTTTAACTACTACCTGCCAAATGTGTCCTGCCCAGTTGAATTTATTATCAATTGCTATGCGAAACTCCTTTCCCAACCTATAATCAAATAAAAACTTTGATTTCTTTAACTGATTCTTCTTTGAATTATCTTCATCCTTTGTTGACCTACCCATTTCGACATCGTGTCCTAGTCGCACTGTAGCTGTTCACAGTATTTTTCCGTTTTGATCCTGGCGAGATAATATTTATCATTCTGGTCAAGCAAGCACAGTTCGTGATACGTGTGGAACAATTTTTATCCACGTGAAGTAATGACGTCAATGACATGACACTCATAAAAATAACGTAAAATAGAATACTTACAAAAGTTATTTTGCCTTAATTCTATTTAACTTGATCGCGATGCCCTTGTCGCAGTTTTACTTCTGACCTACTTTCCCAAATCACAATTTTTTATAAATCTTAAGCTCTGTGACCGCAATTTCATCACCTACATACGGATTTTGACATTATATTCCGTGGTTACTGTTCAAAGCACGGCCAGTAGAAAAATTTCTCCTTTAGGGTTGATTGCTTCCTTGGCTTTTACTCTTTAAGGATAAGTGCACCAGAAAGCCGGGAAATCGATAACATAGGTGTAATGCGCGACTAAAGATACGATTGCACACATTACTGACTTAGCGGCAATAGATGTGCTTAGCCCCCTCTGTCGTCTTTTGTAGTAAGAGTTCGGCATAGCAGCCACCTTCCTCACTCAAAATTCACTGTTTATAATGGAATATTAGTCCTCATTCTAGTTCAGGCAGCATTTAAACCTAACCACAAACTTCGCTAATACAGCTTCTTTAGAATCAGCATGTGTATCGCATGTGGAAGAACAAATCCAGGATTGTAATGGCTGTTACACATTGGCTAATACCACACGTAACCCGATGATTTGCATTGTATTACTTCTCTCTTATCTATTTTGTCGGCTTCGCGTACACTTTTTCTTCAATAATAATACCAAGCGTGGTGAGTGAACGGTAACGCTCTGGCCAAGCATTCGGGAGGACGTGGGTTCGAATCCCCGTCCGGGTATCCAGATTTGGATTTTAAATGGTTTACCCAAATCACTCCAGGCAAATGCCGGGATGCTTCCTTCAAAAGGCATGGCCGAATTCCTTCCAACTCCTTGCCCCCATCCATTCCCATCTCTAAAGACCTCGCTGTTAAGAGACGTAAAGCAGTTAAAAAAAACTAATATTTAAACCAAAATCTAAATGGCTGGACGAGGATTTACACTTTAGTCCGCTTGATAAAATTTTATTTGGTACTGATAGATCGTGATTAAAGTAACTTAAAAAGAAGCATAATAATGTTTTCTGAAAATAAATATGTAAATAATTTTCAATTATTAAACAAACTCTCTTGCATTTATTCATCTGACTTAGTCACGATGGTCAATTTGTTATTAAGTATCTCTGCCGACTTTTCTGCAACACATTTGCCTTAATGTCATTTTCCTTAGATTATTCAGTGTCTAAAAAGATTACATCACACTTCAAAAACTAAGAACCAGAGATAAAACGACTACAATAGTGTGTAAAAGGACTATTCAACGGAAAAATTATGGCAATTCGCTTTCTAAAAATTAAAAATAATTGTTTAAAATACTTATCACTTGAAATAAAAACAGCATTACGTAGGAATTAGTTAAATCACTTAATCCTCATTTAAAAACTAGACGATTCAGTAATATTCAGCAATTACTAAAAAAAACAAGTTAAAATAACGCTTATTCTGTGTGAAACTCAAAGCGTGGATCCCTTACTGGTTATGCATTCGGACAAGCGAGACCCACAGAAAATTGTAGCTGTCTTCACTAGATAGCTCCAGGTTTAAAGTACCAAAGTTTTTCAGTTTCAAGCAGAAAGCAATTATATTTACGGTCACCATTAACAGTTAAAAACATAGCTCCGTTTTTCAGAAAAGACAGGGGTCGTAATTATTCAAGATATGTCGCAACAGTTAGCACCTTCGTTAAAACAGAACAATTGCAACAGCTTCCCGAAGGCCAAAGGGAGCTGAATAATATAAATAGCGCTGTTGTGAACACATTTCTTTTCCTTATTGCTCATTTATAATTTTTTTCTCCTTTTTCTTTAAATTATTCTAGCTTTGCTGTATGGTGAAAATAATTTCAAATAACCCACAGCAAATTACCTATCTGTTTTTGTCTCTGTATTTCTACCAAGTAAGAACTCTCCAGCCAGTTTTTTAGTACAAGCGATTCCTATGTCATTGTTTGATTAATTTCATTATTTTTCTATCCTAAACAATATTCTCTGTTTTATTTTGCCTTGTGTAAAACTGTCAAAACTTTTTAAAAATCTACAGAAAATTTTCGCTAAATGAATTTCTAAAATTCAGTGTCTGCTCTTAATTTACAAAATGACAATTATTCGGGGGAAAAATTATTATTTTTTGACTTTTTCAACACTTTCATTTAAATATGGTCTTGATTTAAGTTAACTTTTTTAAACTTTACCTTCACCAATTAAACATGTAAATTCTTCAATTTTGCTCTTATTTTCTGAATCCTCACCTGTTATGACTCTTTCCATTTTGGTAAAAGGCCTATAATCGCCATTCTAATAATACTGGATTATTACGGCTTCAACCTCTCTCAACTTTACAACTAACCCAATACATCTACCTACAACGTTATATTCTCTGATCGGATTTTGTATTTACGAAAGTCACAACCTAATTTGGTATTAATTTCCCAGATATTTTCTTCTTTTACTTTACTGAATCCTTTCCAAAGTTTTCAATATTTTCACTAATCTCTTCAAAATTCTTTACGAATTCATGATTGAAAATTTCTATGTTATTTTCAAATTGGTTTAAGCTGGAACCCATTTTATCCAAATAAATTAATTTAAAGTTCAGATTAGTAAAATCCGATAATGACCGAAACTCACCGAAGGCAATCAGTAAATGGAATTCACTGAATTTAAAGTTCAGATGATGAGTAAAACTCGCTGAAGGCAGTTGACCAAAAATGTTACAAAACGGTGGTCAAGAAGAAGAAGGTTACGGATTAAAATTAGTTATCAATGCCACCACCCACCCATTTACATTTCATTTTTCTACAATGCTGCTGGCTTTGTTAGCCATCTTCGTAATTTATACAATAAGACTAATTCATCAGTGATTTAGGCTTCAGAACTGCTGGATAATGTAGGGAATCCACCACAAAACAAAATGTATATAAGAGTAAAATTAATTGGTAAAAATTATTTTGCAATAATAACAATCGTGATAAAATCAATAATTAAATAAATTGAAAGAAAAAGTTAGGTAATAAAAGCAAAATAAAACTCTAAAAGGTTAATGGAACAGACAAGAAGAAAATAATACGAGCAACAAACATGTGAAATTTAGGAAAATATAGGAAAGAAAACATAAATAAACAGTATATTGTGAAGTACCACTGTGTGATTATCTCTGTCTGTTTCCTATCATTTTGCTGCATATCATCTTGCATTGCCGTCGCATTAAGCAAATGAAATTATTTCTTAGAAATAAATTCATGTATTGCATCCTGCTTTTTACTAACTTACAAATTCCTGCAACAAAACTCTTGGGTATCGCTTGGGTCCGGAATTCAAAAGAAAAAGTATTCGGTTAACGGTTCGATCATATAGATTCCCGTTTTCCCAAACTCAAAGATGTTGCAAGATAGTGTAACAAAAAGCACTAGATACGTCGAGATATTACGAGCAGAGAGAAGTACGTTCTCTGGTACAAATAGTAAAACATTGGTTAAAAAATTACACGTCACAATACTCAAAATGTTTCTGAGCTAGCCTTCAGGGTAACATCTTCCCAAAATTTCTTTAAACTTAACTTTAACGGCAAGTAGAAATTTTAAATACTGTTATCACTTTAAGATTTAAGGGGACCACACCGTGGTTCAGGTCGAATAAACGATTTACGTTTTTCATCATATTTCGATAGATAAAGGTATTCTTTAAGTATCCCGAAAAGGATTTAGCAGAAAATTTTTTTTCGGGAATTTAAATAGCATTTTCCTACCACGTGCATTTCGGTGCCACGCCCACTTTTCTGCATATATTTTAGACCGTTATAATCCCTATATTGCACAGTAAGATTTTTTTTCTGACTCCTGAGTGTGCTAGCTATCTTTGGAGGGCAATGGTCAGTATTCTCTTGTTTCTGCTATTTTTAAACAACACACCTTGAAACAAGCTGTTAGTTTTGTTTGAGTGCGTTTGCGAGCAGTTGTTTTCTTTAAAGCCAATTTCCCGCAAACTAAAATTTTCAGTACATATGCCCCATTATATCAGAAACTATCATAGATAAATTAATGAAATTTTCAGAGACTCTGCATAACATAAAAAGCCACCTCTGGTATTACATTCATTAATATTCCCCCATTAGGAAGTTCACAAAAAAATATTTTCTGCAGAAAAAACTTAATATTTTTGTTAATAAATTTAAAAAAGTATTTCTTAAAAACTATCACATGAATAAAGTAGATTTTAGTACAGTTGAATCTATTAGCATCATGTAACATACAGTAAAAATATTAAGGTCCTGCATCCAATAGTTTTTTTTCAGAAATGGGTCAAATACTTGCCTAAATTAACATGGGTTAGATAGGCAGGGTGTGGTCCCCTTAAGCGCTGTCATTTCACTTCATCGTTAATTATAGCCCGATGGTATTAAAAAGTTATGATCTTTAGCTCTCTGCTACGAAGAAATAACTGACGCATTTGTAATTATTGATTTTCGATTTTTTTTGTTAAATGTACTACGCGCTAACAATACAATTATTTCTAAGCAGTATCTAAATATCCAGGAAACGGAATTTTTAAGACCGGTTCAATTCACTGTCTGAAATAATCTGATATTTTCGTCTCCTAGTGATGCAAGAAGTAATAAACTGACGTCATTTATTGTGCCCGGCTGTGACAGTTGCAATGTCGAGTTGATTCACTGTGGTCCCTAGAATTTATTCTGTGTTTACGTTGGCAAACAGCCCGCTTCCCATGACCATTAAGTCAGAGGCGGTCTCCGTGCAGTTTACTTTGCGCCCACTGCTGAGCGGACATAGACCATTGCTCTCTAGTGCAGACCTAACTTACCTCTTGAATATTTCATAAACTGACTGTTGAAGAAGCCTAATCATCTGATTTTTAGACAGTTGCTTCACCATTCGCACTTTACTCATTTTTTTCCTTAGTTACAAAATTTCTAATTTTGCGACTAATATTATTTCTTTTACTTAAACCAACATTTCAACAGTAATTACGTAACTGTTTTTATGGGTTATTTTTCGTCTTGCAGCTAAACAAGCTGCATTTCACCGGCTACGAACTGTATCCAATTTTTTTTATTTTTTTTTTTATTTTTTTGAAGGTTTCACCGGCTGCGAAGTGTGTATATATATATACAGTTCGTAAGCGGTAAAATTCACTAGAATGCAGCCTACAAAAACTTTGGACAGTAATGGTAGTGCGAGAATAGTAGCTGGTATGGAAACACGAACTTGCGCGTGTTAATGCACGATATAAAACTGGCACTGAAGATGTCTTAAATAAAGACGAAACGCGTCTGCCATCAAAAGCATTTGTTTAGTTACTAGACGAAAAATACCCCAAAAAACAGTTATCATGGCAACTAAGGACCTGGACTGAAAAATCACCAACATAGTAATTACGTTATTTAAATGGCCTTAATTTTATCATTTTAAATTATGACTGTTACTTCATCCTCATGGACCATGTCTATTAGTCACCACGTAACTAAAATTCTAGTATACTTGGTTTCGCTTCGAATATAAATATATTTCAATTTTAATTTAAATGTATTGGTACTTCAGACTCCTTTTTTTTCAAAACAATCAGGCCAGTCATGAAAATTACACACGTATTTCTCTCTCAAAGATTCCACCACATTTTAATTTTCTGTTCTGTCACCATGTGTAGGGGCATAGTGAGACATGCTTGAGATTTTAATCATTTAGTAGATTATTTTATTAGAAATACATTTATTATTTGGTACGAAGTGTAATTACCCTAGTTAATCAACTTAAATACTTATCTGCAATTTTAGATAATTAAAGCCATTAAAATAAATACTATTATTTTCGTATACTAATTACAGAAGGCTGGCAGCTGGACTAGATTGCTTGAAATCAATCAGATCTCCGACTATACCTCTGTTTGGGCGGTCCATTGAAATTTGGTTGCTGCTTTCATTATTTCCACAACATCACTGAGCCCCAACTTGCGTGTCCTAAGAGGAACCTGTTAGCCTGGGATCAAGGATTCCAAGACTGTTCGAACCTTTGAACGTAGGCTGTCAGGTTGTATCGTTAATACAATGAGCATTTTGGTGGCTCAGTGACTATGGCATCTGACTGGAGATCGGAAGGTCCCCGGTTCTACTGCCGGTCACAGCTTGGATTTTCGAAGACCCTTAACGCGACCTTCACCTCGGGCACAGCTTGTTGTGTGATGTGAAGTATGACAGAACACGAATTCCACGTTAAACTTTAGGTTCCCTATACAAGGGATGACTATCAGGTTAGATTAGGTAACCATAACGAGAGGCGCATTGTGCGGCGAATTGAAAATATGTCAATCGTCAGCCGAACACTCCTTCGGTATCTCCCGGCCAACAATGCCATACGATAACTTGAAAATTTTATATGTTGTTAATATTTTTACTACGGATAACTGTGGTGAACACCTAATAGAAATCTCCTTAATCTTGGATCATCCGCAATTTCTAATTTCGCCGGACTATGATCCATTGCAGCCTTCACGGAATATCAATCCTTCTTTACTGGATAGATACTTGATACCAGTATAATTCAAGATAGAAAACTTCGCAAATGTTCAAACACCTCAATTATCCGGTTTTTTTTTCATGGATTTACGTCTTGTTGACGTCGTCTGGGGCAGGAAAAGATGAGGGACAAAGAACCGGAAGGAATTCGGCCATGGAATTTTTTAAAAAAGTATCCCGGGAAACACTTGGAGTAATTTGGGGAAACCATGGAAGAGCCAAACATGGACGCCCGGGCGGGGATTCGAACCCGTGTCATCCCGAATGCGAGGCCAGAGCGTTACCGCTCACCCCCAACGTTCGGTTTTCAATTTTCCGATATTTAGTAGCTTAAGGGTCATTCACTAAGTAGTTATATGGTCAGTTTCAGTGTTGCGTAGCGTGGAAATGGTGGGAAACCGCCGCGGAGGTGTCACCGGCAGGCGCGTCAGTGGCTACTACCGGTCGCCGAGATCATCGTACTGCGCGGTCGTGCTGCCCGCAGACCTCAGCGGCATAGCGCTGTGTCCGCTGCGGCCGCAGCTGCCGGCTCATTGGCGCAATGTGCTGCTCATGGCCCAGCTCTACGGCGTGCTCGGCTGCACCAGGTCGCACTTCGACTGACCACTTGTCATGTCTAAACAGCTCCAATAAACAGTTCGAATAGAGAACCTGGAAGAAGTTTTTGTCTCAATTTTTAATTTCTTTTTATATTGCTTCTTATACAGTTACTACAAATGACAAAAGATTTTAAGGTACAAACAAAAGACTTTCAGAATATTACGTGTCTTACTCCGATGTTTTTAAACTATGTATATAATGTTAATAGTGACAGTGAAAACGCTGTTAGACAGTGAAAATAAATAAGGAAGACTAGACAGTGAAAGCCTGACCTCTAAAAAAGGCCGGAGCCGGACAATGAACAAACTTTCGTTATTGAAAGTGGTATGGTGTTAATGTGTTCGACAAGGTTATCATTCCTTCATTTGTGTTTAGTTTCCTTGCCCTTTCTTATATATACAGTAGAACTCCAATTATCCGAACCAATTGTGACCGGACCCCATTCGGATAGTTGAATTTTTTCCCAAAAAAGGGTTTATTTTAATTAATTACTGTATGTGTGTTGAAAATGGGAGGAAAAAAACTATTTTTGAAGAAAAAGAGCTTTTAATTAATTAAATCAAAGGCAACACTTTTATGTGTTACGCATGCTTACAAGTGCTGTACATCAGTACAGTATGTACGTACCGAATGTAAATAAAAGTCATTGCTTGCTGAACATCTCGGTCAAAGTAAGCTGTCTGACTGTATTCATCCGTTTTCGGGCAGCCAACACGCGTATCCGCTTGACAGTGAGAAGTTGCATGTGGTCACACTCGGGCTGGCGGTTCATCCACTTCAACGCAGTTACAAGACCGGCAAATGCTTGACCAGCTGATGGTTCATCTTCGACATTGAGGTCATCTTCATCCTCGACACTTTCTTCTCTCATACTTTCAATAAGTTCATCATCATTTAGAGTTACATACCCAGGGTCTGAATCACACACCACCCACTCTTCTACATCTTCAGCACTAACTTCCGAACACTAGGAATTGTCAAAATAATGTTTCTGAATTCCTCAAGTGACACGTCATCCCCATCTCCTCCTGACACTTCCCTTTCCTTTCCTGGAGCTTCTTTTTCCGTTTTCTCCTCTTTCTTCTCTTCTTCAGTTTGTATGCCCTTTAACATGTTCCACGCACATCTTATAAAAAGCGATTCTGATATTCGGAATTTGGTTAACTGGAGTTCTACTGTAAATATGTCATGCAGGTTTGTATTTAAATGATAGTATGTTCTCAACTTTGCACGAAGCAAAACTGGATACTGCATATTCAATCCTGTCATGATTAGATAATTAATTAGTAATATTACCCACCGACAAAAAATAAAAGTCAGAGTTGTTCCGCATATCCAGATTTCAATGCTAAATACTTGAAACCAACAGCAAAATATACTGTATTTACCTTCATTTATACGTAACGACCTTGCCTAAAAAATGTATACATTTTACAGAATTTCATTTACAGGTTTGATTAATTTCCCTTAATTACTTAATTAAAACTTTAACAGGTTAATTATCTAGATGTTTCATCACTAAGCATTAGTCAAGAGGTAATTAGATAATTATTAGGAAACAATAATCTTAGACGTGGATAAACTAAACAGAAGGATAAATGAAAAAATATGATAAGAATACGTTCGAGAACTTGCCGAATGAACGTTAATCTGAATTTACTAATTTAAATTTTGTATTACAAATAGAAGACGAATATAAGTTTTGATAGATATGAGATCTTTATCGACAGTTTTCATAGCTGGTCCGCCCATCAGATCATGATCACTCATGTGTCGGCTTTTGGATGATGCTGTTCTAACGTAGAAGAAAATAATAATATTTGAAATCTGTAAGTCTTACGAATGTTACTGGGTGGTACGAGACATCTCACAGTTTTGGGCAAGATTGTCAGATGAAGCTCTGAGAATGGAGGAGATACGGACTATGTTAGATGTAAAAGTAAAGCATTAATATATGATACGGAAGAGTGAGACTGGTAACCAGTCAGACTATCGACGGTGCCCTGATCTCAGAGTTATTGTATGCAACAGTCGATAGAATCAAGCATGAGGATATTTTCGAGCGAAAGAGCTTCTTTGTTCTAGACCACCTGAAAAGGGATTTCTGAGTATTTCTCCTAAGAGGACACGGAGAATATTCAGCAATCAGCACCAGTTACCTTTGCCACGACGTAGTCTACCAGGTTACATAGTTCCCGGAGTATTGGGAAGTTTTTACAACGGCGCTGTATCTCCTTCCAGTTCATGCAGGTTGTCATAATCGGTATGTTTTACTAGATTGTCCTCCAGTAACGGTCAAGCATTAGGAAGCATTCACTGAGAAAGCAGAATACTCCATTGCCGATGAGGACTAAGATAGTCGAAATTTCATTGTAAAGAATCATCTTATCCACAAAAATGTTATCCCTCTCATTTTCCATGCTTTCTTGGTCTACCAAGATAACACGAATTCCATTTGTTAATGTCTGGAAATATTACGCTGCATGCACAACTTGTTGTACACTCTTAGTTCAGAATATCGCTTATGACTTTTTTCATTTCTGGTAACTACAGATTATTCATCAGTTACATATCACTGATCACCATCGTCACAATTTCTGTCGCACTATTTGGAGTTACTATCAGCACCTCTTGGTTGCTGCTTCAAGACCTGCAGGTTTCTTCATTTTGGCCGTCAGTTCGTAAATCGGAGCATCTGTCTCTTCTTGTTTCCAGAGATGGCAATCTTATCACTTGTCTTAATGAAGGTAAAAAACGGAAATTACAGTACGAATCTGGTAAGGTGTTTTAGCTTTAGTAACTAGTATTTTTCTTGCTCTCCTGATTTATAATCCTTCGAAAATCAGAGCGAAAACTACTTACAACAGCATAATTTGAAAAGAGAAGTTACTTCACCTAATGAATAAGAATATGCCAAACATAAACAAAAAAACTTTAATATTTGAAAAGCGGCGGTCAGATTCCGAGACAGGTGGTGTATTACTCATCAAATGCGACGTGGCTAAAATCGTGCCTTCACTACAGGTACCGTTAACACGTGTTCGCTCAGTGGAAATGACGGGTAAGGGCAAATGTTGCTCGTAGCTTCAACATGAGTCGGTTAGGCTTCTATGACATACTGTATGACAAATCAAATCACATGTTAATGACAATTCAGGCGAGACTTAATAACTTATTCACCATCATTGCAGCAAACTCTGTTTGGGGACATGAATTTATATACAGTACAACTGTTAAAAACTTTATATTTAGTTTACTATATCTGATCAATTCAAATTTTCTTAATTTGTTATACAATAAATTGAACTGTACAGAAATGTGCAATTAATATGATGTAAGTATGTTAATATGTATGTATTCTGACTTTTATTTGAGATTAGCAACAATTTATTTTTTTAATATGGATGATGATTGGAGTATTTTAAAATACAAACAGTTTTGCTGGAAATAATAGAATCTTTAAATTATAAATGTTAACAGAACTTACTGGTGAATAAATCTGTAAGTCAGAAAGTATGTAATATTCAAAAACTTTTCTATATAGTCTACAAGTAAACTAAACTAATAAGCTAATCACCACAGACATTTCTAACAACAAATCACAATTCGTACTTTTCGTGCCTATACTTTTTTACTTCTTTCGACCTTACAAAACATGAGCGCATATTTATATAAAGTGGGGAGTTTTATAAAATAAACCAGTAGAATCAGTTTTTATTTTTTTTTTAATTTATTGAAAAAATTAGAAAATTAAAAGCTTTGAATTTCCTATGTTACTTAAAATTTAATGGAAATATGATTAAACTTAATTCACACGAATACGTCAGTTAGAGCAATAAATTTAATGTGTTACGTAGTGAAAAGATTTAAAATGGTAGCTCAAACAGTACTCAAATACAACGAATTGAGTTTACAATAAGATAATTCCATTATACGCTATATACGATCCTTATATTACATTTCAACTACACTAGCTTAAATGTTTACACATAATGAGCACTGTTTGGTTTTCCCACCTGCTTGATTGCAATGTTAACCACACTTCTAATTGAATAACTTAAGATCCACACAAAACTACAAATGCCTCAAAAGAGTGTTGGTGGTCAGACGACGTGGCGACAGCGTATTTTGCTGGGCAGATATCCTCTGGACAGGTAGTCGCGGGAAAGACCCGCCACCGCCTCGATCTCAGCCTTGTGGCCGTCAGCAAGTAGTTGACGCACCTGCAAACAGCCAGTCATACCTCCCTATTTATGACAATGAACGGAAAGTGTAAAAACTTACAACCAAATATAATACTGCAATGAGCCACAAGAGGTAGCATTTTTTGAACTACATGCGTTGTTATCTCGCTAGATGAAGAAAAGTGTATATAAGGAATAGACACTGAATAGCTGATTAAGCAAGATGGTTACAAAACTACGTGTGGACATGGAGAATAACAGACCATCCAGCATCTATACGGCTGACCGCTGTGCCCAAAAACTAAACCTCAGAAGACCTCCTTACTGCCACTGATAACTGTGTCCAGGTTACTGACTTTTAGTCCTATACAGTATAAAAAAATGGTGTCGATCGCTATACTTTTCTTTGTTTTATTTACTTTATTATTATTAATTGTTATACATTTATCCTGTGTCATTCATAAAATTGTGGGGGAGGGGGAGGGGGGGGAGCAAAGGGTGCATTGCAACGGAACTATGTGCGTACCAACCGCGAATAGCACTAGGGAAAAAGAATTCATACAAACAAGGATCATTACGACGACTAATTTCTCCAGTCTTATCTCTCTTGTCGTTGCAACCCAAATAGCTTGGTTGAAGATATATTTCTTCATACTCGTAAGTAAAAGGTGTTGTTATCATGTTTTCCAATAAATTCAATCGAAACCTACGTCGTTCGCCTGCCAGGCAATCTCAGCCTGATCCATAGATAATTCTGTGACGTTTTCGTAATGGCAAATAATTGTGAATCGAACGGCTCTTCGCTGACGCATTCTGTATTATCAATCAATCCCAAACGGCATAAAACAAGTCTAAATGTGGATGAATGAGGGTTTTGTTTGCTATCTCCTTTGTATAAGCGCTGTAATTCTTCACAATTCGACTTATGAATCACACTCATACCTATCACCGAAGTTATGTACAGGTCCCATTTCATGTTGCCATGTAATGTTGACACCCAAATACTTCAGGGAATCAACCATGCCAACAGCTGAACTGTATACTCCTGAAAAAACGTAATCGTTTTGTTAGCTATGCATATTGCCTTACATTTTTGTAAAATTTAGTGTAAATTTCCATTGATCCCTCCATGCAGATTACGTTGTATTTTTGTACGCAGTTGAGGGAATTCCTTACTTTTCTACAGATGACTGCATCATTTACGAACAATCTTAAACTGCTATTAACTATTATCATAGAGTTTGGTTATAAAAATTAAGAAAAGAAATGGTCCTATTACACTACCTTGAGGGACGCCAGATATAACATCTACATTAGAAGAGGCTTGCTTCACCGACCACCGTTCTGCGACATGAAAGTTAGAAAATACCGTATCCATTCATAAACCTGATCGGATATACCGTACGTTCTAATCTTCGCTTTTAGTAGTTGTGTGGATAATTGGCGAAAGCTTTCTGAAAATCTAGAAATAAGGCATCAGCTTGCGATCCTGTATCAATAGATTTCATTATGTCATTCAAAAATAGGGCCATTATTGTTTCAAAGAACCTGTTCTTTCTAAATCCGTGCTGGTTCGGTGTAAGCAATTCGTTTTCGTCTAGCGTATAACATGCTCCAGAACTCGACTTAAATCAATGTTAGGGAAATGGGTCGGTATCTTCTATGATCTTTCCGATAGCTTCGTGACAGCTGGAAGTACTTGTGCAATTTTACAGTGTTTCTAACAATTGTATCAGCAACGTTTTTGATACGAAATAAATTCACAATTACCTCTTAACTGAAAAGAGAGATCTGGACCGGAACCAATTTGTTTTCATTACTCATTTTTACAGCGATCTATAAGGAACTGTAATACGAAGGATTCATCGTGCGAGAAAACTTAGCAGCCGACAGGAATTGGTCTTGAGGAACCACTCGGGCCATCCTGACATGAGTTTTCTATGGTCACTCCAGGCGAACACCGGGATGCTTCCTTAAGCTAGCACATGGGCGACTCCTGTCACATAGCCATGCATATACGTTTACGCATTATAATGGGTGTCATCCACCATCCGCCCCACACCTTGAAGTGAATAGCGGAGAGACAGTAAAAGTAATTACTACAATGAGTAATCAAGGAACAGAGAATGTCCACGGAGGAGTAAATACCCGTTTCTTTCGCTTTGGAAATCAACCTTTAATCTCCGAAGCAATTATACTGCCAGCGAAGATACTGGGGAACAATGCTTCTTTGTTGAGCACGTTCCTTCTTGGAAGCGAAATAAATTTTTCTGGGTAGGCTCCTTTTTTGCCGTGGAGTCTAAATTATCCGCGGTCAGAAACTGAATTTCATCTCTTTTTGGCGAATTTGACAACTTTTAAAAGGTCTCTTACCAGACTTATTGGCCCTTTTTGTTATTCAGTTAGTGTTTGAGATAACGAATTGGATATGTTAATATTTGAAATATAAATGATCACTGGAAAACACGCAGTTCAAGACTGCAAGGTTATGACCAGGTTTCCACCCAGCTTACCACCTTAAATAACTAGACTGAACAGTTGTGAGTTAATAGCACTTTTAATTGTTTCAAGTTTTCACATGTCACCAACCTCCTTTTACAGTGATACGAGGGTTAAATGATAAATAATGCCTCCGAGGTCATAACTCGGGACTGAATGGGAATATTTTAATAAATCAAACAGAGAAATAATCCTTAGAATGTCTTCTTTAATTACCAATATTCACTTCTCCACATTAGCACCAGACAATTGGATACATTTCTGCAAACCATGAACCAGTTTTCTGAAGCCGTCACGGAAGAAGTCGACGCTCTGTTTCCGCAACTACAGTCTCACATTTCTCTCAACGTCTTCATCGGAAGCATAATGATGCCCCCGCAGATCTTCTTTCATTATCGGGAACAGATGGAAGTCAGACGGTGCCAAATCTGCACTGTATGGAGGATGCCGTACGGTGGTGAGATTCAGTCTCTGAAGTTCTGCTGTGGTGGCACATGAAGTGTGTGGTATGGCATTGTCATGCTGCAGGACAACATTTAACTTTTCCTTACGGACCCTTGTTAGCCGTCGTTTCAAAGTTTGCAGCGTTGTGATGTAACGCTCTGAATTTATTGTCCCACGTTCAAGGACATCAACATGGTTAACACCATCTGCGTCCGAGAACACTGTTGGCATGATTTTTCCAGCTGAGGGCTGTGTTTTGAATTTCTTTTTCTGGGGCGAGTCTGTGTGTCAATATTCCATAGACTGGCGTTTTGTCTCCGCGTCGCAATGGTGTACCCATATTTCCTCTCCTGTCACAATTGAATGGAGAAAGGCATCACCTTCATTCTCGTAACGCGAGAGGAGTTCCCGGCAAATTTCAACCCTGTTCGCTTTCATTTCAGGCGTCAGAATCCGAGGTACCCATCATGCACAGATCTTCCGATAGCCAAGCAATCATGTGAAATGCCGATTATGCTTACAATTTCTCTTTGAGTGATACGAAGGTCGTCATGAATCAGTCTGTCAACTTTTTGCTTGCGAAACTCGGTGGTTGCTGTCACAGGACGTCCAACTCTTTGTTTGTCACGCAAGTCAGATGTTCCCACTCCAACATCCTCAAACTTGCTCTCCCAGCGACCCACAGTACTCACATCGACACAATCACCATAAACAGCTTGCATTCTTTGATGAATCTCCTTTGGGGTGACACCTTCTGCTGTCAAGAATTCAATGACTGCAATTTGCTTAGATCGCATTCACCGGCCGTCTGCGCAGGGTTCCATACTTTACACTGTAACACTACAACCGTTCAATGCTAAAGCTTCCCGCCAACTGGAGCTGTAGAGGAGAGTCTACAGAACAAGCCAGTACCTGCCGCATACCAGTGCTGCCAATTGTTGAGGAGTTATGAAGGTGGAGGCATTATTTATCATTCAGCCCTCGTAAGGTCACGTTGATAGGTTTATCCGTTATGAGATCCCAAAGAATTAAATATGGGAAATTACAACAATTTCATTTTTGATGAGAACAAATGAATGTGATTCACAGTACTATCTCATCTATCAGGCAGACTTCATTGATTGCAGCAGGAACTCTACTATTGATTACCTGCACAAAGGAACCATTTAATCATTACCAAGATTTGTTCTCAGAAATATAACTAACCTTTTCGAGCATCCTTATGTAATTACGTAATACACAGAAAATTAGATACTATACCAAAAGATTATATTTCTAAATTCCTTTTGACCTCCGATTGAATACGTTACAGTATTACTCTGAGCATTCTAAACGTTAAAACCTGTTATATTCCAGAAACTGATAATCTGAACTTGCTTATACAAACAGATCATGAAGGTTTTGGAATCGTATGAAAATTAAGCAACAAAAATCCTTTTACTCTTGTTAGTCTGATGGATATTTTGATAGGAGAAATAATGAAATCTCTGGTAAATATAAGATATCCAATCGACATGTTCTGTGGATAGCATGATAAGCCGCTCTTTTTCAAATGAGTGACAGCAAACCATAGACTTTTTAGGAGTGTATCATTTTCAAGCTGAGTTCTTGAGCCAAATAGTATTTGGACCGATTGGATCAGTTTATTTATTTATTTCGTGATATTTGCGCAATAACAATCATCAAATGGTACTGGACCAAGATTTAGCGATTTCCAGTGCATTTTCCGAGGCCTCATATAAGTCAACTACCGTGCAGAAGGTTGGACACAGTCGAAACTGGAGCATGTGTTGAACAGTCTGATCTTCTCTGCAGTCGCACTTGATGTTAACGACCTCAGCATAGCCCCATTACCTTGGATCTGCCTACTCCTGATCTCAGACTATTCAGAGACTTCCATATCAGCCATCCCTTGTCATAGGTGGTAAAGTTTCAGACACTCTTCCCCAAACAGATGGGAGAGAGGGCTTAGGTTGCAGTGGATCAGTAATACTGATATTTTACAACTCATGGAAGTAGCACCTGCTGTGCGCAACTGTTTTAAATGCTGCCTTAATGCATTTTTGTGTTATTTTTCAGGCAGGAATTGGGGCACCATTTACCTTAATTATAAAAGAAAGTCGCATATAAACGGTAACAAGCATGTCCAGAATGGCAGCGATGAGTTATAATCTGGTAGCTTTTAAATATTACGTCTTGTTAATGGTGTTGTAGAGTACTACGTATGTTGGCGCTGACTATGGTTGGGTACCGGAGGAAGTGGTCGCGGTGCGGTGCTGCTATTGATTGCCCTGGCTGGGCTGCTCTCTCCGGGCCGCACGACCTCATCACCCGATGAGCCCACCGAAATCCTCACCAGTCACGTCCATCCCTCTCCACGACCACTCTATCAACCTGCACGACGTCTGTGAGACTTCTTACCCCATTTCTTATTGTACACCGTATCCATTTATCCGTAACCAAAAAAACTGTAGTACGGTACCATCATCACCACCTTCCTTTCGAGTACTAGAACTTTTTCTGCTGTCGTCAGTCTCTCGAAAGTTTTGATGCGATCCTCCATCTCTTACTATCTTGTCCCAAACTCTTCAACATATCCGTTACAATCTACGTCCTCAAGTATCTGCTTCTTACATTTTAATCTTTGTCTTCTTCTACAGTTCTTTCTTTCAACTGTTTTCTCCACTAACAATTTGACGAATGTGAGCCACTATCTTACCTCTTCTTTCTGTTAGAATATTACACAAACTTCTTTCCTCACCCATGATTTCTAGAACACTGTTCATATCCTACTTAAGCTGTTCACTTAATTTTCATCGTCCTTCTATAGCATCACATTTTAATGCTGCAATTATCTTTCTGTATGGTATTCCTACAGCTCATGGTTCGTTACCATTAAGTGCTATGCTCCATACATAGGGTTTTTAAAAGTTATTTCTGAGTTCTATACTGATATTTGAAACTAAAAAATTTCTCTTTTCACTAGTGCTATTCTGCTTTTAACATTACTCCGGCTTCGGCCATCAGTTGTAATTTTAATTCCTAAGTAAATGAATTCATTTACTTCTCCTACTTGCATCCGATCCCATTTTTATATTTAATCTACTATTATTTCTGCTACATTTAATCACTTTTGTCTTATACAATGTCAACAGCAAATCGTAGCATACTGATTTTTTTTTCTTTTTGAATACTTTTGTCATTTTTTTTTACTTCTTTTATTGCTTGCTCTACATACAAGTTGAATATTAACAAGGATAGACTACAACCTTGTATTACACTCTTTCTAACTGATGCCTGCCTCTCATAATTCTCTATCCTTATTATAGCCACATGATTCTTATACAATCTAGCTGCCCGCTACGGTCTACCTCCATGTTTTGATTGCCTTTACAAGTATCAGTTTTCCTCCAGGGATGTAATGCAGTACTATCCTCGGTATTCTGGTTTTGTACATTTTTTCACATATTCAAGCAACTTTTCCCTGTACTGGTATGTAAGTTTAACTATCCTGCATTCCAACACGAATATGTCCTAGCTCAGTACTTCGAATAAAATAATCCATGTTTGTTTCATAGTATATCGGAATTGCTTCAGAACTTTGGATGTATATCTTTCCTAACCTTTTAGGATGGGCTGCAACGTTCCGTAACAGATATGATACAGGGTTAGGCGACTGGAAGACTAGAGCCGTATGAAGAGAGTGCTGGACAGTTTGTAAGGTAATCTCATCAATGAGGGCTGGAGGGATATTCATAGAACAATTAGGAGTATTTCTTGAAAGCGACAGAGATAACCATAAACTAGGACTTTGATTATAGGCACTAGGAAACTCGAGAAGTTTTATTTTTTAGGTAAGGGAGTTGGAATTGGAATAAATTACCAAGGAATACGCTGAACAATTAATCCTGAAACGATTGAATTAATGTAAATTAAAAATTCAAAACTAGTTGTGCAGGGAAATAACTGGTACATGAACTTGATCGCAATTAAATTGTCTTCGTTAACCGTGATTGCATTCAGCATTGACATTAAATTAATTGTATTGTAGTTCTAACTCCTTTGTGTCTACGGTTGAGTATCAAGCTGGTTTCCTCTTCCCCCTCTTGGTTTACGCCTCTTCGACGTCGACTGTCCATCTAATGTCCGTGTTTTTCCATTAATGTCTACATGGAATAAAGACTATATCCGACAGGAAAACTTCGGCATGTTACTGTCTAATTAGAGAGCAGTAACATTGAAATTCCAAATACCTGCATCGTCGGACCAATCTCAGTGACTGCCTTTAATATTCTTCCTTTACTCGGTAAGCACTTCCAAATCCTGTGACGAAATATATAAAAGTCATGTATTCGCAGTATTGATGTGCAATAGTTTTAATACTCAGCAGAGTTGTCACTACAGGCATATAAAAATTCTTCTACAACATTAGTTAAACAGGAAATAACACAGTTAATTTTAAGATTTCATTTTCATTGCATTATAACTGCTGTTAAATTGTTCCATTCCGACCATCACTAAGATATAAAAGCCTCATGCTGAAAAAAAAAAAAAAAAAAAAAAAAAAAAAAGTTATGAACAATGACGAATGAATACGGTTAGCAAGTACACGTTTGATAGGATTACGCAGCATTCAGAATAAATTTATTGTTAGTTTTAAGACAAGGATGCTCAATTTGGAAGAAAGAACAAAATTTTTTGTACAAGGCTCCCACTTTCCGAAGTTTCCCGAGATGGCCAGCGATTTGACGGTACCAGAGTTACGAGAGAAAAGGAAAAACCAACCTTTTTTTATATGGCTTTCGGCAACTGAGACCATACAGCCAGCTCAATGTGATTATTATAGCTTCCAGTGAATCAGTCGTCATTATATATTGTATCTCCTAAGTATGGACACCACAGGACGGACGGGACATTCACACAGACACACAACACTTAACATCCATGCCCGCGGCCGGATTCAAACCGGCGACCTTCGGTACGCGGAGAAAAACCAACTTGAAAAGTTATTTATGTGAAAGCAAGGAATTAATAACTGTTATGCTAGTGGGAAGAAATTTTGCGTTCCAAAAGAGAAACGACAGGACGTAGTGAGAACGAAGGTTTTTCCTTGAATAGGTTGTAGGTTTGTAAGAATATAGGCCTACTCGTAGCCACCAGCCTAGATTTGTGAACTTCTTGTAACTATTATTATTATCATTATTCCGCGATTCACTAAAAGTATTGCATCTATCCGAAAGGGTAATGGTTTGGAAGGAATATACGGGATATGGCAGGAGGCGTCCATGGGCTATTGTGAGGAACCATCCCAACATTCGCGTGGAGTGATCCGGGAAACCCATGGAAAACCCAGATCAGCCAATGAATCAGAATGGCTAGTTTGTAATAACGTTAGAACTAGTCTGTAAATCTGCCAGCCATAGATTTATCTTATTTATACGGTCACTGTTTTATTTTCTCAACGCCACAGTTTTGACATCCTTAGTTCTTGCACTTTCTAAGAAATACTTTGTTGTTTGGTGAATGAGCATTTAATGCTCGCGTTCGGAAATTGGGTTGATGCAGGTTCGTTTCTTGGTTGGCCATCCAGATTTCGATTTTCAATGATTTCCCTAAATCGTTCGAGGCAAATCCCAGGATGGTTCCTTAGGAAAGCCGTGGTTTAATTACCTCTCATTCCTTGTATCAATCTTCTCCTTACTCTAATGACCACATTGATACGTAAACTGTGTAAAAAAAATTCTGTGTTGGAGACTGCACGCACCTTCAACATATCTAACAGTGAGATCCAATAACGGGAAGCGAAGCTCATTGGTAGGTGAGACATTTATGCACAGGGACAAAACGAGCCTAAAAGTGCAAAACGTAAAGAATCTTAATTAAACAGCCTGGATGTGACCTATAAGACTTCATTCTTTACATATAAAGGTAAACTCGTTTGGTCGTAATGACTAGGGTTTATAATCGACTGAGCTGTCCACCCCTATCGTAGCCGCCTAATCTAACCCGGTAATCCTAACGGGAATAGGGGACCTACAGTTTAACGTGGAATTCGAACACTGGAAGCGTTATGGCGTACTTCACATTACACAGCAACCAGTGCCAGAGGTGAAGGAAAGGTTAAGGGCCAATGAAAATCCCAGCCAAGTCAGGGATTCGAACTGGGGACCTTTCGACGTATAATTAGACACCTTAGCCGCTGTACCACCAGATGAACGATCTTTAACAATCACCAACGTACATCTGGCATTACATATTACGATTTTGTTCCCTATTATCATCAATTACAAGAAAAGAAGTAAATATAGCATATAATAACCACCCAAATATTATGAACAGTTGTAATAGTTTGGTTTTAATTTAGCAATGTAGGGTACACGCCACTATGGTGCTGACTAACAAATTCAAAGCAGAGAAAACTAAACGTCGTTTGGCATATTATAAAAGTGTTACACTGATTCACAGAAACACGAGGACAATATTAAGAATGAAGTTAACTGCTGTAAACAATTTCATTTGCAAACCGAGCATGGTTTGTACGGGAGGACGCGGGTTCAAATCCAGCTCACAGTTTTCTGAAATCATTGCAGGTGAATGGTAGGATGGTTACTTCAAAAAGCCATGGCCAAATTGCTTCCCGCAACTCCCTCCCCGAAAATATCTCCAGTTTTAATGATCTCTGCTTCTATGAGCCGTAAAGTCTGAAGGAAACAAAACAGACAATGGATTAGAAAAAAAAATACTAAACATTCGTTCAGCGAACTTTCGTGAATGTTATACCAATAAAAAGAACTGCCGAACTTTTACGTATTTCCATCCACCACTCGAATGAGAATTACATAAATCATATTAGACATTACATAAAAACCTCAAAATAATTAGCTTCAGAACCGTACAGTTACGTATCATACTTTGTGCGTAGAAAATGATTACCACTGGACTTGCAAAGTTCAGTGAAATTTAATGTATAAAACACTAAAAACAATTAAAACCGTGAATGTTTATGAAAATAGTTTAAAGTGATTACATCACAATGCAAAAAGGTTGGTACACTCCTTTTATGGCTTTAAATGCATTACCTGTTATACCAAATATAACTGCAGTAGCAGAATCACATTACCTATTGTCCATATTTCGGATCTTTTACAGTTAGTTTATGATAATTACCCAACCAGCTATGAAAGGATTTTAGTGTGTGTCAAATTCTTGAGTGTCTGGTTAGGCCTGCTGATATTCTCGCATGGAAGCAAGGCGAAATCGCGTTACAAATTAATAAAAACGACTCCAATTTAGCGTCAGACAGTACAAAGTGCTGAGAAATAACTGAATGCATCAGTCGATCTCAGCAGACTGCAGATGTCCGCTGCATAAGCAGAGATGCGTTAGGACAACATCCGTGTTTGCTGTTACTAAGGGAACATGGCGCCTACCAACAACATGGCGCTCCCAACAACACCAAGCCTCGTAACAAGGTACCTCGCCGCACCGAGGAAGAAGGATTCGTTAATTAAATTTCGCTGCAGACATCTCCCTCTTACCATTCGCTGGCAACTCTGTTCACGACGTCCCTCGCTTATTCGAACAATTACTAGGCGATTAAATCGTCAAATGCCAAGTATCATTTAGAAGATAACGTTTTACTCATTTATGCATGCCTACGGTGGGTTTTATTTTCTGCGTTTTAACATTTGTTGGTTTTAATGAAAACCACAAATACGTTACCTCAGATCGTTTGAATCAAGAAAAAGAAACCGCTTATCTCCCCGAACGCAATTACTTTCTTGTTCATGCGACGAATGAAACTTTCGCAACCTTGATAAAGAAGAAAATCAACTGCCTGCTACAACCTACCAAAGTATGGTATTACATAACAGATTGTCACATCACTCGGTAACTTACTAATTTGTCCTGTAGTCAGTTAATGATGATTACCTTAATTGCTTCGTACTCCAATTCACAGTTTACTGTCGTTGGTCGCCAGGTGGATTCACCTTCCACCAAGGTTTAGTAAATACTACTTTGTATGGATCAAATGGTTCAGTGAAATGACGAATCACTTTATACCTCACTTTTATTCCATCGAAAGCTTCATACCAACACTATACGCGAATAAGGCACTAGACTCATCCAAAGATACTAAAGCACAAATACATTTTAATGACTTCTGAATATTGAAACTGTAACTGAACGGCGACTAACTGGTCGCCTCGGTTGCCTCTGCCGCTCGCTTAAATAATCACTAGAGAAACATCCCAGATAACACAAAGAAGGCCAACCGATATTTTTCGAGCGTTGACAATGCGGCCGACAATTAGAACCACACTAAAATAATTAGAACTAGCGCAAAATTATTCGCAATCATTATGAATCACCCGGAAATGAAAATTAAAGATATATACACACAAAAATATCAACATAAATCAATCCAAACAATTGTGAATTGTCCTCCAAACATTGTGGCTCACGTCTACACTTACAATTACAACTTTTAAGTAGTGTTTCATGCATAATACTGTCCTTGATAGCATTACATATAACTCGCAATGTTCCTTTTCATAAAACAATGTTAATTTACATGACGAATATACAAAAATGCACAATTAATCATACAAAAAATACACAAAGCTCCATTTAATCAACTCTCATCTTGCTACACATAATTCTTAAAATAAAATTACATAGAAGGGAGCGGTAGGAAGGTGTAGTAATGAATAACAGCAATCAGTCATGATTATATCTTTACTGAATAAACCAAGGCAAACAATCATTCAAAAATCTTGAAAATTGTCTCAACTACGTTATATTTCCAGGATATCACAAAAAATTTATGGACTAATCTTAACGAGAAATTATAGAAAAAAAATATAGGACAAAATGATTTCACCGTTTTGAATGACTATTAAATACTCCCGGGATTCCAGCAAAGTCAGAAGTCTTCCTTCGTTTCGTTAACTACCTACGTTCACACTGTCATTCCAACAGGCGCGAGGCGACTCTGGATGGGCATGTAACCGTTATTACATGGGACGTGCGATAAATCAGCTCCAGATACTCCTGCGGTAAAACAACTTGCGCTTCACTGTCGTCAACTATCGACATTCGCCCATGACGACATCCTCGCTATCGATGTACTGCCCTGGGATATAAGCCTTTAAGTGTAGATTTCAAGACTAGGCTAAGGTAGCATCTAAATTATAAGTGTTACAAGCCTCTCTCAAAATGCTTCATAATCTCGGTTTCCTCGAATGTAAAGGTGACCCTTCATTAACGCTATTTTTTCCGCCACCGCCTATTAAGTTTCTCATCCCAGCACACACTGTGAAGTTTTTCTGGTTTAACACTGGTCACAAGCAGTTAATTATAGAGCTACACATTCCTATATCGCCCATCACAAAAAGCGTGTTTCTTATCTTTTTCTTTTTTTTTGTAACAGTTTAACGTCCCTTTTTAACAACGTGGTCTTTAGAGACGGGAAAGGATGGGGGCAAGGAATGGGAAGGAATTCGGCCATGGCCTTTTGAAGGAAGCATCCCGGCATTCACCTGGAGTGATTTGGGGAAACCATGGAAAACCCAAATCTGGATGCCCGGACGGGGATTCGAACCGCCGTCCTCCCGAATGCGAGGCCAGAACGCGTGTTTCTTATCACCGCGGGTTATATGAAAATAGTTTTGAAGCTATATCTGTTCAGTACTATCCCTATTCTTTACGTTACCTCTCCAAAAGAAGATAGTAATTTATGATGTATTCGCTTGGATAAACAAAAAAACAATGTAACATTAACAGTAAGTCAAGAATATCTCAAAAGTATGTAAATCCGGTTGAGATTAGGGACGAAAAATGGGAAACAAGGAACACATTACTTAAAGTATAAAAGAAAAATTGATTCAAGATTCTACATCTACATCCATACTCTGAAATTCACAATCATTATGGGAGGCAGAGGGTGCTAAGCACCAATCTTAATTCTGCGCATTCCAATCCCGAATAGCACGAGGAAAGAAAGAATACATAAAAACATCAGTACGGCATCTTATTTCTGGAATGTTATCCCTCTGGTCATTGCAACCCAAATAGGTTGGCGGAAGAAGTATAAATACAAGTAAATACAATAGCAGGTTATCCGCTCAATAAGGTTTATTGCGCTGAATCAGGGAGGTACAATGTGATCGGGTAGAATACCAAGCTCCTGATTGTGGTTTTTAGTCGATTTCACGCAGTCATATGGGCATATTCACTTGGAGTAAATTCCCATACCTTTATAATAATAATATTTGATTAAATCGCGATGGAGCACACGCCCCGGTGGTAATTTCCCTACACACAAATCTTCTCCCTTTCCTGCACCCACCTACCTTTGCCCTTTGCAAATTTTAGCTTCAAATTCGTTCAACGTTTTTGTAAATTATTCATCATTTCTCTTGGTAACTTATTCCAATCCCTGACACCCTTACCCAAAAAAGAGAATCTTCCTACACCCTTGTGCCTGAAATCGAGTGCCAGCTTGTGGTCATGGTCATCTTTTGCTACCCATACATTACTGAGTCATGTTACTTGAATCCTTGTACTCACAGCCATGTTGCAAGGTTAAAGTAGTCGCACATAGCATAAGAAGTTCTTATTATCCTTTAATGAGCCAATTAAGAAAGCACCACCTGATGGCCCCGTGAAAGGCAGCCAATGTGTTTCTAACTTTCCCCCCCCCCCCCCCCCCACATATACGCCCGCAGAGCGCAATCTACAACTGACTCTCTGGGAGTTCATCACCAACCATCACAGAAGAAACGTGCAGACTCCATGTATGTTTAACAGGTATTGGCTAAATGCATTCAATTTACCTTTTGATGGGTAGGGGAAATACTCCAGTTAGCTAGAATTTCATTATTAATATCCTTGAATTCATCCAAAAAAAAATTTCATAAATTATCAAGTATTTGTCCATATATACCAGTCAAGTAAATTTATTGAAGCTAACTTAATCTTTCATTTACGATTTCCAGCTCATTTACTATTACTAAGTAACAGTGGGGGCGTGTCACAAGGACAACATATTTCAGGTAAAGCTAACCCGAAAGTGCGTCTGATCGAACAGAAACCTATTTTATGTGGCGGATTCCACTCGGTTCGCTACAATATACGCTGGGCCTCTCAGGCCTGGTTATACTTCGGGCAGGAAGTCAGTTCCCCCTCCCCCTTTGTCACATCTGTGGTGACCAGTGTCCACGTGGTCCTTAGTTGCCGAATTGAAGGATATACACATTGGAAAAAAAAAAAACAGAAGAGATCAATCAATATGGCCTCCTAGCGGTTCTAGTGTCTTGTCGAGTCCAAGCCAAGATGACCATGGCCGTTCTTATATTAAAAATACTAGCAATATTGAAACCAGATAAGGATCCTACAAAAGTGGTTAACTACCGACCAATAGCACTTCTTAGTGTCACATACAAACTCCTTGAGCACCTGATCTACAACAGAATTTCTGAAGTGATCAATAACTACATTCCCATAGAATAAGAAGGAATTAGGCCAGGAAGAAGTTGTAATGACCATGTTTTCACTCTCACCTCTCATATTGAAAATGGGTTTGAGAATAAATCAGTAAATGTGGCTGCCTTATTGGATCTGTCAGCTGCCTATGACACTGTTTGGCGAAAGGACTTCTTCTAAAATTTGTGAATATTATCCCATACGGAACTATTTAACAATAAGTTGTGCAACAGATACTTTCAGATATACTCTGATAACGACAGAAGCCGAATATTTATACTAAATGATGGCTTACCTCAAGGATCTGTTTTAGTACCCGTCCTATTCAATTTGTATAATCACGATTTACGGGAAACATCTTAAAGAAAATTTACTTACGCTGATGACATTTGTTTGGTGAACCAGATCCCCAACTTTTCTGATGCAGAAACAACTTTATCAGTTGATCCGAAAAAGTTAGATAAATAGTTCGAGAAATAGTATCTCCATCTAAATCCTCAGGTAACAGTTATTTCAACACTTCATTCAAGCAAAAGACAATTGCACAATAAATCAGAAGTCAAATTAAGAGGCCAACTCTTGCCGTATTGCAGTACAACCAAAATATTTGGGTATAATACTGGACAGAACTCTAACTTTCAAACATCATCTCTCAAACGTGGCTGCCAAATTCAAAACGAGAAACAATATTCTCCATAAGCTTGCAGGTACTTCATGGGGAGCCAGTGCTCACATTCTAAGATCCACAGCCTTAGCTCTGTCATACTCTGTTGCTGAATACTGCTGCTCATCCTGGATCAATAGTGTCCACACAAAGAAGATAGATGTGCAACTCAATCAGGCAATGAGGATAATTGCGGGATGCATTCACAGTACGAACACCATATGGCTTCCAGTGCCATGCAGCATCTCACCCCCACCATTAAGAAGATCAGAAGTTCTCTTAAAAATCCAGAAAAATATCCTGAAGAACCCTCAGCCGCCTATACATCAAGACATTATTCAAGCAAAACACCAACGCTTGAAATCAAGAAAACCACCATGGCGCATAGCAATCAACCTTACAGAGTCCTCTTTCAACATCAATAAACAGTGGACAACTCAATGGGAACAGTCATCAGTAGCCAATAAAAATCTAGTTGCGGACCCCTCAGTACGGTTACGAGGTTTCGATCTCCCCAGACGGATTCGAACAGGACAAGGCAGATGCGCCTACTTATTACACAAATGGGACTGGGCAGATTCTGCAAATTGTTACTGTGGAGCAACCTTACAGACAATCAATCACATCGTTTCCGGACTTTCCTCTTCGGACCTACAAGGGAACAATGGCAGAAATGCATGATGCGTCGATCAGTGCGGTTGACTGAGTAAAAACATTAGATCTGGAGATATGAAATAGTACAAGCTTGTGATATGTACATTTCCTATTGTATACCTTGTTAAATAATCATACGGTAAATAAATATCAAAAGGTGATACTTTACAATACTAGAGAGATATATCTAACGTAAATGTTCTTCAATGTATTAGTGTGCTATAATGATTAATTTCAACGGACTTGTATCCAGTGGACAAGGCAGTAAACTTCGAAGTACAGTGTCGTGACGCTTTGTTCGTATAAGACGCTCTATGGTTTATATCACACGGTTAAACAACAGGTCCGGGACGTAAGAACATCCTGCCTCCGACATACTCACTTAGTGCGCATCCCTCGAGTGCATCCATTCCACCCTCGGGTTCTTGACTAAGATCATGATAAAATATTTGCCGAATATATTAAGAAACTTCATTTACTAACAGCGAAGAGAACAAAACTGTACCGAAACTTCATGCTTACAAGTTTATCACTGGCGTAGACATCCAATGTGAAGGCCGAAAACTTTCAAGATCATCAACCTAGAACCAGACATGCAAAGGCCATAACCAGTGTCTGGATTTGATCACAGTGGAATTCTACAAATGAATGTCATTCGCTTTGAAATCCTTAACCACATCAATAATTCAAGGAAAACGGGTCATCTGATTGCAAACTGTGAGCACTCAACAACACCAAACAGCGTTTATCGTTTGGAACTGTAACGACGCTACAAAAACACACTACAACAGACCTTCTATAGGTTTGAAGCTAGACAACAAATCGGCCAAGGTCTCCAACCATGGATCCTCTGAGCATCATCGTAAAGGCTAATCAAACTCTTCTCCCAGATGGAATGAGACTACCAAAACCGTAACATGGCGACTTAACAATATTTTTTACGTTGAGACAGACAGACACAAAGCACTAAAACGGCTTTATAACTTCACAAATTGAAATGCTGCCTTTCTTGAACCTATCCAATGCTGAAACTGCTTACAAACTTTTCTCTGACGTGCACTCCTTTTCCAAGAGCATAACCGGACTGAGTTAAAACGATAAAACGACTACATTATTAAACGGTCTTACACAAATCCAAATCCTTGATAAAGCAGTTCCTTGTTGGTGCATCACAGCAAACCGAGAAAAGACTTTCAATTTGGGGCTTTATGTTTCGTTGATGTCAATGTCATTACAGCTGGGAGAGTACGGCGGAAACGAAAAGTAACGCAACGGACATAATCTTTGAGAAGAAACCATTCCGTCATTCTATTGAAGAGATTTCAGGAAATCTCGAAAAATAAACATTTGGGTGGCCGGATAGTCAATCGAACTTTCCTCCTGAACAATGGGCGTGAACGTTACTGCTCAAGGTCCTGAAATGACAACTGCACAATTATGGTATCTTTAGACGCAACGCCTTACCGCCACCTACAGGTGCAATTATATCTATCTCTATAAATGCACAGCTTGAATCTTTGATCCTTAACCTGAACTATGACAGAATCTTTATGAAGACTTACATAGACAACAGTCGTATGAAAGTGTTTATTGAAATTTTAACATCACTATTAAGCTATTCAAATCACCGAATGTAGTGTGATTAGCATCATGAGTAATCTTTATGTACATTATGACCGCAATTTTTTTGTATCAGAAGTTGTTGTATATAAAGACATACTTACTTACTAAACTGAAGTTCGCTGACTAATTATACTTTTTTTTTTTTGCTGTTATCAGTCTTTTGACTGGTTTGATGCAATCCTCCATCACTTCCTATCCTGTGCTAACCTCTTCATCTCACATATTCCTTACAACCCACGTCCTCAATTATCTGCTTCGTATATTCTAATCTGTGACTTTCTTTACAGTTCTTACCTTCGACTATTTCCTGCACTAACAGATTTATCAAACCAGCATGTCATAAACTGTGACCTACCAGCTTGTCTCTTCTTTCTGTAAGCTTCTTCCACAAACTTCTTTCCCCACCCATTATTTCCAAAAACTCATTCATTTCGTACTTTGTCTGTCGACTTAGTTTTCTTCTGTAGCTCTACATTTCAAATGCTTCAAGTTTCTTTCTTTCTAGTATACCTAAAGTTCATGTTTCGCTACCGTAGAGTGCTGTGCTCCACACAAAGAGTTTTAAAAAGTTATTTTTAAGTCCTAAATCATCTTTGAAAGTACAAAATTTCTCCTTTAATGAAGGCTCTTTTTGCTAGTGTTATTCTACTTTTAACATCATTCCTGCTTTCGGTTGTCGACTGTAATTTTGCTTCCCAAGTAGCAGAATTCAATTACTTCTCCTAATGCATCCGATCCTGTTTTTATATTTAATCTACTGTGCTTGGTATCATTTCTGCTACATTTCATTACTTAAGTCTTGCTTTGATTCATATTCAGTCCAAAATCTTTCCTTCAGTATTTTGTTCATGCCATTCAGTAAGTTATCAATATCCTCGGCCTGTTCTGCTAACAAGACAATGTCATTACTCATCAGCGAATCATAGCATACTGTTTTTTTTCTTGAACCCTTATGCCACTTATGAAATTTTTCTTTTACTTCCTTTACTGCTTCTTCTACATACAAGTTGAATATTAACGGGGATAGACTACAACCTTGTCTCACACCCTTTTTAGCTGATGCATGTCTCTCGTGGATCTCTACTTTTATTACAGCTACGTGATTGTTAAATAGTTTATAAAATATTCATCCATCTCGATAATTTAGGCCTGACTTCTTTAAAATTTTGAACATCTTGTCCTACCTAACATATGAAAAGCCCTTCAAGTATTAACCTTAAAGCCAGAGTTGCTTCCCTTGTACTGCGGTTTTTCCTAAACCCAAACTGATGCTACCAGTTACAAAAAAAAGTGGGGGTTAACATATCAAGTAATACTAACAGCTTTCATCACAATCAATTGTCATGCTGTTGCAATTGTATTCGTGAAGCTTGATTAACTTCATAGTGTTGATCAAATCAATTCATAACGATGATCCTTGGAGAACAGGCCGTTGACAAGCTGATCTATGGACGTAATATACATATATATATATATATCGGATCTGGAATACTTTTTTATGTTATGAAGATTGTAAAATTCTTTTTTTTCACGTTAAATCGGAAAGGAATACATTAAACCTGGATTATCTTCTTTTTTTCCCCTCATCATTTTGATAAGCAGTCAGTCAGTCAACAAAATTGTTCTTTAAGTCAGGATAGCCGAACATAATGAGGTTAACCATCTTTTGTTCACAGAATTTTTACACATTCCACGGATGCAGCGATAAGGAGCCAGCCGTGAAGCAACGCCATACCAGCCTCACCAAGCCGGGCAACCAGACAGACTTGACGGATCCTAAAAACCATTCCGGGATCACAAGCAACAGAGCACTGTCTGAGACGGGCATTCTTGAAGACTCCATTGCAATAACCAACTATCATCCTTATTCCGGTTTTCCATTGTTTCCCGAAATCACTCCAGGCGAATGCCAAAATGGTTCCTTCCTTAGGCCATGGTCGATCTTCTTTCCCATTCCTAACTGCGACAAGTCACACCCGAGGCCTATGAGCGACAGCCAAGGACGGCTGCCTCCGCAGGATGGCCGTGTCGGATCTGGAGTACGGAGCTACTCTACGAGATTCCACCACAGACACAGCGAGCAGGATGCCAGCGCCACCGCGACGGCAGAGTGACCTATGAGGAGCTATTTAACGGCAGCGCACAGCACACGGAGGTCTCTTCATGCCCGACTACCGAGGCAGCATCATTCCGCTATCTGCCATTGTGTATTGTGAGACTGATTCTAATAAACCGGATCCTTGTATCCGCAGTGTTCTCGTAGTTACTCTCCACTGTCCGAGAGTTATCCACAGCCTACATTCGCTGATGAGCCATCAACCTTGAGCTGGGAACTTCATTACAGGCCACCCGACTCCTGATCTTTCCCGGATGGATCCGACATATATATACATTCATATAAATATATAAAAAATATAAAGAATAAAATAAAAATATTGATAATTATCATCGAAACGATTTTACCGAAGAGATATTTAACGTATCGGCAACATTGCGTTGTAAACGCTGCACAATCTGTCAGCAAATCAAAGAAGCGATTAAAATGAGACGTTGAATGAAGCGGGTACCTGTGCTCTGATGGCAGGCTCTGCGCGGACGTAGGGTCTGTCTAGGAGCGCCCGCAGCTTGGTGCAGTCGCCTTGAGTGAGTGGCTGCGTGGGAACTCCCAGCGGCTTCAGCTCCGACGGCAGCACGCCCAGCCACCGTACAGCGGGCGTCACCAGTTCACAAGCTTCCTGGCACATAGCCTGCAAAACACGGTACGCATCTACCACTGACGGCAGAACGTCAAATCAACCACAAATTGCAAAACAAAATGGAATACATTTTAATAGCGCACCAAGGATTCCAGGTATCTAGGGGCGGACAAACAATAACAACAGGTGTTATCTTAGTTATCCTTCTTCAGAGGACTGTCCGGCTGTGACAGTCCTCTGAAAAGCCCAACAAAATTGATGACCGAAACGTTAGGTTTCGATAATTTGACGCGGTCAACCGGACAAAAAGGATAACTCTACAACGACCCAAATCTACGCACCCACTTAATGAAACATGTCTCTGTGTGAACATCATACCTCGGAAATACTGGCAAAGATTGTTGATTAATAAGTACGACTGTAAGTAACAACAGGAACGACAAGGATAATATTTCCATACGAGCTTTACAGTACTAATTTTGTATTATAAAGTTTGCTTGAAAGTGATTTGATATGTTTGTTTGTAATTTCTTGTAAATCAGTGTATATAGACTTTGTTTTAGGTAAGAAAATTATTCCAAGGCCATTTAATATGTTTAAGAACCGAATGATGCAAGAGAATTTCTTAAATGTTTGTAATTCCATGTATTAATGTAAATTACGATGTCTACAGGACAATTTTCTAACGTTTGAAAGGATTTCTGTAAATAATTTTGTATTTAAGTATCTATAATTACCATTTCTGATCATTTTGTAATGCTGTTAATTAATTTTGTATTAATTCCGATTGTTTTTAATATGTTAGATTGTTTGAGTGATTGTTAATGATCGAGAAATATCGGGCGGATGCCTTTGAAGAATTCTCGTAATTTCGATAAAGACTATATAAACAAATCGCCTGGACAGAGAAATTCATTCAGTTAGTAAGTCAGTTTAGTTGACAGTATTCAGTGTTACAGAGAGTTTCAATCATTCAGTTGAGTTTGCGACTGTGCATCTCTGTATTGTACCTTTGTACCTATACTAGTGAATATCGCTGACTTGTTGTTTGGATCACAATAAAACAGACATCTTCAAACATAACCTGTTTGGTGGATTTTTTAATTAATTAATGCAGTTCTTAAACCACCCAGAAGAACCCTAACAGTATGAAAACAATAATATTAATGTTAAATTAATTTATATTACAAAATGATGCCTTAATGAACTTACTTCATGCAAGACTTTAACTTTACAGACATGATGAGGGCTCTAACTGATAGAATTACTGAAGAATCATCAATGGTACAAGTGCCATTTCTGAACGTTGAATCAAGGGAACTTGATCGTAGTGTACGAGCACAGTCTCCCGCGTAGTGGCCAGCGCGATTGCGGTTTTTAGGCAGATTTCCTCAGTCATCAAAGAGAATGCTGAAGGGTCCCCAATCTCCACCTCAAAAACTGCACAGTAAACAAAAATAAGCGTACACAAAGAACATAGTACCACGTTTTGCAGAAAGATGGCAATACTTCACTTCTTCCACTACTGTTGCGCTCAAGGCGAGCACTTAAAACTCAGCCACTAGGCGGCCGAACTTGGGCAGTGTTGGGCAATTCTTTTGGCTCGTGGGCCACTTTGCGGAAGCAGAGTGGTCACACCTTTTAAAATGATTGCATTTATTAGCTAACTTTGCAGTTTCGAACAGGTACAGATTCTATCATACAATCAATAAATATAAATAAAATAAAATAGTGGAAGTTGTATTCAATTTATTTACTGTAGTAATTTGATATAATCTGTAGCTCAAAGCACATTTAATTTTATAATCAGTATAACGAGACAAATGTACCTTATCAAAATTTTCTACATTTTTTTTTTTTAACAGAAGCGATATTGCTTGTTGGTAATTTAATCACAGTCTGCAACTTAATGTCTTTCAAGAGCATACATATTTACTCTTGTTGATCCTCAAGCAAGAAAAACTTGGCTCATAAATATATGCAGACCCAAATATAGAGAACGTTTCCCTATAAAATTATTTTCAGAAGACATAAATTTGTAAAAGTCAACTAACATTTCACGTGCAAACAACTCATTTCACTAGAACGAGACAATAAGTTCATTCAATTTCTCGAATACAATCAATTGCAAACAAGACAAATTTTACTGACTTTTGGTGGGCCACAAAATACTCTTAGCGGGCCGTATGTGGCCTGAGGGCCGCTATTTGTCTGCCCCTGCCTTTGGGGGATATCGCGGCCAAAGAAGCGATTTGATAAAAAAAAAAACTTTTAGTTCTGAAAATACCTCATGTATAAAAGTTAAAATCGTAATATTACTAATAATAATGAGTACGAGATTGTTACCGAAAAGTCTCAAAAATCCGACTACCTATGTGACAGTAATTCAATTGACCACTTAAATATCCTGCGTTAAGGCCATTTGCCCTGTGATCCTGCCGCTGTAGAGTATCTGCGGAGACATTCTGTTGGAGGAACTTTAAAAAATACCAGCCGAAATGGGAGATTTTGAATCTCTAGTTGGACACATTATGACTGAGCCACCAAATAGCTCAAACCCGAATCCAAATCTCGCCTATGAATACTTGGCATTTACAATCAATCGGTTTACTAATTTCTGTTTCTATAAACAGCAATGTATAATACTTAGCACTTTAATTACAACCGTGATACTAGCCATTCGATTGTTGACTCCGAGCTCTGCCAGCAGTGATTGAGGTTATTAGTTGGAGCTGGGGACGAAGATTGCCCACTACTTACGAGTGATCCGAAGCGGTAGACGCACATGATCTCGATGCCGTAGGGATCAGCGTCGACTAGAGCCAGCACGGGCAGGCCAAGCTCGTCCCACAGACGACGCAGCAGAAGGCGGGTGTTCACGTCTGGGAAGCCTTTGCCCTGCACAACAGATCACCTGTCCTAACAACTACCGTGATGTGTTAACATTCATTATGGTATCATAATACAGCAACCCCCTTCCCCACCTACAGTATTTCAATTTATTAATTTATAGAGAAATGCTTAGATAGAAAAAGAGGAGTGTGTATTTGTGGCATGAGAATAGACTGTATAAGATTTGCCGATGATATGGTCTTATTGGCAGCAAGTGAACGAACTCTAAACAAAATGCTGAAAAATACAGATGAAGTTTGTAAAGAGGACGGAATGAAAACAATACCGCAAAAACAAAGAGCATGGTGATTGGTAAAGGAAGTAAACTGGTAAATACAAATACTGGAGAAGCTGGTATCAGCTAAGTAAAAGCTTCAAATATCTTGGAAGTACAATCACTGATGCTACCAAGAGGTGAAAACTTGTATTGCTGTAGCGAAGTGGACACTAACTTGGAGACCATCAGACATGTTAAGAATGGATTTCAATCTCTTTCATATATGTTGAAGGGTACAAAGCATATATGTCTGTGGCGTAGTCTTTTCTCAAAATGCACCATAGTTTTTGAGATATTCGCATGCAAATAAACAAAAAAAATTATATTTCGGATATATAGCAAATTATTGCTCCACGTTACTTAAAGGGTACGCGTTAGGGTGTCAGCATAATAATTTTCTCACCCGAGTTCAAATCCCCAACCAATCAAATATTTTTATTTATTTTTATCTTCAGAAATTGTCAATCTTGACTTTTTTATTTTCTTTAAACTTCATTTACATAATTTATTTCGTGAAATAATATTTAAAACAAATCATATTACCTACAATTCAGCGTCATTTTCTTTCCTGAAAATCTTTTTTTCGTAATTAATTCACGGGTCTACCGACGGATTGTCTTTTCAAAACACAAATCGGCCGCACATCCTTGAAAACTTCATTGCAATCAGACGTCAGGAAAGTCTTCATTTTTACATTATTTTTTCACTTTTTGTTAATAAGTTTGTTTCGGTGCGTTTTCAATTGAAATAGTTAATATTTTATTTATTTCATCTTCTTCGTTTCTTTACTTGTATATCATCAAGAGGTATTTTAAACGAAATATAGCATTCCTTTCTTTCTCACTTCTACACTCGATTTGTTCCAAGAACGGTAGCGTGTAAATAGTTGAAATTATCCGTAACGAAAAATGGAGCTCAGCAAAGAATTGGAAGAACAAGTGACAAATACTTATAAATATTGCAAAATTCTTGTGTCAGATTCCAGTTTACTAGCAGATTCACCTCCTGACTTAATTTCGTTGTTTATGGGCGAGGTATATTAGGAATCCACTGTTGGTGTATAGGCCGAAATTACGTTTAGTATATCTGTTATAAGCAATTTGATTTGTTTTAAATTTTATTTCGATCAATAAAAGTGTAAATGAAGTTTTAACCAAATAAATAAGTCAAGCTTGACAATTTCTGAAGATAAAAATATATAAAAATATTTGATTCTGCGGGGATTTGAACTCGGGTCAGAAAATTATAAAATCAACATCCCATCGCGTAGACCACGCTGAGATTCGGTAACTGGTGGGCAATAATTTATTTTATACCCAACATTTAAAATTTATTGTTTATTTGCAGGCGAATATCTCAAAAAGTAGGGCGCATTTTGAGAAACGACTATACCACAGACATACATGCTGTGTACCCATCAACATATATGAAGGAGATCGAAATCCTTTCTTAACATGTCTGATGGTCTCCAAGTAAGACAAGAGGATGAAAATGGAAAGACATATTGATGTGGAGGAGAATGGTTGAGCTGAATGGAAAAAGTGAGCGATGTTGAAGTGCTGGAAAGGATTGTTGAAAGGAGGAAACTACCTCAAATTATAAGAGAAAGAAAGAAGAAATGGATAAGTCACTCGCTGAGATGGAAGTGCTTGTTAACAGATGCCTTGGAAGAACTGGTTTGTAGGAGAAGAGTGAGTTGAAGAAGGAAATACAAGATCATAGAAGACATCAAAGGAAACAGAAATTACATAGACCCGAAGAGCAGGTCAGAGCATGGAGAGCTACCAAGTGTAAACCTGTCTTATGGCAGATCAATGGCGACGATGATATTGGTCACACATTACACAAAACTTACGAATTTACCGAAGACTAGTACTGAAGGTTTGATTTCGTGTAGTCTATTAATCAGAATGTACTACTATATCTTCATTTTAATTTTAGATTGACGACAACGAATTACGAGAATGTTTGTTAGTATTTATTTCATTACAAAATGGAACAGACTTTTCTATAAACTTTATTCATATGCTGCATCTGCTGAAGCTCTGTGTACTTTTTTTTTTTTTGTGGGGGGGTTGAGGGGTGGGAGGTCGGGAGGGGCGCTAATGAACACGCTGTCGACTTCAACCATTAATCTAGGTTCATCTGTCACGTACAAACGATTGTTAATTTTATCTGAAGAAGAGTTTTGTGTAAATTAAAAACCTCTTCTAAACTTAGTCGAAGAACTGAAAGCAAATATTAACAGACAAACAAAAACTGCTATAGGTACAGACGGGGACAATATGCTGTTAATAAAAAGAGAGTTATACTGAAGAAATAATTGCTATGAACAAAATTTGATAGATCTTCAAAACGTTTTAATTAAGAATTTCGCAAGTTTGAGAAGCTAGGTAAATTTTGTTCCTTCTCAAAAGGACTGTGCTAGTTAAGGTAATTATACTCACCGTAATAAGTATGCAAGGCCCTAACAGCTCCTGCACGTCGTCGGACAGCAGTCTTTGGAAGACGGTGTCCTTCTCGACCAGCAGGATCAAGCGAGCTTTCTCTGCTCGGACTCTCCTGATGCCTACTACATCTTGAGGAACCAGCTGGCCTGAAATAAAAGACTACAGTCCCAACACAATCTCACATAATAAACTGTTAGTGATTTTTCTGTTTTTCATCATCATCGTCCTCCACCGTTTTCTGCCACCGGCCGGGCCTGCTTTACACAATGCTCTTAAATTTCGTCTCTTTTCCCACCAACTCTCCGTCATCACTTTTTTCCTCTCTTCAGCTAACTCTCCTCCACTCTTCACGACCATCTATCCTTCGGTTTTCCGGCGGACAGTTTCTCTTTTATTTTTTTTATTTTTTTATTTTTTATTTTATTTTTTTACAAAATTATGGCTTTAAGCTTTGTTAACTGCGTTTAATGCGCCTGCAACATTTTATCGACATACATTTCATGAAGTTATTTAGGAAAGGATAAAGTATCTACTTCAATCACTGGCCTATTATTTATAACTCAAATACGGGAATAATTAATAGCTTTGTGGCTAATATTGAGATGACCCTTTTTGAATGGCGCTTCTGCTTATGTTTCATAGTGTCCTCCTTAGTTAATCTGCCTTCGTTACTTTGTACTAAATGTTAATTATCATTATAGGGTGAGGTCAGAATTGCTTGTTGAAAGCTTGAAGTGTAAATATCATGGCATTGCGTTTGATAACAAACTCAATTGAGCAGAGCACATTGGGCAGTTGGTAGGAAAAGGTTACAAAATCCTTCATTTACTGGAGAGGGTGACGAGAGGATGCAGCAGAGAAGTTAGGGAGTTGAGTTACAAAACTTTGGTCACACCAAGGGTTGAATATGTTGTAGTTTGGGACTCACATTTTTGTTATAAAATACAGGAGTTGGAAAGTGCGCAAAGAAGAGCAGCTAGATTTGTTTGTGGAAATTGTCGCAGGACCCAGTCAGTAACTGATATGATAAAGAAGCTGTATTGGAACTCATTGGAGGAAAGGAGGAGGGTGAAGAGAGTGCTAGGAATGTACAAGGCATATGTTGGTGATGGAGCTTGGAGGGATATTGGTCAAAGAATTAGGAATAGTGCATGGAAGGGGGAAGGGGACCATGAACACAAGTTTTCGCTCAATTTCATGCATAAGGGAGTCGGAAAATTTTCTTGTTTTGGTAAGGGTGTCAGGGATTACATTACCAAGTGTGGTGATCAATAATTTACCAAAAACGCTTAAGGAATTTAAAATCAAAATTTTTAAGTTGGAAAAGTAAATGGGGAAGAATTTAATATTCCAATTATAAAAAAAAAAATTATAAAAAGGAGTAATTAGATGACTAAGGGAATTGCGACCTGAATGTTGGCTCCATCGCAATACCTAATCAGCGACGAGTGACTGAGGCCAGAAAAATCACGTTTTCGCTCAAACGCGACGCTCATGATATTTCTCCAGTAGGAAGACATAACTGTACGGAGCTGCCACAAAGTGCCAGTGTCTGTTTACAACAGAGTAAATACAGACAACTTTTCATCACGGACCTGACACTGTAGTCCGCTGCAGTTACCATACGACCATGCAAGCTCTGTGCCATTACATGGGACAAGTCATACCTGTTTCCGTCTGACATGAATTCCATAAAACTCATTTAGAAGATGAAGATTTTAGAGTTTCAGTTTTCATTGCAGCTTCAAGAAACATTTTCCGTTAATTGCGGTTTCTTAAAAGTTTTAAATGACGCCGAATCTACATATATATATAACTGTTGAACGTCTCTTAACAGCGAGGTCTTTAGAGACAGGAAAGGATGGGGGGCAAGGAATGGGAAGGAATTCGGCCATGGAAGCATCCCGGCATTTGCCTGAAGTGATTTGGGAAACCATGGAAAACCCAAATCTGGATGCTCGGACGGGGATTCGAACCGGCGTCCTCCCGAATGCGAGGAGAGAACGCTAACCGTTACACCACCACGCTCGGTAATCTAGCTTTAAATAAGACTTAAACTCACAACGTAAAGTAAAGGCTGAATGGTCAAGAGTGAATTCCAGCCCTTCTTTCCAGATTTTTAAAACACGAAGATCTATTTTTAAATTCATCATAATTGTTTAAAAGTTCCTTTAGTGTAATTTCCTAGAATTACCAGAGATTGTGTCAGAGACTTGGGTGCTAAGAGGATCTCCTTGATTTAAGAAATAAGAAAGCTACACGTCAAATAAAAAACATAATCATGTGCTATATATTTTTCAAGCCGAAATTCAACTCATTTATCACATTGAGAATTTGCTAAATGTGTATTAATTAGAATTAACTGCTCTTTCAGTCAGTCCCCTACTGGCTTGATTCCTGCAAGTTAACCTCGTCGACATTAAGCTGCACTTACTGAGTCATAGTTGACCATTTGTCTGTTTGAGAAAGGTGCTGAATGAATGCATACAATTTACTTGATGAGCTACAACGAATAATGTGTATTTCGTCTTTATATTTCCCTCAATGGAAATGGAAAAGCCTGTCAGCTGCTGCAGCGCTCGTACTGACCTCCGGCCGCCGTCGCGTAGTCCACTTGTTGTCCGTCTGCCGTGGTGATGAGCAGGGGTCCTGAGACGAGGGCTTTACTTGTGGTGAGCACCCCAAGCCGCCACGAAGGCGCTTCCAGCAGTGAACACGCGTCCCTCACCGCCGCGTCCAAAGCGCTCTGACTGCGCACCATGCCCGCTTGCTCGTAAAATAGCGCTCTGTGAACAGTTGAGGTAAGCAGGGGCGTAGCTACCATAGAGTTAGGCAGTGCAGTGCACCGGGGCCCGAGCGCTGCTGAGGGGGCCCCTACCAGCAACTTGGCAGAGATTAAAAAAAATTAGGGCACCCATCTGGCCTGAGGGCCCAAAAATATTTTTTTTTCTTTTTTGCTCCGGGGCCCTTGTTGACCTAGCTACGCCACTGGAGGTAAGGGGCCATTCATAAATTACGTCACACCTGGAGGGGGAGGGAGGTGATCAACAAAGTGTGACAAGGCGGTGAGGGGGATTTATAAGCTTCGTGATGTCACATGTATAATTTGCATCATCTTTGGGCACGTGGAGGCCGCGCGAGTTTACGCTCGCTGACCTTCGGTGTCGCGTGTCAGCCACCGTTGACATACGCCGAAACGCAAATACCAGCTTTGAGGCTTTGACAAAATGTTACTTCCGCATATTTAGTTAAACGAAGATTCGTCCTCAAAAAACCATAGCTAGACGTGACACAGGATAGACGATGCTATATGGATGTATGAGGAGGATGTTGACACATCGAATGTTCCTAAAATTATCCAAATCGAGAACTAAGTGAGTTCTATACCAGTCAGAATAATATGAAAGAACAGGTTAAAAGTCCATGGACACCAGATTACGAAATTTTGTATCATTAATTTGATTTGTTATGTTTTGTCAATTTTCTAAAAATTTTGATTTGTTTTTGATTTTATGAAAAAATATTTTGAATAGAAATATATAAATAATTTTGGAATTGTTGTTTTAATTTAATAATTTATAAATTTAAATTTTTAAAATATGTGACGTCACACCAGGGAAGGGGGTCACATAAATGTGACCACCTGTGACAAGGAGGGGAGGTAATTTATGGATGGCCTCTAAGGGTCGTACCTGTAAAGGCAATTACGGCCGGCAGTGAAGGAAAGCGCAAATAGTAGATCACAGTGTGTTTAAATACATTTCTACAGCAAAAAGTATGGATCGTATCTACATAGAATATTATCATCTACAATATAGGAAAGGCGGATGTAGTACTTCGAATTTTCTTTGACGATATGAGCACTGCAATTGAGATTATGAGTTCAGCGATACGATTCCGACTGACTTACCTGCTGAAGGGGTGACCACCGTTCCCAACATCCTTCTTCAAGAAAAAATCTTTAACCTCATCGCGATTTAAGCCCCACGAAGTCAGCGGTGTCTATGTTTGTGGAGTATTTATCTCGCGGAGAAAGTTCGTCGGTATCTCTTCCAATAAAGAGAAAAGTTTACTTTAACACAGTATGTAAACGATCACATTTCCACCCGGCGATCGAAAAGTTCCCGATGTATTTATTACATGTGCTGTACGGACTTTCTTATCTCAACCCCGAATACATTCTCTCATCATTACAAATTTTTTTTATACTATTAATCGCAAACTTATACTAAGACTGACGGAATTATTTTCAAGCGCGTTGTAGATTCTCATAACGTAACTATACCACATTCACAATATTATTGTGCAATTGAAATATAGACTTACTTTTTTAATATTTCATGCTCTCATGTTACAAAAGTTACCAATTTCACTTAATTAGCTGAGCACTCTTATATTCATATAGTTCATTTAACAACTGAATTGCTTCTAATGAGAATGAAACGTATCAGCACTTAAAGGTTGCACCGACACATGAAATGGTTCAATACATATATCACTCTTAACAGCTCCAATGACAGCTTGACGTTGGCACATTAAGCGACATATGGATACATCACTAGCAGAGGAGGTTACCTGATTTAAGTTATTTTGCCTCGTAATTGAGAGGATTAATAACTGAACCTTTGCCGCTAATGCAAAGTTAAAGAGTCCCATCCAGGCTTGCATAATTGCAGTACAGTACAACATACGCTAGGCTACATCATCTTGTTGCGCTAGATGTACTCGCAAAAACTAATAGTCGAATAAACATGTGCTTCTAACTACATGACGAGCTGAGACAAAAAGCAATGATTGAAAATGAACGGCAAATGAGACATTTCTATTTTTAACGTCCGTTAAAGGACCTCACTTTGTAACCTATCAGAACTGTCGGACGAGGATGCAGACGTGCAAACCCCTTTTGATAAAATCAGGCGTTTCTTTTGAACTGTCCAGAGAAAATTGGTCTTTAGGGTTCACTTACCTTTGGAAAATTTTCTATCTGACATTGAGACTACCACTCCTCCACTACTTACTGAAGTTGAAGCAATTTTTTTTAGAGAGAAAGCTGTACAGCAATATGACCACTTCTTGTCTTGTACAAATTAAATAATCAATGCCTAATATCCTTCCTCTCTCTCCCCTGTAAAGTTTGAATTCCAAAAGGTATAATGTATAACAAATTATTAAATCACCAATTAATTATTATCTTCACTGTTTATTCATATTGAAGTGTTGGTTCGCTAATTTCAAGTGTCCTTGCTTTATATCCATTTTTTTTTTTTTTTAACATTGCACAGTATCTTATTTGCATAGTTGGTGGAACTCTCTAGGGCATTACTCTTGCTCTCGAGGTGAGCTGGTTCGAGACCAAGTAGGCTGTATGAGTGGTCATTTAAGTTTCACAGTCTCCATAATCAATGTTTCCTGCGCAACACAAACAACATACAACACACACTCATTACAGTCGTCTCCATTTCGTGTGAACAATGTTTTCAGCAGTACACTTTTAAATTTGTGCAAAGAGTGGTGAAAATCATTAACATCCGATGGTTTTTCGTTGATGCCATAGTGTTTATTCAATGCACATTAACTGTTGACACTGATAGACGTTCAGTTCGTGAGGGGTGAAGGTCTTGTCCCGTTGGCGAACATACTCGTAGTATTTGTCACCCGATTTAATGGTGACCTATTTTATCGCGTTATAATGGTTTCACAGAAAATATTATTGTAGTATTTCTTGAACATATGTTAATTTGTATAATATGACAATTTCTGAGAGCTTAACGAAAAAATACCTCCGCGAGAACAGTAAATCGATATGAAATTTTATGGTGAATGGCGCCTGCAATCTTATCTACATTTCGCATTCCAACTCGAGGAGGAACACGCTTAGATAATATATGGGAAGTTTTAATTGCGAAAATGGAATATGTATCTCGTTATTTGGTTATCAACGTTCTATAGAAAAAGAATATAACTACGAGTTACAAAAGTATTTGAGGTAAAAAGATGAGTAAGTAGGCAGAGTGTGCATGAAACTGAAAACTTTTTATGAACCTTTTTGTCTACAATACAATTTGACTGGTGTTCTTGGTTGATATATGACGAAATTACAAGTGTTTATTTAGTTATTTTTCTATAGGAATCATTCACATTTATTTATGAAATGTAGCTGAATATAATTAAAGTATTATCACCTCATTAAATATTGCATAATGTGGATGTAGTGCTGTGTTCGTATGAAAGCTTGAAGAGGGCGTCAAAATAATCATAAATCAATGGTATTTTATGGTACATAAAATACAGTACAATTTATAACATTAAATTCAGACACCAATTTTATTTTTATACTAGCAGTGTAATATGTATGTCAGAAGTCTGTAGTTAAACAAAATTACTGGACGAAAAACTAATACACTTACGCAAATCCAGCTAACTCCAGAACAAAGTTGTTGAACGTAAATAAGCCATGTCGATAAAATATTCTGTCTCGTACCGGTTACCTGAGCGAGAGAGAGCAAAATGTTTTAGAATTAATCGCCGATTTCACTATCCGGAAACGGAATAAATCTTTTCACCCACCAGAAAACTGGTAGTTTACCGGCGACTCTCTTTCATTTCTGTTTGTTTCCGAGATAACAGTTTCGCGCACTTCCTTTAGAGATGACTAACGCGTGACTAGGCCGAGGTACGGAAGCCCTGAGAAACTTCTCCCCTAAATACGGAGTTATACGTGAGCGGAAATGGGAATGAATGCGCAGCGGCTGGGAACATGACTGCACTATTTACGACTTCCTCTGAGAGCCGCGCTCTGCTTGCTAGGAAGTAGAGCCGAGGGTCAAGGTTAAAGGTGCCACCAGATGCCTTCAGTCCTCCACGTACCGTAGCCTACTCTCCATACACAATCCCAGGACAACAATCTTCGGACTTTAAGAAAAGTAACGGAAGTATGCGTCAGTATTGAATATTTGAACAAAAATTTCCTTGTTCCACAAAAAATATTATTTCTCAGTTTAGTTTGAACCATGACCTGAAATAATCTAGAAATTTATAATTATAATTTATGATCCTTCAATTAAACCAATTTCATTTTTTCTGTGCGTTTTAATCTCTTGAATAGTTTGCTGCAAAGCTCCAGCTCTCCATTTCCTGAGCCAATTAATCTCTTAATATCAACATCTCTCTTAAAAAGTAATTTTTCAGTATCTAATCTTTGTTTTCCTTTACAATTCTTTTCCTCAACTGTTACTTCAGGTCTTGCAATTCTTTTCTTCGACTGTCCCTTCATTAAGAAACTAAAAACCTTTCCAAGTATTAAAATGTAATCCACCATTCAATCCCCTCTTTCTGAAATACTTTTCCAAAAATTTCTTTCCAAATCTATTTCAAAACACTAATTTCGTACTACATCTTTCCATTTAATTTTTCAGCATCCTTGTACCACACTACAATTAAAATGTTTCATTTTGTCTTTTTCGTCGCATACATTTAGGTTTTCTGCCAATGTTGGTGTTCTTACGAAATCATTCTTGCTGCAACAATTAATTCTAGCTTTTCTTCCTAACAACAGACTTCTTTTACTGTGGGTACGTCCCATCTTATTTTTATGTTTAAATACTGTTACCGTCATCCTTTCAGCAACAATAATGACTTTTGTCTTACTTTCATTCGTTCCGAGCTCAGACACTTTTTTCCAGTAATGTTTTCCCTCACCGATTAGTAATTTCTCAATATTTTTAACCTTTTCTATTGATAATGCCCAGCTAATTGCAACATATCGAAAGATTAAAAATCCTCTCTCTGTTGCTTAATTTATTTCCCTACATAAAACCTTAATATCAACAGAGGTACCGATACCGAATGCGGGTGAGGATAGATCTCCCAAACCCTATCGCCCCATTAGCCTCCTGCTGATGCTGTCAAGTGTTCGAGCGGGTTTACCAAAAAAGGCTACCTACGATTATCGATAGCTAAGACTGCTGCAGCATGAGCAATTTGGTTTCCAATAAAAGCATTCCACACCACATCAGCTGCTCCGCCTTCGAACATCGCGAAAACTTTGGCGCAGTCCTGTTTGACGTCAGCCGCGCCTTTGATTCGATGTGGCACCAAGACCTCCTCTACAAGCTGCTTGCGCATGGGGTCTCACTTTACTGAGGACTTACCTTGAAGGACGGACATTCCGAGTAGTGATGGCGTCAGTTCATCAGTGAAGAACACCTTCGCAGGTGTCCCGCAATACTCTGTTATCGGTCCGATGCTCTACAACCTGTCTACAGCAAATATTACTAGTACGGCACGGGTTCAGAAAGCTCTCTACGTCGACGGCACTGCCTTGTATTCCTGCGAACTAGATTGCAACAAGCTTGCAACAATATCCAACAATGGGTAACCAAATGGTGATTAGCCTTTAACGCGCCTAAGAGCCAGGAGATCATTTTGATCAGAAAGAAAGCACCTCACTTAATGTCTCTGATCCTCTTTGGGAACAACATAAATTGGATCCCTACAGTCACTTACCTAGGTGTCAAAATGGACAAGAGGATGACGTGAAAGCCCCACGTCTCCAGCGTGTGCGGAAAGGCTATAGGGAGACCCAGAACTCTATACTCTGTCCTCAACCTCACGTCAGCACTGAGGACCGGTCCTAGGAATCCACCTCTACATTGGCCTCGTAATATGCAGCAGACGTTTGGGGCAACACTGCCGTCTCCAACCTCCAACTGCTGCATGCAATCCAGAACGCATACCATCTACCACGAGACACATGGGTGTATGTCCTCCAATCCAAATAAGTGGTCCACCTCTATTTCGCAAAAGATTCGAGAAGTAGGCGGCCCAATTTCACACTACAAACCAAGAGTCTACCAACCATCTGATAGCAGCTCCTGGAGCAGAACCAATATATGACAACACTCTAAGGTAGCCAAGGAAATTCCTGGAAAAACCAATGAAGAAATAACCAGAATCAGACTATGAAATAAACTACCAGATATAACAAATCCTGACAGAAGCACACAATCTTAGGATAATCACTAAGTATCAATGGAAGGAGGACGCACTATACGCACAAAAACTTCCCCACAACCAGGGACCAAAGATTTCCCAGTTATGATGTCAAGACAGAAAGGTAGACAACAAACATGCCTCAAAAACCTTTTTAGAGGACTTTTGTAAGGAGTGCAGTCTGACTTTTGACTTTATTGGGCTGCTCAGCTAGTACAGAGATTGGATGTATGAAAGTCATCTGAAGATTTATTTATAAAGAACTTTGAGTAAAGCCAACATCATTTGAAGCAGAAGTAAAGGGGGATTGAAGGCCAGCTTAGTTCAAGAAAGTCTAGCACTTCGGCTTGGCACTAAGTTTTAGAAATCGGGTACACTAGATACTTACCTTTCAGACAAGGAGAAAAAATTCACTGCCTTAGATCTTCCAGTCTGGGAAACACTCAGGTGCACCTTGTATGTAGTGTTTCCTTCTCTTTCATGCAGGCTATTTCCTAAGAGGCTTAACATCAAGCTGTAATGTCTATGAGTTTCTTTTTCTGAACTTACATGCAGAATAAAACACCTCTTAAATTATTCAGCTGTTTCATATATATATATATATGAATGCAGAATATGATATGTCAGCCTTTTCCAGAAAACTCCTACAATCCAATCTGGCAGCTACAAATGATTCCAGAGCCATCAACAGTAGAGAAGACAGCAAGCAGAAAACAAGAGACCTGGACCATACCAATTACCTTGTAAAGGGTTATAGTTTCTCACTCCTCTCTCTGACTATTGTATAAATTATTCTTATGTCTAGCTGTTTCAGACCCGACTAAAGTTTTGAACCTACTGTTCCATCTAAATTTACAAAAATCTTTCCTAAGTCCACAAATGCCAGTAAAGTATCCCTGCTGTCATTGATCTGTCTGGTGGAATCAGTGGTTAAAGAGTCTGAGGAGGAGTTCTAAAGGTCCCCAGTTCAAATCCCTGTCTCGGCAGGAATTTTCATAGGCACTTAACCTGGCCTTTACGTCTCGTACAGCTTGCTATGTAATATGAAGTATGCCAGAACACTTCAGTGGTTCGGATTCCACATTAAACTGTAGGTCCTTGTACCCTGTAGGATTACCGGGCTAGGTTAAGACAGCTGTGACAGGGTTGGAATGCGCAGCCAATAGAAACCCTGTCACCATGTCATTATGACCCCAAGGAATTATTATTACTGTCTGTCATTTCAATATTAATCTTAGTGCCAACACTTTTTTTTTTTTTTTTTTTTTACACTGGCTTTTCATAAACACAAAGATGACTTGAACATCTTTTCAATTTATGTCAAATTTATAGCAGGACAATGAATGACATGGTGCAGAGTAATGTGCAAGTCTTCTTTGAAGAACGACGGATACCACTGTTTCCCTGGCCTTCACGTTTGCCTGACACATTGCCATCGCACACGTCTGTGATATGGTCAGTCAAAAACTTGTTCAATCTGCTCCTCCTACAACCACTGTCGATGCTTTGTGGGCACACCTATAAACTGTGTGGCATTGTGTTGCCCAGCAGCATGTCCAGATGGCCTCTGATTCCATGCCGCAACGTTTAGAGATCCAGATTGCAGCACGAGCGAACACCACACCCTACTGAATTTTTATGATCAAAGTGCATGTAAATTCCTCAATTCTAATCATTTCTGTGTTGTAATGTCCCTAATCTATGCAATAAATTTCATTGTAATCATATGTCTCATTGGTGATGCAATTTTCACAAACAATAGTGTATTTTGAACAAAATTGTTTTATTACTCCCAGTACACAAGTATTTGGTGGATATGGTTTCCAGTGATATGTTTCTATAGAATTAAATGAGGAGGATATTTCCAAAAAGCAGAAGCTCCATCACAATAAATATAAAATTACTAAGTTATGATAAGCCACAACACAAGCTTAATACGTTCAGGCCGAAACTGTGATCCTCTCATTAATTTCACAAAATATTACTATATCACCATCTCAATTTCAAGAGGTAACTAGAAACAATTGTAAACAAAACATAAGAAAAACAGCCCCATTTGATGAGATTAGAAAATGGCTTCAAATTGATATAAGAAAAAAGTTTCGACATTTTACATTATATACCCACTGGATTGCACAGATTTTCCTGTTTGTTCCACGGTTTGTATAAACTTCGATACATAAAAAAAATACATTTCCTCCTTTCATTTCCATAAATACTAATCCAAAAATTCTTTCAAAATTTAAAGTGATAAACAGTCTGCTAAAGTTCACAAGGAAACACTACTTTCCAAAATAACTAGATGAGTGATTTTAACAAATTTGTAACTTCAGCAGATTATCATTCAAAAGAGAATTTCATTTAGGTAATATGCATGTTAGAAATATTTTCTTTGAAAATTAAAAAATTGTTCAGATACAAAATAATTTTTTCAACTGATGTTTTTGTGAATATAATTTAACTCTCTGCTTACAGAACCCACAGCAAGCAGTAATTCCTCATAAAAGATTTTGTTGTTTTCGCAGCCATCATATTAATATAATATAATTTGTTTACGGGATTAATGCTGCATTGAAATACTTCTACTTCTTCTTCTTCCCAACTTTTTGACCAGGTCTTAGGTCTTCTTCAGGGGCCATCTGCCGAGTCTGCTACAGACTGTGAGCTACTGGAGACTGGTGTGCTGGCTGTTTGAGTATTTGTTCTGTCGATTGTTTGACAATATCGATTACCCAGAAATATTCTTTTTATGATTTAATATCAGTGGTTCCAGAGTTAATTATTTATCTAACACACATTTCCAAGTCTAGCTAAGACCATAACCACCATCCTTGTTGAGGTTGTTAGGCTGTCTGATTATTTCAATAGCCTCTCGTACTGGGAAAATACAAGAGTGCTAGCTAAAACTCAAGGTTTTCTACAAAGAAAAGAAGAAATATGTGAACAACCAGCGCACCAGTCTCCATCAGATCACAGTCTGTCGCAGAATAGGTAGACGGTCTCTGAAGAAGACCTAAGCCCTGATCGAAACGTTGGGAAGAAGAAGAAGTAGCATTAATCCCATAAGCAAATTATATTATAATAGTAGTTTCTCATGTTTAAGTTCTTTATGCCCTTTCTCATTGGAATCTCATACTTCTGTTTTCATTTAAATAACTTGTGCACTACATCACACACATCTCACAGTATAAAATCATTACTCAATCACTTATTTTTATTTTCATAGTTTACACATCTTGGAATAAATGGAAGTAGCACACAATCAACTATTCCTGAAAGGATGATGGGACTCCCAAATAATATTAGCCTAAAACAAAAAAATTTGAATTTTTATCCTTTCGTCTGTGCTGTGCACAAAACTTGATAAACTGCCATAAAAATGTTTGAATATTGACCTTAACACAAATTTCCTTGGTATTAAAACATGAAAATGCACTGTAGAGCGAACAAAATTCAAGTAGTGATTATGATCTTACAAATCAGAAATGTTTTACTTAAACTGAACCAATACAAGTTCATTTACTGAAGGAATACATATGACATAATACTTGAAATCTCTTAACATGCAGTTTTGTCAAAGGTACTAACAAATTAATGAATTCCTCAAGCACTTGGCTTATACGTCAGAAATTTCTACATTCCCAGTTTTAGTCTTGCTTCAGAAGACAGTAACCCACCTGCGTGTCATTGTAGATCGAGAAGCCATCAGACGGTAGACACGGCTCAAGGTTGACACCAATAGAGTCATCCGCTGACGTGATCTTGGTGCTGACCAGCGAACCTCTCTGGCACTGCATTCCTCTCGTTGTTTCATTTGAACAGTCCTTTTACAATGTAACAATATTTTCACATATGCATTATATTTTTCATCACAGATACAAGCTTTCCAAATATGTTAAATGAGACTTTCTGATGTTCTTGTATTGTTTCTGTTTCACTTTTTTCATCATGCATAATTTATAGTTTGGTCTGGTCTGTAACTTACAGCTATGATGCCTTAGTTTACTTGTGTCTAAATTAAAAAAATACACAAGTGACTGTGACAGATGCATCTTGTCTGTAGTGTTTTTTTTTTTGCTGATGATTTTATACCTTGTTAGCATCGAGGTCATTATAGGCAGGAAAGCCTGGAGGAAGGAACGGGTAGGAGTTTGGCCATGGCCTTTTGAAGGAACCACCTCAGTATTGGCCTGGAGTGATTTGTCAAAGCCATGGAAAAACCCAAATCTGGATGATTGGACAGGAATTTGAAACCGCGTCCCCCTGAATGTGAGGCCAAAGTATTACCGCTCACACACCACTCTCGGTCAATGAGGACACAAGAAGGTGAACTTACCATTAAAAATATAACACTATGTTAGTCCATTCTTTACACAGAGTGTCTCAAGTCAAACCAGTCTGGTGATAAACAATCAACTAAGTCAACACTAGGGTTGCAACGGATGTCATCTTTGGGGATGTTTAATGCTTGACATCTGACAAAGTAGATGTTTAGTGGCAGTGGATGCGGATGTGGAAAAATAAATATATGATTATTTAAATTTTAATATTTTATCAAAAATAAATTTAAAATCAAATTAAGTATATATTTTATGCCTAATTCTATCTTTTTTCACAAGTAAATTCTATTTCCATATTCATTTATTTTTGGCTCATCTTTCATCAACAAAAAAAACATGGGATGATTTCACAATTGAATTAAATTATTTACATAATTACACACACCTCTAGAAACTAATCTTTGTCATATGAACTTGCAGAGTTTGAGCCTCGACTGATTCAAGAGTGAAGCACAAGGCCACGCTACCAAGAAATTCCGTGCTCACTTTTTTTTTTTAACTTATGACCATACGCCTCATCAGTTTCGAGGTCATGAGAGGCATGAAAGGATTGGGGCTAGGAATGGGAAGGAATTTGGCCATGGACTTTAAGGAAACATTTGCCTGGAGTGATTTGGGGAAACCATGGAAAACCCAAATCTGTATGACTGGACGGGGATTTGAACCGGCATCCTCCTGAAGGTGAGGCAAGTCCGTTAACACTCACCCACCATGTTCAGTTCTGTACTCATCACCTGCCTTCCCACCGCTCTAGAACACAAGATATGATTTTCGATAAAAGAACTCATGATGGGCCGTGAAAGGCGTTACAGAACTACATGTAGGATGTGTTGGATGTTGTTGGACTCCCAGACAACCAAAAAGGGTTCTTGCTGTCCAACAAGCAATAGAAATTGGAGGAAGCTATTGGAGGAAACATCCTACGAGAGTGTGATAAGGACACCTTGTGTCATGAGGAAGTACAAGTGGAAAGGATTGTTTGGAACATCTTGTTGGACCCCTTCTAGTAGCGTGAATGGGTGAGCGCATCCTAAAGCAGTTCTACAATAATGTCCTATAAGTTGGACTGTGAACAGGCTGCTTTACTTTACATGCAAGTTCAAACTTGTAAATTCGTCACTTAGGTAATAACACCATCCAGTTCATTGCTACTTTTATTACAAGATTGTCAGAAAAAGAAACACCACTTTTTTTGTTAGCTTAGTGACAATTGGCAGAATCTCGTACAAAGAGAAAACAATAATATATATTCCACTAAACTAATTACTGAATAACAATAGGTTTTTCTTCAACTACTCCCACTCAGGTGTCAAACATTAAGTGTAACATGGTTATTTCGCAACCACTAAAATGATGAGACGTATTACACATTTTACAGGCTGTTTCACTAACACAGTAATCACAAATTAAAATATAATCTTATAAGTCTGCCAATTACCAGACTTTTTTATAGCTTTGTTTAGAATGAGAAAAAGCATAAACGCGAGGTTATGTTAGTACAATCCATCACAGTGTTTATACCAGGTTGTGCAATAGTACAAATATGCAGGTCAATAGATATAAAATTAATTTTTAAAAACATCTTCTACAGTGCAACATTTATTGTACCATTCTAATATACTTCCTGGCATCTTTAAAGGTTGAAATGGAGGTTTGTTTCTATCACTGGCTAAGATCATTTGTTATTTCTATACCATAGTCTTCCAAAGCCCACGTTCATTGCTTTCGACCTTTGCTTTAAAGGTCGAACATTGAGTAAAAGTTATGGTTGCAGAAGCTATATTCTGCAAAACTGGCACAGTGAAGCCACAGGACATCTACACACAAGGTAAACTGCATTTGTAGTGTTCAAGGTAAAAAAATCAGTATGCTACAATTTTCTGATGACACTGTCTTGTTAGTAGAACTTACTGACGATAATGAGAAGTTACTGAATGGAATGAACAAAATACTGAAGGTAGATTTTGGACTAAATATAAACCAAAGCAAGACAAAACTGATGAAATGCAGTGGAAATGATACCAATCACAGTAGATTAAATATAAAGATTGGATTGACTGCAACAGTAGAAGTAAGTGAATTTTGCTACTTGTGAAGCAAAATTACAACCAATGGCTGAAGCAGAAATGATGTTAAAAGCAGAATAGCACTAGTAAAAAAGAGCCTTCATGAAAAAGAGAAATCTTTTAGCTTCAAATGGTGATCTAGGACTTAGTAAAAACTTTTTTAAACTCTTTGTATGGAGCACAGAACTTTATGGTAGTGAAGCATGGACTTTAGGAATAACAGAAAGAAAAAGTTGAAGCATCTGAAATGTGGTACTACAGAAGAATGTTGAAAATTAAGTGGACAAGCAAAGTATGAAATGAACGAGTTTTGGAAATGACTGGTGAGGAAAGAAGTTAGTGGAAGAATGGTAGTCATATTTTGAGACATGACGGACTGATTAATTTGGTTGTGGAGGAAACAGTAAAAGTTAAGAACTGTAGAGGAAGACAGAGATTAGAAGATATGAAACAAATAATTGAAGACTTGGTTGTAAAGGTTATGAAGATATGAAAAGGTTAGCACAAGATAGAGAGATAGGAAAGGGTTGAGGACTGCATCAAACCAGTTGAAAGACTGGTGACAACAAAAAAAGAGGTTATAACCTTTAGGTATCATACGACTATTAAATATTTCTCTCTTGAGGGTAGCCATGCAGGAGCTTTCCTTTTCTACATCTGACTGCAGAGCACAATTCAAACTATTTTAGTATCTTAACAACCACTCCCTTTAACTCCTTCATATAGTTCTTCTCCACTTCCACTCATCAATAAGTGGTTTACCAGATTACTTGTAAGCATTAATCGTACCAACTTGCGAAAAAAACATACACATGAAAACCAGCATAAGACAGTAGCATAAGACAGTATCAATTTACATAATAACACTTCATCGATAAAATAATCAACAACGGTTCATTCCCCCTTCCGTTATAAACACACACCACCATCATCATCAACCAATAACCACCATTCCCAAACAGGCGTCTCGTACTAACAGGAACCCAGAACCTTCATACGCTGGTCAGCTCTTGTTTCTCTCCCTCTTCAGATGTTGTGGCAAATCCATAAACTGTAGCCCTTTTCTTGTCATTCATAGGTTGAGAACATGAAAATATATCAGTGTCATTCATTTATGAGGAATAATTTTTTTCAGTATTTAATTATGTAACCAGGTTTATTGACTCTGAGGTTTTTAATTTATTTATTTTTTATTGTCTTGTTACTTTAGCTGGTGTTCTTTCTGTCATTGAGTATCTCTTACAGATAGCCTCCGAATTTTATTTTATATTTCACAGATTTCTTTAGACTCCATTGTTTTATTTTGAACATTGATAGGTATTCTTCCAAATTCTGGGATGTCTTCCTGAATATATACTGCATTGAATGGCTTAGGGTCCATACTAAACAATTGTGTTTTTCTGGAGGAGTAATCTTGACATCCGGCTTTGCTAGAATTGTACTTAGTACTTCCCTGGGCGGTATTTATAAGATATACACTGCAACATGTTTTGTCCACATCCAGATTGATTAGTTTTTTTTCACAAGAAAAATGGTGTATAAGCATATCTGTGTCCCTATAAGTGTCACATCTAGCGGTTGCCTTAAGATGTATCCTTTGTAGCTTCTCGTTGGTAGACAGGGTCTCGTTGACTACTTTGTACCACAGGGTTTGGTTATCAGATGGAATTGTCCTATTGAAAATGTTTCTCCACACGTTTTTCCAGTTAATATCTGGGTATTTATTTTCATTTTTGTTGCCATGTTTATGAGCCATCACGATTGTGTATATCTCTTTGGTATTCATGCTGCTATGATGTAAGTGCATTTGAGGAAATAAAACCTGATATGATGGAATGATTTATTGATGTGGTCTATCCCCACAGGTGCCATTGTACTCACTGGTTTATAGTGTTCCAGTAGTTGAGCCGTAATGATTTCTTTGTTTTCAGAAAAAAAATTTATTGCTTGTATGAACATCGCATTTGCTTTGATTCTTGTGTCTTTAAACTCCTCTCATCTTTTGTAACGACCATAAATCTTTAAGCTGGGAAGCCTGAACAACATACATAAACACATTTACCTCTTTACTTATTTTTCATGTGTGGTGTAGCATTTGATTACTGGAGTCATATGGCTGAACAACTGTAATGGAAACAAACAGAGCATTAATTTCACAACTTCTGGATGAACCAAAGTGCAAAAGTGGGAAAAAATCCCAGAGTTCCAAGTGCTTACAATTGTGCAGAATAATCTTTCATAATGTAGATGACTAAAGGAGACCTACATCCTAAAACATGTTCATGGAATTCATAAGCTGTACACAACAGAAACAGATTCACTGGTAAATTTACAGATTAATGAACTTTCAAAATGCTGACACATCCTTGATATAACCTAACTTGTCTATAGATCTCACTTTATTGAGACCTATTACCACTGAGCCACTATACTGTTCAGTAACTGTTAACTTTGAATATGATACAAACACAATTTACTACCGAAAAAAAAGTTCCAAGTGTAACTACAATATTAAATCTAAATGAAAATTAAATAATGAAGGTTACTTGTAATAAATTCATAGGTATAAGTAAATAAAAAATTAAAATTGAAACCAATAATTTAGCCCCCCCCCCCAACAAAAAAAAAAATCTTTAAAATTTTCACTCAGAATAATTTAAGGAATAGATCACTTTTATAAAGTATTAAAGTTCCTAGTTTTTTGTGCTATACCTCCCAAATTTTTTAGGTGTTTTTGCACTTTCAGAATACCATTTAAATCCCTTTCTACCTTAAGCAGCAAATGATTCTGAATGTTTCAATCTCAGTGCTTAAGGCAACACCATTGTTAGTTGTACAGAGAGGGTAAGAAGAGCCTAAGCTTCTCTATTTGTTGTTTTTTTTTTCTAGCACAAAAAATAAAAATAAAAATTGTTTGCATTAGATACAGCCAATGATAAAATGTTCCATGGAAATAATGTTATGATGTGAATAATAGTTAAATTTGTCATTGTTATGCAAAGCTATAAATTTTAATCAATTATGACAAATGTTATTAGTATATACAGCAATGTCATGCACCATTCCATTAGTCTCAATTTTCTATCAGATGGGATCAAAGAAAATATTGCCAACCTGTTCTACTAGCCACACCAAAAGTTTAAAGCTGTCTATAATATTCTTATAAACGGCTTTTAACTAACAAGAAATTTAATTTCTGCAGTGATAACATTGGTATCATAACATCATTAGTTAAAAACCAGGAATAAATCAAACACAACAATGAGTCAAATTAAAAATCTTGCTAATACTACCAAATTGAAGGCCAATATTCAATTAACTTACCACCTCAACACTGGAAAATTTGTTTATTATGCTTCTTGGGGGAGATTCTAAACAACTAGTTAAGAAACAAGAAAGAGAAATTGTGATATATTGTAGGAATAACAAATATAACTGTAGTTATTGGTGGTGAGCAACATGGGACACAAAGATAAGTCAAAACATTAATAAGAAATACAGACTTTTCTTCAATAAAAATTTTCCAGCTGATGAAACTGAGCAATTTTAATCCCCCATTTTCCCCCTCATAATATCAAAGTTTCAATGTTGTGCATTTCAAATTAGAAGTGATTTTTTGATGTGCTGTTTTGTAAATTATTATTTGTTTCAATTGTCTTTGGACCAGTTTATGAAATGCATGATACAAAATGTTTATTATCTTTAGTGCCTTTTAACCCAAAGTTAATTTTTATTAATTATCTCTCAGCTCAATATCTCCAATAAAAATTTTACCCATCTCATTTTCCATCCCTTCTGGCCTTGGCTTTTCCTCACTCAGTTCCTATGATACTGCAGACATGTAATCAACATGCCTTGTTGATAAATGGATTGTCTACAGGAAAAACTTCTTTGGATGCCATCATTAGATATGAAGAATTATACTGTAATGTCAAAAAGAACAAGTGATGGCAGCATTATAATATTAAATGTACAGAAAGATTCAAGTGTCCTTAAATTCTCAAATGGTCTATTGCAGTTTGTGTATTTCTCTCCTTTATTCCAGCCTAAGATAATTTTACTACATAAATAGAAACTATCAAACATTTTCAAGATTGGTATACATTTTACACACTCAAACACACACAATGACAATCAGCATTTAACTTTTTTTATATATAATGCAAAATATTTTCCGGTTACACTGAATTCGTTAGGAGAAAAATGACTTCAGAGAGCCAATAAAATTCCAATTCTCCCCCACCCACCACACCTCCTACCACCATCATCCCTACTCTGTCTACAATGGTCACCTTTTGGTTCGGTTATATGTTGAGTTTTGGTGTGCACACATATGATCCCCTTGCTATGTCTCATCACTTTACATAAATCAGATCATCATCATCATTTTCCAACTCCGGTCTCCCAGGTGCTGGTCATGAGCACTCTCCACTTCTTCCTGTCCATGAATAGGTAATGTTCATGAATAGTCCTCTAATTAAGCTCAATGTCTTCCAGATCCTTCTTGATTTGATCCATCCATTTCTTTTTGGGCCTTCCCACATGTCTTTTCTCTCTAATGTTCATATTAAAGTAGGCCTTTGCTTTTCTTTCTTCCTCAATCGTTTGAACATGTGTATTCCAACTCAGGCAAAAATGCTGTAAGGATTTTGCTACACTGATGTTTATACCAGACTCTGCACAATTGGTTTCATTCCTTACTTTTTCCTTTCCTGTCCTCTGAAGCATGGTACACATCATTTCAGAGGCTTGAAGTCTATTGTCTTTTCTGGATAGAGTATATGTCTCTAATGTGTAAGTCAGTACAGGGATGTAATAGCAGGGGCTTAGCTCCTATGGGGCTAGGTGGTGCAGTGCACCGGGGCCCCTACGCTCAGGGGGCACCAAGCGCATTTCAGAGGCCCACCAGCCTTCATGGCAAACTGGTGACCTTTTTTTTTTTTTTTAGCTCTACAGTCATCTAAGGGGGCCCTGAAACACAGGAAGCCCCTCACTAAGGGCCTTCTTCACTGCTCAGGGGGGCCCCTAAGCACAACTGAAGGGCCCCATCCTCAGCTCAGGAGGCCCTTACCAGCAACACAAAGCAAAAAAAAAAAAAAGGTAGGTCGCCCATCTGGCCTGAGGGCCCAAAATAAATTTTTTGAACCGGGGCCCTTGTTGACCTAGCTACGCCACTGTGTAATAGGTATTGAATATTGTATTTTTGCACTTTCTGTCCACTTTGTTGTCCCACAATAGGGTTCTCACTTGGTTATAAAAGTTTTCTGCATAATTGTTTCTATTTGTAATCTCACATTTATTGGTATTGTCTTTGCTCAGAGTATCACCAAGATATTTGAAATGGTCAACATTTTGGAGTTGTTGATTGTTTAGGTAAATATGGATTAGAAGTCCATGTACCTGTTGCCATAATCAGCACCTTACTCTGGCTGATTTTCAGTTACTGGATGTGATGAGCTTAAGTAAAACAAAGTGGAAAAGTACAGAAAAAAAATCTTAAGCCATGGATACACCCTGTAGTGGAGTGTAAAATGGAAAGAGTCACAAAATGGAGTTGGTATTACATGTATCAGATATCATACTGAAATATTTTAATATGTGATTTTGTATCATTTCTGTTTGTTCCGTCTCAACTTTCTTCTTTTCTGGTAAGTAATGGGTCTACTCTTGCTAACATTTTTATTAACTTTGCTCTTCTAAATTTCTGAGATACTAAAGGGTTAAAAAAATGTGAAGTTGATGCCAACATAACTCTAACAGCTATTTCTGGTGTTCAACAGTAGAGAAAATTCATTTGGTTCATTTGAATTTAAACACAAGTGATCTAATTGAAATTGACAGTCATTCACTCTCATTAAATGAGCTATACAAACATGCTTATGGAAAGAGACACTACTTCACATCAGCTCATGATTAGTACATCAGTAAATGTTTCATATTCTTCAAATAGTGAAACACAAAGTACCTACATTTATTTTTCAAGAAATTTATTCGTCATTACAAGTAGTAAACCTTTTTAATTTACTTGAAATCCATTACTTTAGCTCTAAAGCAAAGGAATTTTCTTAAATAGTGTAGCTACATTTGTTCTAAAAGACTGCATAGATTACCATACACACAAAATTAATGAGGAATTGATTTCAACAAATTAAATTAATGTATCAATTTATTCTTTCTGAGGGTGCTTCTAATATACTATTTAGTGTGATACCTCGACAGTGCCATACTTCTATTATGAAGATAAAATTTTAGAAATCTGCTAGTTTCCATTCTTTCTAGATGTTCTACCTTCTGCTGTTTGTGCCTGTATCTAACGCTGTGATATTTGCAGCTTCTATTATAGTGGTATATGCATTCTTCTTCTGGTCCCTATCTGTTTCAGATGTCGGCAACCATCTTGGCTGTCTTGTCTCTCAGATTAGCTCTGCAGTTGTCTTGGAGGTCCATGTTCTCAGATTTTTTAGCCAGGAATTGTTTCATCTACCAGCAATTCTCTTTCCTGGTATTTTGCCCTGAAGAACAGACGGCAGGGTTTTGTGATGGCTATTGTTCCTCATGATGTGGCCAAGGTACTGCAGCTTCCGCGTTTTTATGGTGGTCAATAATTCCATATTCTTTTCATTTATTGGAGCACTTCAGCAATTGTGGTGTGGTCTGTCCATGGTATCTTCAACATTCTTCAATAAAGCCACAATTCGAAAGCTTCTAATCTTTTACTTATAGTTTCCATTAATGTCCACATTTCAACACCATACAGGAGGACAGAGAACACATAGCATCACAGTAGTCTCGTCTTCTTGTTAATCGATAAATTATGATTTTTAAAAATATTATTCATTTTATTGTAAGTAGTCCTGGCTTTACCAATATGTCAATTTACTTTATCACATGGATCCCACTGGATATTTACTGTGGTTCCAAGATACGTATACCTTGATACAGATTCAATAATGTTCTGGTTAATCATAATATGGCATTGGGAGTTGAGATTTTTGTCTATGAGCATTACTTTTTTCTTATTTATATTATACTATCAAGTCCATATTCATGGCTGCTTTATGACACTCTATCTATAAAATATTGTAAAATTTCCTGACTGTGTCATCCATGTGGTGAATGTTATTTATCCAGTTTCCATTCAAGAACACTCTTATCTCCACATTACTCAATGCCTCCCAAAAGATATACTCTGAATAGATGTTAAATAATACAGGGGACAGTATACAACCTTGTCTTACACCACGGAGAATTTTTACTTCATCTGTATTTTCTCCATCCATTCTCACTCGAGCAGACTGGTTCCAATACAGATTCTCAGATCTTTGTCATCCAAGCCAAAGCCTTTTAAAATTTCTATCATTTTCTGATGCTTTCCCTATCAATCGGCTTCTGATAATCTATAGATCAAGCATAGACATCACAATTTATATCTCTGCAGCACTGAAATAGTATTTGGATGCTGAATAGAGCTTCCATGTTCCAACTGCATTTCTGAATCCAAACTGTGTAGGTGATACATATTCTTCACAGAGCGTATATATCCTTTGGTCAACAACTTTCAGAAATAAGGATAATCGTTCTGTAGTCACCAGATGACTTAGCTCCGGGAATACTGCCAGAGTTGCAGATGTCATTGAACACTGAGGTCAACCACTGTCTTCATCAAGATGTTTAATAGAATTCTGCATTTATCTTCTCGAGGCCTGGAGTTTTATCATCTTTAATTATTTTTATTGCAGCTTGTGCCTCAGACAGTAAAAGCTTGGACAGATAGGGGGAAGATGGGGGTGTAGGGAAATTGCCACCGGAGCCTGTGCTCCATTGCCATTAAATTAAGTTAAAAAATTTCACATTCAAACTGTGGAGGTTCCGGGCAGCTATCTGAGAACACTTGTTCTATGTCTCCTCCATGCATCTCTGATATCTTGAGAATCAACGATGATTTTTTCCTCATTATCCACCAGTTTATTCACTGCATTAGGTTTACCTCTGCCTGTTACCTCTATAATTTTCCTATGGAAATTGAAATTGTCATACTTCAACTGTAGAACCTCTTTTTCAGCAGTTAATTTGCTGGTGGCGGGAACAGTCGAAGGTACGAACTGTAGAGGAAGACAGAGATTAGAATATATGAAGCAGAGGACGTGGGTTGTAAGGGATATGTAGAGATGAAGAGGTTGGCACAAGATAGGAGGGGGTGGAGGATGGCATCAAACCAGTAGAAAGACTGATGACAGAAAAAAAATCTGATGATCTTACTGATGCTTTTAAATTCATCAATATTACTTTTTATAGACCTTCTTTTCTCCATCATGTCAAGAATCTCATCAGTCATCCGTGTCTTCTTTTAACAAAATCTGATTTCAGGTGTTCATTTTTAACAGTTAATATTATTGAATTCAGTTTTTAAATTTTTAATTGGTGTGTAAAGTACAAAACACGTTTTCATTTCATTATTGAGATATTCCTCAACATACCTTCTAATGGGGGGGCTCTTTTAATTTCCAAATATCAGTATTCATGAGAGTCTTTTTTGTAAATTTTTTGATCCTAATTTTAAGACATTGACTAATGGATTATGATTGGAGTGAATTTCAGCACTAGGGTAAATTTTCACTGAAGTACAGCTGTTCTTGTATCTTTTGTTTACTAGGATATAATCACTCTGATTTCTGATGGTGTTTTCAGGTGAATCTCTGGGATAACTCCAGGTGTATCTCCGTATACTTCTCTTTCCTGCCACAACTACATAACATAGACCTTTGGTGTTTGTGTGTGGTAGTAGATTTTTTTTTTTTTTTTTTTGTAACAGTTTAACGTCCCTTTCTAACAACGTGGTCTTTAGAGACGGGAAAGGATGGGGGCAAGGAATAGGAAGGAATTCGGCCATGGCCTTTTGAAGGAAGCATCCTGGCATTTGCCTGGAGTGATTTGAGGAAACCATGGAAAACCCAAATCTGGATGCCCGGACGGGGATTCGAACCACCGTCCTCCCGAATGCAAGGCCAGAATGCTAACTGTTACACCACCACGCTCGGTATGTGCTTATCTTCATTACCTCTAACACATTTATCTTGCAAGAGAAATTTATGAACTAGCTCACTAATAGCTTTATCTTTTGCTGGTTGTTGTCTATGTCTTTTGAGAAGTCATATTCTAGATGTTACCAGAATGTGATAAGAGGTTATATCTCATCTTCTAAAATGGTTTTCATTAATGGATTTGACATACAATTATGGAAACTTTCTGCTAGTGAGGCTGGAAAGTCAGGGCCAAAGATACACGATCAACTCTTGATCTTAGCCGAGGAATGTTGGCCAATCTTTGTACAGCGAACCTGGAACATTTGGTGACATGGATGAATGCAAGAGTGTTACCCAATAAAAAGCTTTATTTTTGAACATTCTGGAAATTCTGTTCACATGTGGCCTGGAAAATGTTATGATTGGCGGTTTGAGAGGAAACTGGAAAGAGAGGGGCAGAAATTATCTTCCAAAGCGGGATATGGGTCTTGAGATTCTAACCATCATAGCATGTGGTCAGAGATCATGAGCTGGTACTACAGACTTCTAATTGAACGATTTGTAACCCACATCAGTTGTGTGGGCTGACGACTACAGATGAGTCATTGCACTGCTGACAATTTCTGCTGTAACGAAAATGGTAAAGTGCTTTATAGTTTGCCGGACACAGTGTTTAGCACTGTTCACTCATGCAACTCACCCTGTAATGCTTCAAGTATAGGAACCCCATCCTCGAACAACTTGTAAGTCTGAGCTAAGATATTACAGCTGAGAGAAAACTTTTACTAGCAAGAATGAACTATAGTGCTCACACTTTTGAATTAATATGACATACGGCAAACCATATAACCCTGCCTGTCTACTTGCATTGTAAAATCATTCTTGTATGCTTTTAATGTCCTTTTTTCTTATTTGGAGGTGATAAATTTTTGTAAAGTCACATTAAAATGAGAATTAAGTTTTTGGCATTTTATGGCCTTTTCTATAGGGCAAGGTGTTGATTTTCAATTTTATATTGCTTATGTATATACCTAACGTTAATACACCTTTGTCCGTTGGCCATATATTCATCTATGAAATAAATTGGTCACCTCTTTCACTATTAATTAAATAGACATTATTAATTAATTAAAATAGGACCACCTAAACCCTATTCTATTACAACATCTATTATCATCATTCCAGACAGTTTCCATTAATTTTGTGTGACAAAACTGTAAAGCAACTACTAAGGTACGTCATTTAAGTTTTTTTTTGTAATCTCATACACAGCTATATCTACACATTTTATCTTTATTTATGGCAATTATCATGTTCTTTATTTCTAATTGACCTGGCATTACAAGCAGGAATATGTAAGCTTTCTGAAGAAACAAACTGAATCATAGTTTGATCTTTACTCGACAGAGGGACCGGCCCTGTGCAAAACCCTCAGACTGGAGGACTAGGGTCAGGGTTACCCACCATGGCTGGAAAGTCCCCATTTTAAGGTGCAAGTGTTCTTACTTTCATCCTCTCCCATTAGTTAAATTCCAACTCAAATGTATTTTCCAGGTGATGCAGTTTTTGCCTTCAGAGATGTAGGAGTAGGGTATCCTGGCAGTACTGCCAAGAGGTCAAAGGTGAATTTATCAAGATCTCACTGTCTTGAAGCTTTCAGACACAGAACAGGACACCTGAGGCCAAGTCACACTTTGGCCCCCAAAAACTAAAATAATAATAAATGAAATAAAATTGGTAGCTGCTTCGTATTTAATTTATTTAAAACTAGCTCGTACCCGCGACTTCGTACGCGTGGATTAAGAATTTTTTGCCAGAATTGAATATAGAAAGTTGTTGGTAACAAAGGATTGGACGCAAACAACACCGCGATGGCATAATATGACAGGAAAGCTATCACTATATCACTCTACCGTCGAACCAGTCTCTTGAAGAGAATCAGTTTCCAACACATTTCTGTCACCATTCGATAAGGTCTCAAAATTTCGTGACTGCAACTATTAAACATACCGGAGAAAATGTCCTGTGCCCTTCATACTGATTTTCTTGTCAAATTCTGTAAACATCGATATAGCCATTTGGTCATCAAAACGTAACAAAAAGACAGAGACTTACTTCCGTATTTATAGTATTATTACAGCGGTTCACACTCTCTCTCTCTCTCTCTCTCTCTCTCTCTCTGACTGCGAACAACCCCTGAGGAATCATTATAATGTAAAAAAGTGTACAGCTACAGCATTGCAAGACTACCTACGATTTGCTTCGCATTGCACCCCTAACTTTATGATATCTACAGTTTAACACTCAATCCGAATAACCTACGGCCCAGGCATGACTCTTACGATCAAAAACAATTTTTTTAAATCTTAGCCTCCACGGAGATTTGAACCGGAGACCACGACCCAAACATTTGTAAGCAAGCGGTTTAACCACTTTTTTTAATTCTTTTTTTTTTTTGGCCTCCTTCCCCCCCTTCAGCCCTGCCTTTTGCTCGCCAGTGGTTGGCTCTTTGCCTGGCTCTATACCTTTTTATAATAAAATTTGGGTTTCAATGTTCTCTTTTCCTGATTTGTGGTGTTTAGTGGTGTTTAGTGGTGTTTTCCATCAATTGGATGTTTTGTTTTTTGAGGTTCTTTATGATTTTAATATTTGGTACAGTTAGGTTCCCCTCGTGCCTTTGATTCAAAAAGTCTCTCTTTGGGTCTAGGCGGGGTTTATAAACAGTTTTATTTGGTTAAATTGTGATCATTGGAATGATTCTGTCATTATTATATCGAGCATCCGTGCGAAGTCCTTTTTATAATTTTGAGTTTGGATAATTTCGTAATATACAGTATTCATATATGCTATATATTCGTCGTAAGTACTCTTTTCCGTTTGTAGCATATAAGTTAGGGTATTGCCTAGTATCCATTGTACCGTGTTGTGTTTCATTTCAGGATATCTCATTTTCTCAGGTTTCAGTATTTCCTGGATGCTCACGGTTAAAGGTGATGTTCTGTCAAGGAAGGCTATTCTTCTTCTTGCCCAAGTCCATATTTTCTGGTTTTGGTTACACGTTATTCTGTGTATCAGGGTGTCAGTATTTCCGCAATTTCTGCACCTGTCATTCGGGGATAGATGTATTTCTGTTGGTTGAGATTTTTTCATTTACGACGTCATACCACAAGGATTGTGTTTTAGTGTTTTATTCGTTATATTTTTCCAGATGTTGCTCCAGTTGTATTGTGGATTTTTAATTTCGATTTTATTTCTGTGGTTAGATGTGTTGATTATTTTGTAGATTTCTTTTGTTGTCTTGTTGTACAGGGTGCATCCTTTGGTTTTTGCATAAGTTGTTTCTAGGTGAAATTTTCTCATGTGTGGTAAGGTGAACTTTATCGAGGCCATGTTGAAAGGTATTTCCTCAGTGCCTGGTTTTGTTTCGTTAATCAAGTTATTTGTTGGGCCATTTGGGTCATTTACCGCTGTCGTTATGGTTCTTTTGAGGAATAATGCGCAGCATCTTTCGCATACGCTTATCATTCCTATGCCTCCTTTACCTAGGGGTAGAGTCATTGTTTTGAACGCTGTTTTGAAGATCTTACCCCTGCTTGCAAACCACCCGAGCAGATTCTGTATCCGATCTGCAATTGTGTCGGGTATCGGCAGTACTTGGGTGATGTAGACCATTTTACTCAATAAAGATACTTGTGCGACTTTAGCCTTCTGTATTGCATCCAGATCTCTATCACAGTGCATGTTTATAACAGCCCTAATTTTTGGTAGTGTTATGAGCCAGTTTTTAGTTATTGTTTTCATAATGTTCTTTTGAAAAATAATGCCTAATGTCTTATGTTCTTCTACTTGCTCGTACCAGATGTCTGTTGGAGGTGGGATCTCTGCCTCACTTATTTGGAGCAGTGCAGTTTTCTTTGGGTTAAGTTTTGCGCCTGTTGCTTCCGTGAACGTTGTGATTACTTTCCCGCGTTTTTTTGGATGTCCTCCGCTGAAGTTTCGGCTATACAAATGTCGTCTGCGTATCCTCTGCATGTAAATTTGTATCCGATTAGATAAATGCCTGTTAAATTTTGGTGACATTTCTCAAGCAGGGGTTCCGTTGCCAGTGCGTACAGGATCATTGATAGCGGGCATCCTTGTCTTATCGATCTTTCTATCTTGACGGGCGCTGACAGGTGTCCGTTTATAAGAAGTTTTGAATGTGTGTTTGTAATTATTTGCTTTATTACTTCCACGAATGGGGAGCCAAATCCTTTATGTTCCATTATTTTTAAGAGGTAATTATGTTCAATTCGGTCAAATGCTTTATCAAAATCGAGGAATAGTAGAGCTGATGGCGTTTGTTTTTCTGCATTTATTCTAATGATATCACGATATTCACACACAGTATTTAAGATGCTACGTCCGAGAATAGCACTGGTTTGATGAGGTCCTAAGAATTTTCTCCATGAGGGGTTCCAGTCTAGTTTTGAGGATTCTCGTTAGTATTTTAAAGTCTGAATTTAACAAAGTTATTGGTCGTATTTCATTGATTTGTTTGATCTGGTTGCCTTTGGGTACTAGCACTATGATGCCCTCTGTGAGGCGGTGGGAAGATTTTCCTCTGTCCATAAGTCGTTTAGAATATCTGTTAACTTATTTCTTAGCATGGGCCAGTTATGAATATAAAATTCTATGGGTAAGCCCATCCGGTCCTGGGGATTTCCCTCTTGCTGCTTTGTTTATCGATGTATGAATTTCATCCTGGTCAAAAATTCTTGTTAGAGTTGCCGATTCTTCCACACTTGCTGTGTTACTTGAGTTGGATATTAAATCGGCGATTGCCGCCGTACTAGTTGGAGTTGACTTAAAAATATTTTTATAGTGCGTGGTAATTTCTTTAATTATATCTCTTCCGTCCTTGATGTTTTCTCCATTTTCTTTAATTATATTGGTTATTAAAGTTTTTTTACTCCTTTTTGTGCTCCTTATAAGGTGGTACAAGGCTGCCATTTCTTTGGTTGCGACGTCAGCCGGTTTTGAAGTTGTCAGGAGCTTGTTTGCTTGCATATTTTGTAATGATAGGATCTTGGCTTTGTATTTTTTTATTTTTATATTAGTATCGACAGTTATGGTGGGCTCTTGGTATAATTCCTTGATGCATCTGTAATAATACTCAATTGTGCCCTTCATCCAATAGTTCTTTTGTGTCCCCCAGGAGATTAAGGTTCGTTTTAGTTTCGGTTTCACATGTTCAACCCACCAAGATAGTGTGCTTTTATATTTTTTACAGTTTTTTAGACATTCGTCCCAGACACTTTTGATTTCTTCGTCTAGCGCCGGGTCTTCAAGCATAGAGATGTTACATTTCCAGAATCCTTTGCCTCTGCTAACTAGCTGCCTCTGCATGTTGACAGTGCATTGCATACTGTTGTGATCTGAAAAGCTTAGAGGAAAAATGTTTGCACTGGTTGTTTTGGTTCGGAGAGTCTCCGTTACATAGATCCTGTCGAGTCGGCTTGCCGAGTTGTTTGAGACATATGTGTAGGCTTTGGCATTTCCGTGAATGCATTCCCATGCGTCGTGAAAGTCCATCCCTCGAATGAGGTTAGTCAGCTCCCTGCACCCATTGAAATTTGGGATTTGATCTTTTTGGCTTAGTACACAATTAAAGTCGCCTCCCATTATTATTGCGCCTGTGGTATTTCGCAGGAGATAGGGTAGCTCTGTTTTGTAGAAGTATGCTCTTTGGGCTCGATTATTATTGCCAGAGGGGGCGTAAACATTGATTATTCGCGTGTTATTTATTGTAGTTGCAATGGCCCTGCCGTTTGTTAATGTGTCTGTACTAACCGTCTCAATTCCCTCTCTAATCACGAGGGCCGTTCCCGTGTTGGTTTCTTTGGAGTAGTTGATTATTCCATCGTATCCAGGGATGTTTAGTTCGGTAAAAGTCACTTCTTGTAACATTGTGATGTCAATACTGTTTTGTTTAATATAATCCGCTAAGCATTTTATTTTGAATGGCGTAATTACTCTGTTCATATTTACAGTTGCGATGCTATAACTTTGATTGCTTGTCATTGGTTATTTTACGTCTCATCAGATCCCTCCATTACTTTCCTCGTACCAGCTGTCTTTACTGAGGAGTTTTGGTTTATCTTCTTCTCTTATCTTCTGATCGTTTACGTATTTTGGTGTGTCTTGTCCTTCATTTCTCGCTTTGGTTGTTTCTTCTTCTTCTTCTTCTTCTTGTCTTGATTTGGCGTTATTTGTTGTTTGTTCTACTTTCTCTGCTATTCTTTTTACCTGGTTTGCCGTGAATTTCAAGTCGTTCACTGAGAGCTCGGCGTTTTTTTGCTATGTATTGACTTGCGGTATTGGCACCATCCTTATTTGCAATTCTGCTAGATTGTCTTGTTATTCTCTTCTCGCTTATTTCTTTCTCGGCTTTGTTATTGATCGTTGAGCTGTGCATTTCAATCCGTTGTTTTGTTTCTGAATCTTCTTCTGCCTGGTGAGTTGTTTTATTTGTAAATGTTTCTATGTGTATGACATGTTCTGGGATACTCTCTTCTTCTATTTCTTTTTCATGTAATTTCTGTTCTGGTTCTTGTTCTTCATTTTCCTCTTCTTCTTGTCCAGATTTTTCGGCTTGTGTTTCCTGTTTCCCGCCGTGCTGTTCCGAGTTGTCCTCTACAACGATCTCCATGTTTTCCGTGTTTTCCAACGTTTCTGTGTGTGGCTCACATGCTGATGTTACAGTGTGGCCTATGTTTATGCTGTTGACTTGTGCCGTGGCTTCTGCATAAGACGCTGTGTTGCTACTTTCCTTACTCGCTTCCGCGATTGTAGCATTTGCTGTTATAGTTTCTGATGTTGACAATTTTGCTCTTGGAAGTTGTAATGGTCGGCGTTTTGTACACTCAGATCTTAGATGTCCTGGTTCATTGCAAACAGAGCATGTGCAGCGGTTGTCCCTCATATATTATTAATGCTTTGAAACCCTGTATCATTATATAGGAAGGTATATGTTTTTTTAAATCAATTTTCACACACCGTATGCCGTTGTTTGCTTGGAATCTGAACTTTGGGCTCTATTTTTCGTCCGTCGCCGTTATTATTTCACCATAGTTTCGGATTGCTGCTGTTACACTAGCGTTACTAATTTCAAATGGTACATTAAAAACTCTTACTGATCGTAGCCCCAGCCCTACGTGGCTTATATATACGGTACTTACGGTTCCATCTGGGTTCTGGTAGTCGGCTTTCCCTCCAGTTTTCTCTACGATAGTATTGCATAAGTTGTCATTTGTCATTTTAACGTATACTGCAGAAGTCAAGAAGTCCATTTGGATTCCATATACATCTGCGTCTGTCAAGTTGAATTTTTCATACAGCCATTCATGGAAGTCATATGCACGTGGTCTTGTCTCCTTTGTGTCGAACGCGAATTTCAGTGTATTCTTTCGTATCGTCGATTCCATTTTCACTATCGTAAACCACAAGCTAAGTTTTCACTGATACACTCACTGAACCTCGCTTGAGGAAAGTATCGAGCAACCGCACGTGACGGCGGCTCGATGCGAACTGTCCACTGAGCTGTCTGACCGATACACAGAAAAGCAGTATACAGACGTCCATATCCAAACGTCTGTCTATCACCATTCAGTAGTATTTAGAAATTATAAGACAACATGTATTATTTATACAGATAATTTTTCAACCAAATGTAGACAGTATTTTTCTCCTTTTTCAAAGGATAAGTGTGCAAAGTTTCATCAAGATAGGATGAAAACAGTGGATTTGTATGAAGAACAAACAAACAAATATACATATATTCATCTTTAGATATATAGATATAATGCTTTGATATGAACCTCTACAAAATTTATATAATAAAATGAGAGGCAAAACAATTTAATGAGGAGACAAGACCTGTGATTGAAGTGTGATATTATCAATGTTGCAATTAACATTACTTAACAATAATCAAATTAAAATTTTGAGGATTTCATCCATTATTCCAGCCCAATATTTTTTATTTACTGTACAGAGATAAAAATATAATTTTTAATGATAATATGTCAGGAGAGGAATTTAACAATTTCGGTATAAATGTACAAAGTCTTTCTAGTTGTATATTTATAAATTTTTCTTTGTAAACTTCTTCTTCTTAGCATATATCCTACATTGTAGAGTATACTCTCTTAGATATCTTCTATTTAAGCTGATCTTGTACATCCTCAGGAGAGGCATTCACTAGCCACACGCCCTGCTGCAAGGTATCTAGCCAGTGCTTCCTGGGTTGCCCTCATAGTCTTCGGCCCTCATGACTTTTATCAAGTGTAGTACTCACAACTAAGAGTTTTTTTGTGCAGTACATGGCTGTACCATCACACATACATTTCCTGAGGGATTGGAGCCACACCAAATAACACCCAAACATTGTCATTCATGATGTGGTCCTATCCAGTAAGTCCCTGCAGCCATCAAATCATCGTCATTTCCATTAGATGCAGCTGTTGCACATGTCTTTTCATAACAGGCCAACAGTCTATTGCATACAGTGCCACTAGTCTAGGTTCCTGCCAGTGGTCTTTCCATTATCAACAATTTGTATCCTACACCAATATCCTTGGATTTTGAGCCAGTCAACTAGGTTTCTTGGTTGCAGGCTTTATCTATTCACTGGATCTCCAACACATCAGCAAGCTCTTGGCTTCAACCCTTAAGAGTACTGATGTTAATGGTAGTCATTCTGATCTGTTTGACTCACTTCTTCATCCCAACCCATCCTTGAGTAAACAGTAGCTAGCCCTAAACCATTTCTCACACAAATCAGGCGATACTGGTGTGTATCACTTACAGCATGGAATGTTCTAACAGTTACCATAATATTGCATCATGATTCAACATTTAAATCTCAGCTCACTAGTTGCTGAGTCTCACACCACAAGCATTTTAGAGCTAGTGCCAGTATGTAATTCAGGCTCCCTAACATGGGATACAGAACCTGATTGTAGCTGCCAACTCCAGGTCAAATATTACAATAGTTTTGGTCTGCTCTGAGCATTTCATTTCCCCCATACTCCCATACCTGGGAGGCATTGCCGACGCTGCCATGTGGGGAGGCTCCTGATGGGGAACTAGCAACATCAGGAAACTAACCGAGCTAAATTATTATTTAAACACAATATTTTGGTGGCACTATTCTCCATTGCCATCTTCAGGTGCATATTGAATAAATCGAAAGACTTTAAGCTTTCAGCTTGTTTTGAGTGCTTTGTTGAAGGACTGAAATAGTAATGGCAGAAAAAGTCTCAGACTTTATTAGCAACTCACAAAGCACAAAACATAGAGCATTAACAACAAACAACCTCAGTAATTGGTATCTATGCATATTTCAGTTGGAAACCACAACCCCAATTAACAAGACCAAATACGAGGTGAGTCTCAAACTCATCTGTAATAAAGCTGTTCCAAGAGCTTCTAGTGCGAGCCAGTACCATGGTTATTTCAAAATTGAAGCTATGCCCTAGTTCAAAACAGTGTTCTGCCACCACAGATTTGTCCCCCAAGCAGACATGTCAAGCCTGTACCACAATCACAAGGAGTGCTATAAACTCCCAGTGGAGAGTGCAAAATGTTCTTTGGTTTTGGTGGTGGTAGGAAAATCATCTTAATACCATTTCTTGTCAGAACCTTCCCAACCCTCAATGTTGTTGCACCAGAGTATAGCAAGAAAGCTAAGTGATTGCAGCTTTTAGTACTGTGTTTCACTTCCTGGAATGCCAGTCATATTTGGTGTTCACTGAACCCATTCTGCCTGAAGATATTACATAAATATTCTATCTGACAAGGTAGGCTGTCCTAGTCACATATTGCCCTTGGCCTGAGGAACAGAGTATTGAGCACAGTCTTGCATTGTGCCAGTTGATGATGACTGTGTTTAAGTACTGGTCCATATGTGTAGGCTTTCTATACACAGTGTGTCACAAAGGTCCATTAGATTTCTTTTCAATAAAGGCAGGCAGCCTTCCTTTTCCACTTCCATCATGAACTTGATATTTGTGTTGATGCTGTTACAGTGAAGGAGAAACCCATTAAGACTGTCTCTACCATGGAGCCAAATGACAGAAGTATCATGCATGTACCTGCAAAAGGCACTGAGCTTCATGGAAACACTTGTCAATGCTTTCTCCTCAAAATCTTTCATGAAGAAATTAGCTATCACAGGTGACAAAGAACTGCCCATGTCTACTTCATTAATTTGTTCATAGTAGTGCCCATATCATATAAGAAGAACAACGATTGTAGTGTGTGGCAGAACAATTCAACTAACCTGGAATCAAAAGTGTTTTTGTAGTAGAGACAGCATATCATGCAGAGGAACCCTGGTGAAAAGCAAAACCATATCAAAGCTCACCATCAATTACATTTACAGAGCCAAAGTTCCTTAAAGACGTTAATATATCCCGCAGAATTTGTCACAAGGTGAGGACATCTTCCAGCAATTGGTGGCAACAAGTCAGTTAGGTATAGAGACAGATAATAAGGGTCAGATCTGACAGTACTCACTACAAGTCATTATGATATTCCCTGTTTATGGATAAATATCAATATAAACATCTCAGCACAATATTTGCTAGTAAACTCAATTTGTCAGGACATATTGGGAAGGTAGTAGCTAGTAGATTCAAAACCATTCATTTAATGGAGAGGGTGATAACGGGGTGTACAAGAAAAGTGAAAGAATTGAGTTACGCAGCCTTGGTCAGACCATTACTGAATACAATGGTAAAGTATGGAACTCACATTTTGAACAACAAACACACAATTTGCAGGGGGTGCAAAGAAAGGCAGCTAGATATGTTTGTTAAAATTACCACAGAACACAGTAAGTGATATGATACAGAAGCTGGATTTTGATTCATTGGATGTCAGGAGATGGGTCAAGAGTGCTGTTAATGTATAAGGCATATATTGGTGATGGAGGTTTGGGTGGATGTTGTTAGAACAATTGGGTGTAGCGCATGGAAGAGAAAAGGTGACCAAGACAACAAGCTGACAAGCTGACAAATGATTTCAGGCTTAAGGAAGTAGGAAATTTTTATGTTTTAGGTACGGATGTTGGGGATTGGAAAATTTAGCAATTTAAAATAAAAATTTGAAAGGAGCAAAAGTAGTTTGGTGATGATGCCATCAATGAATTTTAAGATTTAAAAAAATAATAAATCAAGGAATAAGGAAATTAGATCTGTAAGATATATACTCCATCATAATTAAAATACTTAATTAAAATAGGTTAGGATAGTGAAAAACAATCCATCACTTACCACAGTTGAAGACAGAAGGGTCAAACGAACACAAGAAAACACACACACACAAACACAAAACACAAATATTGGTTCATAACCTTAATTGTGTAGGTGGTGAGACATATGGCAGTGGGAAAATATGTACACATCAGGACCTATGATACGAATCAAATGGTATGTCTTGATGCGCAAACATTTTCCCTCTTCTCTATGTCTCACCTTTTGCTTGGTTAAGGTAACAAACCAAAATATTGTGAAGAGTGTATTTTGTGTGTGTGTGTGTGTGCATGTTTTCTTATGCTAGCATGGCCCTCCTGCCTTTCTCTGTGGTAAATGATTGGTCCCTTCTCCTATCTTATTTTCAGTGCTTAGCAGCAGTTTCATTGCCATAATTATCTACTTAATTCTTCTATCATATTGAAATCTGTATCATCTCTTTGAAAAAATATCAACAGGTGTGCTATGTAAGAGGCATTGCTGCTATCATTTAAAGCAACTGAAGATGCCTCAAAACTAGAAAACCTTTTTTAGGACTTCAAATGTACATTTTTTTATGGTTTTTTTTTTTTTGAACTACCACAAAGTTGGCTTTGACAGAATACTTTGGTGCTCCACTCTTTCCTTGTTGATCATTTGTTGCTGTGTATCCAAATTCTTCTGCAACTTTTGTTTTCATCTTTTTGTAGTTGCCCATGAATTTTTTGGCTCTCTACATGTCTTGAAGTAAAGTGTCTCTGGAAATTATATTCTTTGTTGGCAGATTTGTTGCACAGCAGATACACAGGTAAGACTTTATTCATAATAAAATAATAATCTTTGATCAAGTTGTCATGAAACTGAAGTTTCCTTGCGCCTATTTTTTTTTTTTTTTTTTAGTTCTGTTCTTTTTTCTTTTGACCCAACCCCAGACATTTCCCTAAATTTATGAGTGATTTTCAGAACTGCCAAATAAAATTGTCTTTTACATTGCTGGTTCTAAACTGATTACTAGATTGTAACATGTCCAAACCCATCACTTGTCAGAGTGGAAAATAGAACTCGGTGGGAGACTGTTTAATATGATCTGTGCAAGCTATATGATGTCAGTTTAAAGTGAGTTAGTAGAACACTCCATATTTGCTCCCACCATGAATCATAAAACCTTCGCTGAAATAGCTTGTGTGCTGTATCAAAATAAACAGAGGATTGGATCCAGCGCAGAGACTTAGGTTCTCCTTAAGTGCTATAAAACAACATCCCGACTGATTTTCTTTGCAATAAAATGACTAAATTGAGGTTGCGCATTATCCTATAGCATAATTACTTTCTTTCATTTCTTCTGACATTTATTGTACAATTCATGATGAAGCATATAAATTTACTACACATTAAAGAATGTCAATCAAAATGCATCTACATAGTTCCCAGTTTTACCTGCAAACTGCACTGTCTTGCATACTTTTCTGTCAGTGAGTTCAACTGATGTCATTCCAAACTTTATTTCTGGTTCCTAATAATAGAACCATGATTTGCCAACTGCCATTGTACATCACATTAATTACCCTCAATTCAGTATCCCAAAGAAGATGTTAACTTATGATTTTTCTGCAATTTTTTATTAGGAAAAAGAAACACTTTGTGGCAACCAGAAAGAACAAACTTTTTGATAATCAAGCTTGCAAACGTATACTGCACTACAATGTTCCCTGTGTCCAGATATGCTACAATTTCATTTGTAGAGACAAATCTGCCTTTCTTAATAGTGTCAACAAATCATTACATGCTATATTCAGTAAGAATTTGCCACAATTTCATTCACAGTGTTAAATCTGTCCTTCTTAATGACAACAAAATCTTGCTCCGTGTTTTATTCAGTGGAAGGAATTAATTTTATTTTTATTTTTTCTTCCAGTTTTCATTAGAAGTGGGAGAGGATAGGGTGAAAGGAATAGGAAGGAATTTGGCCAGAGTCTTTTGCAACCACCATCCCAGCATTTGCCTGCAGTGACTTCTGGAAACCATGCAAAACCAAAATTTGTATGGCCCAATGGGGATTTAAACCCACATCCTCCTGATTGCCACTCAGAGTCTTTAAACCCTCCTACTGAACTCGGTGAGGTAGTTAAAGTTTATCAACCAAAGGACTTGTCTTGGATGTTCTCGCTTCTATCTAGGAAATCTTTTACAAAGTGTATAACACTGCCAGTGTATATCTATGCCTCCATGTGTAACTGAATCAAGCAGTAAATTACCTGCTTAATCAGGAGTTTAATGATGAATTGTTAAAATGAGTAATCATTATCCACCATTTTGTCTTTTAATTTATTTCATTGCAATTGAGAGCATGCTCTGGTGGCAATTTTCCTACACACACATCTTCCTCCCCCTTACTGGCACCCACCTACATTTGCCCTCCACAAATTTCAACTTTAAATTCGTTCAACATTTTTGGTAAATTATTCATCATTTCTCTTGGTAACTTATTCCAATCCCCGACACTCATACCTAAAAAAGAAAATCTTCCTACGCCCTTGTGCCTGAAATCTAGTACCAACTTGTGGCCATGGTCATCTTTTCCCCTCCATGCTTTACTTTCATTCTTACACCAATATCTCCGCATGCCTCATCACCAATATACAACTTGTACACTCCCTTGACCCTCTTCATCCTCCTCCTGTCTTGCAATGAATCCCATTACAGCTCTTTTATCATATCTGTTACTGATTGCATCCTGCGGTAATTACCAGAAACAAATCTAGCAGCCATTTTTTGTACCCTCTCCAACTTCTGTATTCGATGCTCAAAATATGGGTCTCATACTACAATACCATATTCAAGCAATGGTCTGACCAAAGTTTTGCAACCCAATTGATTTACTTCTCTTGTACATCCCCTCATCACTCTCTCCAACAAGTGCATAATTTTGAACTACACATGACACAACTTACGCATTCACAGTAACCCAACACAGTGCAAAGTATGTAGATTGTGACAATACACCTAGATTTTCTACTATGATAGATTTGAATTGTAAAAAAGTATTGTTAATCAATTTAAAATTGACTCATACCTCAGCAAAAGTGAATATACTTCAAAGAAAAACTGAAAGTAAATAATGATTTATCAACTTCATTTTTACATATCTCAACAAATACAGCAATCAAAATTTTATTGCATATATGATGCCTTCATGAAAACCTTTTTCTCCTCTCATATTACCCCAAGTTCAATTAGTTTAACTCCTTACCTGTTATCAAATGTGATATTGTTCCATTCAGAACTTGGAATACTTAGTACAGGAGGTTTGTCTTGAGAGAGACTCTCGACAATGCTGAGAATTTCTTGCTCAATTTTCTTCATCACATGTAGTCTGAAAGGCATGATTTATTAAATTAATTTCACCAAATTATGCTTTATAGAATGTAACCATGAATATGAATCGAAAAGTAAACAAAATTTGTAGGAGAGAAGAAGAAAACCAGTTGAGGGTTGAGTATCAATACTAACAAAAGGTTACTTTAATTATCACGTCTATAACTCTGTGCTCACTCACTGGTCCTTGTTTGAAAGACTCACAATGGCCACATGATCATGTGGTGGGCTGGGGTGTGACCACAGTTTCCCCCCTGCCATATGTATCGCCTCTCACATGATAAAGACTCATGTCCAAACATTGTTTTTTCTTTGTTTGTGTCTTTTTTTGTGTTGCTGCTGCCACCCTCCTCCCTTAACTTTGCTGAGTGTTGGGTGTATTTTTCTTTTCTTTTCCATGTAAATATTTCCTAGCAACATTTCTTTCCTTTCATTATTACCTACATATATATATATATATATAATAAAGAAAATAAAAATTGAATATACATATAACCAACTAAATTAAAAAATAACAAGTGACAGGTTTAACATAGGTTTGGGCCAGGGGTGTGTCTAGTATCAAGAATATGCTTGTAGGATAGTTTCCATCTGCGGAGTTATGAAGGGGTAGTGGTGTTCTGAAAACCTCTAACAGCTCTAACTGTGAAACTGGTGTTGAGGTTGTTTGAATCATATGAGTTGGCATCAATTTCCACTGGTTGGTCAGGGTTGGAAGTATAAACTTTTTGCCTGTGGCCATTCATCCTGTACGATAGTTGTTGAGTGGTGAGGCCAATGTAGGAAGCAGTGCAATGGAGACATGTTAGTAAATCAAAGTTATGGGTATTATTTAATAACAATTCTGATTAGTTAAGAAACTGGGAAGAAATGACTCCATTCAACCCATCATTTTTCACTAGCTTAGAAGCTAGTATAAGAAAATATACCAAGAGTAAGTAAATAAAATACTCTCGATAATCATAATATTGAAAATGCTGCTAGGCAATGAAAATAAGGTAGCATAAGAAAAGTAAACCACTCACTCACCCAAGATGAAGGTAAGAATGCATAAACACATACATGTGGTGAATCTTTTTGTGTACCCATCTGTATCCCTTGTCATATGTCTCATCACTATACACAATTAAGGTTTAAACCAAAATATTGTAATACTTTTTCAAGTTTCTTTTGCACATTGCTACCCATCATCCATCATCTGAGATGAATTCTGAAGTGGCCAGAGAACCAACAGCTATTCTGTAAGCTCTGTTGCTGCACCTCTGTTTTATAGCATTCACTTTCATGCTGCTCCCCCTAGACTACCATCCTCCAGATACACCTTGCACATGGCTGTCTGATGTCAACACCCAGGAACAGTCATATGCCAGCTGCCAGTGGGAAAGCATGTACAAGGGTCTTTCAAAATTTCACCATGGCTGGTTTCTTTTAATACAGGGACTACTGCCTCTGTTGAAGGTATCATCTAGTATCAACAAATGTTTACTGCTTCTTTGGCTACTCAATCACAAAAATGAGAGAGGCTGTGCAATATCTTTACATTGTTAAATTTCACCTAGTAGCCATATACATGCTCAATGAACACCTAGCATGTTTACACTCATGCTTCTATTTGCACCGTGAGACACGTAGAGAGCGGTGGTATCACCTTGGGATAAGAGAGTCTTCACCCTGTAATGAGGATATAGTTCTTAATGGTTATTATTATTCTAATGGTTTTACTGGCTACCAGTTATTGTGCATCAGCATTTAATTGTGAAGTAATCTATTGTACTGTGGCACATGTATCCACAATCACAATGAGAGATAGCCAACAATGATCCCACTCATCCACATACTGTTGCAAATGGCAGCTGCCCCTAGCAGGGACAGTTTTAATGAGATCAATGTATTCATTGTATACAATTATGCTGCATTTGATTATTACTGATACTAAAAAACACAACTCTAACTAATCCTTAATATTTTTCATTTGTTATTTTTATCACATCTGACACTGATATCACTTCTATTAGATTTTTAAGATTTCAATCCTATACAACTTTTAATTCACAAATCTCTAAATTTTTCAAATTTATACATGACTGAACTGATTGACAATCATAGTAGGAAACACAAAATGAATGAAGAGGAAGTGCACTGTTTATATGTAAATGAATGGAAACTCAAGTAAAGAAAAATGTGAGTGTTGCAAATCAAATAAATGGTTGCATCTAGAATAGATGCAGCATACAATAAAATGTAATGTGATATTTCATTTCAATTTGATATATCAGACAGAAAAAAAAGAGGTGCATTTCTGCTATTGGTTGACTTTTCCTTTGCTAATATATTACAATACCTGACTTCCTTACCTACAAAAGAAAATTTTCCCTCACCTCAATCCTGAATGTCAGCTTGTTGTCACTGCCACTCCTTCTCTTCCATGAACTTCTCTTAATTCTTCTATTAACATCAATTGCAACCTCACTGTCAATCTACCCTTATACTCTCCCGTCACTCTCTTTACCTGTATCCTGCCTTCCAGTGAATCCCAACCAGCTTCTGTATGATATCTCTTACTGATTATGTTCTGCAGTAATTTCCACAAACAAAACTAGTTGCTTTTGCATACCTTCCAAACCCCAAAATATGGATTCAATACTACCCCACCATATACAAGCATTGGTCAGACCAAGGTTTTGTAACCCAATTCTCTTACTTCTCTCATACATTCGCCCATTACTGTTTCCAATAAATAAAGTATTTTAATTGTCTCATTACCACCCATGTCTTGCCCAAATGAGATTACTAACAAATGTTATGCAAAGATATTTACACTTGAGGGCAAGATTATTTAAAGTGATGTCACAAATCTATGAGATAGGAGATATAAAATTAAAGAGTAATCATCACACACTACGAAAACCTTATCATCAGTTTTCATACCAAAATTGCTAAATAAGATAATACATAGATCAATAGAAGGAAAAGTAAAACCATTTGAGAACTATCATGATTTCTTTTAAAACAGGGGGCACAAATTAAGCAATTATTGTAAGACAATTATCATTTGGGAGATAAACCCAGAATAATATTCTGGGGCAATTCTACCCATAGAGATAAAGTGTTCAGAGCCCAAAAGCATGTAATAAGAATAATGTGTGGGGGTTAGTAATAGAACTTCATGTAGAGAGCTGTTCAAGAAGTTAGGGATTTTAATATTAGCATCTGAATATATATACACATTAATGTCCTTTGTAGTCACAAATTATACTTTGTTTGAAACAAATAGTAAAATACACAATTACGGCACTAGAAGTAAAAATGATCTTCACAAGACTTACAAGTCATTGTCATTTGTTCAAAAAGGGGTCCGATATTCAGGGATACATATCTTCAATATGCTCCCAACACATATTAAATGTCTAGCAGATGATAAGAATAAATTCAGGAAAAAATTGAAAGAATTTTTAATTGACAACTCCTTCTACTCTGTCGAAGAATTTATTTCTAGGATCTCTTAAAAATAACTGCCAGTATCTTGTGTAAATATAGTTCAAATAATTAATTTACCATGTATGCTATGACTGTACATCTCCTGGTGTATGTATTTAGTTTGTTATGTAATTGTTTATAGTACCATATATGTTACGACTGTACATCTTGTGGTGTATGTATTATTTTGTTAATTTTTTTTTTAATGTACCATATATCCTATGACTGTACATCTTCTGGTGTATGTATTATTTTGTAATGGAAGTGTTTAATGTACCATGTATACTATGACTGTACATCTAGTGGTGTACTTATTATTTTGTTATGCAACTGTTTATCTGTAAATTGACAACTTTCCACATCCCACAGAGCCAGTCTCTTATATTGGGATCAATGGAAAATGAATGTATTGTATTGTATAAACAAGGTTGTATTACTGGTGTTTATAGGTTCAAAGAGGTGTTTATACAGTAACTCAGGAACATAAGGACAGAGAGTACAGACACAGAAATATTGTTAGTTTGTTGTGAAGAATATATTAATGTACAATGCCAAGAAAAACTTCAATCATTTATGAATGTATATTGATTTGACCTAAAACAGCTTCATATGTAAAATAGAATATATTTTGGTCATGGAATTTAGAGATTTTGAAGAGCAGAAAGAAGAATATTACATGCATTAAAATGTTTTACAAGAGAAGTTTATTGATCAAGTATGAGTGAAAATTTTCTGAAAATCTTAAGTGCAAATAATTGTTTATCGAGATACACAACAATCAGATCTTGAGATGGAGCAAAAAATAAAATGGAAAGTATCACTATTTATAAAACAGCTTTTGTGTGATGGTTGGATGAAGTTAAAGACAGGTGCATGACTTTCAAACATGCATATCATGAATTGGGTTGGCAGGTGCATTCTGAGAATATAGTTTAGTTGTGGTAGGTGCAGGATGGTATATACACACATTTGCATGGTGCTAAAAGTTTATACTAAAATTTTCATCCATCTATCACTAACATTCATCTGCATTCTATTTATTATATCAAACTTGGAGAGGGCAAGAGGATTAATCTGTTGTTTTTTGTTTGTTTTTTTTTACCTCAGCAGCTCTGCATCATAATCCCTAACTATCCCTTTAATAATCTGCACTTAAAAAAGTAACCTCCTAAAATTTTCTGTATTCACAGACTTACCTGAAAGCCTCACTGTCATCATTCCTAATTTCAGGTGGTCTCCACTTGACTTCATCTCGCAACTTCGTTGTCAATTGAGACAGTGCACCACTAAGCAAATCTTCAACTCTCAATTGAATGGAAGAACTGGAGAGCTAGAAATAAATGTTTCAAAACAAACTATAAGTAGATATTACAATCTAAAGACAAGTATAATAAGATCATTTAGAAGCATTTATATATTATAGATACAAGCAAATTATAATGTAACTAGCCTCAAAGCCCATCAAAATAATGGGTTTAATGGAGTGTTCTACAGTCGATTTATCTGCAGTAGCCTAAATAAATAGAATTGTAGATACGTAATGCTCCTCGCCTTATTTGTAATCATATATATTATTTCTATAAGGTATTTTTTTGTCACAAGGCTGTATCTTCCTTCATACTTAACCGAAATCATTGAATGAGGTGTCATATTAAAGCTTATGGTCCCCACTTCAGCCACATCACACTATAAGAAAGGAATTTTTGGAATTCGACCCTTAAAAGGCAAAAATGTCAATATTTCTAAAATGCTGTTTTCTGTGTTACAAGTCATTTATCTCCCTGGATATCGATCTGAAATCGTTTAATGAAGTATCATTTTAAAGATTAAGATTTCTGCTTTAGTGACGTCATATATTAACACAGAAATTTTTTGGAATTCGACCCTTAAAGGGCAAAAGGATCAATATTTTTGCAATTCGTTATTGTGTCACAAGCGATTTATCTCCCTTAAAACCTAACCGATATAGATAAATGAGGAATCATATTAAAGACTAAGGTCTCCGCCGTGGTAACACTATATTTTAAGAAAGGAATTTTTCGTAATTCGACCCTTAAAGGGCAAAAATGTTAATTTTTCTAAAATTAGTTTTTTATATCTTGAGCCATTTATCTCCCTGGATATCTAACAAAAATCTATAAATGAAGTAGGATTATAAGGAGTAATGTCTCAGCTTTGTGAAATCATATTTTAAGAAATAATTGTTTTGGAATTCAACCATTAAAGGGAAAAAGTATAAATTTTTCTATAACGCATTTTTGTGTCACGAGCGATTTATCTCCCTTATTATATAACCGATATAGATAAATGAGGTATCATATTAAATAATAAGGTCTCCGCCATGGTAACATTATATTTTAAGAAAGGAGTTTTTCGTAATTCGACCCTTAACGGGCAAAATTGTTAATTTTTCTAAAATTAATTTTTTGTGTCTTAAGCAATTTATCTCATTGGATATATAACCAAAATCGAAAAATCAAGTAAGATTATGAGGAGTAATGTCTCAGATTTGGTGACATCATATTTTAAGAAAGAATGTTTTTGGAATTCAACCCTTAAATGGAAAAAGTATAAATGCTTCTATAACGCATTTTTGTGTCACGTGCCATTTATTTCACTTGATATCCAACCGATATAGATAAATGAGGTATCATACTAAAGATTAACATCTCCGCCGTGGTAACATTATAATTTAAGATAGGAATTTTTCGTAATTCGACCCTTAAAGGGCAAAAATGACAATTTTTCTAAAATGTGTTTTTTGTGTCTCTAGCCATTTATCTCCCTGGATATACAACCAAAATCTATAAATGAAGTAGGAGTATGAAGAGTAATGACTCAGCTTTGGTGACATCATATTCAACCTCACTTTTCACTTAATTTTTTTTCGTGAAATTTTCGCATGGGTCGTCTAGTTTGTACTTATTTTGGTTGTAGTTTACACAGTAATACAGATGAAACTTCTACTGAATGAATGATATCAGAATTAGGGAACCAATTAAATTAAAAATAAATTAGGAATCCCAAAACCTTATGCTAAAGAGCGTGATATTGGTTTTATTCCTGGTCCAGGTCTCGTTCAGCATGATAAATACGGAACTAATTCCATCCATATAAAGTACCGTAACTTCAGTAACTCGGGGTTTATGAAAGCAGCTTAAATTATTTATAAAACTAAATTCATTGTGAATTATTCTGTGTCAGTTGTCATTCTGGTCCTGTCTGTATTTTGACGTAACCACAACTTCTACTAATATTGCTGTCCAAAGTTCATAGATTCTATGATCTGTGTAGGAATACATTCATTGTATTGCAATCTGAATTTGACCCACTGGAAATATTTACATGTGTCTCATATACAGTTGCATAGCTAGGTCAACAAGGGCCCCAGTGCAAAAAAATTATTTTGGGCCCTGAGGCCAGATGGGCGACCTTTTTTGTTGCTTTGTGTTGCTGGTGGTAGGGGCCCCTGACTTGTGCTTGTGGGCCCCCTGAGCAGTGAGGGGCTCCCTGATGTGTCACAGGGGTCCCCTTAGACAACGGTAGAGCTAAAAAAGGTCGCCAGTTTGCCGTGAAGGCCTGTGAGCCCTCTGAACTGCACGTTCACTCGGGGCCCCCTGAGGTATGCTTGGGGGCCCCATGAGCGTAGGGGCCCCAGTGCACTGCACCGCCTAGCCCTATGGTAGCTACGCCCCTGCTGATATAGTGAAATCAGTAATCAAAACAACTAATAATCAATATATTAATTTAAACACAATACATACCTTTATTTCAGTGTTTCGGCAAATCATTCCTTCCGATATACGAGGGTCGTTCAATAAGTAATGCAACACATTTTTTTTTCTCGGCCAATTTTGGTTGAAAAAATAGAACATTTTTTGTGGAATAATTTTAAACATTCCTGCTTCGTCTCGTGTAGTTTCATCAACTTCTGACGGGTGACAGCACTACACGGAGCTGTTAAAATGGTGTTTCTAATGAATGAGCATTACAAACAACGGGCAGTGATTGAGTTTCTTTTGGCGGAAAACCAATGCATCTCAGATATTCTTAGGCGCTTGCAGAATGTCTACGGTGATGCGGCAGTGGACATAAGCATGGTGAGTCATTGGGCAAAGTGTGTGTCATCATCGCCGCAAGATCTAGCAGTACTGTCTGATATATCCGTGTGCTGGCCAGCTGTGCAAAGCTGTGACTCCTGCAATGTCGGAGCGTGCAAAGACTCTCATTCTAGACGGATCACCATCAAACAACTCAGTGCTCAACATGACATCTCTGTTGGTGGTGCTGTCACAATTGTTCACCAGTTGGGATATTCAAAGGTTTGTTCCCGCTGGGTCCTTCGATGTCTAATTGAAGACCATAAAGAACAAAGGATAACCATCTGTGCAGAACTGCTTGCTCGTCATGAGACTGAGGGTGACCATTTCTTGTCAAACATTGTTACAGGCGATGAAACATGGGTTCATCACTTTGAACCCAAAACATAATGGCAATCAATGGAGTGTTGTCACACCCACTCCCCTACCAAGAAAAACTTTAAAGCCATATCCTCAGAAAGTAAAGTCATTGTTACAGTCTTCTGGGACACTGAAAGGGTTATTCTGGTCAATGTCCTCCCCTATGGTCAAATGATCAACTCTGAGGTGTATTGTGCTACTCTTCGAAAATTGCTTCAGCTTGTTCATAGGCACAGAAATCATAACAAACTTCTCTTTCTTCATGACAACGCAAGACCTCACACAAGTTTACGCACCAGAGAGGAGCGCTGTGCACAGTGCAGGCATACAGGCCGTCATTTCAAGGTGGCATAAAGCTGTAGCATTGAATGGAGATTATGCTGAAAAATAGTGTTGTGTAACTAAAAGATTGGGAAATAACAGGGTGTTTTTGAATGCTGAATAAAACAACCCCTGTTTCAGAAAAAAAAAAAGTATGTTGCATTACTTATTGAATGACCCTCACTTAAACTATCTATATTGGATACAAAGATCTTGTAAGCCTGTCAAGAACGACTTGCTGAAAGCAGTACTTTAACAATTCGTTTCTTCGCTAACTAAGTAAAAATTTCATCAAATAACAGTCATTATCTTGAAAATGATGTAACATAGTTATTTGTTAGTGTACTGTAACGACAGTATCGCTGTCCACAATGTATAAGAAAATTCTACATTGAACGAATTTTAGTTAAGAAAAATCAAATAATAATTAATATTTCGATTTCAATGAAATACATCCTTTTATTTCAGTGTTATTCAAGGATGCTTAGCTACATAGAATTTTTATTAAATTACTAGCCCGTACCAGCGACTTCGTACACGTGGATTAAGATTTTTTTTGACAGAATTAAATACAGAAAGTTGTTGGTAACGAAGGATTGGTCCCAAACAATATCGAGTTGGAATAATATGACAGGAAAGCTATCACTATATCATTGTACCGTCGAACCTGTCTCTTGAAGAGAATCAATTTCCAACATATTTCTGTCACCATTCGATAAGGTCTCAAAATTTTGTGTCTACAACTGTTAATCATACTGTAAAAAATATCTTGTACCCTTCATACAGATTTCCTTACAAAATTCCATCACAACGATATAGCCATTTAGTCGTCAAAACGTAACAAAAAGACAGAGACTTACTTCCGTATTTATAATAATAATACTGTGGTTCACACTCACACACTGACTGCGAACATCACCTGAGGGATCATTATAACATAAAAAAGTGTACACCTACAACATTGTAAGACTACCTACGATTTGCCTTGCATTGCACCCCTAACTTTCTAATATCTACAGTTAAACATTCAATCCGAATAACCTACGGCCCAGGCCTGACTCTTACGATCAAAAATAATTTTAAAAATCTTAGCCTCCGTGGAGATTTGAACTGGAGACCACGATGATCGTAAGCAAGCGCTTTAACCACTGAGTTGGCAGTCCAGTACACGGGAACACGGTACGTTGACGTCCACATCCAACGTGACTGTCTATCGCCGTATTTCGAAGTTATGAGACAACATGTGTTATTTATACACATAATTTTTCAACCAAATGTAGACAGTATTTTTCTCCTTGTTTCAAAGGATAAGTGTGAAAAGTTTCATCGAGATCGGATGAAAACTGTGGATTTGTATGAAGAACAAACAAACAAACAAACATTTATCTTTATATATAAAGATGTGCATATCCTCAAACATCACCATTCGTTTTTTGTTGGACAGCAGAGGCTAAAAGCATGATGCCAAAGTCCAACATCATAGAGTGATGTCATGGCATGACACAGTTACAAGATGACCAAAACTTGCATTTTGTAAGTATAGATACAAGAAGCTTTAAGGTTGTGAAACTAGCTAGGATGAAAAAAAATTTCCAAATTAAACATGATGAAAATTTGTTCAGTACATAAATAATAACTGGACAGTAATAGGGGCACTGAAATGATATTTTATAAGAGTAGAATTCCTGAAAAATTTCCCTCCCCACACAGTAATTTAGGAAAGTTAAAGATAAAAGTTTTGCTTGTAAATTTCTACATTCATACTCTGCAATTCACAAACATTGTGGGTGGCAGATGGTGCTAAGCACCAATCTTAATTCTGCGCATTCCAATCCCGAATAGCACGAGGAAAGAAAGAATACATAAAAGCATCAGTACGGCATCTTATTTCTTGAATCTTATCCCTCTGGTCATTCCGACCCAAATAGATCAGTGGAAGAAGTATCTCACTGCACTCGTAGGTCATAGAATTCCTCATATTCTGCAATAAATTTAAACGGAAATGACGATGTCTGTATTCCAAACCATCCCAGCCCAATCTATGTATCAATTCTGTGATGCTTTCATAAGGGCTGTAACAACCAGTCACGAATCCAGCGGCTCTCCCCTGTACCCTCTCCACTGAGTCAATCAGGCCCTTGTGATACGGATCCCAAACTCCACAACAGTAATCCAGATGCAGACGCACCAGTGCTTTGTATGCTATTTACTTTGTATGAGCATTACAATTCCTCAGAAAATAACCTATGAATCGTAATTTAAAATTAGCTTTGCCTAGGATGGAAGTTATGTGCAAGTCCCATTTCATGCTGCTTTGTACTATTACCCCCAGATACTTCAGGGAATAAACCATGTCGACAAATGAATTGTCAACTTTATACTTGTGTGTAAACTGTTTCTTTTTGTTACTTATTCGCATTGCCTTGCTTATTTTGCAATTAAGGGTAAGCTGCCATTTACGGCACCATTCGGAAATAGCATCCAAATCACACTGAATTTCTAAGCAATCGTCAGAGCACCTTAATTCCCTATAGATAACTGCATCATCTGCAAACAATTACAACCAGCATTTAACGTTGTCACCTAGATCGTTATAAAAATTAAGAAAAGAAGTGGTCCTTTTACACTTCCTTGAGGAATGCCGGAAGTAACATCTAGCTTAGAAGAGGCTTACCCATCAACAATGACATACTGTGATCGACCAGTTAGAAAATCATGTATCCATTCGCAAATCTGATCCGATATACCGTATGCTCGAATCTTTGCTAAAAGTCGGTTGTGTGGTACAATTTCCAGTGGATAATGTTAGCTATCAGCTGGATTATATCATTGTCAAACAGATATTCAGGAATCGAGTTCTAGACTGTAAAGCATATTCAGGAGCAGACATTGCATCTAACCACAATCTGATAATTATGAAGTGTTGGCAGAAATTCGAAAGAATAAAGAAGCAATACAAGCAAAACAGATTGGAAGTGAACAAATTGAAACACTCTAACATGATAGAAAAATTTGTAGACAGGGGGTAAGAAATAATTCTGAAAGGAGTTCAACTGAGGATGAATGGAATGCATAGAAAAGAGAAATAATCAAAGCTGGTAAAGAAACATTAGAAGTTTTGGAGTTGAGGTCAGAGAAGGTACAAAAATGATCAGGATAAAGTAAGAAGAGAGCAATACAGACAATTTACGCATAGAAATCACTTAAACAGGAAATAAAAAAAAGCAAAAGAATAATGATGGCATGAAAGTGTGAAAAAGTAGTCAAGGAAATTGTCGTATGTAAAGTTGATGTGGTATAAAGGAAAATCAAACAGAATTTTGGAGAAATGAAGAAAGGATGTATAAAAATTAAAGTTGCTAATTGGAAACTTCTTTTAAGCTCAGAAGATAGAGCTAACCAAAGCAAGGAATACATTGACAAGCAATATGTTGGGGTTGATTTGAACAACAGTGCACTGTGAAAAGAAAGTGGTATTGTCGTTGATGACTTAGAATTTGATCGAGCTTTGAATGATTTAAAATCAAATTAAGGCAGTTGGAGTTGATGATATTCCTGCAGAATGTCTGAAATCCCTAGGAGAAGAAGGAATTCACAGATTATTCAAACATATATCAAAAAGTTATGAAACAGGAGAGATTCTGACTGATTTTAATAAAAGTATCATCTTCACACAAGGTAACAAATTTGAGAATTATGCACTATAAGTCTAAAATCACATGCTTCAAAATTAATGACAGAATAATATATAAAGAATGGAAAGGTTAAGAGAAGAGATAGTATGTGAAGCTCAGTTTGGGTTTAGAAAAAACTGTGGTACAAGAGAAACAATTTTAGACTTAAGATTAATAGTGGAAGGGTGGATCAAGAAAAACAAAGATACTTTGTGATGTTGATGATTTAGAAAAAGGTTTTGACAATTTTAGAATCGACAAGATGTTTAAAATTTTAAAGAAGTTAAGTCAAAAATATTGAGATAGAAGAATACTTTATAAGCTATATAAGAATATGTAGCTATAATAAAAGTAGGAATCATGACAAAGCATTAGTTGAAAAGGGTGTGAGACAAGGTTGTAGTCTATCCCCATTAATATTAAACTTGTATGTAGAGGAAGCAATAAGGAAAAGTGGATGAAAAATAAGTCGCATAAGTGTCTGAGGAAAAAAAATATGTATGCTACATTTCTCTGCTGACATTGTCCTGTTAGCAGAACATGTGAGGTACTGAGAGGTTACTGAAGTTCTGCTACCTAGGAAGTAAAATTACAACTGATGGCCAGAGTAGGAATGATGTTTAAAAGCAGAATAGCACTAGCAAAAAGAGCCTTCATGAAATAGATAAATCTTTTAGTTTAAAATATAAATGTAGACTCAGAAAGAACATTTTAAAACTATGTGTGGAGCACAGCATTTTATGGTAGCGAAGCATGGACATTAGGAATACCAGAAGAAGAATAATTGAAGCATTCTGAAGGATGCTGAAAATCAAGTGTATAGACAAAGTAAGAAATGAGCATATTTTGGAAATGAGGGGTGAGGAGGGAAGTTTGTGGAGGAGTCTAACAGAAAAAAAGAGATAGGATGGTGGGTCATATTTTGATACATGCAAGATTGGTTAGTTTGTTATTGGAGGGAACTGTCGAAGGAAAGAATTATTGATGAAGACAAATATTAGAATAAATGAAGCAGATATTTGAGGATGTGGGCTGAAAGGAGTATATTGAGACGAAGAGGTTAGTACAAGATAGGAAGGGATGGAGAATTGTATCAAACCAGTGAGAGACTGATAGAAGTATAAAAAAAGAATTAACTTATATTTAAAAAAAAAAAAAAAAAAAAAAAAAAAAAAAAAAAAATGGGCTACTTAGAAACAGTAAAATTTACAATGGATGTGAAGGATACTACCTTAAGAGGACAAATTATTTGGGTTAAGAGACAGGTAGATAACATGTTTGATAGTGGAATTCATAAATTCTTCTACCCTCCCATTAATCTCAAACATACCCACAAATCCCTACAATAGCTTCAAAAATTAGAGAGTTAAATGTCACGATTATTGATTCAATGATAATAAATAAATATCTAAGGATTGTTTTATTTGTTGCAAATAAGCAAATTGAACCAGTTTTCTACATCTACATCCATACTCTGCAAGTCACAAACATTGTGGGTGGCAGAGGGTGCTAAGTACCAATCCTAAACCCGCGCATTCCAATCCCGAATAGTGCGAGGAAAGAAGGAATACATAAAGATCATACGGCATCTTATTTCTCTAATCTTATCCCTCCGTCATTGCGACCTAAATAGGTTGGCGGAAGAAGTATTTCATTGCACTCGAAATTTAAATTTTTTCGCATATTCTCCAATAAATTCGAACGCAAGCTACGTCGTCTGTCTTCCAAACTATCCCAGTATCATTCAATGACACTTTCATAAGGGCTGTAACAACAAGTCACGAATCGAGCGGCTCTCCTCTGCACCCTCCACTGAGTCAATCAGAACCTTGCGATACGGATCCCAAACCCACAACAGTAATCCAGATGTGGACGCACTAGTGTTTTATACGCTATCTCCTTTGATGAGCATTACAATTCCTCAAAATACGACCTATGAATCGTAATTTAGAATTCTCCTTGCCTACGACGGAAGTTATGTGCATGTCCCATTTCATGTTGCTTTGTACTATCACCCCCAGATACTTCAGGAATCAACCGTGTCAACAGCTGAATTGTTATTTTGTACTCGTGAACAAACTGATTCTTTTGTTACTTATCCGCATTGCCTTGCACTTTTTGCAATTAAGTGTAAGCTGCCATTTACGGCACCAATCGAAAATAGCATCCAAATCGCTGAATTTCTAAGCAATCGTCGGGCACCTTATTTCCCTATAGATAACTGCATCATCGGCAAACAATCGCACCAGCATTTGACGTTGTACCTAGATCGTTTATAAATATTAAGAAAAAGTGGTCCTATTACACTTCCTTGAGGAACGCCCGAAGTAACATTTATCTTAGAAGAGGCTTCCCCGTCACAACGACATACTGTGATCGACAGTTAGAAAATCACGTATCCACTCGCAAATCTGAGCCGAAATACCGTAAGCTCGAATCTTCGCTAAGTCGGTTGTGTGGTACAGAATCAAAAGCTTTCTGAAAATCCAAGAAAACTGCATCAACTTGCGAACCTGCATCGATAACTTTCACTACGTCATGGTAAAATAGGGCTAATTGTGTTTATAATATCATATACTTTAGTTCAGTAGGTATCATTCATAATTGAGTATTTGTGCAGAATCTTGAAGCTGCCTCTTATGAAGGAGTAATTGTAGCCAGTAAAAACCTATTTGATGAACTTATATCTTTCAATTTTCGAGAAAAATATACCATATAAATAAAATTTAGTTGATCTGATATGTCTAGTAAAACAATAATATATAAGAAGTGCAGTTTGAATTATAATTTCTTTGCAAATATGGTCTCTCAGTGTTTTCTGATTTGTAAACAGTATACTTTGAATATTTTATGCTTTCATTTGTAGCAGGTCTTATGTAAATTCTAATTATTTAATATTTTATGTTATCTGATACAAACTGAAGGTTTCCATATTAACTGTTGCATATACCCTATATTTGTATTTATGGAAGGAGAAAGCATAGACTTGATAATCAGAAGCATTAGACAATTTCTCAGAGTTTCTAAAGTATTCAGTGAATGTGGAAGTGGCCTGAGATGTCAACAGACTCTTCAAAAACCTTTGAGACATGATCTGAAAATGTTTACAATAATAATCTGAAAATAAGTCCTGTTATCACTTTTTGATGTTTGGAAAATGCTGTTATTGCTGACATGAAGCACTAAAAAAACTTAATATCATTTTTTTTTAAATAGAAAAAGGAAGAAAACTTAAGCCTAACTGTAACAGTTTTCTGAAAGAATAATATGTTACACAAGTATGGTTCCATTCCTGACTACAGCTGATTGCAGTAGGATGCAAGATATATTATATCCACTTCAGATTTTAATGTCACAAAGGCATTGTTATTAAGCATTATTCAGAGAATTTTTAGCATGTTATAGTACAGTAAACTCGGAAATGTCACACAATGAATTAGTCATGGTGGTGAAATATTTGGTCAACTCATTGTTTGGAGAACAGTGTTTACTAAAAGAATTGTGACATTCATCCCATTGTGGCTAGAATACACCAGAAAGATTTTGTATGCAGACCATAAAAATTTGAGCAGCTGACTTGGTCCTAGTGGCCCCTTTACAGCCACTTTTTTTAGTGATTTATTAGAATTGTCTCATTTTTAAGCCACACTGCTGCACCATTTGTTTGTTATGATGCTAACGACCTTGTCATTGACACACCAAAAACACCAACAACAACAACAATTTGAGCAGCGGTCAGTCAGCAGTCTTTTGTCATCAGTCTCAAATTCAAAGTCTTCAGAGAGTCTGCTTTTGAATTTCATTATACAGGTAACTGTGCTACTTGCAGTTATGCAAGTATGATATGCACAACAGTTATTACTTACAGTTAAAATACATCAAAAGTTTCAGCAACTTTAAATAATTAGATAGTCCAAGGTATCACACACTAAAGATTAATAAAGTGTATTAAAAAAGAGTTGAGTAGTGTCATTCAAGATTAAAAATGAAATGCCAGGATAAAGAAAAGTAAGGATCAGTGTTACGTTAATAAGAGTTAGTTTTTGTGTGAGCCAAACTTAGGAAATTTTCTGTTTTTGCAAAGGATAGAGAGTTTTATATGAAGATATTCAAGAAGTTAGTTTCTCAGCTTTTTGTAATATTCGATTTACTTTCCAGGGTTCAAAGTTGGTGGCAGTGTAGTTAAAAAACTAATGTTAATTAGTGTTCTTTAAATAATAAAAGGCTTTGTTAATCCCTGATCGTTTGTTCATGTGGATAGAGTAACCTGTATTTGTTGTGTAACATCTATTTGACTAGAATGACAACTACTGTTGTGCCACATTAATTCACTAATCCCATACAAGTTATTAGTTTTAGGAGATTTAATTTATATATATAGATTGTTAGGAATCAAAGGCAGCGGATATATTGAACATTGGGTTGCCTGCCGTCTCACAAGTACTGAGGAATAGCCATGCTCGAAAATTCTATTCTTTGTGTGTTCGTGTTTTTCTTCGTGTACCAACGCCGCAGGAATCCCCTTCTTTGGTAAGCAATGTTCAATATATATATATATATATATATATATATATATATATATATATAAGCATTTAATGAATAGCATAAAATATTTCTACTAAATGTAACACTCAAGTATTGTATACTGAGAGCTGTTAAGATGATTAAAGCTAGAGTATTAGATGCAGCTTACTATAATTAATTAATTAATCTGGATAGATATTATGCTCTGACAGAAATTTTCCTAAACAGCTACCGGTACTTATAATTGACCATTTTTGCTTTAAATTCTTTACTGCCTGAAATATATTTATTTCATCCCGCAATGACTCTAGCAAGAAAGAAAAACTATAGCTCTTCTATCTCTCATGCTGATCTTAAAACTCCCTCTTCCCCCCTCCCCCCACTGACTCTTAATTCTACATGATAACCATAATCCCATAATCCTGATGTACATATTTCATCCCAGCTCCTCTTCTTTCATTATCCTCCCCAGTAGATGCAATATTTTGAATCTTTTCCATACGAGATCAAGTAATAAAATAGGCTAGAAAATTTTTTTTCTCCACTTTATATTACTGAAGGTATAAGATGTAAATAAAGGAGTATTATGATTTTCATGCATAAAAAAAAATGTAAAATGCTTTAAGTGGCAAGAAACTTTTAATGTCAACGTAGGAACTGATGATAATCAAGATACCATTTTTATAGCAATAGTGACTTAACATGGAGCAAGAGAAGTTTGTTGTTTCCCTGAATTAATTAACAGAATAAAATAAAATATTTCATTTCAATTCTCGAACAACTTTTTAAACTCGACGTGAGTCAATATTTAATTTAATTTAATAGCAATGGAGTGCATGCTCCAGTGGCAATTTCTCTACGCACCCAGGTGTCCCTTTCCTGTACCCACCTATTTTTTTGCTCTGATATACTGGCACTGTAAAACAGTGTTTCATCTTCTATCTGCCAGTAATTTGTTTACATTATTAATCTGTAATGCAGAGTGACAGTATTTTGTTTTTGAATTTGTCTTGTTTTTGTAATATTTTTGTTTGGTGGGAAGTGTGCTTCAGAAAATTTGTTCATGATTAATCTGACAGGTTTATGAATTCATTAATTACACAAACAGGAAACCACAAAAACTATCATTCCGAGAAAGTGTTGGCCGAAGGAAAGGATGTAACAATTGAATACACAAATCTGACATATCCAACACCATACCCATCCTCACAATAAAATAAGAAATACAGCTGTCAACTAGCATAATAAACAGCTAACAGTGACACATGAACAAGAGAACAAATTAATCATGAACATTTTTTCAAAAGTGCACTGCCCACAAAGTAAAAATGTAATGGAGGAGAAAAAACAACATACTATCAGTCACCATTACAGATTCATAATGTAAACAAAACACCAGCAGATAGAAGATGAAACACTATAGTGCAGTTTCAGCATAGTGAGATTGAAAATATAAATACAGAAAAACCAATGGTGCAAAATACAGCTTACACTGCTGATGCCAGGAATAGTGTACAGAAAGAAGCAAATGTAAAACAATGGGAAATGTAAGTCATTCTATATTTATACAATAAATTTGTTGAGTAAAATGTAGTGTAAAACAAAATAATTACATGTATGCACATTCGACAGATTGAACTGCTGACGATGCTTATGAGAATAGAGTGAAAATCATAAAATTCAATTTCTTTGACATAATATTAATTATCTCACACAAATTGATCATCTGTACACAGTTTGTTGTGGCAAAACATTGTTTTGATACTATGCTGAAAGACTACGTTTAGCGATGTGCATGCAGCAGGGACGGCGTTAGGATTCTCGGGCCCCGGGTTAAGCGATCTTAGACCCTCTACCCCCCCCCCCCCCCCCCGAAGATATTTTTACTTTACACTTTTTTTTTGATAAATTCAGATCATTTTAATATAAAAATTTTCAAAATTATTGGTGCAGATTTTAAAATTTGTGTTTGCTTTCTATATAATTAGGCACCCAGGTTGGCGGGCCCCCCCTTTGGTGGCCCGGCCCCGGGTACTTTTGCCCTGCTTAACCCCCCCCCCCCCTAACGCTGGCCCTGGCATGCAGTTTTCAATGGAGCCTATGAGCAAAGAAATGCAACTTCATTGCAGATAGTGACTGGCTTATCCTCATAAATGTCTCTTAGCATCATGCGAGTAGTATTGGTAACTATTTAACTCTCTCGAAAAGATAAAAGGCAATGTTTGGAAAATTTTATTATAACAGATCTAAGCAACATGTGAATAATAAAATGAAGAGATGTTCAATGTTAAATCTTGGCAGAAATTGGCAACCATCAATGGGAGTATTTTACATTGCAATACAGGTCATCACTAATATAACACTCAGGATAGCAGATTATTAACTACTAATAAAAATGGAATTTCTCATGCCTTAGGCTTTAACAAGAACATTCTGGTCCAGGTTGCAATCCCACCTAATGGCAATCTCTGCTAATATCGCCATTACAAAAGCAAATGATGCAGACACACTTAAACACATGAGATCCTTTGATAACTAAATTTTGGGCAATAATGACCTTTTCTACATCAGTATTCGTAGCTCCCTAGCACACAAGTAAATGATCACAATTAATTTCATCATACACCTTCAGTATGAATTTAAACTGGACACTAACGCACATGGAGTAATACACTGGTGTAAACTTATATTATATGGCATTTTTATTTTAAAAAAGTGAATATTTTGAAGCTACCTTAATCATAGCATTTTCATGAAAATTAATAAACATGACTGACAAGATACATAATGAAATATGCAGAAAATAATTTTATGCCCTGTACTCAGATTTTTGGGTTGTTCAGGCTATTACATAAGGCTAACTTTTATTTTAACAAATAATGAAAGTTTAAAAAAATGTAGGCCTATAATAAAAGAAAAGTTTACTGAAGTAAATAAATCTTTAACTTTACTTTCTAATTTAAGAAATTGTGTCCTATAAAATAATAAGCAAAACAGAAAGAAAGAATTACACATACAGTATTACCACATAAAACCAGCTGTGTGCAACTGTGTATCACATAACAGGTAAAACAACAATATAAAAAAAAAAACAGGAATACTGATACCTTATAGTGTTGTGTCGAAAGCCTTTACCAAATTTGATCCAGCCTATCAGATTGGCTGCCACATAATTTTTTCCACAAGCACTGATACAGAACAAAATAATTCTGGTAATAATATTAACGGTTACATAATAATATGGAGCTACTTCAATTATGTCAGGAAAGAAATTAAAATTAAATGTTAACAATAAAATTGCAATTTCTTATGCTGTACCATCACCATCTTCATTTAGAGTGTACTACAACCTAGCCAATATCCAGAAATGTTCCTATTTGAAAATCAAAATTTCCACCGCCTTTGCAACAATACATTCACCATACAGCGATCTAGAATTAAGTCAAAATCTGATTACACACACATGAAAACTAGAATACTGCAGGCACACTAGTCGCTCGTTTGCAATGTCAAGTGACTTGTTTTACGCTCAGACACATTATTTTCACAATACAGCATGACACCATGAGATTAATTATTGTAATTCAGTAATATATAAACCAACAACGTCACATAATTAGCGGAGTTAAATATACACAAATTATTCCAAGTATTATTTAATTTAATTTAATTGCAATGGAGCACAGGCTCCGGTGGCAATTTCCCTACATACCCATCTTCCCCCTATCCTGCACCCACCTACATTTGCCCTCTACAAATTTTATCTTTAAATTCCTTCAAAGTTTTCGGTAAATTATTCATCATTTCTCTTGGTAACTCATTCCAATCCCTCACACCCTTACCTAAAAAAGAGAATCTTCCCACACCCTTGTGCCTGAAATCGAGTGCCAGCTTGTGGTCATGGTCATCTTTTCCCTTACTTTGTTCACAACTTCTAAAGATTTTTCCATCACATTTCTCTATTCGCGCAGTTTACAGATTTTTAGGCTAAATAGTACATACCATTTTAATCAGTAGTATTTCGCCAATGCATGTACTCTAAGCGTTTCTCGTCTCGGACACTGTGTTGTTAAAACCAAAATCAAACAGCCGCGCAAATGTGTTTTCTATACGCTATGCAATTCATAGATGTTACAAGCTGCGTCTTGGTAATAAGAATCCATCCAAAGATAACACTAATGTTGAATGTTTGTCTTATCTTTAAGTATACAACGAGCAGTATTCTATTTATTCGTTATGGCATCACGCAAAATCACAGAATAGATTTTCCCAGTTTGTAAGCTCAGGATCTGACTTAAAATCTGCGTCATGTCTTATGGTGCTACGTGACCTGTCGCCGGAGCAGGAAAAGTAAATCTGATCTTAACCTCAGAAACTTTTTAGGGCTATATTTCGTTTAATTTCTGTAAAGGTACACAATGAAATGACTTCAGTGGATATAATGACACCATATGATGCTAATGGTGTCCATATTGTTGAAGGCTAAAACTTTAAATTTAAAAATTAGCTGAATGAACACTGATAGAAAAGCTAACAAAATATGTTAACTGATTGGCTACGCGCGTTGGATTCCTTCCTCCGTGGTTGGAACGTGTAATTTTTTGTTTGTTTGTTGGTTTTCATAACTTAAATTTAAATCCATTAGATTTTCATAAGATATTGGTTCTCTGAAATTAGTCGTAAGGATAGGGAGATGAGCCACCACTTATGTCCCGGCTAAACGCTCCGTCTTGCATGTGCAAGTAATCTGCGCAGTGGAAAAACTGTACAAAAACACGGAACACGGTACAGGTAAGCTTGTGCAAACCGAGTGTGTCGACAGTTGTGAGTCTGTGACCAACAAAAGAGTTTTTTTTAATGGAATCATTATTTTATTGTTTTCTTATAAAGAAACAACAGACACATAAACGACGCCGTAGGAGTAAGTGGAACAAAAAGTGGTTTTTACGGAGGAACACACATTCTCATGTCAAGCTAATTGAAGATTTGAGAGAAGATCCGGAAGAGCACTTACGGGGTTATCTTAGGATAGATGAAGCAGCCTCTGAAGAGTTACTTTGGTTGGTGACACCGATAATTAAAAAAAAATACTGTTATGCACCAGTCTATATGTTCTCATGGAAGACTAACCAGTACCGTATTAACCACGTAGCAGGAGGTAGCAAATGCTACGGGCCTCGCGCCTTCTGGGGGGCCTCGCCCCTTCTGGGGGCCTCGTGCCTCCTCGGAGGGCTCCGCGCCTAGGCTAGATGGGTGACCTTTTTTTTTAGCTCAATAGTTTCCCCCCCCCACCCCTCCCACCCGGACGCGCAAAAATCAAGGGCCTCTTCTTCACATTCGCTACGGGCCCTGCGCTGTCTTAATCCGGCCCTGAGACTAACCTGTACTTTAAGGTTTCTAGCAACTGGCAGAACTTATAGGGACCTCAGATTCTCAGCAGCGATTTCTCATCATTATCCACGTTTCTAAATTCAAACAAAACTAGATAAAATAAAGAATTATGAGCTCTATGGCAGTAGCAACTACTATTAAAGCACTAAAATCCTGTTATAAACACAATAATTATTTACCTCGGATTCCAGGACTTGTTGAAAATTAGATATTGGGATCCGAGCAGCTTCTTGGTCATCTACAAATTCTAACAAGTCATAGTACCATAAGGATGGGTGGTAAATCTTGTCTGTACCGACACCTGACTTGAGAGAATTCTTAACTTTGATCATTTCTTTCCATCGACAACTTCTCGAGGATTTTTTTTTTCATTTGAATACTTTCGTACGTCACCCATTTCACTGTTGAAAAAACTGTGCAGTCAAATCTTTAGCATGTCAACGATTACACAAGCCGCTCATTCGAGTTTCCACTCGCTACCATGTTGCCGTCCACACGCTCCTTCTTACATGCGCAAACTAGTCTGCGCATGCAAGAAGGAGCTCAAGACGGAGCGTGTAGCTGGGGCATTACCCTTAGATGATGGATGTGGGGCGTGAACACAAAGGAAAGACAAAAATACACAAGATATAGAAATTTTCGGGCCTGTTATGGGGGGGGGGGGTATTTTTGGAGACTGCCTTACAGAAAGTCTTTCTGTGAGGCTGTCTTCCACGCCTGACATCCATCATCTAAAGATAAGTAGTGGCTCATTACCCTATCCTAATATATAATTCCTTTTCGCTATTTAGCGCCTTTCATTTCATTGTTTATATACAGTACCTCGGAAATGGCCGTAATGATTTGGATAAAATTTCATATTTAGATAACGTTTTACTTTTCAGTTTTACCTAAATAGGTGCCTTACCTGATAAACGGCGATTTTACAAAAAACGAGCAATTCTTGTATTTGGTATCTCGAAAACTGCTCTAACATTATCTCTTAGAAGTACTAGGTACCAGTAATCCCACTGATATTAGCTACGTTTCTCTTGGGTTAGAGGAAGGAATTCTTATATTTTTAAAGGAACAATTCTTGTATAGACATACTAGCTGATCCGTGCGAATATATTCGCACAGTATCGTGATCAGTCAATGAATGCTAATATAATAATGTTAAAATAAGTAAATGTAAGTATATTTATTAATGAAAGGATATTTTATTTTGAGGAGTAGTAATAAATATCACTTTTACTGTAAAAAGTTTTAGTCATTAATAACTACATATTTTATTGTAAAATATTTAAGAAGTAGATATTTAAAAATTAGATATTGACTTTGTCAGATGTGGTTTTTTCATTCTTCTTTACAGAACTTCTTATAAAACAATATTAGCAGTTATAATGTGATCATAGTTTACTTTTAGACTGTATGTGTCTTTAACACAAACATAAATACTACTGAATCAAAGAACTCATTAAAATGACACGTACAGATGTCCTTTTTTAAATATATATATATATATATATATATATATATATATATATATATATATATGCAGGTTCTGGTAAATACAATCCTGCGCTTTGAAGCGGTTGACCTTGTGATTTATTAAAGATCACAACGAATTTTACTTTTAACTGGAATTGTTTTCTAATCATTTGGAAAGGCATGGTTGGATAAGAAGGTGCTAGGTTGAAGCAAGGTATGAGTATAGTATTATCTGAGTGAATGAATTTAGCACTGATGATTGTACTCGTCTAAGTGAATTACCACTAATCTTTCTATTTTCGATTTGGATAAAATTTCATATGCTTTTCCAAAAACGAAATCGAGTAGTTCTTGTATTTTCTAAACGGATCTAACCTCATTTTGTAGACGTTTCTGATGTTAGTAAGCCTACTGATGTTGGTTGAAGCAAGTAACTGCGCGCTTCAAAAATGCGTAGGAAGCCTTCAAGAAAGACGTTTAACTTTACTCAAACTTCATGCAAAATATTGCATATTATACAGAAATCAAAAGATGCCTAGTGAAGATCGGTCACCCAGGCACTCGTTTATAAATTTTCAATATGTTTTATCCATTTTTATTTGCAGCTATGCTTTCCCATATTTTTCAGTCAGCTTCCGGATGCTTGTACGTTGTTCTAAGACTCCTTTTTCCAGGCTTATAAGTTTATTATTGTATACATGGCAGCAAGCTTCCCGTATATCAATTCCACAGTTAACGAAAAATCCTTACATAATATTTCTATCTGTTGGTATCTACAAATATTAACAACTGTTTTCTTCATTTAAAAAATTTCCATTTTCATGCTGTATGATTAGATTTCTATTAGGGCAGTTCATTGATATGTGGTCTGAGAATTTCCACAGTTTCTGCTGCATTACAAGTACATTCTGTGCCCTGCGAAGAAACTGTTAAACTGAGACCACAGTCGACTAGGCTAACGCGGTCTTGGGACGAAGGCTGTCAGCTGTTTTACAAGTTCATAGTTGTGAGGGCTTATCGCTTTCTATTCTTAGCTCCACCCCATTGCGAGGCTAAAGTTGTTACTCTTCAGCTTGGCAGCTACTTTATAGTCTGGCGTCCTATATTTTAAGTATAGTACCTGGGTGACCAATCATCGCTCTGCATCTTTCGATTTCTGTTCAATATCCAAGATTTCGAAAGTAAAGGGCTTGAAGGCTTCCTAGGCGTTTTGAGGTGCACAATTAACCAAACAGAAGCTTAACTAACATCAGTAGGCTTACTGGTACCTGCACCTTCTATGTAATGAGGTTGGAGCCGTTTTCAAGAAACCAAATACCAAAATTGCTCCTTTTATTTAAAAAAAATCATCTTAAAAATTTGAAAACAAAACGTTATCTACATATGAAATTACATCCAAATCGTTAGATCCCTTTGGGAGACCACCTCATAAATTGCTTTCAAAGAAAAATGCTATTATCACGTTAAATAGAAATCTTAATTCCAGTCAGGGATTAATTAATGGTGCGAGATTTGTGGTAATTCAGGGGATTCTACGATAACCCTTGATGATGGATTCTTATGTAACTTGAGAAGTGAATTCGCAAAATTGTGGAACAAAATAAGTAAATCTTAAAACAAAATCGAAGCTTTTAGTATCATACATACACTACGGACAGATATTATGATTCAAATCAAACTTACAGTTTACGAGTACGGTACATACGAGCGTATGTCATTATTATTAAACTAGTCCCAAAGCCCGTCAAAAATGACGGGTTTAACGGATTGAAATGTTAATTTATTTCTCTGCAGTTGCTTAACTAAATAGAATTGTTATAAAATAAAGCTCATTGTAATTTATCGTCCCTTATGATGTAGCAAATATCTTCAGTTGTCCAAGATGCATTTCAGACTAACCACAATGTCCGCTAATATTGCCGCTAGAAAAGCAAAGCTTAAATAACAAGCGAATTAATACATTCCCTGTATAGCATGTCAATCAATTGCATCGCGATATAAACTTGATCCAAAATCTTCACGGGTTTTTATACCTTTCTTTCTTATTACCTATGATAAAGATCGATGTTTTAACGGCTGACACTGCTTACATGCGGGTAAATAATGAACAAAAAACGAAGTACGCTAAAAATAAATCTTAACAACTTACGCTACGCCATTGAATATTAGTTTTAATTGTGGATTAGGCCATATGAAACGCGATCAATTTAGAACTTGTTTAATTCAAGCTAAGTAATAATTTCAGTAAAAAAGCAACTGATAATTAATATGCCAACTTATACGAAATACATACTTTTCTTTTTGTATACTGACATTTCATTTCTTAAGCAATCACTAGAATTGTCTATTAGTATAATAGACAAGATGTAGCGTGTAGCACCTACGTCATGTCACGCGGCGACGTCAAGCTATGACGTTGCACTATGACGTCACGCTTTACGATATTATTTGTGGGAGTGCGCGTTATTTAATATCATTTCCAAGCAACAGTGAATAAATTAACTCACAGAACACTGAAATAAAAGTATGTATGGCGTTAAAATCGATATATCAATCATTAGATGCTAATATTTAAGTAATATTCTTTTGATATATTGAAGTATTCCTTAAATTCTTTGTCCATAGATATTGTAAGATAAAAGCTTTGTATTTCTAGCATCAGTGCTGCTAAATGTTTGGTTAGAGTATAACTAGCATGGATTAGAATTACAAGTATCATTTGACGTTAACGCAGAGGGCATGAATAATTTAGTTTTTTTCCAAATTTAACCTGTGTCCTATTACTGAAATTATTTGTGTTTAAATTGGCATATTAATTATCAGTTTTTTTTTACTGAAACATTACATGGTTCAAATGAAAAAGAAGTTGCAAATTGTTCGCGATATATACGGCCTAAACCACAATGAAATATTACATGGTATAGCTTAAGTTGTTATAGCATCCTTAGTTCTTGCTGGAGTCATTATTTCAGCAGATGTAAGCTTTCTTAGCCGTTAAAATATCGATCTTCATCATAGGTATATTAAGAAAGAAATGTGTCAGAACCTGTGAAGATTTGGGATCAAGTTTATATCGCGGAATGTACATGGAATGTATTAAATTGCGCGTGATTGAAGCTTTGCTTTTCTATCAGAAATTTTAGCGGATATTATGGTTAAGCTGAAATGCAACCTGGACCAAAATGACAACTGAAGCTTTTTGCTACAGCACAATGAAAGATAAATTACAATGAGCTTTATTTTGTAACAATTCTGATTACTTAAGCAACTGCAGAGAAATATCCACGTTATTTAATAACATTTCTAGGCATCCACGAATAAATTAACTGACTGAACATACTTATTAGTTGCTTACGATTTATTTAATATTAGTTTATGTAGAAGTATTCGTTGATATCACATATATGTAAGTTAATTTTCGCAATGTTAGCGGCAGTTTTGATAGATTGTTATTAGAATTGGCACTTGAAGTTTGTAACATGACGCGCTGTCGCCACGTTACAAGGTGCATTTTTATTATATATGTCATAATGTTAGAGTAATTTACATAAATCTTGGGCGACCACCTAAATAGATTTTTGTTGTAATTTTATAAAGTACGCAAGATTCCAAGTGAGGACTGTAATGAAATGGTGAACTTATACAGTGTATCTTGGTAAAGCGAATATTCAAGAATTATTGAGCTATGTAGGCTTGAAGCAAATCTGGTGTTCCCGAACCTTGGCGACAAGAAGTCGCGGATTTGGGGCTTGCCGGACCACACACTCTACTCCCTAGGGATAGGCGAGGTTACTCACCGGGCGGGAAAGGCCTGCCGCCAGAACAGAGTCGTCCCCGAACGTAGCCGAATATGTCCGACCTCTGTTAGATACTCTGGCCAAATCACACATCGGGGATATCACGTGACATTAGGTGCCGACCTGAAGATCCAATCCAAATGAGCGTATAACTTAAAATCCTGGGAATTTTTGTTATATGTGAGCTTCGAGACTACAAATGGGCGGAGCGAGAAGTTTCCTCCTGGACCGAAGAGCGAGGAGCTGGACATTCTGACTTCGATCTTCGAGTCCAAGCTATGCGAGTCTAGTCTGAGGTTGACTTGGAAAGTTGGCTTCTCTCGCCAACTGCCGTTGTACGATTTCTGGCTGCCAGCTTGCCTTGCTGGAGCAAGCTTATCACAGCAACACAACCGGTAATGCGATGATACGCATTGTCAGAACAGAGATGCCTGTAGCCGACTTGTGAGATAATCTCACATATCGTGGGTCCGCTACGGTCACCGCAGACATCAGACGCAGGACTACAATGGTAACTTATTACGACCAAGCCATCTGATTGTGCATTCCGTGAAACAGAACCCGTAAGCGACTTTGAGAGGATAGGTCCATGTTCTCACTTTGTAATTGTAAAAACCCCTGAGCTAGCGGCATAATTTGCCAGAACTAGTTATTTTCGAATGATATATTGTTCATTCGTGGCGCCCATGATTGTCTTTTTAACTGTAAAGTCACAGTATTATGATGCCTTTGTCTGAGGTAGTCATAATTTGTGTTTTTCATTGTTTCCAGTTGTCATTATTTCTTGCATTTTGATTCTGAGATATTTAAAAGTAAATATACAATTGTTTGCTTGCTCATGACGGCTAATTGTACCTCTGAGCGTTGCTTTTATGATTTTGCCAATTTGTGTTAATGTTAACGGTAAATTCGCTCAGACTTGTAATCGCCAGTGATAAGAAAATAAATGTCATATTGTGACAATTTTTCCTAAATTCCAACTAACGTCGAGATTCTTGCAAAATTAATAAATGTTCACTCCTTCATATAAATTAAAATTAAAAATCCACAATTATTCATCATAAAGGTATGAAAAATAATTGTAATGTAGTTTGACCACCAAGGCACCCACTACAAGTTGCAGCAGAGGGCATGCGTTTTTTTTTTTTGTTTTTTTTTTTAGTAATTTTTTTTCTGTTACTTAATTCATTACTTCGTTCTAACGAAAGTGTTGCTAACATTTTTCGGTTGCGGAGCGTCTTACGTTTCAGAATTTTTAATTTAATTCATGGCGACGTTTCGGAAAAAAGGAAGGTGCAAATGTGAAGAAGATGCCATTATAACGAAGCAATTGATACAAATTTCAACAGGGCAGTACGTACCAGTTTCCGGCCGGTGGAAAATATCACCTTCCACCCATTAAAACTAATATTACGTTGGAATGATGTAAGCTGTTAAGATTTATTTTTAATTTACTTTGGTTTTACTGATGTCTTATTTAAGCCGCATGTAACTGTGTCAGCTATTCAAATGTGTTAGTATAATTCTGAATGACGAATATAAAAAATTAAGATTGAAGAACCCTTATAGATTTTTTATTTGGTTTATTTCGTGATGCAATGTGACCATTGAAATGTGATAAGTATTTGTATTAATATGCGTGTAAAGTAAGTATTGTTTCTCTGGCGGCATGTTTAGCACATGGAGGAAGGAAATATTCCTCCATGGTTTAGCGTAGTACTGTACGTGGTTATGGGATTCTACGATAACCGTGAAGCCGCAATTTGTTGATGGATTCTTATGTAACTCGACGAAAAAAACTGAAAGTAGAGAATAAAATGTTTTGATATCTTACTTAATTCTGGAAATATTGTATCTCAAAATTGACGTGGATAGGTTGAAATGCGGCCTGGAACAGAAGAAAAATTTCGACATTGCCAAATTTGATGATGATAGTATGTTACTCGAAGAGACTAATCGAAAACAAATAATACATTTTCTTTCCATATCTCGCTTAGTTCTCGAGATATTGTATCTCAAAATTTAGGTGGTTTGGGTGAAATCTGGCCTGGACCAGAAAAAACAACAAATTACCAAAACCACTATATCTACAAGGTGGAAATGCACTATATGTGTTTTATTTTCTTCCTGGTGGTTGTTGTTAGGTTGAAATACGTCCTGGACCAGAGGAAACTTCACCAAAATCACAGTTATAATTGATTTTCAACATGCTATATCTCGAAAACCAAGAAAGATATCAAAAAATTTTACTTTATTTTTGATTTATTTCGTCGAGTTCTACAAGAATACATCATCAGAGTGTGGCACCAAGGTAAATGATTAAACTGCCTGTTGTTAGATTGAAATGCAACCTGGACCAGGATAGCAACAGAAACATTTTGTTATTGCGCAAGGCAATAGGAATTATATTATGATTTATTTTTGTGTTTATTTAAGCCATTGCTAAGAAATGATTTGCCAGAATACTGAAGTTGTTATGATTTAATTTAGTATCCTTCGTTTTCAACTGTAGGCTATGTAATTTATGTCATCCGTTAACACATCGATCTTCATCGCAGTATTAGCGAAGATTGTGGTTTGACTGAAATGCGACCTGCATCAAGTTGACAACTGAAACGTTTTGCTACATCACAAGTGATGATAAATTACAACACATTGAGCTTTATTTCAAAACAATTCTGTTTAGGTAAGCAACTAAAAAGAAATTAATTGCCAGAATACTCCAAACCCATCAATTTTGACGGGCTTTGTGGCTAGTTATATAATAAAATTCACTGTAATTCCTCATGCCTTGCGCTGTAGCAAAAGGTTTCAGTTTCCTTCCGTGTTCAGGAAACATACCGCAAGAAAAACAGTACTACAATCTCACGCTTATTAATACATGTATCGCATTTTAGTGGCAACAATGCATCGCGATATAAATTTTGGATTTAGCGTAATGACTGGGACTCATAAAGGAATTGTCCTTTCGGTCTGAAAACTGCTACACACGTTCGATATGTTATATTGTTCAATGTGTGTTGCTCTTAGAGCTGTAAAATATATACATATCTCACAAACTTCACTCAAAAAGTGCCGTAACTCTATACTGCGAGCGACTGGTAGAAGCCTTATAGCGAAGTACAGTATAATGATCATACACACGTTCTTTGAACGATATTTTTCTGGAATATGTTGCTATCACATCCATCAAAAACATATATATGGAACAAATTACACACAAAAAAACTGCAACGACTTTAAACCATTAGCGAACGAAGAAATTTAGTCTTTATAGTTGAAATGCATCCTGTACCAAAATGGTATTTGTTTCTTGTTGTTAAAGCATAATTCGCAAGAAATTTGGATTTATTAAACATTTAAATTATCATGTTTATTGAGCAGGCGCCTGTGGGTAGGTTAGAATGTATCCTGGACCAGAATGTACATAGACGCTTCATTTTGTAGCTCAATGGACTTTTTTTTTTAATTATAAAGTTGGTTTAATTTTCATCGTTGTTGGTCATTAATGAATTTTGTTGCACGTAATATTAGTATCGCTGGAGATCGCATGTGATACCAAATGGCGTACGCTAATCGCTTAGTGTGTAACATTACGGCATTTTTTTATTTTTTCGCGCCGCCCGAGAGCAATTTCTGCTTTTTATATTTACAAGCAGTTTAGGAGAAGGTTTTGTCTCTGGACATTTCCTTCAGACTTTCAAGTTGGGTGTCTTTTGTTAATGGTATGTCTTTAATTTTGCTCTTTCGTTGTTTTAATTTCTTGTTAGGATGGACAATGGCCTTGCGTGTTTGTCATATGCATTGTTATACTGTCCGAGATTTGCAATTAGTGGATTAGTAGACGTTCTTGCAGCTCTGTAGAAGGATTTGATTATCGCCAATATTCTTCCTTGGAGCAGCGGGACACCTGCGGCTTCATGCAGGTCTGCTGTCGGGAACCGGTACGGGACATGTAGTGCCCGCCGAAGCGCTCTGTTTTGCATTGTTTGCAGTCTTCGCAACCCAGTTTTTGATGCGTAGCCCCACACCGGGCACGCATATTCAATTATCGGGCGAACTAGACTACAATATATACTGACTCCGGTACCGGCTGATAATGAGCTGTCCCGATTGAGGATCGGGTAAAGCTGTTGGAGCCTAGCTGCGACTTTTCGTCGAGTGTCCTCGATGTGGCTTTTCCAGGTTAACCGGGAGTCCATAGTGACACCAAGGTATTTAACAGTGGCAGACCACTCTATCTCTTCTCCATTTAGGAGCAGCTTCTTGGTGCGATTTTGCTGGCGATCCCGCTTCCCCAGGCGCCTCGTCAGCATGATGGCTTGGGTTTTTCCAGTGTTGAGGGTAATTCTCCACCTTCTGGCCCAGGCTTCAGTTTGCTGTAGAACCTGTTGTAGTCTGCGGATGGCAGTGGCTTTACACCTATGTGTCGTGAAGAAAGCCGTATCATCTGCGTAAAGGGCGGTACGGACTGTAGTTGGAGCTGGTATATCAGCTGTATACAAGTTGTAAAGTACGGGACCTAGTACCGATCCCTGTGGTACTCCTGCCTTTATGGGGCGACGTTAGTTTGTGCATTATATACTATCTTGATGAGTGTAATAGAAACATATTACTAAATAATATGGTCGAAGGAACGTTTGCGTTATCATTATTCATCGCTATATGCCTTCTCTCAGTATCTCACCACTCAACGTTACGGCACTTTTCGAGTGAAGTTTGTGAGGATGGATTTATTTTAAAACTCTAAGAACAACATACATTAAATAATATCACCCATTGCGCATGTGAAACAGTGTTCAGAACCAAAACAAAAATTCCTTGATGAGTCCCAGTGACTGCGCATCAACATCAATTTGATCAAAGATCTTCAAGGGTTTTTACGCCTTTCTTTTTTTGTTATTCGTGATTCAGACCGATATTACAACGTTTGAATGGCTGACACAATTACATGTTGCTGAAATAATAGCCTCAGTAATATTGCTCAGTGAAGGCAATGGAGATTAAATTAAATCTTATAAATTTACATCGTACCACTTAATATTTTCTTTAATTTTAGTGTAGGCTGCACAGATCGAGATCAGTGTGCAACTATTTATGTTCAAACTATTTAATAATTTTAATAATAGGACATAGTTATAATTTTTAAAAAACTAAATTATTCATGCCCTCTGCTGTAACCTCAAATGCCAGTTGTAATTCTGACCCATGCTAATTAACAATCTAATCAAAACTTTCGATTTCATTGATGCTTGAAAGTTAAAGCTTTTATCTTACATATCTATGGACAAAGGAATACTTGTACATATCTGTTTCTTTGTCGACGTTGAGGTCATTAGAGGCTAAAGGGCAGGGGTGAGGAATGGGAAGGTATTCGGCTTTTTTTTTTTTTTTTTTTTTTTTTTTTTTTTTTTTTTTTTTTTTTAAAAAAAAAAAAGAATTATCCCGGCATTTGCCTGTAGTGACTTGGGGAAACCACAAGGGCATGGTCATATGGTTCCTACCACCAAGTGTCCCCATTTCGTCTTCAAGTATCCATCCAGGACTTGCCGCTAATGTATGCCTTCACACATTCAGCACTCACTTCCTATATTACAATGATTCCAAACCCAATAGTTACCAACTGTGTTCCACGGTAACTTCCTGAAACAAATTTAACAGTACTCCTACACTGAGGGGACAGATTTACATTTCATTAATATCGTGCGTCCACTCATCTACTCCATGTTTACTCATAATTTTCTGGGGAGATTAAAATTGGTCTTTTTTCTCCAAGGTTTCTGAGGACTTTTGAATTTACGTCATCAGTGATTGAATGTGTGGGAACTAGCAATAATTTTGTGTCATATTTTGTGAAACTGAGAACGCTATACTGTTGATAATTAGTGCAACTGACATCATGAATGGTAACGTGGATAAGAGGTGAAATAATTTTCTTGATTATTACGCTCACCTGTCATGCTCTCTCTCCACAGCTCGTGTTAGATGAACGCATGTTCTGGTTTCTGACGTCTGTTCTATACGGTCTAATGGGACACGTAGTCCAATCGCCGAGAGGGCTATTACTTAGGCGGCCAAGGCTGCTTTGACATGTAAGAGCTGTTGCGTCTGTATTTTCACTCAGCATTCATCTGAATGAAGAATGAGTCCTTCAAGTCGTTAACACTGCCTTCCGCTTCTCCCACTCCTCCTAAATGGCCTCTTTGTCGCCGGTGGAATTAGGCAGAGAAATTACTAACGAGTCTTGTGGGAAGAATAATGCCCGAGTACCTCGACAGGCATTATCAGTTAGCCGGGACTTGTTTGTGTGCGCATGGCTTACAAGGTTTAGCGCTATCTTTGGAACCGCGCCCCGCCCCATACTCCCGATTGCATCTCTATTAGCCTGTAATTTAACTATGAAGAGGCGGCAGCCATTAGGTATTCCTCAGCTGTCCACCCAACACTTGAAACAATAGGCGCTCGCGTAACACTAACCCATATTTATAACTTCCCACGGGCTCGCATACAGAGTTTGGCTCACGTGTACTCAACAGCAGTGGATGACCGAAATCGGTCACTGGTTGTCTGAATACTGTTGATTACAACACCATGTAGTCTTCCAGTTCTCTGATGTAGTGACTGCGGAACCTAACTATTTTTACACTGTTGATACCCTACCTTCTTTACCCAGTGAGACACAAAGCCTGTATCCCACAAGAAATACGTACTGAATAACGACGAATGAGATCATTCAGTAAGCGTTTTCTAAGGCCGATAAAACGATTTTGCCTTTGTTTTAAATAATTATATGCAATCGGCGTTAATGTTTATTTTTCGATAGGTATTCACATAATAAAAACAAATTGAAAAAAGCAGCAACTAATCAGGTACAAATAAACTTAGTCCATAATCGGAGCGTTGGTTGCATTTTCCCACAGGAGGAATACTAAACCATTGTGTCAGAGACATGATGGTCAGTTACCGAGCGTGGTGGTGTAACACGGATAGCGTTCTGGCCTCGCATTCGGGAGGATGACGGTTCGAATCCCGTCCGGGCATCCAGATTTGGGTTTCCAAATCACTCCAGGCAAATGCCGGGATGCTCCCTTCAAAAGGCCATGGCCAATTCCTTCCCATTCCTTGCCCCCATCCTTTCCCGTCTCTAAAGACCTCGCTGTTGAGAGACGTAAAGCAGTTACACACAAAAAAAAAAAAAAAAAAAAAAAAAAAAAAAAAGAGTTGCTGGCCGCTCCAGGATTTGAAAGCAAGCGCTGCAACCACTAAGCTACCAGGAAAATAAGGTTTTGCTGGATTGCACAATTGGAAAATATAACTTGCTTGGCAGGACACAGTGTCTTGGTCAGATCCTTGCTTGGGTTGGGTGTGATAGTATGGGATCCACAATGCAGGAATTGAAATGGATTGAAAGGAGGGCAGCTAGATTTGTTTGTAGAAATTACTATTGAACACTGCCAGTCCAATGACTGGATATCAGTGGAAGACGGTGTAGAGAGTTCTGGGAGTGTATAAAATATACACTGATACTCAGGACTAGAGGGATGTTGGGAGAAGAATTGACAGTAGTTAATGGAATGGAAGAGATGACCATGACGATGAACAAGCTCGGTTCCAAGAATAAGGGAATGGAAAGCTTTCCTTTTGTAGGCGAGGGAGCTACCAGGAAAAGAGATGAACATTTAACCTCAAAAAGTGAAATAATTAAAAATAGAATGTTCACATAATGCAACAGTGAGTGGGTTTGCAAGGAACATGCTTTCAGAATATAAGCTCAGTTGCCACTGACTTATTTATGCTAATAATAAATTAAAGAGTGCAAGTAGGTTGTCAAAAAGAATTTTCAACTGCATCACTAAATTAAAGGTGACAGCAAAATGTATTAACAAAAGATATGGAAAATGTTTGGAACCACTCAGATGAGATAGAGAATCGAAGAAAGTTTCAAAGTAAAATTAATAAATTCAAGGGGCTACACTAACAACGTACATACGCCGAGACCTTCTGGTCTCAAGAAAGAAGGAGGAATCTGCGAAAGAACTAAAAAATTCTGGGAAAATGCAAACCAGTTAGTCAGTTGATAGATAGATAGATAGATATGTTCACTTTGATCCCATGTGAGAATAGGGAACAGTACATACACTTATTAGTAATGTCAATATTACTATATAATTGATAATATTATATATTGACAAGAAGTTAGTTATGACCCATTAGTATAACCAATATTTCCTGTAATCTACAAATACAATCCCGAGTTAGTTAATACTTATTATGTGGAACAGTGTATAAACTTGTTACCAGCATCTAACAAACAGTTATTTTCTTACCTACCAGTTACCACAACTCATATGCAGTCAATTACTTAAAAACCTGTTAGTATCATAATTTTTTACAGCAGTTTTTGAGTGCATGCTATCCCATGTTAGTTACTATATATGAGTGAAATTTTGTAAACAGTGTAATTACTTCATTTGTCAAAAGTTTCAACAGAAAGAAAAACCATATATCATTTTAGTAATTGTGGACAACTTTGTCACCTTTCCCTTCCATACACCATATATACTATTTTATCAGTCATTCTTAGTTACCAAATTCCAAGAAGAAAATTCTTTTACAGAGTAAAATGGATTCTGAAGCAGAAACTCTTTCAGTTTGGACTTAAAGTAGTTGGGTTTTCGTAGATAACATTTAATTTCTGTTGGTAAGACATTGAATAAGGAAGCTTCAGTAAATGTTAACCCTTTCTGTACAATTGACAGTGATATGTAATTCTTGTGAATATTATATTTATTCCTAGTATTATGGCTATGTATGTCAGCATTAAGATTGAAGTGTTCAGGATTTTCCACTACAAATGATAGTACAAGAGTATACATACTGTGCTGGCATTGTTAGTATACCCAGGTTTTTAAATAGATTTCTGCACGACGTCTGTGGGCTTGCTCCACAAATAGTTCTTATAGCACGTTTTTGCAATTTAAATACCCTCTGTGCTTGTGACGAGTTTCCCCAGAATGAGATGCCATAAGTGAGCAGGGAATGCAAATATGCAAAATATATTAACTTTCTGGTTTCTATATTAGCTATTCTAGATATTACCCTAAGTGAAAATGTTGCAGAATTCAGTTTTTTAAGAAGTTGTTGAATATGCTGTTTCCAGTTCATTTTGTTATCTATACATACACCCAGGAATTTTGTGAAATTACTTTCATTGATTGCTTTTCCTTCTGATATCACATTATAGCTGTCCTTTGTTTTATTTTTTGTAACAAACTGAAGTAACTGTGTCTTTTCTACATTAAGTATTAGTTTGTTGGCACTAAACCACCTGTTAATTTTCTTTATGGCATAATTTGCTGTGTTTTCGAGGTTTTGTGCTGATGGGTCTTTCAACGATATGCTGGTATCATCTGCAAAGAGCACCATGTGTTCATTATCACTTAGTATATGTGGGAGATCATTTATATAGATTAAGAACAGCAGAGAGCCAAGAATTGAACCCTGAGGCACACCACATTTAACTATACCCCATTCTGAGTTTATAACATTTCCTGTATTAGCATCTTTCAGTGATACACATTGCTTTCTATTTTCCAGGTAAGATTTAAACCAAAGTCCTGGCTTACCACTAACTCCATAGTGGTCTAATTTACCTAGTAGAATCTCATGATCAACACATTCAAAAGCCTTAGCAAGATCACAGAATATACCTAGGGAATATAATTTTTTATGCATTGATTCCAGTATGTTGTTTACAAAAGCAAAAATTGCTGAATCTGTTGAAACGCCTTGTCTAAAACCAAACTGTACTTTACTGCGTAGGTCATTCTTTTGTAGATGTGCATACACCCTTCTGTACATTGCTTTTTCAAAGATTTTTGAAAATGCTGGTAGAAGTGAAATGGGTCTGTAATTCTCAATTTTTGAGGTATCACCCTTTTTATAAAGCGGTTTGATTATTGACTTCTTGAGTGAGTCAGGGAAGATACCTTCTTCAAAAGAACTATTACAAATATGACTAATAACTCTACTAATACTGGTGTTACATTGTTTCACTACATGGGTTGAAACCTCATCATAACCAAATGACTTGTTATTTTTGAGGGATTTAATAATTTTTTCAATTTCATTTTGACTGGTGGGAAATAGAGACATAGGTGCTGTTTTTGGTGACAAGGATTTAAGTATTGCTATAGCATCCATATTCCCATTATATTTTCCTTTTATTTTTTCAGCAACTGTTAAGAAGTAGTTATTGAAAAGCACTTCCTACATAAGAGGGGTCATTTACAAGTTTATCATTAACACTTATAGATATAGGTTTGTGTTCAGGGGATGATACAGTTGTTTCCCTTTTAATAATGTTCCAAACACTTTTTATCTTATTATCTGAACTACTAATCTCATCATTTATGGCCAAACGTTTAGATTCTTTTATTACTTTGGTTAAAATTCTACAGTATGTTTTGTAATGTTGTTTGAGAAGCCTATTATCAGTATTCCTAACTTTTATATATAATTCCCTTTTATGTCTGCAAGATGTTTTAATACCAACTGTAACCCAATTTTTGTTTACTCGTTTTTGACCAATTGGAGCTAGTTTTGTAGGGAGACATCTTTCGTAAATTTCCAAAAACCTTTTTTGAAAGTAATTGAATTTATTATTTACCCCTTTTAATTTATAAACAGTGCTCCAGTCCTCATTTAGAAGTTCATCATTTAATGTTTTTATTGAATTGTTCTTTAATGGCCTAACTCTGACAAATCCTTTCTTTTTGTTATTTTCATTTCCCACAACATCCAAAGTAATTATTTGAGCATTATGGTCTGACAAACCATTTTCCATTGGAATTGTTCCATGTATTTCTCATTCATTGGGCTCTACAAAAATGTTATCAATAATGGTACTACTATTTTTTTGTGTTCTAGTTGGAAAATTTACAGTTTGATAGAGATTTAATGATCTAAGCATTCCTAGAAGATAATCTGTCTGGTTACATTCTACAGCAAAATTTATGTTGAAGTCTCCACAGAGGATAATTTCCCTTTTAGTTCGTGATAAATTTATTAGAACCGCTTCAAGTTTATTACAAAATTTACTGAAGTCTCCTGTGGGAGCCCTATAAACTGTCAGCACAATAAGATATTTGTTTTCTAATTCTAACTGTATTGCACAACATTCAAAATCTTGTTCTATACAGTATTTACTTACATCTGACGATTTTGTCTCAGTATTTTCTCTTACATATATTGCTGCACCACCCATTCTCATCTCTGACCTGCAATAACATGAAGCTAATCTATATCCAATAAAAGGGAGGAAACATATTTCAGAATTCTCTAGATGATATTCTGTCATACATATGATATTTATGCTAAGATTCAATGATTTTTGGGTTTCTTCTACAGATATTATCAACTCATCAAGTTTGCTTGCGATACCCCTAAAGTTCTGATGGAACAAAGCTATTTTAGACTGACATTCTTTATTTTTGACTGTAATATCATTATGTACATTTCTTAAATAACTCTTCCTACTCTTGAAATTTTGCCTAAAAAAGACTGAGTCCTCCCACCAATTACCACTGGGATGGGGTTCACATCCAACCTGCCTCTCCTGATGCTACTGGCAATCATTTGCGTTAGCCTCTGCTTGCCCCGAACATTCAGGTGGAGTCCATGGGAGGTTGTTTCCCGTGATTAAAAGCAGACCAAAATCGAAAGAAGAAGAAAATCAATAGTCAAAAGTATTGTTTTGGGTCAAGGTACCTAATCTTGCAATAACGGTAATAAAACAGTGAAATGATATCCTGTTTACAAGAATTGATGCTATCATCCTTGTGGTGATCTCAAACGTCACCACATGTTTTATTAGAAGGGACGATTAAAAATGCAGAGATTTTAATTTTTGGAGCCATTGAAATGTTCTCTATCCCTCGTCTGCTCATGAACTTTCGAAAATGGTAATGATTTTATCTTTGAGTTCAACTTATTTAATTAATTACAATGACAAATATTTACAAGGGCGTCATTCCAAAAGAGGAAGATTAAAAGGAACAGAGTTCTGACTTACATTTGATTATTAGAATGAAGGAATTATTTAAAACAAACCAAGTTTTATTCTAGCATAAATATTGAAACATATTTAAATAGGAATTTTCACAAAATCGATATACATGATATTTAAGAATGAATAGATTCTGGAGTTCTGTACCAGAAGGGCGTAGATTCATTGATCAATAATACAAACAGTTCCACGGCTAACTTACTAAAGTTAAATTGACATTTGAAGACTCAAGAAGCAATTTGCAATGCTCTCTGGGTCGCACTGGGCCAATCACTATCGCAGCGAAATGTCGAAACTATTCGGTCAAAAAGAATAGTACATTACCATATGAAGTCCTTTATGGTGCTGCAGCATCTCACAAATCGAAATAAACACTGTATTCGCAGCAAACAGCACCGCCCGCCACTTGCCACGTTCTGCAATAATATGTCTGCTCTCCTCTTGCCGGCGACCACATCGTCTCTCCTCGATATGGAACACAAGAGCATCGAGGGAGTCAAAAGCGCGCAAATTTCAGCAACCTGGTTGGCTTTTCGTTCAAAGGGTCTACTGGTGGCCTGTACATAGCACCCTATTCGCTCTTGCCAAAAACAGTCTTCCCTCTTCTCCCCTCCACCTGCTGTCGCACTACCGAATTCGATCGCTGTAGGCATATTCACTCAATGCAAATATTTGCATTTTTAATCGCCCCTACTAATAAAACATGTAATGACGTTTGATATCACCAACCCCTCCAACAATGATGACCAACAATGGTCTAAGGGATATACAACAGAACAGCAGGACAAGGTCGAGTCTGATTGACTAGACTAAAAAGTCTGCCCAACCGATTTGGGAGGTGTGCTACAACTAAGCTAGCCAGCGGGCCACAATTTCGATTTTGTTAGCCTGCTGGCCACATAATACTTGCCTATAGTTACAATAGATATTTAAATATAAGTAACACAGTTAATTTCAATCAAAAAGTAAAAACGTTCAGTGAGACATTTTCGGAGGTTTTTTTTTTTAAATTATAATCAAAAAAGTAAAAAACTTTTCTGAGACCTTTCAGAGCTTTTTATGCTAGCATATTCTAGACCGCTCGTCGTCGTCATCGGAGGTTTGTGTCGCCATGGCGGGCCATGGCGACACGGGATGCTATTAGGCATCTACTGCCCCTCCGTCCCTGTTGCTTAATATGCGATGGAATTATTATTGAGAAAATAGTGAAGACCAGGGTCTGGGAAGCACCATTACACATCCGTGTCACACCAAGCCGCCCCCCGCCAGGCCCGCGGAGTCATCAGTCGCATCAATGGTTGAGAGGGTGGTGGGGAAATTTTGGGAGTGGTATTTTTGGATAGTGGTTAGTGGGATACTGTTGTTAACTGTAGAAGGAAGGGTAAAAGAGGAAGTCTGCCACCACAGAATAGTTATCATGTAGTTGTCATGGTTAAAGGTTTTGCGTGCGTCTGTTTTCTGTAGTCGAAGCAAGATTATAAGTTATTATAAGATTTAATATTTCCATCGTGCAAATGCACAGTGACTTACCATTATATATTCCCATATTAGAGTTAGACCCACTATACACTTTTTTTTGTTTTTTTTTTTTTGTTGGAGTGAATAAAATTTAATTATTCTGTGAACTCATAACTGTAAACTCATAAATAAAACAGGCAATATCAGTCATGTATTAGCAACATAATTATTTTAAAATCAAAGTTAATTTTTTCTCATAATTTCTACTGTTAATTTTTGAATATATGGATGCACATATAATGTTTCTTTAATACATTGGTTTTCACTATTTTGGCCACTATAAAATAATTATATTTTGTAAAAGTGTAATGAATCCCGCGGCGCGCAAAAATGTTCAAGTTGGGCTGCATGCAGGCCGCGGGACGAGGTCACCAATTGCATTGTTACCCAAATTTTTATCAACATAACTACCCTTTATTTCATTGGAATTTATGACTGTATAACTAAGACATCATAACGATATAACACACTTAAACGGTCTATTTCCTGAGGAACTAATTACCATTCGAAACCCTTGTGCCAAACAATAGGTGTAACAATTATATTTTTGAATAAAAGTGCGGCAAAAATATTTAATATGGGTTTCGGAGTTAAAATTAATATTTTCCTGGAATCAAAATTTGACGTGTTCTTTGCTAATAACATTATGACCTGTTGCAAAATTATTTAAAGAGGTGTGGTCAGACCACCTAAGTATGTTCAAAATATGAAATTGCATAGATTTCGCATTAGAAATGCTTTGTAGTACAACTGGAGTTACGAACAAAAGAAGTTAAACAGCTTAGAATGTAAGGCGCTGAAAGACATGGCGAAATTAATTGGATTTTACCCATGTTCTTGAACTAAGGTTCACTTGTATAAAAAATTTCCTCATGTGTTTTTCAGTATATATGCGATTCTTCCACAAGTTGAATCTTTGGGTTAGTTTCAACGTATGTTTTCACATCTTCGTTCTTTCATTTGTATTTCATGTGTAAAGAAATTCATTTCCTAATTCCATTGCATTCGTAACAATTAATACGGGCCTTCTTATATATTTGTTGTTTCTTTTCTGTGTTCGGTTAGCGGTAACGTTCTGGCTTCGCATTCAGAAGGCGGTTTCGAATCCCCGCCCGGCTATCCAGATTTTAGTTTTCCATGGTTTCCCCAAATTACTCCGGGTTGGTACCTTCAAAACGCCAGTGCCCGCTTCCTTCATTTTCCGTGCCCCAATCCGTTCCCGCTTTAATGACATTGTCATCGACGAGATGTAAAGCCATAAGAAAAATAATCCAATTTTGTTCACTTCCTGAGCCATTTTCACGGTGTTCAAGTTGCATATACTTGTAAGAGACGCGTTACTCTTAAGGCTTATCTCTCTTATGATATACTCTACACATTACAGTAAAACGTAAATAATGTCAAAATTGCCTTTATCTCATGATTTATCCCTTTTTCATTTAAAATTATAAACGTTTTGTCCAGTTTAAGACGATTAGAAGTTTCTTACAGACTGATCGTTAATGTACACATAGAATTCGTAATCTTTTTTTATGTATATGTGTAGTTAGAGTAAGTGACATCTGCTTCTTCATAATCCTTTTTCTTATTAATCATAATCGTAATCAATAGTTGTTGTTTTGGTGAATTTTTATTGCACAGTCAAGATGTCCTATGATTCTTTTCAAATAAGTTAATTAAGCTGAACAATATCTACAGGGTGTCCAGAAAAGGACTCCCTGATTTCAAAATTAAATATCTCGAAAACAAAGATCGATAGAGGATGCAGTAAACGGTATGTTTATCGTGACAGCTGTAAGAAGTGTATACATCAGTTTGAGGAATACTTCGGGAATCGAGTCATTGCTTTGGGATATCCCGAATTTACTGGTGCAGGCATGGATTGGCCTCCATATTCGCCGGATGTGACTCCCTGTGACTTTTTTTTTGTGGGGCACAGTGAAAGACATGGTCTACCCGAAGCATCCCGCCACGCTGGACGAGCTGGAATCGGCGATCTCTGCGGCATGTGAATCCATTTCGGTCGACACACTACGAAATGTGATGGCGAATTTCATTCTTCGTTTGCGCCACCTGTAGTGCCAATGGTGAACATTTTGAAAACATTGTGATGTGATTGTTTGCAAAGATTGTTTTCATACGATTATTTCACTTATGTATGCTGATATGAGCTGTACAGCGTACATCTGTTAGCAGCTTTTGTAACTATTATTTCACACTGCTGTATACACTTCTTAAAGCTGTCACAATAAACATACCGTTTACTGCATTCCTCTATCGATTTCTGGTTTTCGAGATATTTAATTTTGAAATCAGGGAGTCCTTTTCTGGACACCCTGTAAGTTGCTTGTACCATCTCTCTGCCTCTAAAATACATCCACGGAATTGCTCTTATAACGGATTTCGCATTTTTCTGAGATATACCCTCAGTGAGATTATTTCATCTAAAGAAAATTTTATCTTGGACAAAGACATCATAATGTGATGTTAGTGTGTTACATTTCGTTGAAATACCTTGTGTGTTTTAATTTAGCTTTCTTCATCAATAACTCTCACGCCTTTAGGCGCCATTCCCTACATACCTTCAACACTCACTCACTCCTTTAAAATTACGAGTCTGCTAACAAGCTTTCATAGCTGAACTCGCCACCAAATTAAGGAGAGGTTGACATCTGATTGGCAGCAAGTAACATAATGACGCCCAAATGAGAACTGGACGGAAGATTGCGTGCATCCTTAAATCACTGAGCTTTTTTCACTTCAGTGGCAATTGGCCAATCAAGCCATACAGCTCACGCCAATATTTTTGATTCATATCATCACCATGTAAATAAAATTATTCAAAGCACTAATGGACTGTAAAGTAGTTGTAAAGCAGCAAAATGGATTTGAGATTTGATAACATTTGAATCTCGGTTAGCTAGGTAGCGTCCAAAAACTACGTAGCTCCAACAAAATCCTCTCGGGTTTCCAGCCGTATCGTGTTGTAAGCCACGACGTTTCGACAGCTAGCTCTGCTGTCTTCATCAGGTATCTTCTAGCTGTCGCAAGATTTCTACAACACCATCAGGCTGGACGCCCGAGAGGATTTTGTTGGATCAGTACACCGGGAAAGACTCCACTCATACGTAGCTCCACTTTGACCTCGTATGAACCACCCTCCTCCCACCCATTTAACCTGACGAGGCTTTTACCTCTACAGCACCATACCCCGTGTGATACGTAGTTTTCTTCCCTATTCATTCCAGAAAACTTTTTTTTCCTTGTCAGACTATCGTAAATTACATACGGAGATCATTAAATGACGGAAATAAATATTCACATGCTGTTGTGTGCTTTGTACCTCATTTTAACTGTGAAAAATAATATGAACGAAAAGCTACGTGGCTTGATTCGGAAGCCCCTCTCCCCCCATGTTGCGCAACGTTGCTTTCTACCAGCCCCTCCCCCCCCCTTCTCTAGACCGAGTTACGTAGTTAATGGACGCACCCCTACGAGGAAGATGTTTCAGATTATAGAATAGGCGTCCTGGTTGACTGTAGGTTAGATCATCTTCCGAAAATATTAGACATTGTTAGTAAATCAGGTAAAAGTCATTGGTATACATCAGGATGTGTATGACTGGGTGGAGGAAATTTAATGGATACCGAATGTACAGTAAAGGGACAGCCGGCCTCGGTAGCGTAGGGGCTAGAGTATTGGCCCGATGTGCCGAAAAGTCGCCGGTTCGAGTCCGGCCGAGGGCATGCGTGTTTAAGTGTTGTATGTGAGTGTGCTTACCATGTCCGTTCCGTAACGTGTCTAGAATTAATTGAAAGACAATATACACATGGAGAAACAGAAAGCACTGGATGAACTAAACTCATACTTGAGCTGGCTGTATGGCCTAAGCAAGCCAAATGCAAAAAAAAAAAAAAAAAAAACCCCAGAAAGGCGGGAATGAGATCAGAAATTATCCATGGTAGTGTATTGGGGCTGTTCCTATTCGTTAATCTTATAATGATTGTGTTGTTAGTTTATAGTCTGATAATGGGTCGTTTGCAGATGACATAATATTGTATGTTAGGATTAAAACTAAATAATATTGTGAACAGAATGATCTGAAACAAGAAATCCGGATGGGTAGGACAAACAATAATTCAGAAAAATACCGAGACATTTAATGTGGTACATCGATAAGGTGAAAAAAGGTTACTCAGAGGAGGGGAATGGTGTTAAGGAGATATTTCAAGCCTCTACATCTTCTGGAGAAGGCCATGAGAGAATTTGCTAGGAAACAGAGAAATATTGGATACAGAACCTCGATCATGACCTTGCTCGAGCACAGTGGAATGATACGGACGATATAAAAGTAGATAAGAATGACTGTTGTTAATGACGGATTAGGTCCTTCGAATTTTATATAGGTTAATAATAAGTATCTGTGATATGATTGATAATAATAATAATTCCTCGTGGTCATTAGAGGCAGGGTGGGGTGGGGAACAAGGAACGGGAAGGAATTCGGCCATGGCCTTTTTCAAGGAAGCATCCCAGCATTCGACTGGAGTGATTTGGGGAAACCATGGAAAACCCAAACTGGATGCCCGGACGGGGATTCGAACCCGCGACCTCCCGAATGCGAGGCCAGAACGTTAACCGTTCACCCACCACGCTCGGTAATAATTCCGCGTTGTAATGAATTGGTGACAGTGTTTCAATTTCCTGCGCATTCCGCCCCCGTCATAGCCTCCTTAAACTAACCCGGTAGTCCTACCGAGTACAGGAGACCTACAGTTTAACGTGGAATCTGAACCACGGAAGTGATCTGGCGTACTTCGTATTACACAGCATCCTGTGTCAGAGGTGAGCGTCAGGTTAAGGGGCAATGAAAATCCCCGCCCAGACAGGGATTCGAACCGGAGACTTTTCGATCACCAGTCAGACACCTTAAGCACTGAGGAAATGTGATAATATGTATAATCAAACGTAATACATTCAGAAAAACAAGTTTTATGCAACTTAAAAAAATCCTGAACACCGGGTTCAATTTCTCTACTGTATAAAAGGTTACTAAAAATTGTTGTTCAACTTATCGTTGAAGCAACTATTTCGATCACAAGCAGAACACTGAAAATTAAGATTTTTTATATTAGTGTAGTTCAGTAGTACCTACTGTTGACACCGCAAAATAGCTTACCAAAAAAATATTTATAAACCCTGCGAAAGATGTCGCTACAGACTAGCTGAAGGAGTTCTAATATAATATTGTATTCTTCGGATTGTAAGGGGGCATCCATCAATTACGTGAGGTGTTTTTCTGGATTTCCGGAGCCCCCCCCCCCCCTCCTCTGGTGAAATTTCGTGAGATCTGGCCGGACCCCCCCCCCCCCCTTTCTGGTGAGATCTCGCAACTCTTTGAGACCTTTTTTTTACGCCTCACCCTTCCCAAATCCGGTTACACCCCCACTTTTCAACGAAACAGCCCCCCAAAATCGACTCTCACGCAATTTAAACACTTTTTTTTTTTAGCTCTACAGTCCAACACTTTTTTCCCAAAACCTCAAGTGAGATTTCCGTAGACCCCCCCCCCCCCCCCTCCCGCTATTTCACTTCAAGTAATTTATGGATGCCCTCTAAGTATATAGTGTTGTAGCGCTAAAACAAACATTGATTTTCTCTTAAAATTAGTCAAGAGCTGTTAGGTAGTTCCCACAGGCAAAATGTTTAGAGATCGACCTCCTCAAACAGGTTTTATGTTACCGAGTTAGTTGTTTTGCCTTGCTCCACTCTGCGCATTATTATCAGTTATTATCTTTACATGAAACATGCTACAGGAGAGTCACTTTGAGCAATATTCTCAATTTTCTCATTTTTTAGCTAGTACGCAAATTTTCAAGCCAGTTTACGCGAATTACATCCAATTAATTGGATTTTTGAGCGATTATCTTTATTTTATACGACTATTTTACTAAAAGTGCCATAAATTTAAATGAAATAAGTTTTTTACCACTTGCAGGTTATCTGTCTCGTCTCAGTCTACTTATTGCTTAAAAGAACTGCAGAGGTCTGAAGACAAATCAGCCCATACCAAAAATTAGTCCATACGATGTTCTTCGTTTAATGATAAATAAATTCGCAGAAAGTCCTAAGAAAATTGTGTTAATTTGCATAAAGTAAAATTTTTACCCTTCTTATGTTTTATAATCATCGTAAACGAGACCTAGAATTTTTCGCCCCATCATAGATCTGAATCCATTCCATTCATCGTCGGATAAGTATATAATCAATAGTTACGTCACTAAAATGCTGACAATTTATTAAATAACCTATATAATTGCTAGATGGTGTCTATTAGTATTTAATCCTTCCATTAATAATTATAGCTTCATTCAAAACTTATCAGGTTATCCAGAGTCTTAGGGGTAACAAACAGATGACAATGGGTCGATCTTGGGCTGGGAGGCCCCTACGGCCTTTCATCGGGGTCTCCCTACGGCTGGGGGCCCGTAGCATTTTACCCGTCCTGTAACCCTATTGTTACGCCACTGCCTTGGACCGTTAAAATATAAAGAGATAGTATCTGTCCGGGTATTTTCCTGCCTTTAATACTTCTAAGTCCCTTCAAACTTAAGAAAAATTCTTCAAATTTTGCAGGGCTAATCGTTAGGATAAGAAAAGAGAACAAGTTTGTATTTCAAACAGATTAGGCCATGTGGCATGACCTGCGTTGATTGAATCCTATAGTATGAGATCAACTCTGGTCCACTTTCTAGTTTCTTCAGAATAAATTTTGCAGATCAAACCGTTAGGGTAAAATACAGCCAGATCAGTTGACGCGGTCATGACATGTTACCCGTAAAATATTTTTCGATCGCAACTTAAGACCTGCCAAGCTCTATCATCTACTAGTCTAAGTTAGTAGTTTTTCATTTATCACTGCACATTTGTATTAAATCTACCTTAAGCGGTACAGATATTTTCAGAGTTACAGAATATATCCACTTCTGTGTAGAGCCAATCTCACATTTCACAATCAAAATCAAAATAAAAAAATCATCGTATGATCTTAAATTCTTGACCTGGGAACTATTTCAAGTCCACCCAAAATGCGGTTACGGGCTTTCATGTAGTTCAGAAATAAAGACACAGTACCTGCTTGCATTGAAAAAGTTCGAACATTGCGTCTCGGATGACCTGGGCTAGGTTCCCGAGCAGGTCGTCCATATTTATACTTATCATTGTTTCTAAAAATCATATTAGGTGAATGGGGGATGGTAGATTCAAAGGGGGTAAAGGCCGATTTCCTTCTTGTTCCTTGTTCAGAATCTATCCTCTCCCAGTTATAATAAACACGTCTTCCAGAAAGACATAGAAGTATCGCATCGCCTAAGGTGGACACACTTTGTATAACAGATGCGTGAAACACAACAGTTGATCATTATGCTCTGTTCACTCTCAAGTGACGCCTCAAGGTCACGTTCACCTAGCCCCGCTCCTCACCTCACCACCCCCAGCAGTCGCCTACTCTTCCGAGTAGACCGTTCTGTCCATGCAAGCGAGTAACAAATTTGTCAACGGGTACGCTTTCCCCTTCGCATGTAGCGGTAAGGGCAGCGGCGTAGGAATGAGCAGGGTGACCTCGAGCTGCCTCTGTTAACTGACCACACGATAGCACCTCTTTTCTTGATAAGCATTCAGCCTGGGGATAACAGCTGGTCGCGCTTCAGATGCCCCCATTTCCCCTCCTTGGGCTTTACGTTCAATCGACATCGAGACTATTAAATCCAATTGACAGAGTTATTGGTTTTCTGATTAACGTATGGATACAGAGGTTCCGGGTTCAAATGTGGCACATGCTGAGGTGCTGCGCAGTTTGCATTACACGTAAAACCACAAGTTCCATTTACGTCATAAATTAGGTAGTTCCAAAGTAAATTGAAAAACTATCACTTTAGTCAAAGTGTATAGCTCTGTTGGCAAAGGTATACTCGAAAGGTAGTTTGATAACCAAGTGAAATAATTTTGAAATACCACCCAGTCCACTGCTGTCATGGCTATTTTAACCTAACCCGATAATGAAAATCATAGGCCGATAGTTGAGGGCTGTAGGGAGTATGATCCAGTGATGTCGAAAACCATTTTTTTCCAATTTTACACAATTGAGAGCTTGGGCCCAGCTTCATCATGGAGCAGAATAGCATCTCATATTGGCTCCTCACGTCTTTTGCAGCGATGGGCAAGCCTAAGCTCTCACAAAAGGTTGCAGTAGTATGCTACATTGATGGTGTGACGCTCAAGGAAAAAAAAAATAAAAAAAAAATCAGTATGCAGAATGACAAAATGTCACCATGTCAGCTTATAGCTGAATCTTGGCCTTTGCTGGGGCTGCCTCATTCCTCTTTCGCCACTCTTTACTTGCTTGTTTCGACTTGGGTGTGTAGTGGTTGACGTAGGTTTCATACAAGTTATGATGATATTAAAAAATGCGGCCCCTTCTTCCACAAACCGTGCTGAGAGTCGCTGGAATATCTGAAAACGTGCCAACTTCAGCAATCAAAAGACGAGTCACCCATCGGGAAAATACTTTACTGTACCTTAAGTCCTTTGTCGTGATGCCATAACATATGCCAATCTCACAAGAAATTTTGGAAACCGTCAAACGACTATCGTTCTCAATAAAGACACGAATTATGCAAATGTTCCACTCTGTAATGTTCGTCCGTGGAAGAAGATCATGGCTCTCAATTTTTAACCTTTTCAAAACCTTTCAAGAATTCTTTATGCTACGCAATAGCGAGAACCTTTGACAGTGATCGTTCCTGGAACTGTGCCAACTTTCTGAATTCCTCAAGGAAAACAGTAAATGACACCAAGAACAGGAAGCCTTTTATGAGCTCAGTTTTATGAAGAATATAATTCCAAGAAAATTAATTGAATTTCATTTGAAGGCTTTGGAAAGAATGCATACGTGCAATTGAATGTTACATTGCTAATTGGTATATAGGCCAAAAAAAGGTGCACAGCACAGCACATATGTTAATACAGGGGGGTTGATAATATGGTTGAATTTGAAAACTATACAGACGGCAGTAATTATCGTTCGAAATCTTTTGCATAACTTAATATTCGGATTTGGTTTCGGATTGGAATGAAATAGCATTTTCAAAGAGAACACTCCAAATGTGGCAATGGTGTCTTTATGTCTATGTTGTAAGGGTTTTATTAACTGTTAGCGAGAATACTTAAAAGCGCATTAGCAAACAAATTTATACAAACATGTAACGTCTCGACCGGTTGAAGTCGCTAACAATCAAGTCGTTTGCGTCGGGATTTGCATTCTAAGATGGTTTGCTCCACTTAACTGCGATAATGAAGACGTTTGTAGTCTTCTGACTATCCACTAATATCTCTGGTTACAGAGTTTGTACACTGCTTAAACGTAGGTGAAAAGATTTATCATTGGCTTTTGAATATCGATGAAATTACTGAAAGAAAAACATAAAGAATATGATTGAGAAGAAGAAAAGCATTTCGTGCGTCAATAATTTCAAATCTTGAAGCAGCAGAAAATGAGCGCTGTGATTTTCTACAAATGTAACTGCATCAATTTGCTTGTTATTGAAATTATGATCATAAGAATTGAGAACTTGTTCTGACGTCAAGATGTTTCTCATTTGAAAGGTTGCTGAATCAAAAGAACGAATGAATGCTGTTTTATTAAGTACTATCAGATGACAGATAAACCATATAATGTTAACCATATAATGTTCAACATGACATATTGGTGCAATTTAATATCGAAATACCAAAGAAACTATTTAAATTGCGGTTTACTAATGTTTGAGTAAATATAGCATCCTTGAGACCAACATAAATTAGAATGAAATATATTGCCATCGTTCCTAATGTTGAACCGTGGAATGTTTGCCAGAATAGGCTATTTGACAGTATTCAAAATATATTACAAATTGTAGTCATTCGCGTAGATTAATGCTTAAGGAAGCTATTTTTGTTAAATTTGAAAAGAAAGATGAATTGTTTTTAATTAAAAAAGCGAAATAAAAATCAAATTCTTCTTGCCTCTTGTCAGGTGACAGAAAACGCTCTGGAATTGGAGATCGCTTTAGTGACGTCACATGCCTGTAGGCGCTGCGGCAGCCTATGGAGTGTTTCCTGCTATCCAAGTTTTCAACTATTTGTTGCTGGTTATCTCTTGTTACTAATGAGATTTTGTGTTGAATATAAAATTAAGAACAATTTGTAGAAGCCTACAGCGGAAAAATACCGAAAATTATTTGTCAAACTACCTATAGAAACATCCACTGACTTTTATTCTAAGGAGCTTGAGAATGTAATAACTTCAATTCGAGAATCATTTATATTTAAACGATTTAGAGATTAACAGAAATCCTTCATAAGAATGACAAAATTTTAAATTAAGTCGTTTTAGGATATATTTACGAGAAATGCAAGTGTAGTATAACGTAAGCACAACACTTAATTAACTGGATATTATGGACAATATTTCTTAACTGTGGATAAACATTTATAGATAAATAATTTTTTTTTCCAACTAAACAGACTTTATTGTTTATTTATTTACCAACCGCGTTCACTTCACCGCACGTAGAAACTGTGATGTTTAAGTGTTTACAATTAACGAGAAGAAAAGTAACGATGCCATGATGTCCAGGTAGCTGCGTGGTTAAAGAGTGCTATAGGAATTTGAAGGCCCTATATTCGAACCTTGATTAGGATAATATTTTTTTCGTCTGTAAATTTTTTTGTTTGTTTCTGGTTGCCATTTGTTGCTTTAGAGAATCATGTTTTTATTATAAGAAGTCATAAAAAGTCATGCAAACGTTTCAAACATAAATTGCTGCCATACAAGAAAACTTTTATAAAAAGATAACCTTCTGCTTTTATTTTTGAAACATACCAGAGATACATTATCATTGCAACAAAACCCAATCATGGAGGAAGGAATATTCCTTCCTCCATGAACCCAAGCACTCGGAGGTGAATAATAGGATTTATTTTAACAATAACATTGCACCCTAATCTCGCAACAATTCCGGAACGCTTTGAATACTTCTTGGTGGAATTTTTACGTGACGATACAACTGTGTGTTGCCTTTCTGACATAAATGCATCTATTTAAGCGGTATTTACTTTTAATGCGCAAGTATTTTTCAGTTTTTCATAAAACTTTTTATCGGTGTGCAAGTAACGTCTAGATTCAGTTTTGAAGTCTTTTTTGGTTAAGTCTCAAATGTTTATAATACTCTTGCTATCCAAAAATTTGTGAAACATTCGAAAAAACAATGTTTTGGTGGATTTTAGAAAAAGAACATGTGGCACTACCAACAGCAAATTTCCAACAATTTATACACAAATTCAGAGAAACAAACCAAACGTTACTTAGATAGAGTGAGCGCCTGCTGGCACGTGACGTCACGAGCGTCGTTGGCCCGCACCAGGCAGCCAAGGAGCGTTTTGGCGGGCTTTCAAATACTCTAAATTTTAACTTTGAATTTTACGTAAAATTAGCACTTTTGTCAAAAAATAAATAGTACCCGGTAAATAACGCGTATCAATAAACTATTTAAAACCATTTTCAAAAAATAGTAAAATAGCTAATTTTCACTTTTTGTTCTTTCAAATTTGCTCTGCACCTTCACTTGTTCTGTGAAGCTATTTTTCGAAGTCTTCAAATAGGTTTCATTCTAGGTACTTTTGTCCTCATATACTCACAAATTTTCTTTTCCTTTGAATTTCTTTTATACGTCCATCCGTGAAGCCAAAATGACCATAAATATTACAATCGCATAGAAACTAAACTGGATTTCGAAACTAGTTTGTAAATAATGGTAGTAGCCTACAGATCATAATTACAACCACGTTTGCTGAACCTCAGTCAGTTTAAGCAATCGTTCATCTCAACCTAACTTGCACTATTGTATTCATCTACACACATCCTTAATGACCTACATCATCTGTTATCCGCTTCACATTTCTAGTTTGGTTTTTCCCTAAAATTCTTCAATTCAATTATTTTTTCTAATAACAAACTAAGCGGTACTTCATTTCTTTGAAACCTAATCTACAGTAGAATTCCGATTATCCGAGATAAACGGGACCGGGACCACTTCGGATAACGAAAAACTCGGATAACCGGAGGTCAAGGAAAGAGGTTACAATGAATCAAAAAACGTACTGAAACTGAAGTAATACATTTTTTAACTGCCTAATGTCTCATAACAGTGAGGTCTTTAGGGACGGGAAAGGATGGGGGACAAGGAATGGTAAGGAATTCGGCCATGGCCTTTTGAAGGAAGCATCCAGACATTTGCCTGGAGTGATTTGGGAAACCATGGAAAACCCAAATCTGGATGCGCGGACGAGGATTCGAACCGGCGTCCTCCCGAATGCGAGGCCACAACGCTAACCGTTACACCACCACGCTCGTTTAAATAATACAATTTATTTATAGTGTAAAACTAATTTGTGAAGCAATAAAGTTGTTTTTTGCACATTAATCACTTGCCAAAAAAGTCTTTAATTGTATTCTGTGTCATAATTTTGTTTCTCTTCATAGCGGAAGTATAGCGCCAACGCTGTAGCATTATTATGTCGGCTGCTGTGATTTCTTCCTGTTGTTCAATATATACAAGTGCTGCTTCTATTCTTTTTAAACCTTCAGCATGAGAAATTTTTGGAACAGTTTCATTTTTAACTTCTTCGTCTTCTTCTCCTTGTCCGCTGAAAACCATATTAACAATTTCATCATCGTTAAGCTGATTTTGATCGTCATCCAACTACCACTCTTGTATATCTTCATTGTTAATTTCTTTTACGACTGGAAGTTGGTTGGCTAACTGTGTCAGTTCATTGACATCTTGTTGAGCTAGATCATCCTTTTTAGGCTTTTCCATACCAAAAAGTATCCTCCATGATGGTTGAAGCATTTCCTGTTTTACTTCACCCCAAGCCATGGCTGACCTATAAACTGCATCTTTCACTGGTACTATTTTCTTTAGTGATTCTGTGTCAGTGCTACCTCTCTCTAAGTTGCCTAATAAAACTTGAAGCAGCCTTTTTCTGCAATTCCTTTTGAATGTTTCTATTACACCCTGATCAAGGGGTTGTATCAGTGACGTAACATTTTGTGGTACATACTCTAGTTGGAAAAATATTCCATATCTTCATAAAAGCTTCCTATCATATTTCAAAAATTTGCCTCGGTTAACCCGGTGGCTCGGATAATCGGAACTCGGATAACCGGACTTTTACTGTATTATCCTATTTCTTCTTTTTGAAATACTCTTACACATTCAGATTTTTCATTAATGATACCCATAACATTCATTCCATACTTTACTGGATTCAATTAATTTTCATCACATTTATACAACATCATAAGCTAGACGCGTCAAATTTTTTTCTGATTTCGTAATACTGCATCCTTTCCTTCCCTATACCATCATCATACATACTGCTTTAGGATGTTATCAAGATATTAAATTCCACCTTAATGTCATATTAAATTGTTCATATCGCCGTTCATCTGTTGCCTAATTACGCAGTATTCATTCGTTCCTTCCTTTACACGAGGTTCATTTTTCCTAGTTCTGATCCACTTTTGATGTTTTCCTTTTTCAGCTGAGGATTTTAATTTTACTTGTTAAAGCAGGAATTGGCAAATAGTTTTTAGTGGAGTCTCGATGGTTTTCATTATTTCTATAGAAGAAAAAATATTGTTACGTTGTTAAAAATTATTTTCCGCATAGTAAAAATTAAAATACGTACTAAAAATTAAACTAAAAATAATTTGCAATAGACTTCTTGCTTTTAATATTTTTAGTGCGATCCAATTTTGAAATTTTGCGCTCATGGAGAACAAGTAATGAGCAGACCGTCTTCTAATTGTACATCTGTTAACTTTGAACGATTATATTTCGGAAAGTCCCTAGTCATCGAATTATTTCTTCTTATTTTATATTTTTATTATTATGAATAATATGACTGTTAAATTCTTCACCGATCCACTTTTGTGATTTACGAATTTTAATTTTAAATTCCTTTTTTGGTAATTTATTCATCTTTTCACTTGGTAATTTGTTCCAATCCCTTACACCCTTTCCCACTCCCTTACGCATGAAATCGAGTGCAAGCTTGTGGTCACGGTCGCCTTTCCCTTTCATGCACTATTCTTAATTCTTTGGCTAATTTCCCTCTAAGCACCGTCACCAACATATGTCCTGCACATTCCCAGCACTCTCTACACCCTCCTCCTTTCCTCCAATGTGTCCCAATACAGTTCTTTTATAATTTCCGTTCCTGACTGGAACCTGCTATAATTACCACAAACAAATCTAGCTGCTCTTCTTTGCACACCCTACAACTGTATTTGGTACCCAAAATGTGGGTCCTAAACTACACCATCATATTCAGCCAGTAGTCTGACCAAAGTTTTGTAACCCAATTCCCTAACTTCTTTGGTATTTGCTCTCCTCGCCTTCTCCAGTAAATGCAGGATTTTGTAACTTTTACACTGTGTTCTGCCCAGTTGAGTTTATTATCAAATGTTATTCCAAGACATTTAAACTTCAAGCTTTCAAAAAGCAATTTCGACTTCACCCTATATCATAAACAACCTTTAGTTTTTTTATCTGTGTATCTAATAATCTGACTTTTCTTGGCCGTTATCTTGATTCCAAGCTGACCTACCCATTTAGATCTTCTATCCAGGTCACCCTGCAGCTGTTCACATTCTTCTGCTTATTAGTAAGCTAAAACAAACATGGTAATTAAGTCGATTCCTATTTAAAAAAAAATTTTTTAATAATTGCATATTTGTCCAAATTGCATAATGCCCGCTGGAGTAACTACAAAACCAGTTTTAGAAAATTGTGACAGTTTCTCTGTCTTTCCTTCGTCATGGAATCTTGATCCCCATATGATTGTGTTAGCGGCTTAAAGTCAGAAGTTAGATTATTTGCTAATAATATAATGTTAAAAAACTAAAACTGGATTATAACAGAATTTGATAATAAACTCAGTTGGGCAGACGGTAGGGCGTTTTAAATTCTTGCATATATCGAAGAAGATGATGAAGAAATGTACTAGCGAAGTCAGGGAACTAGGCTGAAAAACCTTGATTCGATTGTCGCTTGAGTGTGGTGGTATAGTATATGACCCACGCTATGTTTTGTAGATATAGGAATTGGACGGGGTGCACAAGATGGAAACTAGATTTGTATTGTAATGTAATATCGTTAGGAAACACCTTTAACCCGTCGAAGTGCATCAACATGACATAGCATTGAATCAACAACTCGTCGGATGACACTTGAAGAAATATTCAGCCTTTGCTTCCTCTACAGCCGTCCATAACTGATAAAGTGTTACCGGTGCAGTGCTTTGTGCACGAGCTGATCTTTCGTTCATTTCAATATATTCGATTGAATTCATGTCCGGCTATCTAAATGGCCAAATATTTCTCTGGAATTGTCCAGTGAGATGGCACACTGTCGTACCGGAAAAGATGAAGACCGTGATCACTGCAAATGGTCTCCAGACAGCTGAAAATGACCATTCCCAGTCAATGATCTGTTCACTTTGACCAGAGGCCCCAGTCCAGGCCGTGTAAACACAGCCCATATCAGTACGGTACCACCGCAAAACGTACGCGTTGCCTTCCTGACAATCTGGGTCCATGACCTCGTGAGGTCTACGCAACCTTTCTAACCCTACCAAAAAATCTTACCTACTTGAATCGTGACTCATCGGACCACGTAACATTTCTCCAGTCATCTAGGGTCAAACTAATATGTTCGCCATCCCAGGAGAGGTGCTGTAGTCGATGACGTTTTGTTAGCAAAAGCACTCGCGTTGGTCTTCTGCTGTTATATACCATCATCGCTAATATTTGCTGTCGTACGTTCCACATTGAGTGTTACTGATCTTCGACGCAATGTTGCCTTTCTGTCAAAACCAACACCTCGATGAAGACATCACCGGTGGACGAGGTTAGCTTCTGCGTTGTCCACGGCGAGATGTAATGCCGGAAATTACATATTTCCGACGCACTCTTCATCTTGTGAATCGAATAATCTTGACTTCACAAACGATTTCAGAATTGAAGTGCCACATGCGTATATCTCTGATGACCATTCGTTGTTCAAAGTCTGCTAATGTATGTCGTGTGTCCATAATCACGAAAGAAAACCTTTCAAACGTCTCATGAGAATATCTACTTGCTTCACTTAGCCGGATGTCCCACATGATATTAGGAGGCACTACATGACTTCTAGCAGTTCAGTGTATGTAGTCATTGCTGTAAATTAGCGTTCCTAAACAGCAATAGCATCGCATATTATTATCACAACAAAATTTCTTGTAATTCGGATATTTGTTATTCAGATTAACGTTATGTCAAGAAACCTTCAGATTCCTAGGGCCAACCTCAAATTAATATACCTGAAAACTTCAGAATTCGCTAAGGTTTTGAGTGGTAGTGTTTTGTGATCATCAAACTCTTTGGTATAATATATCCTGAAAGTGAAAGAAGCGCTCACTCGAAAGCAGCGAGTTTCTCCAAAAAACGTACAAGATATTTTCTTGCGACATAATGCGCGATGTTATTGCTATTCAGGAACGCTAATTTACAGCAATGACTACAATAACAAAAACGTCGTTACGAGAAACGGTTCTGCTTCTAGAAGTTGAGGACGTTTATTGTTGTACCTTTGGCATACAACAGTGTTAACCGCTGAGAAGTAGATGTTTCTTTCCTGACCATTGTGTTGTGAACGCTGTTGCGTGTACTCAAGTGCTCGGGACGCGCGGGAAATGTGCTGGCGAGCCGCTCCCTCGCCACTTCGCACGCAGCGGGAGGCGACAGTCGGCTGTCGCTGCCCGCGTAGTTCCGCAGCTCTCCACCGAGCGCGCTGACTACCCGCACATTTAGCGTCTTTGGCGCAGAGAGTACGACTGTAAAAAGCCTCCGCCACGGGGGGTGGGGCCAGTGCTCTCGACACTTACACAAAGCAAAAGAAGCCATTTTAAATACACTTCGCTGAATGAGAATAGCAAGGGTGAGGTGGTTTACGTTGTAGAAGTGGCTTTTAGAATAAACGCCACCCCTTCATAATTGTTACAGCACTTGCCTCACAATAGAAACATTGTTTGGCGATACGTTTCTCCTTATTATACGGCAATGTTGCGCACTTGCGTACGGAAGAAAATATCTTTAATGCTCATTGGATCACACTGCAGGATTGAATGTCAGCAAACATCTACCGTAGCAAATCATTTTTAAATGTCTTGTTACCATTACACGCTCAAAGAGTTTACGATTTACACACACCATCAGCAAACAATTCTTTCTGGTAACTAAATGACTCTAGAGAATTAATTATGCATATGCTCATCTATGAACATCTCAGCTAGTGATGTGATTTTTATCGATTTTAGTTTTATTGCTTATCATGAAAGCTGTTTTTAATAAAACGTCGTTAAAACTTTTTTATATATAAAAGTGAAGAAATGTATATTCAATTATTGATACGTTTTACATAATTGTCTGTAAATTCACATTAATGCATTACTATTATAATTAATTATTATAATTAATGTTCATTATATAATTATTATAATTAATGTTGATGTAATGGCAATTTCGTCTACGTACCTAGTTCCACATTTTACAATTTTTTACTTTAATTACCTTTACTGTTACAGGCAAAATACACAACTTATTTCAATCCCTGATTTCATTACCTACAAAAGAAAATTTTACCAAAATTTTTCGCCTGAAATCGTGGTGATTGTTGAAGACTTGAAATGTAAATATCTTGGCATTACATTTGATAACAAGCTTAACTGGGCAGGACACATTGGACTGGTAGTAGGAAAAGGTTTCAAAATTCTGCACTTGTTGGAGGAAGTGATGAGGGGATATACCAGAGAAGTAATGGAATTAGGTTACAAAACATTGGTCAGACCATTGCTTGAATATGGTAGTGTAGTATGGGACCCACATTTTGAGTATCAGATACAGGTGTTGGAGAAGGTGTAAAAAAGGGCTGCTAGATTTGTTTCTGGAAATTATCGCAGAATGCAATCAGTAACAGATATGATAAAAGAGCTGGAATGGAATCTATTGCAAGACAGGAGGAGGGTGAAGAGGGTCATGGGAAGATATTGGTGTAAGAATTAAAAGTAATGCCTGGAAGGGAAAAGATGACCATAACCACAAGCTGGCACTCGATTTCAGGCACAGGGGTGAAGGAAGGTTCTCTTTTTTGGTAAGGGAGTCAGGGATTGGAATAAGTTACCAAGAGAAATGATGAATAATTTACCAAAAACGTTGAAAGAATTTAAAGTTAAAATTTGTAGAGGGAAAATGTAGGTGGGTGCAGGAAAGAGGGAACATGGGTGCGTAGGGAAATTGCCACCGGAGCGTGCGCTCCATTGAAATTTAATTAAATATTATTATCATTGTCATCATCTCTGCTCCTCTTAATTCTTCTATCAATATCAATCCAGATCTCATCGTCAACACTCCCAGCAATTCCATTCATCCGTTATGCTGTCTTCCAATGACTTCCAACCAGCTCCTTTATCATAAGTTACTTAATGTTTATTGTGGTGATTTCAACAAGCAAATAAAACTGCACTCCAGTATTTGATACCAATAACATGTGTCCCAAGGGTTATGTGGGTATCATACCATGGCACCAAAATCAATCAGTGGGCTGACGAGCTCTTCTATCTCTTCCCCCATCTTTCTTCACAGTAAATGATGCGGGAGTTTGAAATCTCTCCATGCCACGTACCCAACTGAGTTTATTAACGAAGTTTGTGGTACGATTTAATGCTTTATGTCTTCAACATTTTCCTCCCACCTTCCAAAATCATTATATTTTATCTGCGTTTCTCATAAGATGACTCTTCTTAGTATTTATCTTCATTCCATGCTGACTCGCTCAGCTAAATATTATGACCAGTCTAAAATCCTCCACCGTTTTATTCGTATTACATAATATTATGACGTCTGCAAAGTACCAAAATTCTGACGGCAGCCCTCATTCATAAGAATAATAAGCAATAATGGTCCTTATACCTACCTACCTCGTGTCACTGTTGTTTGATCGCAATTTTCTACCACGTCTACCTATGTCTTAAGAATTCATTCAGTAGCAAACACTTTTTCATCAACCACATTGGTTTTTTGATGGAAAAATATGGTAACTTATTCTGAACGTCTCTTCCTCCATGTCGAATTTTGTATTTAATTTTCACGACTTATCAGCAGGTTAAGGATATCATGATACCTATACGATCATTAAACAAAATAATTGGTGTTCTAGACTCGATTCTACTTACGGAATAGGATATTCACCACCATGGAAACCACAACTATCCTGCTTTGGTAGTAAGGTTTATTTAATTGAGCATAAATCCTTCCTGCAGGCCCACAAACTAATTATGCACTTTGATCTAATATTCAATTTGATTTTATAGACTGTCTGTTGGACAGGAGTAGAAATACAATAGTGCCAACCATAAGTCAAACTATTATGTTGTCTATTGATGACGACGACATAATGTCTCTTAAAGAAATAGCAGAAACAAAAATTCTCTACAAAAGATGTACTGGTTGATAATGTAATCGACATCACGCACAAATAAAAACGGTTTTCATTGTTTACTGTATTATATAGCCGATATCCTCCAATAAAACTATTGCTACGTTATTATGTCGAGTGTTTATCATTCGTTCTTATGAACAATACTCAGTACTATTTTCTAACAACCGTACACTGTTTTTTATTCCGTGAACAGGGATTGCATGGCAAATACTTACCGCCTATTCCCGGTAGTCGCGGCGCCAACGAAAGTACTGCACAATAATGTTCTGCAGTCCACAGGAGGATCAACTTCTAAAATTTAAATATGTAGAACATCTCACCTAATTTAATTTTATTTCGATGGACCGTATACTTCGTTAGTAATTTCCCTACACATTCATTTCCCCACTTTCTTTCCCCCTTTTTTTACCACTCCCTTATGCCTGAATTCGAGTGTCAGCCTTTCATCATAGTCATCCTTTCCATTCCATGCACTACTCTTAACTCTTACACGAATATCTCATCGTCAATATGCAGCTTGTATACACCCACCATTCGTTTTAACATCCTCCTCTATTCCAACGAATTCCAACCCATCTCCTTTATTATATCAGTTACTGATGGTGTCCTGCGATAACCAGCATAAACAAATCTAGATACCCTCCTTTGCACCCCACCATCTCAAATTTTTTGATACCCTAATCGTGGTTCCAACAGTGCACCACCATATTCAAGCAACCATCTGACAGGTTTTAACCCAGTACCCTCACTTTTCTGGTACATTCCCCCATAATTCCTTCCAATAAAAGTAGAATTTTTAAACCTCTTCCTAATTTTCTCTCCCTCATCTAAATTTACCCTACTCAAATATTATGTCTAGATATTTGCGCTTCAAGTCTTCAACAAGAAATTTCTTCTTTGCGCTGAATCTAGTTACATAGAAACATAATACAGGATTATCTACAAACATTAGAAACATTATCAACTTCTCAGGCTCCCAGAAAAGTAAACAAATTACATTGTGCTGTGTAACGGGTCTTGTAGAACCTAGACAGTGCAACTGATTGCAAAATGAATGTCTGTTCTTCACACTACTGTTACAGATGCACGTTCAAATCGAACCTAGAAGTACAGTGGAGTGATATCAAATAAGTACGGAGAAATACCATAGGGAGGATAAAGTGATCTTTACTTTTGCTAAACGTAGCTATCCAATCTTCGTGAAGACAAATTATCCTCTCCATAACAACTCAGAAGCTCGGATATTCCAACTATGGCTTCATTAATCACTTCCACTTACAGCATTCAGAAAATAACTGGTTCCTGGATCACACCTCCATTAAGTCTCCTGTTCAACGATACTGCTGCGTCAAGATCCAAGCATGATTATTATAAGTGGAGATACATTGAGGTACGCAGCCTGACCATGTAGGCTGTTTAAAAAGGATTATTAGCACGTAATGGAGTGCCGCAATCTCGAGAAGCAGTGTAATCGCTACTTACTGCTTGCCACCAATGATGATGCTATCAACGCTGCAGAATCCTGGAAACTGACTATTTATTTATTTTATTTACTAGTGTAAGCCCGTGACCGTTTTTTGCGTATCGTAACGGGTCTAGAATAGTTCCGGTTTCTAGGATGAAAGATTATGACAGGCTGACCTCATTTGACCAAATGTAAAGTGTTTCAGGGTGAATAAAATCTGTTGAACTTGAAGAACTCAGAAGCATTAATGGTGGTAGGTATTAAACACGAACAGGGACGATAGCACAATCGTATTAATGCTTAAATAGAAACTTACTTGTATTCAACTCTTAAAGTTAACTTTGCAAAATTTTTTAAAAATAATCCTGTTGGCTTCGAAAGCATCACGTTGTCTTTTATTGAGACTGGGCTAACCATCATAATGTAATCATTGGTCATAATATCTGTAAAGGCCAGAGAACTTAACACATATTCCATATTATTAAACATTTGACCAACTCCGAAGAAATGAATTTCCATAATACTCGATTCGGTAACATATTTGATTTGATGTACACTTAAAATAACCTAATAACTCACTTACAGCGAACATGAACAAAAGCCATTAACGACAGTGACCTAAATAACAAATAAACCTTAATGCATAAACTTTGATCAAGCAACAACATTAGTGAAACTTACTTGTTTATGACCTTTAACGTTCAATCTGCAAAATTCAATAAATTCCTGTTTGCTTCGAAAACATCACTTTTTTTCTAAATTTATTATTGAGACTGGACAAACACTCATAATGTAATCTTTGGTCATAGTATCTGTAAAAGTCAGAGAACTTCTCGTATTAAACAGTTGAACAACTCCGAAGAAATTAATTTCCATAATACTCGATTCTGTAACATATTTGGTCTGATGTTCACTTAAAATAACCCAGTAACTCATGTACAGCGAACATGAACAAAAGCCATTAACGAAAGTGGTCAGTAAAGTCCCTAAAAAGCAAATAAACCGTAATGCATAAACTTTGGTCAAGCAACAACATTAGTGAAAATTTTAAATAGATTGAAATTTTTCCAAGTCGGAATAACAATTGTCATTCGTGGTTACAGCAGAGACCATGATTAATTTTTTTTTAAAGTTACTTTCATTAGCAACATGTTACTGAAAAGCAGATCTACTTTTTTCAGCCGCAAAAATTATCAACATTTTTTTAAAGTATGAATCGCTACGAAAAGCAAACTTAATGATTGTATTATGGCTATTAATTTGGTAGTAGTTGCTTATCTATTAAATTGTGGACATAACCACAAATTTCTTATACTGGTATCTCTGGTCGCTGTTTTGCGATCAAAGGCTGGCACGTGACGTCACCATTTGTCAACCAATAGCTATCGAGTGACCTTAGGGAATTATATAATAGATTTGTCGTATGGCTACGCAACTAATGTAATACGTATAAATGTATACAATATATACACCGATAAGAACGTTGGTAGCATTCACAAATCGATGTCCAGTTGTTGCTGTCATACTATGAAGGAAGTTGCAGGACTGAAAACATCTTCAAAAGGACCACCGTACTTCCTTAGAGGGCGTTCCTTGATGATGTGCTTTACTCTCTGGGAAGGAGCTCTGCAGTCACAGATTGTGGAATCATTAAGTCCCCTCATATAGAGCATGGCGTTATGTCCTTCGGTAGTTTAGTTTGATCCACTGGTCTCTCTTTAGATGGAATCCCGAAAGTCGAGTTGTAGGATCTTCAATATCTTAATGTTTAGAGACTGAATATTTAACTGTGCTACCGGAAACAGAAAATAACTACGTAATCCAAGGCTGCCCAACTAATTTTGGAGAAGATCCACAATTTCGATTGTATGGAATGTACGGTACCTAAACAAAAGTAGGCAGAGCAGCAGCAGTGATAAATGTGACGATGTATTGTAGGAAAAGGTTTCAAAGTTCTGCACTGGTTGGAGAGAGTGATGAGGGGAAGTACGAGAGAAGTCAAGGAATTGGGTTACAAAACTTTGGTCAGACCATAGCTCGAATATGGTAGTGTAGTATGGGACCATCATTTTACGTATCAAATACAGGAGTTGGAGAGGGTGCAAAAAGGGCTGCTAGATTTGTTTCTGGAAATTATCGCAGATTGCAATCAGTGACGGATATGATAAAGGAGCTGGAATGGGATTCATTGCAAGACAGGAGGCAGATGAGGAGGGTCATGGGAGTGTACAGGGCATATACTGGTGATGAGGCATGGAAAGATATTGCAATAGGTATAAAAGTAGTGCATGGAAGGGAAAAGGTGACCATGACCACAAGAACTCGATTTCAGGCACAAGGGTGTGGGAAGATTCTCTTTTTTAGGTAAGGGTGTCAGGGATTGGATTGAGTTACCAAGAGAAATGATGAATAATTTACCGAAAACTTTGAAAGAATTTAAAGATAAAATTTGTAGAGGGCAAATGTAGGTAGGTGCAGGATAGGGGGAAGATGGGTGTGTAGGGAAATTGCCACCGGAGCCTGTGCTCCATTGCAATTAAATTAAAATTAAACATATTCAGAGATATTTCTTACTTTCAATGTAGAATATTATTTTGTTTTATGAATTTTAAAGAACTGGAAATAAAAAGTATTCTTAATTTTAACTCTCTCTTCAACAATTATTGTTTCAGTCTTTCAGTTAGCGAATCTCCGTATTTTTGTACCCAACCTACAGAAATTTTAGCGGCCATCTACGGATATTCAAAACCAAGTGATTGGCAGCAATGGTTGGACACTTCGTGACTCGCGGTCCTAGTGGTTGGGCACTTAGTCTACAGACCAAGGAAGTGAAATTGATTCCCAGTTCTATCCAATTCAATCCTGTGTTCACTGCATAGCCTGAAGCATGAGAGAAGGTAGAGGATAAAAATAATCATGAAAAATAGTTCCTTTCTTCTAAAAGAAAAACTAGGTGAGACATTTATCTATTTGGAATACTCAATGCGATATGTAAATTTATATGAGAGCCTTTCGCAAGTCACTGCGATTGTGTCCGAAAACAATGCGCCACTTTAAATCAGCAAGCGATTCACCTTGAATGGAAGCTTCAGTGGCCGCGCTCTGTGACACAAATGACAGCTATTATAAACATATGGCCTCAGACGCTATTGTGCACACAAAACACCCCCGGGCGCTTCGCCTTCCCCTCTGGCGGGCGGGGTATTTAGTCCTAACAGGCAGGGGCAGTTATGAATTGTTAGCAGTGGGTCATGTTTGATGCCGGTGGCCCGGCTCGAGTGGTCAGGCCGGGCGAAAAAATAACACGACGACAATGACCGACGGCGCATTGCAGCGCAGCAGGAAGTCTGGCGCTTTGTCTTAAAAGTGCCGGCCGCTACAATGGACTCACATGGGGGACGATCGCATAGCCGTGGGAACGGCCAGGGACATGCGATATGTATCCACCAGCCCCCTCAGACGATGGGAGCCATCGCTTCCTACGGCTGGCGTCGTGTGCTTCTGACTCCATCACGTGATTGCACCCATACCCTCCCCTCTATCCGAAAACCTAGAAAATCCGAAAATGATTTTTCTCTGAGAAGTATTCACAGGATGGTGTTTCTGTGAAGGGAGATAGTTCAATACAGAATTAGGGACAAGTCACTGACATAATTTTCAAAGAAAGCAGACAAAAAAAATCAAAGATTATAACACAGTAATCATCATGAGCGCCCGGAGAGGGGAGGGGGGGGTGCAAGGGGGGCACTTCCACCCACCCCCCTTCTGTGAAAGAAAATACAGAGAAACATATTAACAAAGAACAATTTTATTATTAAATTCACTGTTTGAATAATAAATTTGTTCAACAGCTTGTCGATAAATTCAGTAGTTAACAAGTAATAAGTGTTATGTATAATAAAGATACAGATGAGCCTCCCTTAACGTAATCCTTCCGGCGCCCATGGTAATCGTACCAGACTGTCTCTAGGAATCAGAATGCATGTTCTCTAAGAAAACTGGAGAAATGTAAGAGATAGATAAAAAGGAAAGGCAAATCTTGAAGAAAATCTGGAAAGCCCAAACATAGTTCTGTTCTGAGAAGTATTCTGAGTTTCTAAGAAGAATTATTGTAAGAGGCAGTACAATATAGAATCAGGGATAGGCCAATGTCGTCCTTATTGAAAGAGGACAGGGGAAAAAAAAGACTACAACACAGTAATCAAAACAGAGAATGTGTGTTCTCTATTAATACTGGCGAAATTTAAGAGATAGAGAGAGGAATTGAATATCTTGAGGAAAATATAGGGACAATTGAAAACAGAAAAGTGAGAGTTCAGGCACCGGAGGAATAAAGATCTATAGGCCTACAAAGAACAAGAAAATTAAAAGATGTCAGACATGATCAGAAAGTTTTCTTTGTCACAAAATGACAATAGAGAACAGCAGGCTTACAAAAAGAATTTTCAATCACATCTATAAGTGTAAGAATGGTAAGAAGCGGATCAAAGGAGTAAAGAAAAATATGATAGAAGTCGGAATAACAGAAGATACAGTACAAAACGCAGCAACTTTCAGAAGATATACATAATTTCAAAGGTTTCCAGGAGAAGGAGAAGACAAAATGTTCAACATATGGCTCAAAGTAAGGAGGAAACAGCAAAATGAAAGGGTGAAGAACTATTGGAAGACAAGAAAAGAAATATTGAGATGATTGCCCAGGATTACTTTTTGTGGTCTTTGGTTGGCCGAAATAGAAGAAGAAAAAGAAGAAACACATAGAGCTTTGTAGTATGGAGGTTAGAAAGGCGTATGTAATACGGGTGTTAGAAAACATTGAATCAAGACAATACAACTATCTGAACGGAGAACAGTATGCCCGTAGATCTTCGAAGATTTACTAAGTAACACCTGTTCAGAAGTAATAGAAAGCGATGAACTGATCTGGGATAAGATTCGAAAGGTTGAGACATAAAAATAGCCAGAATGAATATTTATTTCCCGAATTCTCAGGTACGTAGATAGAATTTCGGAAGTTTAATTTACATCAGAATGAACCCAAGATATTGAATTTAAGTGCCGCATCTTCACACTCAACCAGAAAACGGAAACAGGAGAACGTAATTTAATGTTCTTGAGCAACTAACAGGGTAAACATAATGAGTTCACACGAAATTCAGCTACCAAGGCTTCGTCGCCATCGTTAAGTTCGTTCCAACAAAATCAACAACACACCCTGACATGTCAACGTTTTTGACTGTAAAGTTCCTATCTTTCGGACTGCTCAACATTTCACTTGAAGTTTTTATTCCAAAAATTTCATGGGGAAACACCTTTACTCGGCTAGATTTCTGAGAATTTTACATTGCTATAAAATTTCGAAAAAGATATCGTTTCTAAAAATTCTTGAACTCATAAATCTTATGTAACATTAAACCAAGATAATATGTAGAGGAATAAAAGAAAAGTCGCGAATTTGTGAAATTACTACTGAATGATTTCTTAAAATTTATATCTTCAACTTCGGTAGAAATTTTTAATACGTCGATTTTAACTGATTGCTGTGCCGGGTAATTTACTGTAAACATAACTGTAAACCTGCGGGAGTACGATATCCTGTGGGTCTGAGCTTCTCTTTCTCTTTTTTATACACTAATTTTCCTAGCTATTCCAATCATTCAGGTTGTATAAAAATAAAATCTCTTATGAAAGCATATAATAATTCACCAGCACAGTATAAATTAATTGAACTTAGTTACAAAAAATAATATTAATTAAAGCAGTAAAACATTAAATAGTTACAATGCATTTGCCACTTGAGCTCACCGATTGTGAGTTTTATCGTCAGTGACGCTTCAACAGTATACTTTGGTGATAGTATGAATTAATTAACGGCCAGGAATCAACAGAATTATTCACTACAGACGTGTGTAATCCCAAGCGCCTATTCCGTGCAAGTTACACCAAATATAATCACATGTGATGGTTAATTAGAACTCGCAATCAACAAATCGTGCCATACCACCCAGTAAATAAGCCTTGAGGCACTAATTAAAAATAATAATATTAAAAAAAACTTTTTCCTCAGAGTTGGGTCTCATTCCAAATATTTCGCTCCTACCTTAATTTTTTTTTTTTTTTTTTTTTGCTTCGGCTTTACGCCTTGTCGACGGCGAGGATGGGATTGGGACAAGGAACGGAAAGAAGTTCGGCCATGGCCGATTGAAGGAAGCATCCCGGCATTCGCCTGGAGTGATTTGGGGAAACAATGGCAAACCCAGATCTGGATGACCGGACGGGGATTTGAACCGGTGTCCTCCCACATGCGAAGCAGAACGTTAACCGTTCACCCACCACGCTCTGTCGCCTCCTACCGTCAGCTCTAACGAAATTAGCCAGTCTCAAATACTTCAAGAAGTCACCTATTAACCTGTTCCTTCTTTTTACCAAATTTGGCACAGAATTCTCATCCTATACATAGACTCTCTCCTTTACTATCAGATTCACTCATGTAATGTTCAATATTAATCCGCATCACAATAACTCAAAAGCTTAATTCTTCTTCACTCTTGTTTTATTACAATCGAGATTATGCTTACGTTCAAAGCCAAAGTCCAGATTTTGGATACTGGAATTCAGATATTCAACTTTATGTTTTGATGTTCAATTTTATTTTTATTTTTTACTACAGATTTCTTTCTAGAGCTGGCATGAATTATTTAGCTTCCTGATTTTCTAAAAAATTTATTGCCGAAACGCAATACCAGTTGTTCACTACAACTAACTATAACTGTTTTTCCGCTGTTGAAACTCATTTTATATACGGTTTTGAAAACAAATTCTCCTTACAAAAAATCTTCAAATTCCATCAGGAAGTTTTAGAGACATATTTTTCACCATTCAACTACTACTCTCGTCTGAGGTTTGTTGTAATGTAAGGAATTCAGCCTTGAGTAAGGGTGCGGTTTTGTAGGCGCCTGCGACAGATGTTCGAGCAGGGACCATTAATATTAACGGTACCGAAATAGCTGAAGGCTGTGGTTGGTGCGTCATTTTGCAAGCTGCAGGGCGGAAGCGCTTGCACAACGGTCCTCGCACCTGCCAACATGAAAAAATAAAAAGTGTTTTCTACCTCAATGAAACACTAACGTGCAGGACATGACGGACCAAGGTCGATCTTGTCTTCATTCAGCCACTCCAAAGCAAAATTAAATCAATCAACGCTCCTTCTCTGTGTGTTATTAATTACTGACATGTTTTAGAGGACGATTTTGTTATGCAGTAACGAACCCTGAGACCACACAAATTGCTCTAACCAATTAGATTAAGATTCATTTAAATTATTACATTTTCAAATGTCATAAAAATGATATGATAAATTAACAGAGAATACATTCTTTAAATTGTAAACCAATTTTAATTCATGCCAGTTGATCAAAATATCTGTAATTTGAAGTGATTATAAATCGTGAATATTATTAAGATAAAATTCTTATGCAATTTGCCGATCTCTAACGTATGGTCCAAAAGTCGCCCTAACGTCGTTTCATACAAATGGTCGCGAGTCCTACTGGCTCATTTGGTTGCGAAACTGTGATGGTATCCGGCGCTGACACGGGGTTAACTACTTCGAGTCCTAGTGGTGAAAGAATTTTCTTTTTTCTTTTTAACTGCTTAACGCCTCTTAACAGCAAGGTCTTTAGAGACGGGAAAGGATGGAAGGCAAGGAATGGGAAGGAATTCGGTCATGGCTTTTTGAAGAAGCATCCCGGCATTTGCCTGTAGTGATTTGGGAAACCATGGAAAACCCAAATCTGGATGCCCGGACGGGAATTCGAACCCGCGTCCTCCCGAATGCGAGGCCAGAACGCTAACCGTTACACCACCACTCTCGGTGTGGTGACAGAAGTTTTCAGGATAGGAGACATAGGGGTGAACTATTCTTAATCACCAGAATGTGCGCCAAAGTCCTGGGATAAGTTCCAAACCTCTCTGCAATAGATACTTTTTTTTTTTTTTTTAAACAGTTCAACGTCCCTTTTTAACAACGTGGTCTTTAGAGACGGGAAAGGATGGGGGCAAGGAATGGGAAGGAATTCGGCCATGGCCTTTTTGAAGGAAGCATACCGGCATTCACCTGGAGTGATTTGGGGAAACCATGGAAAACCCAAATCTGGATGCCCGGACGGGGATTCGAACCGCCGTCCTCCCGAATGCGAGGCCAGAACGCTATCCGTTACACCACCACGCTCGGTGCAATAGATACGGAGTGAGGGCATTTTTGATAGTTATTCGTCAGTCAGATAGGGACGTTAAGAGTGGAGACCCCCCACGGTGTCTTTCGGAAGAGTAGGGCTGAATGGACTGGCTCCGTGTTTCACATTCTCCCTTCCTCATTTCGTTTCACACAACACAAACAACAATATACACTCATTATCATAGTGATCCACACCTACAATATCACATACGAACACACAGGGGAAGGTAGCGGAAAATCACCCCAAGTCATCTTCTCAAATGAGTTCCAATGGTAACCGCCTACGCCCGGAATCATTAGAAGATAAAAATTTATACTACAATTTATGACACTCAACTTTGAGGCAATAGCATACCCCAAAAATATATTAATCGTGAAGAGTCAATATGTGTTGAAGAATTAGAAATGATCTGGAATGATGGTTTGCCTTATGCTTACCAATAATGTTCATCAATTATTTTTCGATCTTATACACCCTCCACTGAAAAATACTTTGTTGATTCCCCACTCAGTCGTCATATGCCTGGCACGATAATTTGTCTCAGCTTCAACATTCGTTTTTGCGTCGTGAGTAAATTTCGAGGATCCTCCTTCTGGATAATATTTCTCGTCTATCATTTTCGTCCAACTAAACAAGGGAACCTAATTGTCGCCATCTGTGTACTGTTATACTGTTTTCTGTGTGGTAAGTTTTAAATTGTTAGCAGGAAAGGTGGCAGTTTTCAGATATAAATTGTGTACTGTTTCATTATTTGCCTCGATAATTATTGAAATACACCTAAAATCATAATTAAAACCACTGTTTTTGCATTCTCAGTGGTTAACGCTGGAGTAGCCGTTGTCACAATACAGTGTACAAAACCGCCCTCCTTTAAATTTAGAAATTAATTGAAAGTGTTTTAATGTAGTCGATCTCTGAACAACTAGCTGTAGTAGGTCAGAGATAGTTTGTTTGTGGTTTTTTCCAGCGAGTGTTGAAGTAGACATGGCGTAACAAAAAAAAAAAAAAATGTGTTTTAAGTTAACGGGTATATACATAAAATCAGTGTTGAGTGTTTAACCCGATTTAACCACGTAATGCATATTTTACGCCTGTGTTAGTTGTCGGAGACCAAACATATGAGTTTTGGTTTGTGAGTAAGTGTACGCGGTACTGCATATGTGTACGACGGATTTCGGCGTGATTATTCCGTGTTTATAATTGCCCGTGGCTGCTAATGTGAAATCAATTTGGCAATATTCGTTACTCAAGGTGATTAGTGAACTCAAGGAGTGACTTTCCACGTAGTAAAGACTGTTTATTTAGCCGTTACGAGCATTAAGAACAGACGGTGTATGACGAACAGTTGGAAGTTATATTAAGTGCTTGCAAGTCACTTGCCACTCTAACGAATTGCAATCTTCGGATAAATGTTATTGTGAAGTGTATAATAGTGTTAACATTTTAATTTTTATTGGTGGTCGGAAATTAGTACACTTAAGGAACTAGCAGAATAAATGTGTTCATGTATTTATGAAAACGGAGTGTTTATTTTATTTTCTACGAAGTGCACGTAATATTCCCGAACCATCCAATGGTGGCGACCAAAGTACATTAAAACGAAGTCCGATTACACCTTTCCTTAGGTAAATAACAATTTTCATAGTGAAATATCGAACAAAAAAAAAAACTATCAAGTCAAACATGTTATAAACAGTATATATAATTTTCACAGTTGTTTGACACCGTGTCAACACCTCTCCTTCCCGGTACGTGTGCTGTAATGCTAGGCCCGAGTGAGGTGGATGGGCGTACCACTGTGGCCTAGGATTCGGGAGGAAGTGAGTTCAAATCCCTGTCCGGCCATGCAGATTTGGGTTTTCGATGGTTTCCCAAATCACTCCAGGCAAATCAATGTCCGAATTCCTTACCGGCCCTTGATCCCAGTCCTATCCTGTCTCTGGTGAACTCGATGTCGACAAGGTGCAAAGCTTGGCTTGGTTTGGTATTCGGGAGTACAAGGGTTAATATCCCCGTCCGACCACCCATATTTCGATTCCCGAAATCACTTCAGGCGAATTCCTAGATGGTTCATTTAAAAGATCATTGATGAGTTCTTTCCCGTTCCTTGTCCCCAATCTCACCTTCAATGTCCTAGACGTCGACAAGCCATATATTTTTATATATGTATATGTATAAATCTGTCTCCAGTAATGTTGCACTTTATCACGCATGGCCAAACTATAATGTACTAAGCAACTGATTTTTCATTTGCATTACCATTCTTCTGTGCCCTATGCGTTTTTCTCATTGCTGTGGCACGTTTTAAGCCGAAACACCTGTTTTACAAATGGTTTCGAATAATTGGAATCATTATGTTGCTATAAGATTTAGTATTATTTTAACATTTAAAATACTTCCTTCAAATAATAGTTAGGTATACTAAGTAATTATATCACAAAGAATTAAGTATTATTACGTACCTAGTTTATTTTACTTTAGGAATGAAATATTAAAAAAAAAAGTTCAAATGAAGTTTAACAAAATTTTCGATAATGTTTTGTGGCTTGAGTTTTCTTTACATTATAACTGAAGTGATTTTTAACTTTTCCTTTTAAATATTTTGGAAAGTAAAATTTCTGGATCACAGTTTGCAACTTATTTTAGTGATTCTGAAAACATTTATCAAACTCAAGGTTGTTACAGCCGTATTTATAGTTATGAAAATATTAATTCAATGAGAATACGATGGACCAGTACAAAACACATTTAAGTTGTTACTAATATCGGTGATCTGCTACTGACAATCAGAACCAGAATTTATTATATTAACTTAGAAGTGGTAACATCAGAATCGAATACAATCACGGTGCCACTTTTTTTGTTCTTGTGTGGTGAATTTTTTTGATTCACTTTCAAGGAAGGACGTCACGAGCAAATAGTTGTGCACAACTTAAGCTTCGTTTTATGTGTTTATAACGTCGAAGAAATTCTGGATGTACGCAGAATATAAAACTACATTCGTGTATCGTTTCTTGAGGTCGAGAGCAAGCTAACAGAAATGACCACTAAATTTGGAAAACTGGTTTTTTTAAAGCAGTCAGTAATTCGAGTAGTATATGAAAGTTAAGTTATGACCGTGTCTACAAACTGATATTTGATTTAGCCTTAAGGGAATGGGAAATATTTGGAAGAAGAAAGTCAAGGATTGGAATAAATTACGGAGACAAGTGCTCAACCATTTACGCGAAAACGATAAAACCATTTGAAATTAATATACTGTAGCGAAATGATTTGATGGGTCATCTCGTACAATGTAAATTAATTATTGCTTGATTTAATAAACATAAGTAACAAATAGATATTCATTTTGAGTTGGAGACAGAAATCCGCATCTAGCTAAGGGTTGTGTTAGCGTGAGCGACACTCTGACTTAAGCCGGAAGTGTCCGGTAGGTCGAGACATTGAGGTGATACCGGAAGGCTGGACGCTGGGAATTTTGCGGATGGAATCCTTGAATGGGCGTTTGCACGTTATCGTGAGAAAATTATTCCCACATATCCTCCCGAACAATCCCGACAAAACCCGAAGACTCTTAGCAAATAAGAGGCAATGTATTAGCCGGCGAGAGGGGAGACTTTTGCGAAGCCAATCAGATGTGTTTATTTCCTCACGTGATTGGAAATTTACAAATTTTGTGTTTATCCATGATGCTCGCCGAGGAGAAGTGTTACGACGAGCTCTGAGGGGCGAGAAGAAGTGACTCCGTCTGGAACGATCGCTCTGGTCACTGCTAGCCAGAGCAGTATTGTTGGTTATATCCTGGAGGCTTGGATGACTGAGTGTCAAGTCCGGTAGATGTTGTCACTTGCCTAGCATTGCCTGGACCGGTGCGCTGTTGAGAGACGATAGCGCTCTTGTTACGACGCTTCGTGCAGCCAGACAGACACGGTAATTATACCTCCTGAAACAGTGTGTACTCAGACGAATCATTGAGATAGCCCTTTAACGGCCTGATGAGTGTGAGTTCTTATGCCGCCGGACATTAATTCCTGAACTAGTTGTGTCTAAAAGCCGAGTGCTTTTTGGTTTTCTTTATCCACTTTGACTTGAAAGACTGACTTTCATGTTTGGAAACTTTCAATAACTGTTATTTGTGGGAACAAATTAACTCCATGGCGCCCTATGTAATCCAGTGAAGTCTGATGTTTTCTTGTTATCGTTTTAATACAAGAATCACTCTCATTATTCATAAGAGAGTATATGGAATTTTCAACTCTTTGTAATTTACATGTATTGCAATTTCTTAGCTTCAAATAACAATAATTGTTTGTTTGCTATTTCGCATCTGTAAGACGAGGTATTGCATTGAATTGTATTTTCCACAGACAGGTGTTTAAGATTAATGATAAATATACCTCTGTCTGTAAGCATTCATGAGTACCAAATAAACCATCATTTTAGGACCTTTTCAAATACTAATAATAGAAGTAATGGTTTCACCACTGTTTTCTGGAATTAATATATGTGCTTTGCAGAAGGTAGTGGAAGGTGGCGATTTAAATTATGCAAGGTAAGCAATTAATCTGCCCCCACAGAAATCCGCTACAATACATAAAGGGAAAAAGTTGGAGTGTGGGGAAATTGCACAGAAATAATTTAAGATGAAAGGCAAGATTTGGGAAAATGATGTGTAGGGAATGTGTGACCCAAGCGTATGCAGTTAAATGAAATAATAGAAAGATGGCTACGACTTATTAATGTAGAATGCGAAAATTTGGGTAGTGGTGCATTGAGTGCGCGACCTCATCACAACCTTTGGTTTGCAACAATTTGATTATCCACCTTATAAACAAAACCTTGTACTAAGCGAATACAACTTTCTGCATCTCATATCCTTTATTGGTAATTCCATGACGATAGCAAGGTCAAAAAATCCATTAAAATGCGGTTAGAATCATATGTGTAAAATTCTACAACGAAGGTACACAACATTCAATGAAAAATGCTTCAAAAATACTTAAAATTACAGGAAATTATTTTAATAGTTTAGAGCTTTTTGCATTTTAATAGCCAATAGGAATTTACATCTGGATATTCTTTGTACCCGCTGAAAGTGAGAATAAACTCACAACCAGAGTGACAAGTTTGTCTGACAAATGAAAATGCAACGACCAATACCACATTGCTCCCCGACGATACAATTCCATCGGAAGGACCTGATACGTACTCGTATCAGCCCTCTCGAAATACACCTTGGCATTTTACCACAAATTTTCGCTGTGTAACTGTGATTCGCCTTCGCAGAATAGTTCTCAATCTCCGACTATCGAGACTGTCAAACACTGGTTGCTGGAGCGGGACCTCCAAATTAGTAGACGAGGGCTGCGAAGCTGTCTCAGCTTCTGTTAGCAGGTCGAACCGGTTCAACAAGGTCGCTGCTCAGCTTCCCGGACACTTGTTCCATGCAGCTGCCTCTGCATCCGCCATCTAGAGACTGGTCTCCAGTTACTGATTAACTTTTCGTGTCCGGAAGCACCTACAAAAATGTCAACTTCCAATATTCTGTTGCTCTACAGCGTCGTCATTGGCAGCAAGCACGTCGTCCCAAGAGTTTTTATTTTACTTATTGTTTTACGTCTCATCAACGGCTAAGGTCATTAGAGGCGGGATGGGACTGGGAACAAGGAACGGGAATGAATTCGGCCATGGCATTTTTGAAGGAAGCATCTCCTGGAGTGATTTGGAGAAACCTAAATCTGGATGCCCGGACGGGAATTCGAACCCGCGTCCTCACGAATGCGAGGCCAGAACGTTAATCGTTCACCAACCACGCTCGATCCGTCCAGAGCACTCAGCTTGCTAAGATCGTTGCAGACCAAGAGATGATTGCCATTTTGAGTCATCCCACATTCACAGGAAGCTACTTATTAAAGATTATATTTGCATCACATAACGGGGAGCGTCAATAAAATACGTAGCGCCATTTTGGCCACCTGTGAACCCCCCTTCCCCCACGTATCCCGAGGTGGCTTTTGCCTCAACCCCTCCCCCCATGTAGCACTTAGCTCTTTTCCCTCTTGATTTCAGAAGACATTTTGTACTGTTTTCTCTTGTCAGACTTTCGCAAATTACATACGGAGATAGTTAAATGACGGCAATAAATATTCACATGCTGTTGTGTGTTCTGTACCTCTTTTAACTGTGACAAGTAATATGAATGGAAAAATACTTGGCCTTGCTCGGAACCCCCCCCCCCCTCCCCTCAACGTATCCCAGCGTAGTTTTAGAGCCAACCCCTGCCCCCCACTTTCCCCCCCCCCTAGACTGAGTCACGTAGTTTATGAACGCTCCCACGTCAGTCGGGAGACGGTTGAACGACTTTCAGTGTTACGCGTATGAAGGTATGACTAAGGGGCAAGTTCTTTTCCCCGCTCCATCAGTGGCCGGAGTAACCGCTGAAACGAAAAATGACTTCATCGTGTCTCTGGAGTCACTGTAAGAGAATCGGTTGTCTGACTTCTGAAGGAGCGATGCCGTTTATAAAGGAAAGATCTTGTGGGCTTGGGTTGTAGATATCCGTGATTATACGTCTGCCTGGAATTCATCAAAACAGGAGACGCATAGTCCACAGATGAAAAGTATAGAAGAAAAGATGATGTGTGAACACGTTAGGATATGACTGTCAATTTCCGAATTGAGTTGTATCTTGTAGAAAATTTCTGTTTGCTGTCCAGACAGTGTAGACGGAACGACAACGTTCTGTCCAGTTTCAGAACAAGATACTAATGGGTGTCACAGTGCTTCTGTTTTGTTAGTCGCCATCTTACGTGGTGTTTGGGTTCAAATGGTTTTGCTTGTAATAGGCTGAGGTTCCTACAAATGTCCCCAACTTCTCTTCAGCGTCTTCAAATGCGACCCCTTCGATCAGTAAATACTGTAATGATTCGTGAAACCTCTTCTCCACCCACCTTGCAAGCAGTTGCAGCATTAGATCAGGAATAAGTCTTATTGCTCATATGTTTTAAACTGGCACTTATAGCCTAAGCTACCTGTCGTGTCACTTTGTTAAAAAAAACCTAGCTCAATTGAAAATATAGGAATTTACACATCTTAGTAATAAAGACGACTACAAATTGATATCATAGAAGATATATTACGAGCAATGATAAACCACACGCAGGAATCCAAAAAGCCACTGAATCATTTCTTACTTCCACAAGGGCCTTAGGCAGGGGCGGATCCAGGATTTTGGTTTGGGGGGCTAAAAAAAAAAAAGTCTCCAAAATTACGATGTCGGGAGTGGACCCAGATACTTTGGAGGGGGGGGGTTGAACCCCTAGCACCCCCCCCCCTCCCTGGATCCGCCCCTGGCCTTAGGTGTCATCTCAAGGAAGCTGAAAACTGATCATAGTGTTGATGGAACCTTGATCGGTCAGGCATAAAATTTGTGATCTCTTTCATGCTTGTATTAAAGGGGATACTCTATAGCAAAGTAGTAGCCGCGCATGAGATACTCATTCAAGCCATAAAGGCAATGTTTTCCTATACGGCTTGACGAGGAGTGGCTCCATCATCGACTGTTCGGTGAACAAACTCCAGTTATGAATTTCGGTCTGCCGGAAAACTGTTGATTATCACGGCATGATAATTAGCAATTTGCTGCTGGGAATGCGTTGAAGACTGGAAATTTTGGATTCCTACTGTAGCAAAGGATACCGTTATGAATACAGGTTCAAGACGGCTGGGAGAGCGGTTAACTTTCGCTCTTGAACTTCAAGAAGACGCTAGTTTGATCCCCGGTCCGGTTATTCAGATTTCAGTTTTTTGTGGAAATCAAAATATTTCCAGATGAATGCTGAAATGATTTCTTCAAAAGACTAAATTCTTCTCAACACACTATCTACCGCAACGTCATCGAGCGACAGGTCACCAACAAAAGATGAGCACATTGTTGTTCAGTAAAAGTTTCGATTACGTAATAAGTACATCCGCATGAAAGTATATATAAAATCTTTCTCCAGAGGACATTTTTTGCTGTTGTCTAAAATTTCTAACATTGTATTTAATAATTTAAGCATAAGGGAATATAGTATACTAGTGTGCTTGTCTTTGAATAAAATTGTTTAATAAACCTTGTGAAGATGTGTTCACCTGCAAGCGAAAATTAATTATCACTAATCAGAGTGAAGTTAATTTTGTTTTAGCTATATAGAAAAGTCACGGATATAAATACCTGATTTCATATAATGACACCAAAATGAAGGAAAGAAATTTTACATTCCCTCTGTAGAATTAATCTCTTCAGTTGTGGTGCATTGGTTCGTATCTATATGAGCATTTAAACGCTCACTGTCATTTATGATTATGCAGTTACTTTGCGGCCTACCTAAACTTTTTTTGAGCCCAAACACATCCTCTATTACATTCGAAGTATTTCAGAGAAGTTTCAGGTAATTTCTATTACTATTTAAAACATTTTTCATAACTGTGTTAATAAAGATTTACAGTTTTTAGATTGTCAATAAGTAAATTACTAATGCTGTATCATGCATAGCGGAAGTCTCAGAACTTGCTCTGAGAGATTTTATCTCTATTATGGAACGCTGCAAAAATTTAGTTACAACTCTCCACCGTACAACTGGCGTGTCAGGTTGTGGACTCGTTTTTAGTAATATGCCTCTCTCTGTGTTTTAAATTTTATAATTCTCCATGATTTTGACAAATATCGGCAACTGTCTAGATGTACAGAACATGCGATTTCAATGAAAGTAAAGTAAGAGGAAGAGTGTATGTAGTGAGAACATAGTGTCTCTTTTTCTAGGAAAGCTACGACTACATTTCTAACTGACTTAGTTACTACGATTTATAAGCCGGACGAACACTCTCCCTTACTCAACTCGTGTGATATTGTTTATGGTGGTATGTTTTATAGAGATTGTAATGCTTAGTTGTCACCATACAAAACAATAGTAACAACAAGTGTAATTCATAAACCCAGTGTAATAAATAACACAGAGTCATAACACGTATAAAACAAATTTTAAAGTAAACATTTTTTGTACCATTTAATGAAAAGCTGAGTATTATTTGCATTGTATTTCAGTAGTACCCGATGCTGATTTTACTCTATAATTATCTGGTAGTTTGCCTTAAAAACAGTAAATTTACTCTAGTAATCGATAAATGGCCTTAGAATACCAATCAGTGCATGTGCCGTAGTCTTTCTACGGATAAAAATTATTAGTATTCTCACTTTCTGTTTCATTTCTCCGTTTGTTCCGCTATTTATCGGCGATAAAATGAAAGAAGTAGTGTAAAACAACAAAATTTTCAAATCAAGATTTGATAGCGTATTGTGGTTAAAATTACTCATGCACGCATTTTGGCTGTTTTAGTTTTTGATCAATGACAACATTTTTATTTTCATTCAGATGAGGCCTTTTGGTCCAGACATCTCACTTAATTGTCCGCCCTTAATAGTAATTTGGTGCAAGTTATCTTACAGAAATTAGTGGATCTGATATTATGGTTTAATATATACGTCCTTTACCTGTTTAAGCAATAGACTCAAAACTTGAATGAATCCCGTTCATTCAAACAGACAGGCAAGCAGACAAACAAACAGACAAAAATTTTAAAAACGGTTGAGTGCTATTCTGTAAGTTATTAACAATGTCCTAAAGTAATTTATTCAAAATTATCTTAAATATACAGACTTACTTCCTCTTAGAGTCTTATTATATGTACAGATTTCAAGGTCTTGCGTGACAGTAAATGTTATTAAATGCTACCATGAAGGTACATCGTTTAGAGATATAAATTTGTTATTTTAGTTTTATTGTATCTTATTTAGTTGCAAACTCATATATATCATTTGTAAAAGGTTTTTTTTTTTTTTTTTTGACGAGACATCTTTCTCCCTAATTCTTAACCAAAATATATAAATGAGGTATCGTACTAATTTTTTTGTTTTGCTTCTGACCTTACGCCTCGTTGATGTCGAGGTCATTAGGGTCGTTCTTCCACTGGCACCGAATTCGTCCGACCGACTGTTCGGCCGAATAGGGTCGAATATGACCGACTAATCCCGAGACAGGGAAAGGCATTGCCACGCGTCCACTGGACACGACCTGCTCGGCCGAATACAACTGAATCCGGCCGAGTGACGCACCGATCCCTCTGAAATGGGTTTAATCGCATGTATTCGGCCGAATGGCAAACGCATGTTGCGCTCCTAATAAATAGGTCTTCATTTTTTATTTTTTATTTGATCTTCATTTGTATTTTTTCAAACTCTATCATACACTGTGGTAGTTCGCAATCACTATAATAAATATTCTCATTTCAGAGCTATGTTAATAAATTGTATTGAACATCTTAATGATTTTCAGGTTTTATTTTCATTTTATATCAACAATCCTAAAGACATAGTAAAATATTCTACAGTTAAATAATAAATTTCAAATGTTTATTTTAGAATTTTGTTTAGAAAATAACTATAAAATGCGTGGTTGAATATCAAAATATTTGCGGGACAGGGCGCGCATCACAGGTTCAACCTAAGGGTCTACACATCCTAAATACGGCCCTGATTCTTGTAATACTTTGCGAGGACAAGTCAATTTTTACTAAATGCAAGTCACCATAAATTTTATAAAAAAAATACCCTGTTCACTTTGTACTGAAGCAACTGACGGATCGGCAATATGTGTCGGATGTTATTCGGCTGCTGGCCATTTTCTGTTTACATGGTTAAATACAGTCATGTGACCGGTTACATGATTCATTGTACACGTCATAATTAAAAATTACATACTGCATTCTGTACATTAATGTATCTATTTAACAAAATTTACATTACAGTTTTAATTACATGATTCATAACAAATTGTATACTATCTTCGGTGCATAAAAAAAATTTAAATATACTGGTTTACAGGGGAAAAAAATAAAATACAATAAAATCTATATAATACATAGTGAGCCTTGCAATGATGGGATTTGTCTGTTACAATTATTAATACAGCTGTTTTTAAAATTTCAGTTTGATTTGCCTGTAAGAAAGTGTACATGATTGAAAAGATTTTGTATTGGCTAGTGAATAACAAAGTAGAAACATTTGTTGGCAGTGGACGACGTTAATCGGACGAACCGGCCGGCCTTCAAATTGGACGTTACTCCGACCAATACGATTCGAACGAAATTCGGTTCTAATGGAAGACCGGCCTAGACGCGGGAAAAAACTAGGGGCAATGAATGGGAAGGAGTTCGACCGTAGCCTTTTGAAGGAACCATCTAGGCAGTCGCCTGCAGCGATTTGGGGTAACCATGGAAAAACCAAATCTGAATGGCTGCACGGAGATTCGAACCCACGTTCTCTCGAATGCGAGGACAGAGGGTTACCGCTCACCCTACGTGCTACGTATCATTTTAAATATTAAGTTCTCCGCTTAGAAATTTTTAGAAATTCAACTCGTAATAATCTCTTTTGGTGGGGGTGGCTCTATTTTTGTTAGACACCCTGTATAGCGTCAGCAATTAAAACCTTTCTTTATCAACATGTTAATATTGAGCCTCGCACATGACACGTCTCAGGGGTTACAAGACCATAAAGAAAATGGGTTCACAAAAGACATGACTTTATTGACCAAACTAAAGACACAAATCTGACATGTGAAGTTTTACGGATGGTTAGCTCATTTGAATATTTTAAACAAGTATCCAGCTACTCAGGGTAGCTTCTCAGGGGTATTTTTCGGGCTCTTGATATGTTGCAATAAGTCTCACTTTTATAGGCACATTACCGTGTCCGCGCACTGTTCACTGCCGGGGACGGGAAATGATCCTCAGGCCAACAGTGGCCTGGTGTCTCGCAGTCCCTCTTCTTACCTCGACATACAGTCCACAAGTGTCCTCTCCACTCCACCTCCGAACAGCCTTCCATGCAACAGGATACAAGAATATCCGAGTAGCGGGTCACTATTGTCTGTAAGTTGGCTGTCCCTGCTGTTATTGTCAACAGCGCAGCGGGTCGCTTGACGAACGGGCTCGCGGCTTCCGCTCGCCGAAAAATGGTCCTCGCTTTATCTGTGCACACTGCGTCGCCTTGGAAACGCGACTTATTACAAACTTGTAAACACGAAATTATGAATAATCAAGGAAAAGAGTATGCGATAGTTCAGATCAAGCTGCTACGCTTCACTGGCTTGGATATGGAGTTATTAAATTACTGCTAGATCGAAATAACACATATCGAAATTTTTGGCATGGCCATGATCGTATTACCGCTAGGAAAATTCAGTTAACGAATCAATAGTTGTTGCTACAAAATAATATAGTTCAGAGTCAAGCTACTAGGATGCGCTGGCGTCGATAAGGAGTGATCGCATTACCGCTAGATAGCAGCACTTTAAATCACAGAGATATGGATAAACTATTGTGTTTTCAAGAGTAAAGAGCTTTTAGAACATTTATTTTTCTGTTCGTTCGCAGTTTTCAATTGTTTTGCTATGTACCTATTTCAGCCTGAAAATAAACAATTTCTGCAAATGAGCCTGTTCTTCTTTCATCTAAGTACAAACCACCAACCACACAATTTATCGTATATAATTCGCGAAATTTTCGCAAGGGCCACATAGTTGTTAGAATTTTATCTTCTTGCCCAGTTACGTTACAAATAAACAGCAAATTACAGTCCCTATTCTGGACGTAATAAGACACAAAATATCGTTAGCTCGGACGTAGTGACATCTTCGGGGTGGAACATTTAGTGCTGAGGTTTGGAGAAAGTAGTTTGGGTGAGTGTCAGAGTGTTGACGCAACCTCTGTTGGCCGGTGCACCTGCGGAGCGACCTTGAGGCCTCCCAGAAGTGGTCCAGTGCTCCAGTGGTCCAGTGCCGGACCCACCAGGCGACCTACCTTCCTTTTCTTTTTGGCCGGAGTCCGTTAATTATGCGCCGGGCTCCGCGGCTGTCGCGTGCGAGGCACGTGGACACGGTATGCGGGCGGCAGCGCCTTGCGTTTCCGGCAACCACTACCGCACAGCGGAGTAACTCGTTCCTCTGACTTCACAGACGCTGCGACATTAAACGAGACAGGACTGCCACCAACTGGCTTGTTGATGAGCACTTCTTCTTCTCGTGTCAACTTCAAATATAGAGCTATTGGTATTTTTAAAAAATATCGTATTTTCGATAAATCGATATTTTAAGAAGTATCGATATCAGCTGTCGATATATCGGAAAATGTATCGATGCATCGATATATCGACACTTTCATAAATGCAATTTCATAAAAACAAATCTTGTAAAAATAATGCTGTCCGCTGATAAATAGATGTGTGATACTGTTCATAATCAAGTTTTCACTTTCGAATGGTTTCTCTTGGTGGTGACGATTGCTGATTTTTTTTAAAAAGTTGCCATTCGGCGTCTCATAATTTTCATAAAAATGAATAAAATTTATAAAACTCGAAAGAGGTTCGAGGCAAATATTTTTTGTGTATTTTTAAGATTAATAATCAATACAGTTGAGGCATTAATTTAGGTAGAAGTTTAGCTATTATAGCATGCATCATGGCCAAGTTACATAACTTTTTTTTCATAAGATTTTTTTGTGGTATTTCATTAGTTTTGTATGCCGATAGCTTATTCTGAGTTGTCTTATTAGCAACAATTTGTTATTTAAACTTCTCACTATTCCTGCTAACACACTAATTTCAAGTTGGACTTCCCTGGACAATGCGCATGCTCATTTCAAACAATGGGGTCGCGTTAGATTCGTGCTGGGCGAGCGTTGGCTTGCCTACCCTGTTGTAGACTTGATACCTAAACTTTCAAATTAATTATAGAAACGTAGTAAGATTTACTTAAGCTTGCTCATCTCTATGCGTAACAGAAATTTGAAGGACATAGTGTCATCCAGAGCAAACGAAAAATGGTAACTTATTATTTTTTTTAAATATCGACATCGGTATCCAAATTTCAGTATCGAAATATCGTCCCAAGAAATAACACTCATAGATATCGAAATTGTCAAAAAATAATACCGATATTTCGATATATTATCAGCAGTCCTAATAAAAAATGAGAACGTTTTCCCGCCAATGCGATGGCTTTGTCAGCAGCTGATTGGAGATAAAATTGGTATACATTCATTCCGATTTGTGGACAACACAAAAGGCGTACCATGGTTTCTCTACCCTCGCACGAACATGTGGTATCTGGTTGTTCTCTCAGATATTCCCGTGATAAAAATCTTTGGAACGGCCAACTACAACTCGAATCCTATTTAACGACTTCCATATGAGCCATGATTTTTCAGACCCAGGTAGTAGATGATCTTTTGGCTTGATCCACTCGAAATCATGTTGGACTCTCTTCTCTCAAGACAATATTCTTTCATTGCTTGGTGCTCCATTTAATGGCTTTGAAGTCCGCAGGAAGCTTGATCGGGACTTAGTCTCGATGGCGCTGGGGTATAGCCATGTAGAGGGTGTCGGGCGTCTTCGTTCACTTTAAGCCTTGCTACGCTGGTGGCAACTTCCCGGTGTATATCTCCAGGGGCGATGCCAGCTTATTAGCGCAACGTCTACTGTCTTAGCATGACTTGATTTTTGCCACACAGGACATGTATACTCTGCTGCGTAGTAGAATAATGCTAAGGCAGAGGTTCGAGCGACGCATGGGTTAGCTCCCCAGACAGATGCGGTCAACAATACACTCCATTAAATGGCTGACATCCATCAAATCAGCGCTAAACGAAACAGAGCCGGATGGTCTATTTTTCCCCTAAAATCTTCTTGATTCCTGCGCTTACCTGCTGCCCTATAAACGACCGTTCTTACTGAAGTGACAAATTTTATGTCGGTGGTTTCGTTAGTAAGTGAGCTCATTGTGAAACCATTTACTTGATAACTAACTAGCTGTTACCCGCAACGTCATGCGTACGTGCATAAAATTTTATTGCTATAGTAGGGTACAGAAAGCTGTAAAGTTACGTAAAAAAGGGCAAAAATTCGGCTTTATGTATATATATATATCCTTGCTGGTGAAAGCTGGGAGGCGAGGTGGTGGAGGGTCTCGGGGACCCTTTACAGCCCAGCTATTCCATGGGGAGGAAAAGAGAAAGAATTCGGACGTGACCTTTGAAAGGAACTGTAACAGCCCTCAAACCTAAAATTAAATGTAATGGTATTTTATGAAGCACTTATAGTAAGCTAGAGTTTGGTTAGATATGATCTGGTAGGTTTGTTTTGAAATTTCCAGTAAATCAATGTATTTAGAATTTGTTTTATGAAAAGAAATTATTTAAAGGCCATTTAATATGTTTAAGAACAGAATTGTGCAAGAGAATTGCTTAAATGTTCGTAATTCCAAGTATTAATTCAACTTAAGATGTCTAAAGGATAATTTTCTACAATTTAAAATGATTTCTGTGAACAATTTTGTGTTTAAGTATATTTAATTTCCATTTCTGACCATTTTGTATTGATTGTAAACGATTATGTGTTAATTCTGATTGTTTTTAATATGTTTCAATTGTTTAAGTATTGTTAATGTTCTAGAAATATCTGGCAGAATCTTTTGAAGTGTTTTAGAAATTTCGATCTAGCTTATATAAAGCAAACATGAGACAAACTCAAATTACGACGGCCAAGAACTGTATTGTCTGTGGAAGAAGTGTTGTATACAATCGCTGGATTGTGTGTATTCATGTAAACAGTATCTTTGACGTCGTGTTTTACGAAAATAAACTCAAGTTTAAACTAAACTATTTCGTGGACTAGTTATTTATCATATTAATTAAACCACGAGCAATCTAATAGAACCATCCTGCGCATTCACCTGGAGTAACTGCGGAAAACCATGGAAAATTGCAGTTAGAATGGCCGGACGAGGATTTGAACCCCCATACTCCCAAATGCAAGGTAGGAGAGAGATATAGCCCTCCTCCTGACTCAGTCGGGGTCACAAAAAGTTACTTGAAATTTATGAAGAGATCATATACAAACTAACAGGGAGGGAAACAAAGCACCGACATAACATTCAGGGACTAACACATTCTATCCGTCTGTCAGTTTTCGAAATTCCGTGACAAAATTTGTTATATATACCCTAAAAGTATCCCATTTACTTCATAATGGTACATTGTATTTCGTGACAAATTTCTTCAACTTCGGTTTAGCTGTTCAGTTACGAAAACGTAATAACAGATTGAGTTACTTTCGCATTTATAATATTACTAGCCCGTACCCGCAACTTCATACGCGTGGATTAAGATTTTTTTTGCCATAATTAAATATAGAAATTTCCTAACGAAGGATTGGTTCCAAACAATATCGAGTAGGAATAATATGACAGGAAAGCTATCACTATATCATTGTACCATCGCACCTGTCTCTTGAAGAGAATCAATTTCCAACATATTTCTGTCACCATTCGATAAGGTCTCAAAATTTCGTGACTACAACTGTTAATCATACTGGAAAAAATATCCTGTGCCCTTCATACAGATTTCCTTATAAAATTCCATCACAACGATATAGCCATTTAGTCGTCAAAACGTAATAAAAAGACAGAGACTTACTTCCGTATTTATAATAATATTACTGTGGTTCACACTCATACACTGACTGCGAACAGCACCTGAGGGATCATTATAACGTAAAAAAGTGTACACCTACAACATTGCAAGACTACCTACGATTTGCCTCGCATTGCACCCCTAACTTTCTAATATCTACAGTTTAACATTCAATCCGAATAACCTACGGCCCAGGTCTGACTCTTACGATAAAAAAACAATTTTTAAAAATCTTAGCCTCCACGCAGATTTGAACCGGAGACCACAACGTTCTTAAGCAAGTGCTTTAACCACTAAACTGCCAGTCCACTATACGGAAACATGGTACGGAGATGACCATATCCAAAGTGTCTGTCTATCGCCGTATTTCGAAGTTATGAGACAACATGTGTTATATATACAAATATTTTTTCAACCAAATGTGGACAGTATTTTTCTCCTTGTTTCAAAGGATAAGTGTGCAAAGTTTCATCGAGATCGGATGAAAACTGTGGATTTGCATGAAGAACAAACAAACAAAGAAACAAACAAACAAACCAACAAACAAACAAACATACATTCATCTTTATATATAAAGATTGTAGATGTTTTATTATACCACAAAGATATCTGTCAATATATGCTGATAAAAATACTAATTCTGCGTCGTTTTTGTGACACTATACGGATACAAAACGCAGGTGCAGGGATCCAATGGCTTAATTATGCCCGTAGTTCCCGATAAACCTTTAATCGGAGTTTAAGGACGACACAGTTTTAATAACTGCCTCAAGCTAGTATCTCTCACTAGTATTAGGTTTGGAAACTTTGAATCAATTAACAGTGAGTCGTTTGATACTTTCACTCGTTCACGTTATCAGATCATAAAAACATTATATTCGTATCCCTAATGAAACTTAAGAAGTTAATAGAAATGGACAACACCGTTAACAGTACACGTTTATATTTTAGAAACGTTTAAAATGTCAGTAGTAAACTAATATTTTGTCCCAGAAATCGATACGCCCTGTGTTCAAATAAATGAGATACGGAGGTAAACTGCGTTTTGATCGTGTCCATCCGCATCCGTTCGAATCCCCCTAGAGAAACGTAGTTTGTAGGCAACAGTTATTCATACGACATTTCTCCTGTTCTGTTCATTCTGCCGATATGCGCTACATGTTTATACGGCAGAGAAAGCAATAAAAACATACAATAAGTTTGTCCGGTTCCATTATTTACAATACTTTTACAAAATATTCTCTCCCTTTTTCTTTTTATACTGTTCAGCAAAACTAGCAGCAAAATTATGTAATAATAATTGTTTACTATCATACACATTTGGAAATTACATGGTCGTTGAACTAAGTTTGGTTGAATACCGACAGTTTCTTGTAGATGCAGGGAACTTAGCCATATTTGTTTTCATGCTGCGGATGATGAAATCAGCTGTCATTAGTTATTTTGCAGTAGAAATTCCTCATTATCACCTTCCGGCGTTACGTTTTTACATAAAACCTGAATCGTTCAGTCATGACAGGTACAGGTGGTACAGTAAACATAACAATAAAATATAATTAAAAAATTGCTAGATACCACATTTTATTGTATTCATTTATTAAATATAGTTACCTGTTATTCGTGTTTATTAAGTACTTTGATCAGAAAATTTTAGTTAATTTTTGTGAAACTTGTCTTTAATAAGGGGGAAAAAAATTGAAAAAAAATAGTTCTGAAACTTTGATGGATCCATTAAAAGATCAGGCATCGAAAACTTTAGGCCTTGATATAAATTTTTTTGCAAAAAAATTTCATTTTCTGATTAAGTGGAAAAAAAATTTATAAAAGTGATTTCTCGCTGCCCAAAAAGTTGGTATGTGTCAAATTATCACGATATGTATTTTACACAATACATTCTGCTTATTTCTTTGCTAGAGGCGAAGAAGGGGGTAAGGGTAGTTGCCATGTAATTGAAATACGGACTCTAGTATTGTGAGTGAGGGCACAAGATGTTTTATGTGTCTGGCGTCCGTGTGGTTAGCTGACTGGTGTGCAGTAAATATGATTAGCGGAGACGCAAAGTGGCGTGGAGGAGCCGTTGTATGATGAGTGATGGCGCAAGGTGCGCTAACGCCCGCATGCTTGTCGGCGTGGCTCGTGCGCAGGCGGCCTGCTTCTTATCATACAACCCGCATCGCGGCACGCGCCCTGCAGGTAGACAACACGCCGCGCGCGACACCTTCTCCGGATAACCTCACACCGTGTGACTTACGAGAATCGAGTTCCGGCTGATATTTCCATTTCCATTTAAGTACCTGCAGCCTCAGTTTTCGGCTCTTATTTATAAACTCACAGTTTATCAGCGGTATATATTATTATCTGTAACTAGCTCCTACCCGCGACTTTGTACACGAGGATTAAGAATTTTTTTGCCAGAATTAAATATAGAAAGTTGTTGGTAACGAAGAATTGGTCCCAAACAATATCGAATCAAAATAATATGACAGGAAAGCTAACACTATATCATTTTACCGTCGAACCTGTCTCTTGAAGAGAATCAATTTCCAACATATTTCTTTCACCATTCGATAAGGTCTCAAAATTTCGTGACTACAACTGTTAATCATACTGGAAAAAATATCCTGTGCCCTTCATACAAATTTCCTTATAAAATTCCATCACAGTGATATAGCCATTTAGTCGTCAAAACGTAACAAAAAGACAGAGACTTACTTCCGTATTTATAATAATATTACTGTGGTTCACACTCACACACTGACTGAGAACAACACCTGAGAGATCATTATAACGTAAAAAAGTGTACACCTACAACATTGCAAAACTACCTACTATTTGCCTCGCATTGCACCCCTAACTTTGTAATATCTACAGTTTAACATTCAAACCGAATAACCTACGGCCCAGGCCTGACTCTTACGATGATTTTTTTTTTTAAATCTTAGCCTCCACGGAGATTTGAACCGGAGACCACGACGTTCGTAAGCAAGCGCTTTAACCACTGAGCTGCCAGTCCACTACAGGGAAACACGGTACGGAGACGTCCATATCCAACGTGTCTGTCTATCGCCGTATTTCGAAGTTATGAGACAACATGTGTTATTTATACAGATAATGTTTCAACCAAATGTAGACAGTGTTTTTCTCCTTGTTTCAAAGGATAAGTGTGCAAAGTTTCATCGAGATCGGATGAAAACTGTGGATTTATATGAAGAACTAACAAACATACATTCATCTTTATATATAAAGATTGGACGATGTCGGATCACGCAGAGCCTGAACGATTCAATTTTCTGAGTTTCGATACAGCTCTTATTTTTTCTTGGTTGATTCTCTTTCTTTCTTCAATACACTTCGTCCCCGTTCGCTTAGTGACTTCATACTCCTCGGTAATTTTCTGTCTGTAAGTGTGTCTGTCTGTGATTTCTGACAAGTTTTTGTGGATTTTTTCTAGGTCTTTTTAGATTTGCTGGGCCCAGAACATAGTTTTCAGCTGTGCCGTATGTATGTCATAATTTTGTGAATGACTCTTGTTGCTGGAGTTTGTGAATATATCCATAAAATCTTAATCTTCTTTTCCTGATGTCTGCCGCGAGGTTTGACAATGTTTCTGTTGCTTCTCAAGATTTAAATCTGTATCCGTCATCTGTCTTTTCTTGGCCGAGAATCTTTCTTGTAATTTTGTGTTCTTCTTTCAGGATGTTTTCTAGGTCACCTTTTCTGTGCAGTGTTAAAGTTTCGTTGACGTTCAGGGCTTGGGTTTGAGAACTGTGTTATAATGTCTGACTTTTTTGTATATGCACAAACATTTTTTATTGTAGATGTTGTAGGTTCTGCCGTAGGCTCTCCTATGTTTATACATGAGCACTATCTGTGCTATTTTAGCTCCTCCTGTTGGTCCAGGATTTCTCCCAAATACTTGAAGTACGGAACTCTCTCAATTTGTCTATATTTTGTGATAAGATTTTGAGTATGGAGTTTTAAGCAGAAAAACTTCGTTTTTTGGAAAGATATTTGTAAGCCTACTATTAGATTGTTCGTGGTTTAATTAATATGATAAATAACTAGTCCACGATACAGTTCAGTTTAAACTTGCTTTTATTTTCATAAACACGACGTCAAAGATACTGTTTACAAGCATACATACAATCCAGTAATTCTATATGACACTTCCTCCACAGACAATATAGTCCTTGGCCCTCGTAAACTGAGTCGGTAAAAACTGTTTCTCTGTCTCGGATGTTTGCTTTATATAAGCTTCATAGAAATTTCTAGAACACATCAAAAGCTTCTTACAGTTCCAATAGTTCTGGTATTTAAGTTCTTTCTCCCAGTCTAGGGTGACTTTGTCCAGAACGAGATTGAAGAGAATCTGGGACTGACCATCTCCTTTCGAACTCCGGTATTGATTTGAAACGGTTCGGATTTATCACCCATGAATTTCACTTTGGTAGTTGTATCGGTGAGTGTTTGTTTAATGGTTTTTAGGGTGTTTTAATAGATCCCTTGCTCTTCGAGGATGTTGAAGAGGGATTGCCGTTCTATTGAATCATATGCCTTTTTGAAATCAACGAAGGAACAAACGACTGGGCTGTTCCTAAGTGCTTTATATTTTAGTATGGTTTTTAAGTTGAATATTTGTTCTATGCAGCTCCGACCGGTCCAGAAGCCAATTTGGTATTCGCCAATTTTTTTGTCCAGTAGCTCCTATATGCAACTTGAAGAAGGGAGATTCTTCGATAGTTGTTGACGTTCATCTTATCTCCCTTTATGTGTAGTGGGTGAATGAGGGCTCATTTCCAGTATTCGGTTAATTTTTCTATCTGTCAGATCACTGTAATGATTTGTGTGAGTTCTTTAGTGGAAATTTTCTTTGATGTAATCCATTTGTTCCTGCAGGTGTTTTTTCTTGGTTTGCCTGATTATTTTCGTCACTTGTTTTCTGATTTCATGAAAGTGCTGATGATTTTTAAATTTTATATTTAAGAAAAGCTTCTCTGCGTTCCGCTAATGCTTTTTAACATTCTGAATCCAACCTGGGATGTCTCGTATTCTTTTTCAATGGTATTGGTATTTTGGCCTTTTGAATAATTTTGGTGTGGAATTTTTCCCATTCTTCTCTGAGGTTAGTTTCTCGATATTCCTAGTGTCAAATTTCTGTAGGTGTGTTTTTTTCTGGTGTATTTCCTTCGTGATGAATTTCATTTTAATTCTTGTTTAATAGTGATCTGAGTTTATGTTTGCCCCTCTGCGGACTTGAACACCATAGACATCTTTCTGTAGAGGATAAGAAAAGGCAACGTGATCTATCTGATATTCACCAATTCTGGTATGGGGGATCTCCAGGTCTCTTGTTTTCGGGAATTTTTCATCAAAGATGTTGACATGATTTTTATGTTACTGTGTAGGCAAATTCCAACAAGTCTCGTGCCATTATTTTTTTCCTATACTATTTTTCTTTTCCGAGTTGCACATTAAAATCACCAAGTGAGATCTTTACGTCCTCTTTAGGGATTTTTTTCCATGACTTTCTCGAGTTTGGCCAAGAACTTTTCGGTTTTTTTTTTTTTTTTTTTTTTTTTTTTTTTTTTGTGCGTGGACTTTTATCAGTGTGTACGTTTTGTTGGCACTCTGTATTTGCATGGTCATGAGACGGTTGTTTATGGGAGAGGCTTCTCTAATTGAACTTGTTATGCTTTTGTGTACCATAAAGACCATACCCCGAAGTGGGGTGACATTAGCGACTCGTTTTCCTGTTTTACTCTTGAAGAAGCAGTAGTTGCCGCAGTCTATTGTGTCCTCATCGGTGAATCCTGTTTCTTGGAGCGTTAGTATCTTCAATTTTTGTCGATATTTTTCTGATATTAGAGAGTGTAGTTTCCCAGGATACATTAAGGTGTTGATGGTTAGGGTACCAATGTACGTAGGGGTGTTGTATGGAAATCTACCAGAGAACTCTGACTTTCTCTGTGTACGTGATCGCCTGGGTTGCCGTCTGTCGACGGATGTGTTGGTTACCACCTGGGGTAGTTTTGTCATTATTCTCACGAATCATCATGACTTGAAATTAAGATATTTGTCCAATGTTTCCACAAGGGAATAAGAACTACGGATTGTCAGTTCCTGGACAGAGATGGCAGCCTCACCAACTAGGTGAGCAGACAATGACCAGCCCCCGGTCGATTCTATTATAGACGCGTCTTAGGTTTTGGTTCTCCCAAAATCAAAGATGGTTCTTTAACCTTCTTCACCGTTGAGATTCATAATAATTATCCACCGTTAAAGCTGTTGACCATTCTGATGATTACCCAGTTGGTCGACCGTCCTACCGAAGGGGCTGGATACCACAACCTTGGGGCGAGTTCGATTTAACAACTGAAGGATAGTCAGAGTAACCGGTGTATATATACTTACACACATATGTATGAAACCATCCCGTCTGTAAGGGTTAAGTGATTGGGTGTTTTATTATATGACCGCAAACACGGATTGAATATTTTTGTCATTAATACTGGCTGATGATATTACTGAACATTCATTCTCTTTGACAGTTTTTGTAATAAATATTAGTTATCTTGTTCCCAGATTTATCTGAGATACCTTGATAGTGTCTGAGGTCCCACATAAGGTTAGCTGCTTCGATTCCTAGTAGCGAACAAATTTTCGTCACTCGAAATTTGGCCTGCGTTGTAGAGATGGGGTGGTTCAAGATTCTCTGCCGTTTTTATGGAATGAGGGTCAAAGATAGTGTTGCTGGTGAGTTGTCTGCCCGATGGGTGTCTTTCGGAATAGAGATCTGAATGGGCTCTCCCTTCTTTTACCTTTTTGTGAAAAACGCAGCAAACACACGTTCATTACAGTCTTCTACAGACATAAAATAACACTTAGAGGAAATGGCAGTCCTACCTCTGACAAATATTGGTACCTTAAGCATGCAGTCGGAGGATTCGTACATATATATATATATATATATATATATATATATATATATATTTTTATCGGATGTAAATTTTGTTGATAATCTTTTCTGAAATGAACATTGTAGTATACACGTTGGAATATTTAAGAAAGAAATAGTCATTTAAACACCATAATACAAAAAGTGGGGGTTCATGTGAGCTTCGCAGATCCACGGAGATTTAAAGGTTAATTCTACACCTAAATAATTTCTATTATTTCTGTACTAATGATACCAACCATTACACATATTTTATGATAGTGTCAAGAGAAGTGAAATATTTTAGTTTCTGTCAGATTATTTTCCATTCAGAGGCTTCACGTTCCAAATGCGTACTTGCGATCAATTTTTCAAAATTTTCGTAACTCTATCTCCTTCGTTCATCTTGTCCCATTTTTCATTTTTTTCTACTTTTTATTTACTTAGCCATTTACTGTTGCTCAGTGACTGGAAGACGAAGGAAGCAACGAACGAGATGATATTCGCGCATTTTCTTTTTAAGGAACCGGCATTTGCCTGCACTGATTTCGGTAAATCATGGAAAACCGAATTATAGGTAGCTCGCCAGGCTTGTTATTTTTTTCTCTCCTTCTTATACGTCTATTTTATTCAGATGCTCTTCTCGCCAATACTGTATGATGTAATCATTTACTTTCTATCCGATCTTCATCTGTTTTTCATCATAACATTCTTCTGCAATTGGGGTGTCATTTACAAAAAAAAAAAAAAAATCATTACAACTCAAGACATATGTTTTGCATTCTTCCACTCCGTGTTCCTGGTCTCGTAGCCTTTTACTAATCACGTTACAATTCAATATGAACTGCCACCATTTTCTTTTCATGTAAGGATGAACATTAATGCAGATTATTTCTAGTCACTCGTTCCACATGGTTTTATTATTATTAATGTTACAGCCACAATATCAAGCCATTAATTACCCCTACAGATCACTATCGTTCATCAATTAACTAATCATTAGAATGATTTGTGGCACATCACTTTTGTATATTAACTCTTCTTTTTGACTGTTTTAACCCTCTCTTGTCGGAATTTCGGTTGATAAACTTTTTGTGATAACGAAAAATTATTACTTTCTAGTGTATATCACACGTGGGAAACTATACTTCTCACTGTCTTGTAACATTCGAGAAGGAGCAAGTAGTATTGTGAAGTTCGCCCGTATAGTAAAGGAATATAGTCTGAAAATCATAATCATAATGGCTGATGCATCGTCAAGAGAATTAATAAATGCACTGGTTGCTCCTCTCAGGTCCAAAGTAGTGCTGAACTAAAACGCAGAACCATACTGTTTTGTATCAGAAGAAAACCTATTCACTAAGGATACGATGTAGGAGACGTAGTACCAAAATTCGATTAATGTTTAACCAGCAATTCAGTTAAACAGTATTTTCACATAACAAGATAGTACGGTATTATTATTTTTCTCTTCAAGACGGTGGATAGGCAGAGGTTTTAATGAGTCTCAGTATCATAAAGTGTGAAGTGTTTCCAGTGCAGTTCAATCCGAAAACGTGCAACTCTAAACAAACCTACAGGCTAAAGAACGCTCTTGGATGTGTTTATCCTAACCAAACAGTTTCAAAAGACGAATGTTATACTATATGGCGTAAATCGGTCTTCCCCTCTTGATCAGAAAATGTGTATCCACTAGTGTCCGTAGGTCGGTATACAAACAGCGTTATTAATGGCTATAGTTAGAGTAGTCCATACAACAATTCGCTAAAAAAGACGTTTCAATTCAGTTCTTTCAGTATTTTACTTACATCAATTACAACTTTCAGATTATCTTCATACTCTCTTCAAGATAATCGGGCAAGAGACTTACAAGCTAAAAACTGGTAATGGGAGTTATTGAACTACCATTACCAGTATTTTGTATCTCTCTTGTATCTCTCCTTGTATCTACTGAGTCTTTTTACTGTTTTTAAAAGTAAGATTTTATTTTATGATTCCTAGTTTATTTTTTTAGATTAAATCTTTTACTATATTTTTCTTTCTTATTCTTTTATTTTTCTTTAAAAGTATAATTTAGGAAATAAGCTAGTAAAAGAACTAAGGTAGACTAATGGTTTAGGTAAGAAGAGTAGAGGTTGGCTCTATTATTTTTGGTTAATTAATATTTTTTTCAGTTAAAACAATATTTTAATCCAGCTCCATAAACATTTGTATGGACCTGCTACTATCAATGTAAATATCAAATTTTCTTCTGCGTAGAATGTTTTGTATGTCTCTAAATGAAGACGTTTTAGATTGCTCTCAATTTCCATAGCAACGTTTTATATTCTTTTATTTATCAACAACGGATTTAGCAAAATTACAATAATTAAAATTAATCATTGGCTATTAAATTATAACCTAAGTGAATATTGTTTTTAACTGACAGTCTAATTACTGAGGAACTCTACTAAAGTAAGATAAAAGCGTTAGAAGAACAAAGGTCGTGACAGCTAATTTACAAAAGTAAAGTATGGAAATACTGAAAGCAATAAATAAAAAAATAAAAAAAATCCCTGAACAAACAAGGGACATATTGTGGTTGGTATTGAGCTACCCTGTCCACATTTTTACTTTGAATGTCAATCCCCGGATAACCCTGTATACTTGGAGAAACAGGGAAATTTTAATCACATATCAAAAAGGCTAAAACAAATATCAGCTGCTGTAGTTACAGCACCCTAGTTGGTGGCAGCCGTAAATAAAAGGAACGTTGCGGCTAAGGGATTGATCTGAGTGGGACTGCTACCTGTGGGCAGGTAGCATCCCCTCTGTGGGGGGTCGCCCACAAGTCATCCCAAAGGGTAGAGGGAGGGTGTAATCTGTAGCCAGACCCATACTTCTTGTTGACTAGCAAATTGTGTGTATTTGGCCCCCTACCACTGCGCTTGTTTTCTCTAAAACTGAATGGCTGTATCAGTTGATGACCAGTCGATTTCCAAGGGGAACTAATTAAGTTAAAGCCACAGTAGTGAATACTGGTTCGATTACAGTAATAGGGCTTAAAAGCACTATCACTAACAGCTGCATGGAGCATGTAAAGCAGATAAGTAACACTTTTTTGTTTGGAAATTATCTGTTAAGTTGCTGGCCAAAGCAAAGATGGTATCAAATCCTTTTGAAAATGAAGGTACTTCTTTTTTTCCAAAAATATAGTGCATACGAATTTAGAGCCTAATAAAAGAGAAAAAAGCATATCCTGTGTTCGGGAACAATATTAACGCGTTCAGACGTTCGTCGACTAACGCAATGTGTTATTCGATTGATAAGTATGGGTAAAGTATAAAGTGGAGACTAGAAATGAACAGTTTGGTTGACAATCTTTACCAGACATAAGCATCTGGAGTCCTGCTTTCCAAGATAACCGATATTATTTTATGAATCAAACGTCCTGTTGACGTTCGAATATGTAAGTACATTCAAAATCGGGGAGACTATTACAAAGTAACAGTATATCCTTCAAAGGCCATGGCCGAATTCCTTCCCATTCCTTGCCCCCATCCTTTCCCGTCTCTAAAGACCATGTTGTTAAAAAGGGACGTTAAACTGTTACAAAAAAAAAAGTATATAAATTACTTCTAGTTTAGTTTTTTAATAAACCATAATTCATATTTCACCTCTGGTATTAAATCCTGCTCAAAACTGGACAGAGAATACCAACTCGCTGAAGTGAAATTTTGATTTGAGACGTCGAGAAAAAAAAACAACGTAGTTTTCGAAATTTGGTGAATATAATATATTCTATTATAATATACTAGCTGACCCGGTCACGCGTTGCTGTGACTTACTAATTATAGTACGTTGGAATAATGTTATTCTAAACTTCCTCAAGTAGTCAAATTAATATTCAATAATAAAGACAAAAACATTGTAGTCGATTTGGAAATTCAAATGTAATTGGTAAAGAGTTACGGAGAGTTGAAATTAAGGACAAAACGATCATAAAATTTTTTAATTTATATTTCATTACAAATTACTTAATTGAAATTATATAAAAATTGATATTTATAAAATAAATAAATAAATTATTTTTATTTATTTATATAATTTCAGTTATATCTTCAGTCATACTGTTTTTTAAATTTTCCCACAAACTCGAAGATTGTGTTGGATAACATGTCAAATAATTGCAAACAGTTTGGACGAATACTATTCGGCGTGGCTGTCAACGCCTGCACTCAGCAAGTGTCAGGTCTCAATAATTGTCGTCTACCAGCAGCTGCAACTCGCGGACATGCATCTTGACATGTATTGAACACTCGACCATTAACTGTTCGTAAACATTCGAAAGAAGCTGGTCCGGGAACATTCAAGAATAACAAACGCTGAAAGAAACATTCACGTGGTTTTGGATGCACTGTGTAAAGTCTTTGCTTTGGAATATGCCTGCGATCGAAGGATGTGGGTCTCCTTGTTTACGTGGCTACCATTTTTTTTACCTAATTTGTTCCATCACAAATAGCTTGGAACATCGGTATATAATAATGTTTTTTGCGAATTGGCGGAACACATCAGATTTTTACACAATGTGAAAAAATTCAGTTTGTGGTTAGTCGTTTTTGGTGCTCAAGTATTCTTTGGAAAATATTTCTTCGGTGAAATATACACGTTGACCGTTTTCAAAGATGTATTGCAAAGATGCTGGATGGAAGGGTCTCTTTCATGGATGCGAAACTAAAAATATGCCAGATAGCTTCGTTGCTGCTGATGTATCTACCTATTTGGTATCGTGTTATTTCGTCATTTTTATTACATTTTTGAACTTCAAATACGGCCAAATCACTGCCTCTATTAACATATTTGCAAACGTACTTAATGGATTTTACAGAACTGCAAACTCGACATTAATATGAGTCTTATACGTTTTTTAAAGCAATGGTGAGTATGGTACCACCCACTGATTGTCAATTTCAACTTGGTTTCTAGAATTTGACATTCGCATTGTAAATGTTTGGCCACCATTCTCAGCGTTCTTCTGCGGCGATACAACGGATATACCATCGATATCCGTAATAGTATCATTCGTATATTCCTTTGGAAAATGCTTCTTACATTTTCCACCTTCCAATGCATGGCGAGGTCATGTTAAAAGCCACCGCACCGTGGATCGAGTCACTGGTAACAATATCGAACAAATTCTTGATCAATTAATGGGTCCGGAATTTCGGCTGAAATTATTGATCAATTTCTTCTGGGACGAATTTTAACTTCAAGCAAATCAAAATGTGAGAATGAGGCAAACCTCGCTTTTGCCACTCAATCAAATACAGATAGCAACGTGTGTTACCGAAAACTGAATGTTTTACGATTAAATCAATCAATGATTTTAATTTTTGTTTGAAACACACGTGCCGTGACATCATGACGATGCATTGATTGATGGCCTGGTGATAGCAAAGTTTGTATTTCCTCCCAATTCGGATTACATGTAAATGTAATAAACAAATCTGGACGACCATAATGCGTACGTAAGGTCATCACATCTTCTATATATTCCTGCATGTTTTTCCGTGAACTGCCTATATAGCTTGAAGGTAAATAAATGCATTACCAATATCATTGGCCGTTTAAATTTTCATAAATATTGCCGATAACAGTATCTCGTAAGAGGATGTACTCCTCCGATCGTAATTTAGCCTGGTTGTATCGAATAAATCGTAAATGCTTGTTTTCAACCTTGGCGTAATTGAAGGCACAGTTTAACGATATCGAAGGATATAGTTATCCTATTACGTGTAATCATCAATCGGGGGGCGTTAGTACTTCATTGAAGGTATTTTTTATTTGTTTTATTACCTGAAAAAATAATAAAGTAAATAGTAAAAATATTAATAAGAAATCAATATAGTGGGCCCGCTATAATCCGGCCCCTGTTCGGAATACGCGGGTCTACTGTAACTAATAAAATAACGAATTAAATAGCTGAATATTAAATTTACCAGGAACTGGATCACGCTGTTTGATGTTGATGTGATATTCATTCTGCCCTTGCCAGAATATCAAGTGGATACTGGAGTGCGTCATACGAATGGTGTAGATCCGAAATTATACTAACAGTTCTATCTTGACGTGTGACTTTAATCAACTGAGTCACCCAACCATAAAAACTGCAACTTCATCTACGGTTGGCGCGTTGAAATCTGCCAGCCTGTTCTCCTGATGGTAATTTGTCAGCTTTAATGACAATTTGATAGTTGTCATTTTTTAATTGCGGTTACACAATTGAATAAGTTTGATTATTATTTTCCAAACAATTTTCCAACAATACCACAATTGCTCTCTCTTCTGCTTGTTCGATGAAATTATACTGGCACCTAGTTTTCAAGCGTTCCTCACAATTTCCAATAGATTTGGAGAAACTTCGGGTCATCGTTTGGCATCGGTATCAACAAACCCAATCTTATGGTACACCTGGCCTTGTATTTCTAATTAGTTTTCAAAATGACGTCCATCAGATGTAAGATCGCAAATTTTTGTTGCCCCAAAAGACGTCAATCTGGAAGCAAGATTGAATTTGCGTATCTTGCGCAGAAACAATTTCGAATCGGTTGATTCGCCAGCAAGAAGGATTGTAAATGTTCTGGCGGATTGGGTAGTGGTAATAATACATCTTTTCCTGATTCACAAACACATACCGGCTGCTTCAATGTGGAATTCCAACGCCTGATAATACTGGCATATTTTGTTCATTGCACCGATTGCAATTTTAGAATGTGCAGAGTAATCAAGGGCTTGTGCATATTGGAACGCAAGACGAACAAATGATACACGTGTTAAAGCACGGCGGATTTGCTGTCTTTCTCGTTCTCTCTCACACTCTAAATGTAGCTATGTCGCTGTTCTCGTTGCCACTCTTGTTCTCGATATATTTCTGTCACAGACGTTCATCACGCTGTTCTTGAGATTCTTGTATACGACGCTCAGCTGTCCTGATTCTTTGAACTTAATTACTTGCCGCGATTTGTTTTGCTGATTTATAAGCTCCTCTCGTAGTGCGTCTTGCCTCTCTGCCTACATGCATTGTCGAGGTTTAGATTCTTTGGCGACATTTCACTGAAAAATATTTGAATTACAACAAGAAGTGCCTTTCTGAAAGCCTTAAAATAATACACTATAATACAGTGGTGAAACCGAAATTTTTGGGTCCATTGAAAAATACAGTAAATGGAAGTTAAGAACTAATGAGGAAATATAAAAATAACATTGAAAAAATAACAGAAAAAGAAGAATGATATTTTTTTGATACATTTATAGCATGTATGACACCAGGCTTTCAAAGGTTTATAAAGATTTGAAACGAAATAATACCAGTGAACTGTATGGAAAGAAAAATGTTCGATAGCCAGACATTGAATATGGCAGGATTCAAAGGTAGAGAGGAGTGCAATAATGAAAGAGTACTGGGGAGGAAGAAAGAAAAAACACAGGAGAAGAATTGAAATTGACACGTGGGTCTCTAGCTGACCATAACAAAAAGAAGAAGAAAAATGATAAGGCTAGCGAGAAATGCTTACACGATTCGAATTTATCGTAACGTTTTCTTCAATGTTATATTCATGTGTGTAATTACTTTGTCGTTAGGTATAAAGACACACAAACGATGAACAACAATACAGTATAATTATAACAAAATACATAGCGCAATTAAAATTGAAGAAACTCAAACATATGGCGTGGAATAGACTGTAGCATAAATAAATCGAAATACAACGCCATCTACTGGATGGTTCGATAAATTAACACACCGCCATCTGTTATGAATAAACTGTAGCATAAATAAATTGAAACATAACGTGATCTCTTGAATGATTACCCAACCTAGCTAACCAAGTGTTGTATAGATAAGTTAACACATCGCCATCTGTTAGAAACTTATGGAACTATAATAATAATTTCGTGTGGTCGTAATGACCTGGTAACATGGTTTCTACTGGCTGGGCATTCTACCCCTGTCGTAGCAGCCTTTACCTAGCCCGCCCATCCTGCCTGGAACAGGGCACCTACATTTTAACGTCGAATCCGAACTACAGTACCGTCCTGGCGTATTTCACCTTACACAGCATGCTGTGCCGGAGGTTAATGCCGGGTTAAGTGTCCATAAAAATCCTTGCCAAGACAGGGAATCGAACCGGGGACCTTTCCATCTTCAGTCAGATGCCCTAACCACTTAGCCAGCAGACGGCTTAGCCTTGGCGGCTTACAAATAATTTCAAACCATTGTCCTATGACAAACATTTAATGAACATTTATTCGCAAATAATAAATATTGAGGTCTATAATCCAGATAAAAACTATCCTATCTTTTAAGTTGGACTATATTACACACATTAAGACAAATTTCATCTAAATCGGTTATGTAGTTTCGGAGTTCATCCCGGACGAACATCGTGACACGAGATTTTTATATATATAAAGATTATAACTGATTAGACTATACAGATTGAGTCAAACATTGTCAGAATGGTGGATGGAAAAAGGGAGTTTGAACAATAATATTGAAAAGTGACTGGATTCTAGAACGGCTTTGTTTACACACGGGATTGGTTAATATGCTGGTAGAGAATACACTAGATCTTGAGGAAATGAGGTAGAAGATTACAACATTTGAATTGGACAATGTTTTAACAGATATCTCGAAATGAATAGATTAGCACTCGATTGAACAGCGCAACGATTGCATCGAACCAATGTGAACGCAGTTCTCAAAGAAATGAATAAAATAATCCATCGTGAGCTATTCCTATAAACTGAAGATTACATACATCAAATTGAATTCACTAAAATAATTGTAAAAACTCTTTAGAAATTTCTACAATAAATGAATTTTAAATTCAGTTATTAATTGTTTGGAATGGTTTATATAAATGGATCCAAAAAAATATTTCTACTTAAAAAATTTATAGAGGCTGTGGGAAAACTGCTGAAGACCCAACATTATTGTTATTATTATTATTTTGCTGTGATCAGTCTTTCGACTGGTTTGGTGCAGTCCTCCATCTCTTCCTATCCTGTGCTAACCTTTTCATCTCTACATACTGTGGTGTGACAGCGTCACCCACAATGAATATAATTAAATTATTATTAATTATATTCATAATTCCTTTTTTTTATTATATTCAAATTTATTAATTATTTAGTCTTGCAACGTGTAATTAATTGTAAATAATGAGGGTTGTCTGGATAGGTTAAATGTATGTTTAAAACCAGGGCGGCCAAAGGTATATTTTATTGTAAATCAATTTTTCTGTAAACGCATGGCTCAGAAGGGCTGAATATCGAAGGCTAGAAACTGCCATTTCGGCGGTTGAGAGAGGAACAATGGAGCAGGCGAGGCGACTCGATGGCGCCGGGACAGCCCGGCTTGAGTCCCGTTCGAAATCGGGCGGTGACCTACCCCCTACCCCGCTACTACCCCGAAGGCCACGTAGGAAACGCGCGAAGGAGGCGGCGAATGCGACGCATGATATTAAACACGTGACGACGGAAATGTGTAGATAGCCAATCCTGAACATTTATTGGGGTCTACAATACTAATTCCGTGGAGTTCTTTTACATGTGGCGAGCAACTAGCCGAGGAAGAAGAAGGAGCCATTTTAGACATCACTTCTGTCCAAGACGAGCTGATGAACGGACGTGACTTGGGTCCAAGACGAGCTGGTGAATAGACGTGTCAGCCCGGCACGCTCTCTGATGATCATTGTGGTTGATCATTTCTTGCTTTGGGAAAGCGAGATGTCGAGTGGCATGCTTGCCATTATTCGGAAGTTATGCTAATAACGCGGTCGTAGCCGCTTATTTAGCTTCCATTGCTGCAGTGGCATTGTGTTTGTCGCTCACCATCACGGCGATGATTCTATGGTAATGTACCAGAAACGACGGTCACTATTCAGTGGATTTTAACAGACTTATGTGCCCTTAAGCGACGCCTGGGTTAAGACTCTGCTCCCGCCACTTAAATTCTGAGCTAGCTGAATTTATATTTCGATTCAATTTTTTCTTAAGCATCTTGCTGTTTGTTAATTCAATTTTGATGCTTTTCATTCACTTTATACGGCGCCCCCTGGGATTTTCCTTTGTACAGTAAAATGTTAGCTTCAATTTGATGGCCTGTGTTGCCATGTTATTTCAATGTTAACTTTGCTGTTTTTATTACTTGTTTGAGATATTTCATTCAGTTTTGTTTGCTTACTCCGGCGAATTGTAAACGTCGGGTATTGCTTGTTTTTGCTGATCTAATTGTGTTTAACGTAACGTTAATTACTACCCGACCTTGTAAGGCCATAAGACTCAATAAATGAGGTTTTATTTTGTGTCTGAAATTCATGGTTCTAGTTAGTAACCTATTAGATCCCCTTATAGCATCATTATTATATGTATTGTTCATTTTCAGGAATTATTTCAGAATTATTTTTTTAATAATTCCCCCCTCCCTTTTTTGGCAACTCACGTTTTTCTTAACGGTAGCCAACAAATGGTCACTTTACAATACCCCTTACAGCCCACGTCCTCAATTATCTGTTTCATATATTCTAATCTCTGTCTTCCTCTACAGTTCTTACCTTCGACTGTTCCCTCCACTAACAAATTAACCAATCCAGCATGTCTCAAAATATGACCTACCAGCCTGTCTCTTCTTTGTGTAAGCTTCTTCCAAACACTTTTTTCTTCACCCATCATTTCCAAAACTCCTGCATTTCTTTCTTTGTCTGTCCACTTAATTTTCAGCATTCTTCTGTAGCACCACATTTCAAATGCTTAAATTTTCTTTCTTTCCGGTATTCCTAAAGTCCATGTTTCGCTAACATAAAGTGCTGTCCTCCACACAAAGAGTTTTATAAATTTATTTCTAATTCTTAGATCAATATTTGAAACTAAAAGGTTTCTCTTTCATGAAGGCTCTTTTTGATAGTGCTGTTCTGCTATTAACATCATTCTTGCTTCGGCCATCGCTTGTAATTTTACTACCCAAGTAACAAAATTCACTTACTTCTCCTGTTGCATCCGATCCTATTTTTATATTTAATCTACTAGTATTTATATCATTTCTGCTACATTTCATAAATTTTTTCCTGCTTTGATTTATATTCAGTCCAAAATCTCCCTTCAGTATTGTGTTCCTGTCATTCAGTAAATTCTATGAAAACCATAAACTCTAGAAAGTTCACAATAGTTTTTCAGTATCTCAATAAATTCTTAAATTTCTTAAATGAAGAGAGTAAGAAGAATTTTTGGAATTGGTTTTCGTCAAAATACCGTGTAAATAGTGAGATAAGAAACAAAAATTTTCAGAACCCAAGAAGAACATCTTGAAAAAATTTCTACTAAAAAATAAAAAAGAGCACTTATTAAACCCCTTATAATTATTTTCAGTCATGCGATTTTACGTAAAAACCTTGTCAAAAATAGTAAGTACTACAATCATACGCAATTGACGATTTCTAAAATCAAGATATCAGACGTTATGAGGCTGTACAGCAAGACTGACAAATATGTGTTTCTATGAAGGTTTTTAAACCTGGAAGTAAATAAAAAAGCAGAAGAAATCGTTTTGTTACAATGTGCTATCAAGCTGTTTATATCGTGGTTCCAGCTGATAACCTTAAATACATGATCAAAAAATTGGAGTTCAACTGAAGTGACGCCGGCCCCAACAGTGTGCACTGGTTTCTCATGAGGGGGTTATCGGTTCGATTTCGATATATATAATTACGTTTCGCGTTTGTCTTGAGGTCTCTATATTTGGAAACAGTATGGAACAATTTTTATTACAATTGTGAAGTCATTTACAACAGTTGTTGCGTTTTTATCTGCAAAGGACAAATGCCATTAAAAAACGAGTGAGATACATCATAATACAAAATGGAGCAAGTAATCGAGGATGTAGAATCCAGTGTTTATACAGAGGCGAATAAAATAGCACAGAATAAGATAATATACAAGATGCCTAGTGTAAGAGAGAGCTGTGCTGTCTGTTGATTATTATTACATCTTTATAAATACAGGCTGAGTATAGTTGTGAATTAACAGTTTGGAGGTATATCAATGCATTGTCCAGTGCAATACGTCCGCTGTAAAAGAAATGCAGAAGCTCACTCGAGGTATTCTAATTTTGCTTTAAGTACTGGGCATAAACCCTAGACACTGTTTTGGGTTTGCTAACGGGTCTAGAAAATAGAATCAACTGGTAAAAAGGTTCAGTCTGGTAAATACCTACATTGTCACTAATATGCGCCTGGAACTTTTTAATTGTCATGACAAATGACAACAAGACAAAAGAAAACATGACAGGGAACTACTTTCTTTCAGTTTGACGTATAAGGTCACCAGCTCTTTCGGGTGTAACAAATACAATCTAATCCTTGGATATATGGCAGTGAGCAAGCAGGGGCGTTTTGAGTGACAAAATGAACGGTTTGGATCACTTGCCATTACCCCGTGACATGATCTCATCTAACTGCTTTTTGCTCATTTTTTGACCTCTTTATTTCAAACCGAGCGTGGTGGTGTAACGGCTAGCGTTCTGGCCTCGCATTCGGGAGGACGGTGGTTCGAATCCCCGTCCGGGCATTCAGATTTGGGTTTACCATGGTTTCTAAAGACCTCGCTGTTAGAGAGACGTTAAGCAGATAAAAAAAACTTAATTTAAATCAAAAATTAATTGCACAGAGTCTAATAATGACCAAAATGAGACTTAAGAGTCGAAGGTCATTACCACGTGACCTGATTTACCTGAAATACGTTCTTGATCTCTATTTGACACTAGACGGTTCCCTTTTCAAAATTTGAAGAATTTCTTTCAGTTTTGAAGAGACTTGGAATTAATACAGAGGGACTGGGATGTTTTCTCCATTTAGTAAATAGAGATGATAGTCTCTTCCTTGGGTGGCTTGGAAGTGGTTAAAGAGCACGTAGTAGCGGCTCCTCAAATTGATTAGTTTGCTAGATGGTTCGATCTTGAATCAGATGTTCATTCAATATCTATTTCCGATTATTTTGACATAAAATTTTATTTTAATTAGAGCACTGAATGTAAGCTGACAGTGGGTATGCGTTGTATCTTATGAGTTCAAAAATTCACGTATGGCATCAGATTAGCTTCTGTTAATAGATGGGGAAATATTTCTAACTGCTGGTAGCATTAAGGCTGAGTGGATTTCGCTCTCTCAGAGGTTAGACGCATAGCACAGCTCAGCACCGACAATATAAACATGTATGCTGTGCAACTAGACAGGGGCACAGCATTCAGAAGATGAGAAAACAAAATCCACAGTTGTAGTATGGAGGGTAGGTGCATCAGCTCCCCAGTTACTAGTTATCAACTTATGGACAGTGATAAGAGCCTTACAACAGTATCTTTTATGACAAAACTAAAAGGAATAGTCAAATAAAATGTATTAGTAATCCTTAATTTCACCTTGTTGGATAAATACCGGTAACTATTGGGAGTTGTCGGGAACAATTGGAGGGGCAGGTGTGTCGGCATGATCTGGCCAGTGAACACCCGCATCGCTTGGCAGAAAGCTCTAATTACTGGTCACAGTCAGCTGCTCCACGTGTCTGAATATCTTCGACCACTAAGCTACACACATACGTATTACTTAACGGAAAACTAAAGTCTTTCCATTTAGCAGAATCCACTAGGGCTGTTCTGTTGTGCTATTTGTTTCATTGTCAGAAGAAATTATAGTTCTTTAAAATGAAAATGCCTTATCGTAATGATTCGGATTCCGTCGGACAGCAAATATTCTCACTTGTTTAAGACATATATTCAGTTATCTGTTCAGTGAGCCTTTCCACTGGGGATTTTCCAATAAACTTACCTTACCCCTTTGGCTCGGTTAGTTGCGGCACCATGATGGTATTAGGCGTCTGGCACGGGTTTAGTTGGTTTCCGTCATAGTGGTGAAAATCAAAATAATTTCCACAAGAAAGAACTACTAGGAGGCCAAATGGGGATTCGAGGACGATGACGGGTGTTACTGCCGGGAGGTACAGGATAATGAACACGGGCCCAGATGCGATATCATGGGAACAGTCTGCTCGTACGATGACTTAATTCGAGCAAATGACAAAGCGATTTAAGCCGCTAAATTTTGGGAGAGGAGAATATGAGAAGGTTTTTCCTGGACACGGAAAGTAAGTAAGTATAGTGGTAGAAGATGTTTGTAACATTAGGACTTTGCGGGAAGGGAAGAGAGGTTCTAGTGCAAAGTTCCTAAGTTCTGATACAAATATCAAACCTCCCCGCAGTTCGACATTGTTGATCGGAGAGGGACGTAATTATGTTTTTATCAACGATTCCTTATCATATATTGTGCTCTTTGACCTTAGATGCTAAAGCATAGTGGGAAGTTCGGATTCCGCCTACTGCATTCCACCTGCCAGGACGACTAACAATATACTCATAAATGGGGTTCGTATCTTTATGACCAAAAAGTAGAGAAATATGCAGGCAAATATGACCTTAAAAATGGACAAATATAACCTAAAAATTAAAAAATATGACCAAACATTTAAATTTACTGTATATCATAACATACAGAGGAGAGCCGCTCGATTCGTGATTGCTAGTTACAGTCCTTACGTAAGTGTCACAGAGCTGATTCGAGGGTTGGGCTGGGATTGTTTGGCGGACAGACGACGTCGTTTTCGTTTGAATTTGCTGGAGAATGTGCAAAAATCTTTAAGTTACGAGTGCAACGAAATACTTCTTCCGCCAACCTATTTAGGTCGCAATGACAGGAGGAATAAGATTCGAGTAATAAGATGCCGTACTGATTCATTTATGTATTCCTTCTTTCCTCGTTCTGTTCGGGATTGGAATGCACAGAATTAGGATTGGTGCTTAGCACCCTCTGCCACCCACAGGATTTGTGATTTGCAGAGTATAGATGTAGATGTAGAACATGCTTAATTACACATCATTTTTTATATTTTGTAGCGTCGCTTTCATGTAGACAGCATAATTTGCTTCCGTGCACTCACTGCAGCATTGGGAAGTTAAATTATAAATCGTTTTGTTGAAGTCACTTTAATTTCAGTTAATTTACAGAATAGAATTTTTCATCTGTACTAAAACTCTCTAAATTCCCTTAGGTATTTTCGCACTTTCAGAAAATTTTATGTTCGGCATGGCGGTAGGTCTACACATTGATCCACTGCAGATTTAACGATGACTGAGGATATTTCATTGAGATATTGATTGACGCGGATCGACACAGGCATAGTTCTGCTGCATTGTCGATATTAAAAGGCGATCGGAACGTTATCGTTTAGAGAGTGATAGTAATGTATAACTTTAATTCTCGACTGGTGAATTCTGACCACAGTAAAAATTATTCCTCCCCCCCTCCACCCCCCACGATCTATATAGGAGAAGTACAGTTCTGTGAATAATTACCTTAGTTCCTTCTCATCTATATCTTGTGAATTCCTGGTACTATTAAAAAACAACCAGATTTTTCTTCAAAATATGACCATATGACCGTAAATATTATCGAAATATGACCAAAAGTAGGAAATTGTGTGAATATGCATTTATATGCTATATAAAATACATTTAACTACAATCAGAAACGTTGAATCAGTGTTTAACTCAACATTTCAGTTCAAAAATAAATCAGGAAAATAATATGACTTGTCCTAAATATCCGAAACCACAATCATAAATGATGCTCCGAAATTTGAGGCAACTGCGTAGATAGATGTAAAAATGCACGAATTCTTATCTTTCTCTGCAAAAGAGTGATTGTGTTGCCCACTTTACGAAGTTCCAGTTGTTGATGTATGATAATCCAGATGAATCGGCAATTATGACGGATTATAGCCTCAAACAGATGTCTTCCTTTCGACTTTCTCTGTCGCATTTGTGAGGGGATGTTTGAGTTGGCTAGCGGTTTCGAAATTAGTTTTGAGACCAGTTGGGATTATTGTTTCCACTAAGGTACAATCCCGATCTATTAACGTAGTCTTCTCGGGTGACTAACCGAGTGAGCAGGGCGTTTTCAGCGATATTTCGGCGATCGGAAACTCTGTCGCCATCTTCTGGTGAAAACACTCTGCTCACTTGGCTAGTCACCCGAGAAGACTATATTAAATCTCAACGCCAAGAGAAACTTCGATCTACTTTCGTCTCCTGTTGAATTTGTTTCTCCAATTTCTTATATGAACGACGAAACTTGATTACCATCTCTAATGTAATTATAACCTTGTTTCCCATCTCTAATGTAATTATAACCTTGTTTCCCATTTCCAACGATCGCTTTAAATAATTAAGAGTGAGGTCTGGTAGCTCAATGTTTGCCGACTATGGCAGGGTGGAGATTAACTTTTTTTTTTTTTTTTTTTTACTTATGGTTTTACGCCTCGCTACGTCGAGGTCATTAGAGGCGGGATGGGACTGGGGACAAGGAACGGGAAGGAATTCGGTCATGGTATTTTTGAAGGAAACATCCCGGCGTGGAGATTAACGGTTTGGCTTCGAGCTGTTGAAGTCGCCTTCTCTCCTTGAGAAATAATACATGTACGTGCAGCGGTAAAAATAATATACACTTGAAGGAATAAAAATTTACACAAGTAAATTCAATAACAAACGTTGTGAACCTAGTTAAATGACTAAAAGGACCGAAAATGAAGTAATATTTAATTATTTATTAAAAAATTGGTTAAGACCGTCGCTGTCAAGACTCAAGGTGCCGGGTTCAAATCCCGGTTGGACCTGGACTTTTTACGGGCTTTGCTTTGATCATGTTTGCATGCCAGGACAATCCGTCGTCCGTATATAATTTTAAACTGTAGGTCCAACCACGAAAAGGCGGAATGCGCAGCAAATCGAAACTCTGTCAAAAATTGAAAAACCCCGCGAATTTGCTTTTAATAATTAAGTTTGTCTGCCAATGCCGGTTGGTAGACAAACTTTGAAATTTTTATGTTATCCAAAGTAATATTAAAAGCTTAAACACTTGTGTATTATTTCATTTAATATTATATCTGATTAATTTCAAGTGATTTAAGTAACTTTTAATGATTTTATTTATTTATCGTATGATATTTTTCAAGATATAGAAAATATAAGGAATTTTTTATAGTGACCAGTTGGTTGGGTATTTGCTTAACTTTCTGGTTGCGAGTGGTGGCGCATTTGTTCTAGTCGAGAATTTTCTATAAGAATTATTAAATGTTGCTCCAACAGCGGTCAGAATAGTCGACCGGAATATTGCTAGGGAAAACTGCACAAATTTTACTGTTTAATGTGCCTTGATAATTTTTGGTAAAGAGCCTCATGTTTATTTATAAACGTTTCTCGGGCAACAAACCGAGTGATGTTGTTATTAATACATAATATTTCGGCGACTTTATCCTCCGTCGCCATCTTCAGGTGCAGTTGCAAGTCTTGAAGTCTGCCTTGAAGTCAGCCTTGGGCAGTTTACAAATAACACGCCCAAGGCTGACTTCAAGGCAGACTTCAAGACTTGCAACTGCACCTGAAGATGGCGACGGAGAATAAAGTCGCCGAAATATTGTGTATTAATAACAACATCACTCGGTTTGTTGCCCGAGAAACGTTTATAAATAAACAACGCCGAGAAAGATTACATTCATTTATAGCCTCATGTTTGTTTCAAATATGATCCCGTAATAAAAGTGAAGACAAAAGTAACGTACCGAGCGTGGTGGGTGAACGGTTACCGTTCTGGCCTCGCATTCGGGAAGACGCAGGTTCGAATCCCCGTCCGGGCATCCAGGTTTGGGTATTCCATGGTTTCCCAAATCACTCCAGGCGAATGCCGGGATGCTTACTTCAAAAGGCCATGGCTGAATTCCTTCCCGTTCTTTGTCTCCAGTCCCATTCCGCCACTAATGACCTAAGTCGTCGACGGAAAAAAAAACTGTGAAAGATAAGTTTATAGTTTGGCTACCAGGAGAGTATTCAAGTATATAAAATGTTAAGACATGCCTCTTTTTGTCAATCGCGAAATCTCTGCTTTTATTAACCTTCAGGAAACATAATTATTCAAAACAAAATGTTCTCACCTTAGGAGGGGGTATAAGGAGAAGCTAATTCGATTATTTGAGGAAATTTTTGATATCACTTCATTTCAGTGTTGTTGTTACCACGCTTACTAGAAAGTTAATGAAAAAAAAAAACTGTAGTGCCTACACATTAGGTCTTGCGTAATTCCGGTTGTAATAGATAACTACCCCCACCATCTTTATCAATTAGAAGAGTAAGAAGCTTTGAACGTTTACTTCGCTATCGTACTGTGTAATCACATCGTTAAATTTTAATTACTACCATGAAGTTGTTAACTTATTCTGATATAACTTGGTCATTATAATGACCATTACGTTGTAAATTACACCCATCGGTAATGCCTTTTATGAATTATAGCTCTCTAAACCAATTGATGAGTGAGAAAAGTGAAGCTCGTGGGATATCAAAAATGTCGCCTACTGGAGTATTAGTAATTTTCCGTGCGATCTTAGTGACGCAATAAAATAATTTCTGGCTGCTTCAAAATACGGCTCTTTATAGGATTACCGTACCAGCTAATTGGGAATTACGGTTTTCGAGTAATTCTCATACTTCAGATACAGAAAACAATCATTACTAAAGTGAAGGGGGTGTTGAGGCTCTTTGAATTTCCCAGCCGAGACCGGTACTCGAACCGAGGAATATTCAGTCCGCAATCATATACCTAACACGGATGACGAGACAGCACCTTGAATATCGACAGTGGATAACTGTTTTCGAAGGTAGTTGTAATATCCTTCACCCCTGGCACAGTTTAAGGTGTAATGTATAAGGGGTGGCCAACCTATGGCTCGCGAGCCACAAGCGGCTCTTTGAATGATTATTTGTGGCTCTCGATAAATGAACCCGAGTTCCCTTTTCATTTTTGTGTTATTATATTTAAAAAATTATTATCGTTCCGTATGTGTTTCAAAATGTCATTTAAATTACTGATAACAAATATGAAAGACTAAGTGCAACGTTGTAACAAATTTCATTTCCGTCCAAGTTAAGAATGATATGACTCATCGAAAACTGCGCGAAAAACATAAACAATGGCGTTATCGTCCGTAATCGACCTACTCCAGACCAATTTTTAATTTGTAAACTTTCATTGCAACGGACAGCTGACATTGTGCTCTGGAGGAAACAATTTGTATCATTCTTGCTACAGGTATAATTTGTAATCTGGAATTTTTGGTAAGTTAACTACAATATGTTTCATAGTATGTAACACGTGTTGTTATTGTTTTAATAACACAAAACTTGTATTTCTAAATGTCTTTATTTATTTCCAGTTGTTTTAAAAATATGACAACAGAGAACGAAAATAAAAGAAGAAAATACGCGCAAGAAAATAGAAGTTTTAATAATGAGTGGGAGGAGAATTTCTTTTTTATTGACAATAACGGAAAAGCATGATGTGTTATTTGTAATTCTACGGTCAAAAATTATAAAGCTAGCAATTTACGTCAACATTATGAGATCAATCATCCTCAGTTTTCTAATCAGTATCCACCAAATTCCAAATAAAGATCAGATAAACTTGCTTCTTTAAAATCAAATTTAAGTAAACAACAGTCAATTTTGATGACCTTTAGCAATGAAGCTAATTATGTGGCTGAAGCCAGTTTTGTTTTTACCTGGAACATTGCTCGTGCAATGTATGGAGAGGGAGAGTTTACTAAAAATACCTGGAAGATGTACTTAAAAATTTAGTATTAACTGACCAGCATCTCAAAGAATTACTGAAAAGTGCTGTCACCAATTCTTCGCCAAATTTTAAAGAATTATCAAGAGAACTAAAATAAAAGTGTTTAATTTTTAATATTTGATTTCAATACACATATTTTGTACTTTTATTCATATGTTTTAAATAAATATAATTTGTGTAAAAAAAATTAATACCTTTTTTGCATACCTTTTAGATAAATTGCGGCTCGCGAAAAATTTCAAATTTAAAAATGGCTCAGACTATCAAGGAGCTTGGCCACCCCTGGTATAGTACATCAGAAAGCTTCTTTGGTTAGAAATCCACGTTAAACTGTAGGTCCTCTTTACCCCGTAGGGTTGCCGAGTTAGTTTAGGTAAGGAGTTAAGTAACTGGACACCCAACCTGGAACACCAGGTTGCGTATACTTCCTTCTGAAGGATCCAAGCAAGTATCGGGTCGAGTACCAAGCATAGCTTTTTTAGCAGTATGGTACGCTCCAGCCCGAGGTGTTTCCTTCCAGGTACTCACTGGACAGCAAGCTAAATGAGCCTGGGGATCGTCCAGGTGGTAGCCAGACGCAAAATCGCCTGTACATCCTGCCGTACACTGATTGAACCAATTAAATTATGTTCCAATGTTCGCTAATAAAAATTTACAATAGTCCACCGTATATTGTCGTCCAGAATCAGTTTTACAGAATAATTGCGTAATAACTTTTGCTTCTTTCATCTTCATAATTGGCACCACATCGTCTTGATCATCAGTTCTCGGTTCAAAATCCATACTGATAAATCTGATGTTGCATAATATATTTCTCAAGACTAATTATGAAAACTTCGTACGTTTCATGCACAATACTTAACAATTTCTATGCTTCACCCATAATCTTCAATATGGCACCCCTTATACCTCATAATAGCTGTCGACTTTTGACAGCAGGTCTGAGAGTGTAATAATATAACTACTTCAAAGAATACACTTTTCGCTTAAACAGCTAAAATATACACTGATGAGCCAGAAAATTAAGACCACCTACCTAATGGGCGGTGAGACCGACTTCGACTCGGTTAACAGAGGCGTCATGGAAGCAATGAGGCCTTGGTAGGTCGCTAGAGGGAGTTGGCATTTCATCTGCACACACAAATCACATAATTCCCGTAAATTCCGGGCAGCGGTACGATGAGCTCTGACGCCACGTTCAATCACACCCCAGATGTGTTCTATTGGGTTCAGATCTGGCGAGTTGGGGAGCCAGCACATCATTGCAACTCGCAACTGAGTTCCTCTGAAAACTCCATCACACTCCTGGTCTTGAATGACATGGCGCATTATGGTGTTGAAAAATGCCACTGCCGCTGCGAAACATGGTCTACAACCAGTGTACGATAATTATTGGCCATCATGGTGCCTTGCATGAGCTTTACTCGACCCATGGATGCACACGTGAATGTTCCTCAGAGTATAATTGAGCCACCGCCAGGGTTTGTCTCCATCCCACACTACAGGTGTCAAGAAGCTGTTCCCCTGGAAAACGATGAATTCACATCCTCCCATCGGCATGATGAAGAAGGTATCGGGACCATGCAACGCTCTGCCACTGCGCCAACGTCCAGTGACGATGGTCATATGCCGATTTCAGTCGTAGTTGCCGATGTCATGGCACATGCATGGGTCGTCGGCTGCTGAAGCTCATCGTTAAGAGTGTTCGGTGCACTGTGTGTTCAGACACACTTGTAATCCTCCCGGCATTAAAGTCTGTTGTTAGTTCGCCGCCTGTCCTGTTTTAGAAATATGCCCAGCCTATGACGTTCGACATCCGTAATGACGAGTGGCCGCCCAATTTCTCGACGTTTGGACGTGGTTTCACCTTGGTTTGGCCACTTGTTGAAGACACTCACCACAGCACTCCTCGAAAACCCGACAAGTCGTGCAGTTTCCAAAATGCTCCTACCGAACGAACCTCTGGACCAGCACATTCTGCCCTCGGTCACACTCAGATAGACCGCGCGCCTTCCATATTCTAAAAACTGATGTCACCCTGATACTTCATGCACCGTGCGTGTGTGTGACTAGCAGTCATTCCTCGTCTGGTGACAGTGCTATCGTCTGGAAGGGTTTATATCGATAATAGGTATGTAGTCATAATGTTCTGGCTGATTAGCGTAGGTTCCTAAACTGGGGGGGGGGGGGCACCAGCGCTCTCCATCTTTGAGGGGGAGGGGGGAAGGCGTAGAGTGCTAAGTACCTCCGTCGCTCATGTGGACGATACCCTAGCATTTAACCATTGGAGATCTATGTCTCCTTCACCGCCTCTCAGAATGGAAAACCTTTATTCTAAGTGAAGTTAGTGAGGTAACCATTTAATAACATTTAATAATTGAGGCATGGAAAGACAGGGGCGGATCCAGGGGGGGGGGCTAAGGGGCTCAAGCCCCCCCCAAACGTATCTAGGTCCACCCCTGGGCCCTGACATTGTAGTTTTGAGACTTTTTTTTTTTTTTTTTTTTTTTTTTTTTTTTTTTTTTTTTTTTTAGCTCTACGGATTTGAGGCCCGAGGAGGCTATAAATACTACCTTTTTCCCGACTCAAGCCCCCCCCCCCCCAAAACAAAAATCCACTGAACGCAAGCCCTCTTAACCAAAATTCACTCAAGCCAAGCCCCCCCCCCTCAAACCAAAGTCCGCTCAAGCGCCCCCCCCCCTCCAAAACAAAATCCTGGATCCGCCCCTGTGGAAAGATTTTGCAATAGGTATGAAAAGTAGTGCATGGAAGGGAAAAGATGACCATGACCACAAGCTGGCACTCGATTTCAGGCACAAGGGTGTAGGAAGATTCTCTTTTTTAGGTAAGGGTGTCAGGGATTGGAATGAGTTACCAAGAGAAATGATGAATAATTTACCGAAAACTTTGAAAGAATTTAAAGATAAAATTTGTAGAGGCCAAATGTAGGTAGGTGCAGGATAGGGGGAAGATTGGTGTGTAGGGAAATTGCCACCGGAGCCTGTGCTCCATTGCAATTAAATTAAATTAAAAAAATAATAAAATTGTGAGGGGTAGTGTGCGTGATAAGAAAAGTTTGGGAACCTCTAGGAAAAGTAATAATGCGGAAAATGATGTTGCAGAAGTCATAGCTTGGCAGAATTCCCTGATAATATTAATATAACTACAATTTTTAATAGTATTTTACTGTCATCATACGTACGCCAAATACATAATTAAACATGTTCTTGTCCTAAAATTCAACTGAAGTGAATGGCCAAATATATATCTGTTTAACTGGGTTTATTCCGGAAAGCGTTTGAAGAACTAGGTGTGATTAGAAGCACGCTGTTCAAAGCACTTTCATATTTGATGCACCTTTTTTATTTAACAGCTTATAAGCCCATCAGAAATGACGGATTGAACGCGGAGTTCAGGCAGTTATTTTTTCGAGCTTGCTACACCAGTGACAGAGAATATTGTGGAAACATCTACATCAAATATAAATTCTTTGTAAGCCCGTCAAAAATAAAGGGTGGAAGACAGAGATCTGGCAGTTCATTTCCTTACAGCTGTTTAACTCAATAACCTCTATTTTGCTGTAACATCTCTGGTCGCAGTTAGTGTGGCCACGAAGGCCAGGCGCATGACGTCAGCTTTAGGAACATGGTGTCACAGTGACCAAAGTAGCGTTTTAATATACAACTAGCCAGCCTCTAAGCCCGTCAAAAATGACGGATGAAAGGAATGTTCTGGCAATTAATTTTTTTTTGGTTGCCTAGATAAATAGAATTGTCGTTATGTAATGCTTATTAGCTAATTTTGTAATTTGTATACAGTTCGGTTGTAGTTTACAAAGCGATACAGATGGAACTTCTACTGAATTAATGATGTCAGAATTAGGAAACCAATGAAGTTAAAAATAGATCTGGAAACCTTATGCTATAGCTCGTGATATTGATTTTATTCCTGGTCCAAGTCTCATTCAGCACGATAAATACGGAATTATTTCCATCCGTATAATAATAATTTCAGTAACTTGGAGCTTATGAAAGCTGCTTAAATTATTTATTTAGCTAAATTCATTGTGAATTGTTTTGTAAAAAAATTGTCATTCTGGCCCTGTCTGCATTTCGACATAACCAATATTTCTGTTCAAAATTCGTAGATTCTGTTTCCCGTGTACGAAAACATTCACTGTATTGCGATCTAACTTTAACCCACTGGAAATATTTACGTATGTTTGATACAGTGACTTCAGTAATGAAACTAATAATTAATATATTAATTTAAACGCAGAACATACTTTTAATTCAGCGTTTCAGCAAATCATTTCTTAGAGTATTATTACAGTGACTAAAAATATCGAATATAAATATCTCGTAAGTGAAAAATGATGTGTTTAACGCAGTATTGTAGCAATTAGTTTCTTCAATAACTAAGAACAATTTTCATGAGCTTATAATGTTTAAAATGAAGTAATTAAGATATTTCTTAGCTTACTGTAACAAAAGTACGGCTGTACAGAGAGTATAAAAAAAATCTATTTCGAACGAATTTTAATTAAGAACGGCAGCTAATAATTATTATGACTATTTTTACGAAATACGTACTTCTCTTTTAGTATGCTGGCAGCTCAATTACTCGTGGATTCGCAGCAAAATAGAATTGTTATTAAATAACTCGCATTACTTCGAACATCTCTGGTAGCTGTTGATTGGGCAGCGGAGGCGGGAAGCGTGACGTCAGATTATGACAGACAACAGTACATCGTGGCCAAGAATACAGATAGATTTTTTAATTGTGTATCGTTTGATTTATTTCCTTTAATATACTCAGACTGTCATAGTTTTATAACCATTACCTGTCTCTATATCATAAATCTTCCCTAAATGAGATATTACGCCATCTATGGTAAATGCAACTTCTCTCATTTTCTCTACAGCTTCCTCAATGAATTTAACAACTGTTTCTTATGGAAGGTCATACTTATCACAACATTAATTACGAATGGGCCTACTCTCTTTTGTGCGCTGTTGTTATCCGTTTATATTGTTTGAATTTTTTTAGAACAACAATTTTACCCTGAAATTAATGGTTAAGAGTGTTCCACCCATTTAAAGCATCCCCAGTTTTGTCCCAACTGTTATTTTCTCAAGGGCGAAGATAATTACTTTTGCCACGACGGTAGCCTACGTCATCATATTGTAACAGCCCTCAAACCTAAAATTAAATGTAATGGTATTTTATGAAGCACTTGTGGTAAGCTAAAGTTTGGTTGAATATGATCTGGTATGTTTGTTTAACAATTTCTGTAAATCAATGTATATAGTCTTTATTTTATGAAAAGACGTTATTTAGAGACCATTTAATATGTTTAAGAACAGAATTGTGCAAGCGAATTGCTTAAATGTTCGTAATTCCAAGTATTAATGAAAGTTACGATGTCTAAAGGACGATTTGCTATAGTTTAAAATGATTTCTGTGAATAATTTTGTGTTTAAGTATCATTAAGTTCTATTTCTGACCAATTTGTATTGATTGTATATGATTATGTATTAATTATAATTGTTTTTAATATGTTTCAATTGTTTAAGTATTGTTAATGTTCGAGAAATATCTGTCGGATTCTTTTGAAGTGTTCTAGAAATATCAATGGAGTTTATATAAAGCAAACATCCGAGACAGAGAAACAGTTAGTTTATCGGCAAAGTTTTCACCGACTCAATTTACGACGGCCGAGAACTGTATTGTCTGTGGAAGAAGTGTTGTATACAATCGCTGGATTGTGTGTATTAATGTAAACAGTATCGTTGACGTCGTGTTTTATGAAACTAAACGCAGGTTTAAACTGAACTATTTCGTGGACTGATTATTTATCAGATTATTTAAACCACTAACAATCTTATAATATTTTAATGATTTTAATAATTGCATACTTCTAACCATGTTTCGTATGTAGTATGTTGTTTTTGGCGTACTAAAACAGTGTAGATATTCGGTTTATCGTTTGTCATTCTAAATGACAATATTGGGATTGTGAATACACCTTGAAGTTTAGAGTTACTACACGTTTTAAGCTATGAAAATGATAATCAAGAGGAAAAATTAAGAAATTTTTTACACATTTTCATTTTTGTTTATGGTTTTACGCGTTATGGACATCAAGGTCATTAGGGGTGGAAAGGTCAGGGGGGAGGAGGAAGGACTGGGAAGGAATTCGACCATGCCCTTTTTCAATAAACTATCTCGGCATTCGCCAGGACTTGTTTAGGAAATCCGTGGAAAATTCAAACCACTTCAGTACATCGCTTGCAGCCAGTTTACTATAAATTTCGTAAGCTAGATCCAGTTTGGTTATCATTTATGATGATTTACTATTTCTAGGCTGCTATTACGGTTGTATCGAGACAGAGACAGTAAAAACGTAACTGGAAATATCACAAATCTTATATTTCCAGTATTTATTGTTATATATATATATAAAGTTATCCAGCTGACTTGAGATTGACGAAATTTTAAGATTTTTTTTTGGTAAGATAAAACCTTCAAAGCAGGCAGAACTATTGAAGATGAGTAAAATGTGAAAGGAGATGTTAGTTTTTGAGCCAGTAAAATCCAGCCACATCAACCCATCTAGCAGCTTTCAGTAACACAGCTGCCCAGTGCTTCATGACGCTAGCAAAACCTTGTTCCGCCAGCTCATGGAAAATGCAAGGTTATGTTTCTCGGATAAGATGGTCTGAACTCTCCAAAATGTGACCATTAAACACACAATAGAGACCGAAAGGATGATTCGTGAGTAAATGGAGTGAACTAATTGTTAGCTTCTGTCAAGCACAGAATCCACTAAATGCCTCATTTTAATTATAAATTATTATTATTATTATTATTTTATTATTATTTTTTTTTTTTTTTTTTTTTTTTTTACAAGCCTTGGTCCGGTAGATGAGTAAATAATTTTAAAATGATTAAAATATTTTTACATCGTTTGGGTCACTTACGACCACGTGAACTCCAGCTGCCTGAATACTGAGACAGTTTAATGCGAATCGTGAGAACGGGGGCTGGAGCCCAACCGTGGCTGGAGCGATAGTTCTTAAGTCTCGAAAGTTTAACCCTGGGGGAGGAACGTTTATGTTGCAATCTATCTTCGAAACGTGTAAATTAGGTTCTGTATGATAAGTGTATATTTGTTTGTGATATATGTAGTTTACTAGCATCGGGTTAGATAGAGTGTTCCGGCAAGTCGGTTATTCCCAGTTGCTTAGTTGTAGTAAAATAATGCTCAATGGATATTTTTGTGGCTTACACTGTAGTAAAATGTTTGAGTTATCATCCTGGTCCAGGTTGCATTTTAGCCTAACCACAAATATCGCCAATATTGTCTTTAGAAAATTAAAGATTATTCACATTAGAGTTAATACAGTCACTGTATCATATATTAGACATAAATGGCGATTTAAGCTTGACCCAAAATCTTCACAAGTTCTTAGATCTTTTTTCGTAATTCAAAACTGTATAACAAAGTTTGAAGGTGTAAGTATAGAGGGGCAAGCAGATGGTACATCGATGACTGGAGAGTCACGTGACGAGTTTCGGCGAATGAGGGTGGAGTCAGTCGCGAGTCGGAAATCGGGAGTTGCGAGTCGGGAGTCGGGGCTCAGTCGAGTCGGGAGTCGAATCGGGAGGCAGCGACCGGAGAATGCTCGTGGTAAAGTCGACATCGTGGATATTCTACATAGTGAACATTGTCGAAAAGAATGGAGAACAGTGGCCATGATCGTGGTAAAGTAGACAGTGTAAACCAGAAAAGATACTCGGCGATAAAGAGACTGTCTTTATTGGTTTACACTGGCTACTTTACCACGAGCATTCTCCGGTCGCAACCTCCCGATTCGACTCCCGACTGACTCCACCCTCATTCGCTGAAGCTCGTCACGTGATCCTCTAGTCACCGATACACCATCTGCTTCCACCTGTATACTTACAAAGGGCTGACATAGTTACACGCGGCTGAAATATGGCATCAGCGAAAAGAAAGGAAATTAAAAATAAATCTTAACAACTTACCATGTGCCGCATAGTATTACTTTTAATCATGGTCTAGGCCTCATTGGTCGCAGTCAATGTCGAATTACTTTCATTTAAATAAAGAAATGTGGTGCTCATGAAAACAAATTGTTTTCTAAAAAATACTTATATCCTCTGTTAAAACGTCAAATACCAGTTGTCATTCTGACCCAGGCTAAATTTCAATCTAATTAAAATATCCGCTAACATTGCTGCCCGAGAACTAAAACATTTGGGTTAAGAATTTACGAAATCTACACTGAACAAATATAAATAAAGAAAAAACAATTGATAATACTATTATCTAACAGAGCGTTCTGGTAGCTCAGTGGCTAAGGCGCTTGCTTTCTTAACGTTCGCTGCTCCTGCCCCGGGCACGAATCCCTGCAGGCGCAGGAGAATTTCGAGAGTTGTGTTTAATCATATGAGCTATGCCAGGACGCTCCGTGGTTCGGATTCCACGTTAAACTGTAGGTTCGGAGGAAAGGAACTGGACGTCCTACCTCTGACACAATGGCTGAGTATGCCTCCTTCGGGAGGATCCAACCAACCTTCGGGTTGTGGACGAAGTTAAGTTTTAATATCTAAGAGTTTTGGAAATGATGGGTGAGAAAAGAAGTTTATGGAAGAAGCTTACGGAAAGAAGAGACAGGCTGGTAGGTCATATTTTGAGACATGCTGGATTGGTTAATTTGTTAGTGGAGGGAACAGTTGAAGGTAAGAACTGTAGAGGTAGACAGAGATTAGAATATATGAAGCAGATAATTGAGGACGTGGGTTGTAACGGGTATGTAGAAATGAAGAGGTTAGCACAGGATAGGAGGGGATGGAGGATTGCATCAAACCAGTCTAAAGACTGACGACAGCAAAAAAAAAAAAAAAAAAAAAAAAAAAAAAAAAAAAAAAAAAAAAAAAAAATTAATAATAATTCAATACTTACTTTTCTTTCACTGTTACGGGAACTCATTTATTTCCGGATGCTTAACTAAATAGAACTGTCATGAAATAGGCCTCATAACCTCTACTATGAAATCATATCTCTGGCTGCGTGACAGACACAATGAGTCTTATTTGTATAGTTGAGGCTGAGATTGAGAACCGTGCCAGCATTCGCCTAGGTGGTTGCAGAAAACCTCACGAAAGCTGCAATCAGGACGGCAGGTACACGGACACTATGACTCGAACATGGTCTCGTTGTACCTTCCTGATCCAACGTGGAGGAGCCTCAGCCCTCCACAGCCACATATTTCTACTAATTTTTAAATAAAAATATCAGCTGCTGGTATATCGATTCCCTCTCTTCTGTTGATTTGCATAAACACAAGAATTAGCATCTAGGTACTAGCATACTATAGTCGGCGTCATGAAATTAGGCCTGCCAAGGTCACGTAGTCTCCACTGCCTCCCCTGCCCGCACCAACCCTCTGTCCATTGGTTGGGCCGGCAACATTGCCACATTAGCTTTTGCCGGTCGTCCATGCGTATTTTTAGACGCGGTCGCTTTATTTCCTTAGTTTAAGGCCTATTCGAGTAATGTTAATGGTGGTGATGTTCAGGAACATAATCATGCAATTAGTGTATTAACAGACAGAAGTAATATTCGCGAACCTGCAGGCCGCCTGGGCATTGAAACCTAATTAAAATAACTGTAGCAGATATTTTAAAGTATTTTTAAGGAATATTACCAATAAATAATACGCAAAAAAAAAATACTTCGATAAATTACAAAACTGATATGGAGATATTTGTGGCAGTCATTTCTATGTATAATCGGTCCCTTATATTTGATAAATTAATTTTCGTTTTGTCTTCGCTTTTGAAGATTTCTCGCAAAATTTTTCATGTATGGTCCATTGTGTACAATAATATTTCTTACAAAAGCTGAAAATAGCTTTTCTGTGGAGGACAGGAAATATGTTTCTCAGTCGTAAACGAACCGACCGACCAGCCGGCACAGCGGCATGCGCTGCGCGCAATCATTTGCGCAAATATAAACTGTGAAACAATCCAAAAGGGTTGTCTGAAGAGGCTTTGCCTGCTACCAGAATTAATTTCAGTATTTTCTTAGAAACTTTCTCGCTGGAAGTTTTTTACGTAAACAAATAAAACGGAAGTTAGTCAGCGACAACATTTTACATTACACAGCCGAAACAACTAAGCGCTTCGTGTAATTTTTTTTTTTATCACATGCTTCCCTATTTAATGAATAGAATGTATTCGGTATGAGTCTGTTAACTTTCAGGAAGGCGCATAATTTTTTTTTTGAATTATTTCTTATTATTTTTATTGCTTTTTCTGTCGGTTGAAGTGAAAAAGTATTTTTATTTCTAAATTTCATGGAAACAAATTACTATTTAAAAAAAAAAAAAAAAAAAAAAAAAAAAAAAAAAAAAAATAGTCACAGAAATATTTGGAATTATAAAGCACATCACCTTGTTCCACATGTTAAGTGTTATGTTTTAGAAATGTTTTCGCACTCATTACTGAAAGTTGATTTTTTTGCTGATTTGCAACACTGTTCGGATACTCCGTGACCTTCACAGGACTAATTTTGTGACAGCCACTATAGTAGTTGAACCCGGTGACCGACTATAAGCGCTCAGGTGACATAAGCGCTCTAGGGTCGCCTTCCTGGAAGGACGGTCTATAATCCCCTACCTTCCTGGAAAGACGGTGTCACCAGAAGAAACGCACTGTGAAGCCCTGATGGCCTCTAAGGCTACGTGAGCACTTGGGATTTATTGGCGGGCGATTAAAGACCAATTTTTCAAGCAACACAAATATCGAAAACTGATTTGGGAGATTGAAAAATTTCCAATCTGCCATGTAAATACGGAATAATTTGTATTTCTTTACTATTTTTAGTTTCGAGTATCTAAAATATCGACCCATCACCGTTTAGCAGTTAACATTCGAAATGGAACATACTAATGTGTTGTTAAATAGCTAACAACTAATCAGTAGCTGGTAATATTTATTTATTAATGGTTTATATGTACTTTCTCGAAACTCTTTTCACTTGCAAAATAAATAATCTATGTTCTAACTTAATTTTTATATTGAACAACATTATACATTTATAACAAAACAATTTGCTAAAATAAATGAAATTTTCTTATCTGGAACATCTTGAAATTTTCGTTTATGTAACTTTGACCAGTAAGAAGATATGCCCAGAATAGTTATTTTTAAGTATATTTTTTGAACCCTAACTACACAGAGACAATTCATATCTCGACAGTGCAATCTGACATTTGTTGCGACAAATTAATCGCAAGTGTGCGCACTAACATTTTTTGCGACCTATTTTTCTATTGCAGCTACAGAAAATCGCTAGAATGCGTCTAGCCTAAAGAG
>JARYHS010009186.1:63312585-63465770 GCA_031002005.1 Vandiemenella viatica
TTGCGTGGTTCCTAAACTGGGGGGGGGGGGGCACCAGCGCTCTCCATCTTTATGAGGGGGAGGGGGGAAGGCGTAGAGTGCTAAGTACCTCCGTCGCTCATGTGGACGATACCCTAGCATTTAACCATTGGAAGATCTATGTCTCCTTCACCGCCTCTCAGAATGGAAAACCTTTATTCTAACATCGCATATTTAGTGAAGTTAGTGAGGTAACCATTTAATAACATTTAATAATTGAGGCATGGAAAGACAGGGGCGGATCCAGGGGGGGGGCTAAGGGGCTCAAGCCCCCCCAAACGTATCTAGGTCCACCCTGGGCCCTGACATTGTAGTTTTGAGACTTTTTTTTTTTTTTTTTTTTTTTTTTTTTTTTTTTTTTTAGCTCTACGGATTTGAGGCCCGAGGAGGCTATAAATACTACCTTTTTCCCGACTCAAGCCCCCCCCCCCCCAAAACAAAAATCCACTGAACGCAAGCCCTCTTAACCAAAATTCACTCAAGCCAAGCCCCCCCCCTCAAACCAAAGTCCGCTCAAGCGCCCCCCCCCCTCCAAAACAAAATCCTGGATCCGCCCCTGTGGAAAGATTTTGCAATAGGTATGAAAAGTAGTGCATGGAAGGGAAAAGATGACCATGACCACAAGCTGGCACTCGATTTCAGGCACAAGGGTGTAGGAAGATTCTCTTTTTTAGGTAAGGGTGTCAGGGATTGGAATGAGTTACCAAGAGAAATGATGAATAATTTACCGAAAACTTTGAAAGAATTTAAAGATAAAATTTGTAGAGGCCAAATGTAGGTAGGTGCAGGATAGGGGGAAGATTGGTGTGTAGGGAAATTGCCACCGGAGCCTGTGCTCCATTGCAATTAAATTAAATTAAAAAAATAATAAAATTGTGAGGGGTAGTGTGCGTGATAAGAAAAGTTTGGGAACCTCTAGGAAAAGTAATAATGCGGAAAAATGATGTTGCAGAAGTCATAGCTTGGCAGATAATATTAATATAACTACAATTTTTAATAGTTTTACTGTCATCATACGTACGCCAAATACATAATTAAACATGTTCTTGTCCTAAAATTCAACTGAAGTGAATGGCCAAATATATATCTGTTTAACTGGGTTTATTCCGGAAAGCGTTTGAAGAACTAGGTGTGATTAGAAGCACGCTGTTCAAAGCACTTTCATATTTGATGCACCTTTTTTATTTAACAGCTTATAAGCCCATCAGAAATGACGGATTGAACGCGGAGTTCAGGCAGTTATTTTTTCGAGCTTGCTACACCAGTGACAGAGAATATTGTGGAAACATCTACATCAAATATAAATTCTTTGTAAGCCCGTCAAAAATAAAGGGTGGAAGACAGAGATCTGGCAGTTCATTTCCTTACAGCTGTTTAACTCAATAACCTCTATTTTGCTGTAACATCTCTGGTCGCAGTTAGTGTGGCCACGAAGGCCAGGCGCATGACGTCAGCTTTAGGAACATGGTGTCACAGTGACCAAAGTAGCGTTTTAATATACAACTAGCCAGCCTCTAAGCCCGTCAAAAATGACGGATGAAAGGAATGTTCTGGCAATTAATTTTTTTTTGGTTGCCTAGATAAATAGAATTGTCGTTATGTAATGCTTATTAGCTAATTTTGTAATTTGTATACAGTTCGGTTGTAGTTTACAAAGCGATACAGATGGAACTTCTACTGAATTAATGATGTCAGAATTAGGAAACCAATGAAGTTAAAAATAGATCTGGAAACCTTATGCTATAGCTCGTGATATTGATTTTATTCCTGGTCCAAGTCTCATTCAGCACGATAAATACGGAATTATTTCCATCCGTATAATAATAATTTCAGTAACTTGGAGCTTATGAAAGCTGCTTAAATTATTTATTTAGCTAAATTCATTGTGAATTGTTTTGTAAAAAAATTGTCATTCTGGCCCTGTCTGCATTTCGACATAACCAATATTTCTGTTCAAAATTCGTAGATTCTGTTTCCCGTGTACGAAAACATTCACTGTATTGCGATCTAACTTTAACCCACTGGAAATATTTACGTATGTTTGATACAGTGACTTCAGTAATGAAAGAAACTAATAATTAATATATTAATTTAAACGCAGAACATACTTTTAATTCAAGCAAATCATTTCTTAGAGTATATTATTACAGTGACTAAAAATATCGAATATAAATATCTCGTAAGTGAAAAATGATGTGTTTAACGCAGTATTGTAGCAATTAGTTTCTTCAATAACTAAGAACAATTTTCATGAGCTTATAATGTTTAAAATGAAGTAATTAAGATATTTCTTAGCTTACTGTAACAAAAGTACGGCTGTACAGAGAGTATAAAAAAAATCTATTCGAACGAATTTTAATTAAGAACGGCAGCTAATAATTATTATGACTATTTTTACGAAATACGTACTTCTCTTTTAGTATGCTGGCAGCTCAATTACTCGTGGATTCGCAGCAAAATAGAATTGTTATTAAATAACTCGCATTACTTCGAACATCTCTGGTAGCTGTTGATTGGGCAGCGGAGGCGGGAAGCGTGACGTCAGATTATGACAGACAACAGTACATCGTGGCCAAGAATACAGATAGATTTTTTAATTGTGTATCGTTTGATTTATTTCCTTTAATATACTCAGACTGTCATAGTTTTATAACCATTACCTGTCTCTATATCATAAATCTTCCCTAAATGAGATATTACGCCATCTATGGTAAATGCAACTTCTCTCATTTTCTCTACAGCTTCCTCAATGAATTTAACAACTGTTTCTTATGGAAGGTCATACTTATCACAACATTAATTACGAATGGGCCTACTCTCTTTTGTGCGCTGTTGTTATCCGTTTATATTGTTTGAATTTTTTTAGAACAACAATTTTACCCTGAAATTAATGGTTAAGAGTGTTCCACCCATTTAAAGCATCCCCAGTTTTGTCCCAACTGTTATTTTCTCAAGGGCGAAGATAATTACTTTTGCACCGACGGTAGCCTACGTCATCATATTGTAACAGCCCTCAAACCTAAAATTAAATGTAATGGTATTTTATGAAGCACTTGTGGTAAGCTAAAGTTTGGTTGAATATGATCTGGTATGTTTGTTTAACAATTTCTGTAAATCAATGTATATAGTCTTTATTTTATGAAAAGACGTTATTTAGAGACCATTTAATATGTTTAAGAACAGAATTGTGCAAGCGAATTGCTTAAATGTTCGTAATTCCAAGTATTAATGAAAGTTACGATGTCTAAAGGACGATTTGCTATAGTTTAAAATGATTTCTGTGAATAATTTTGTGTTTAAGTATCATTAAGTTCTATTTCTGACCAATTTGTATTGATTGTATATGATTATGTATTAATTATAATTGTTTTTAATATGTTTCAATTGTTTAAGTATTGTTAATGTTCGAGAAATATCTGTCGGATTCTTTTGAAGTGTTCTAGAAATATCAATGGAGTTTATATAAAGCAAACATCCGAGACAGAGAAACAGTTAGTTTATCGGCAAAGTTTTCACCGACTCAATTTACGACGGCCGAGAACTGTATTGTCTGTGGAAGAAGTGTTGTATACAATCGCTGGATTGTGTGTATTAATGTAAACAGTATCGTTGACGTCGTGTTTTATGAAACTAAACGCAGGTTTAAACTGAACTATTTCGTGGACTGATTATTTATCAGATTATTTAAACCACTAACAATCTTATAATATTTTAATGATTTTAATAATTGCATACTTCTAACCATGTTTCGTATGTAGTATGTTGTTTTTGGCGTACTAAAACAGTGTAGATATTCGGTTTATCGTTTGTCATTCTAAATGACAATATTGGGATTGTGAATACACCTTGAAGTTTAGAGTTACTACAGTTTTTAAGCTATGAAAATGATAATCAAGAGGAAAAATTAAGAAATTTTTTACACATTTTCATTTTTGTTTATGGTTTTACGCGTTATGGACATCAAGGTCATTAGGGGGGAAAGGTCAGGGGGGAGGAGGAAGGACTGGGAAGGAATTCGACCATGCCCTTTTTCAATAAACTATCTCGGCATTCGCCAGGACTTGTTTAGGAAATCCGTGGAAAATTCAAACCACTTCAGTACATCGCTTGCAGCGTTTACTATAAATTTCGTAAGCTAGATCCAGTTTGGTTATCATTTATGATGATTTACATTTCTTAGGCTGCTATTACGGTTGTATCGAGACAGAGACAGTAAAAACGTAACTGGAAATATCACAAATCTTATATTTCCAGTATTTATTGTAATATATATATATAAAGTTATCCAGCTGACTTGAGATTGACGAAATTTTAAGATTTTTTTGGTAAATAAAACCTTCAAAGCAGGCAGAACTATTGAAGATGAGTAAAATGTGAAAGGAGATGTTAGTTTTTGAGCCAGTAAAATCCAGCCACATCAACCCATCTAGCAGCTTTCAGTAACACAGCTGCCCAGTGCTTCATGACGCTAGCAAAACCTTGTTCCGCCAGCTCATGGAAAATGCAAGGTTATGTTTCTCGGATAAGATGGTCTGAACTCTCCAAAATGTGACCATTAAACACACAATAGAGACCGAAAGGATGATTCGTGAGTAAATGGAGTGAACTAATTGTTAGCTTCTGTCAAGCACAGAATCCACTAAATGCCTCATTTTAATTATAAATTATTATTATTATTATTATTTTATTATTATTTTTTTTTTTTTTTTTTTTTTTTTACAAGCCTTGGTCCGGTAGATGAGTAAATAATTTTAAAATGATTAAAATATTTTTACATCGTTTGGGTCACTTACGACCACGTGAACTCCAGCTGCCTGAATACTGAGACAGTTTAATGCGAATCGTGAGAACGGGGGCTGGAGCCCAACCGTGGCTGGAGCGATAGTTCTTAAGTCTCGAAAGTTTAACCCTGGGGGAACGTTTATGTTGCAATCTATCTTCGAAACGTGTAAATTAGGTTCTGTATGATAAGTGTATATTTGTTTGTGATATATGTAGTTTACTAGCATCGGGTTAGATAGAGTGTTCCGGCAAGTCGGTTATTCCCAGTTGCTTAGTTGTAGTAAAATAATGCTCAATGGATATTTTTGTGGCTTACACTGTAGTAAAATGTTTGAGTTATCATCCTGGTCCAGGTTGCATTTTAGCCTAACCACAAATATCGCCAATATTGTCTTTAGAAAATTAAAGATTATTCACATTAGAGTTAATACAGTCACTGTATCATATATTAGACATAAATGGCGATTTAAGCTTGACCCAAAATCTTCACAAGTTCTTAGATCTTTTTTCGTAATTCAAAACTGTATAACAAAGTTTGAAGGTGTAAGTATAGAGGGGCAAGCAGATGGTACATCGATGACTGGAGAGTCACGTGACGAGTTTCGGCGAATGAGGGTGGAGTCAGTCGCGAGTCGGAAATCGGGAGTTGCGAGTCGGGAGTCGCTAGTCGGGGGACAGTCGAATCGGGAGGCAGCGACCGGAGAATGCTCGTGGTAAAGTCGACATCGTGGATATTCTACATAGTGAACATTGTCGAAAAGAATGGAGAACAGTGGCCATGATCGTGGTAAAGTAGACAGTGTAAACCAGAAAAGATACTCGGCGATAAAGAGACTGTCTTTACTTGGTTACACTGGCTACTTTACCACGAGCATTCTCCGGTCGCAACCTCCCGATTCGACTCCCGACTCGCGACCCCCGACTCGCGACTCCCGACTGACTCCACCCTCATTCGCTGAAGCTCGTCACGTGATCCTCTAGTCACCGATACACCATCTGCTTCCACCTGTATACTTACAAAGGGCTGACATAGTTACACGCGGCTGAAATATGGCATCAGCGAAAAGAAAGGAAATTAAAAATAAATCTTAACAACTTACCATGTGCCGCATAGTATTACTTTTAATCATGGTCTAGGCCTCATTGGTCGCAGTCAATGTCGAATTACTTTCATTTAAATAAAGAAATGTGGTGCTCATGAAAACAAATTGTTTTCTAAAAAATACTTATATCCTCTGTTAAAACGTCAAATACCAGTTGTCATTCTGACCCAGGCTAAATTTCAATCTAATTAAAATATCCGCTAACATTGCTGCCCGAGAACTAAAACATTTGGGTTAAGAATTTACGAAATCTACACTGAACAAATATAAAGAAAAAACAATTGATAATACTATTATCTAACAGAGCGTTCTGGTAGCTCAGTGGCTAAGGCGCTTGCTTTCTTAACGTTCGCTGCTCCTGCCCCGGGCACGAATCCCTGCAGGCGCAGGAGAATTTCGAGAGTTGTGTTTAATCATATGAGCTATGCCAGGGACGCTCCGTGGTTCGGATTCACGTTAAACTGTAGGTTCGGAGGAAAGGAACTGGACGTCCTACCTCTGACACAATGGCTGAGTATGCCTCCTTCGGGAGGATCCAACCAACCTTCGGGTTGTGGACGAAGTTAAGTTTTAATATCTAAGAGTTTTGGAAATGATGGGTGAGAAAAGAAGTTTATGGAAGAAGCTTACGGAAAGAAGAGACAGGCTGGTAGGTCATATTTTGAGACATGCTGGATTGGTTAATTTGTTAGTGGAGGGAACAGTTGAAGGTAAGAACTGTAGAGGTAGACAGAGATTAGAATATATGAAGCAGATAATTGAGGACGTGGGTTGTAACGGGTATGTAGAAATGAAGAGGTTAGCACAGGATAGGAGGGATGGAGGATTGCATCAAACCAGTCTAAAGACTGACGACAGCAAAAAAAAAAAAAAAAAAAAAAAAAAAAAAAAAAAAAAAAAAAAAAAAAAAAATTAATAATAATTCAATACTTACTTTTCTTTCACTGTTACGGGAACTCATTTATTTCCGGATGCTTAACTAAATAGAACTGTCATGAAATAGGCCTCATAACCTCTACTATGAAATCATATCTCTGGCTGCGTGACAGACACAATGAGTCTTATTTGTATAGTTGAGGCTGAGATTGAGAACCGTGCCAGCATTCGCCTAGGTGGTTGCAGAAAACCTCACGAAAGCTGCAATCAGGACGGCAGGTACACGGACACTATGACTCGAACATGGTCTCGTTGTACCTTCCTGATCCAACGTGGAGGAGCCTCAGCCCTCCACAGCCACATATTTCTACTAATTTTTAAATAAAATATCAGCTGCTGGTATATCGATTCCCTCTCTTCTGTTGATTTGCATAAACACAAGAATTAGCATCTAGGTACTAGCATACTATAGTCGGCGTCATGAAATTAGGCCTGCCAAGGTCACGTAGTCTCCACTGCCTCCCCTGCCCGCACAACCTCTGTCCATTGGTTGGGCCGGCAACATTGCCACATTAGCTTTTGCCGGTCGTCCATGCGTATTTTTAGACGCGGTCGCTTTATTTCCTTAGTTTAAGGCCTATTCGAGTAATGTTAATGGTGGTGATGTTCAGGAACATAATCATGCAATTAGTGTATTAACAGACAGAAGTAATATTCGCGAACCTGCAGGCCGCCTGGGCATTGAAACCCTAATTAAAATAACTGTAGCAGATATTTTAAAGTATTTTTAAGAATATTACCAATAAATAATACGCAAAAAAAAATACTTCGATAAATTACAAAACTGATATGGAGATATTTGTGGCAGTCATTTCTATGTATAATCGGTCCTTATATTTGATAAATTAATTTTCGTTTTGTCTTCGCTTTTGAAGATTTCTCGCAAATTTTTTCATGTATGGTCCATTGTGTACAATAATATTTCTTACAGAAGCTGAAAATAGCTTTTCTGTGGAGGACAGGAAATATGTTTCTCAGTCGTAAACGAACCGACCGACCAGCCGGCACAGCGGCATGCGCTGCGCGCAATCATTTGCGCAAATATAAACTGTGAAACAATCCAAAAAGGGTTGTCTGAAGAGGCTTTGCCTGCTACCAGAATTAATTTCAGTATTTTCTTAGAAACTTTCTCGCTGGAAGTTTTTACGTAAAACAAATAAAACGGAAGTTAGTCAGCGACAAACATTTTACATTACACAGCCGAAACAACTAAGCGCTTCGTGTAACATTATTTTTTTTTTATTCACATGCTTCCCTATTTAATGAATAGAATGTATTCGGTATGAGTCTGTTAACTTTCAGGAAGGCGCATAATTTTTTTTTAATTATTTCTTATTATTTTTATTGCTTTTTCTGTCGGTTGAAGTGAAAAAGTATTTTTATTTCTAAATTTCATGGAAACAAATTACTATTTAAAAAAAAAAAAAAAAAAAAAAAAAAAAAAAAAAAAAATAGTCACAGAAATATTTGGAATTATAAAGCACATCACCTTGTTCCACATGTTAAGTGTTATGTTTTAGAAATGTTTTCGCACTCATTACTGAAAGTTGATTTTTTTGCTGATTTGCAACACTGTTCGGATACTCCGTGACCTTCACAGGACTAATTTTGTGACAGCCACTATAGTAGTTGAACCCGGTGACCGACTATAAGCGCTCAGGTGACATAAGCGCTCTAGGGTCGCCTTCCTGGAAGGACGGTCTATAATCCCCTACCTTCCTGGAAAGACGGTGTCACCAGAAGAAACGCACTGTGAAGCCCTGATGGCCTCTAAGGCTACGTGAGCACTTGGGATTTATTGGCGGGCGATTAAAGACCAATTTTCAAGCAACACAATATCGAAAACTGATTTGGGAGATTGAAAAATTTCCAATCTGCCATGTAAATACGGAATAATTTGTATTTCTTTACTATTTTTAGTTTCGAGTATTCTAAAATATCGACCCATCACCGTTTAGGCAGTTAACATTCGAAATGGAACATACTAATGTGTTTGTTAAATAGCTAACAACTAATCAGTAGCTGGTAATATTTATTTATTAATGGTTATATGTACTTTCTCGAAACTCTTTTCACTTGCAAAATAAATAATCTATGTTAATTTTTATATTGAACAACATTATACATTTATAACAAAACAATTTGCTAAAATAAATGAAATTTTCTTTTGAGTAACTTTTGACCAGTAAGAAGATATGCCCAGAATAGTTATTTTTAAGTATATTTTTTGAACCTAACTACACAGAGACAATTCATATCTCGACAGTGCAATCTGACATTTGTTGCGACAAATTAATCGCAAGTGTGCGCACTAACATTTTTTGCGACCTATTTTTCTATTGCAGCTACAGAAAATCGCTAGAATGCGTCTAGCCTAAAGAGTTCATGAAGTCATACATTTTCCAGTAGTAATTCAGTAAATTTCTAATACTTAATAACTGATTTCCATCACACTTTTTCCAGGGTTTGGACTGACTTAGTGACTAAATGCACGTAGCACACAACCGTTTAAGGCGTGTTTAAAATCAGCTTGAATTAAGTTTCCTCATTATTTATTTATTTACATATTTACACTGTCTCTTTATATACATTATTTTCATTTTTTGTGTGTTAAGAAAGCAGGTCTAACCCAGCTTTTGTAAGTATGATATCGCTTTCAGACAAGACCTAATATCACCGTTTTCCTCATACTTTTTTACAGTTTTTTCCAAACATTCATCTAATTTAATATAGAAGCTTTTCCTCTTTTTCCCAGCAAGATTGATCTCCGTTCTCATGTACATACAAGCGGAATTTTCAGCTTCACTCTTTAAAAACATTATCACTTCTTTGATCTTGGGATTTGGTCGCCCGAGAAGATTTTTGATTTTGTTATTCCAACCTTCCACAACGTTCGTAGTGCGGTGTCGCCTACCGTAACAAGTCCACAGTTTAGGAGGAATTTCTTCATTCTCCAACCATTGTTCAACCAAATAATAAAAAAAAAACTGAGACAATTTCTGATTTTCTGGAGCCTCCGAATATATCTCGAGCCAGCCGTCTAAGATGTCTTCAGTTTTGAGGAATGCTAGCGCAGTACACATCCTAACATGCAGTCTAATTTCTTCATATTCCCGATACTCACGGGTCAATCCAATTTCCTGCAATTTCCTCCACAAACATTTCTTCATGTGGAAGTAACAACCATTAATTTCAACGGTTGGAAAAACTTCTCCAAGTGCGGATATTGCACTTCCCTCAAAATCAATGTTAATTTTTCTTGGATTCCATTCTGGAACTATATGTAAAATATGGCGAAATAAACGAATATACGTTGCTTTCTTTTTGTTTGGCAACAGGGTAAACGCTGCTGGATACACAATAGTTTCTTCCTTGGAGCTTCAGTAATCAGCGTGGATACTATAAATTTGAGCAAATTGTTTACTACAACTTTTAAATGTAGCATCCATGAAGAAATCTTGCTGTCTCTTCAGACATTCTCTTCCTTTTTGTCCACAAAGTATTATCATTCGCTCTCCTGAGTTGTCATGTGTCAAAAGGAAACTTGAACCATCTCTCATCTGAAGCATATCATTATCTAAGACTACTTCGTCTCGGCTCTTCGGTTCCTTTCGGTTACCACGAGCTTTGCTTCTCTGTCGAAATAAGGTTTTCTTGACAGTCACCTGGTGGGGCAATTTGGCTACATATTCGTAGCCTTTACTGTGTAAGTCTCCCAGTTCTTCTGTGTAAATTTTAGAAACGGACGTGTCTTCTTCGCGGGACCTCTTCTTCGCATGATTCATTCTTTTAGCAACTTCCAAGCGAACTGTGTCCGTTGCTTCGCATGAATGTTCAGTTGCACATCAAACTTCCCAATTTTTCGTTTTGAGCGTTCCACCACAACTTTTCGTCCTTTCCTTCTGACCCCGCGATACCGTTAGCCCATCTTCTTTACTTTTGTATTCCCGATACGAATAACCTTCATAATGCACGGCAGGTTTACCCTTATTAGTTGTTAACACTTCCATGACGACAAACTAGAAATACTTTCACAGTTGAACTGTATAGCACAAGTGGTACTGCTGCCAATAAACTTCACTGTACGAATGACACGAAAGAGCCTAAATATTCACGGAAGAATTTTTTCTTGGAATTCTCTACTGCAGGTAGGCGAGGGTGGGTGGTTGGTTATACCTACCCTCGCCTACCTGCGGTAGAGCGCTTTTGCCACCGAGCGCTTTTGCCACTGAGCGCTTTTGCCATATAACCGTTGAACCCACCCTCGCTCTTTGCCGGAATGGAGGTTATCACACTGCGAGGGCAGGCGTCGGTCATGTTGTTTTCATTCCGGTGCAAATTACCTAATCGTATGAGGCGGTAAGTTTATGGACCTGCCTATCACAGGACAGCCTTCGGTTGCTCCAGGTGTCTGCAGCCCGCATCACCGACTGCTCACGTCGCCAGGCACCTCCCTGCAGCTGTGTGCAGACACCTGCTGCTTGTGACCGAAACGGTCGCACCACACGTTATCTGCTTCATATCCTGCTGAAATGTACCCTGGACCAAGTCGACGACTGAAACTTTTTGCTGCAGCACAGGGGACGAGAAATTACATTGAGCTTTATTTTGTAACTATTTTATTGCGCTTTTTGATATATTACTTTTTCTTTTCATTTTTAATTAATACTTTTTTCCTTTTTAACAACAACGCAGCTGAAGAATTAGGAAAAATTAAGGGAAATTAAATTAAAAATGTTAATTTGCTTCCTTTTTAATTGTTACTAATTCAGTTAAAAAAGAAACATTAATAACTGCTTTGTGACCTATTGCCGACTCTAGCACCCTTATAATCAGTTCAGGGAACTACTAACACGCTGAAAGTTACTGGCCTAACTCGTCCGTATGCTGCGAATTGTTGAACACCCTCTGACCTAAGAGAAATATTGTTTGTGCTACTGTTTGTACTGATATGTGCCGACAGCAAAGAACGGTTTATAAAGATCTTGTATTGTTCTCATCAGTTTGGATAACATTTGATTTTATTTTTACTATTGTTTGTTTTATAGGTGAAACTACAATTTGCACGTAATTTTCATCTCAACAATATCTTCGCTTGGAAATTTAACTAAGTTATTAGTGCATTTAGTTTTAACCAGCTGCGAGAAAGAATGTGTCACACAGTATGCCCTATGCGAGCGAATACTTTATACCATATATGGGCAACCCCCGGCCCCCGGGCCGGATCCGGCCCTCCACCAGCTTCAATCCGGCCCGCGAGAGATTCAGAAATTTCAAATAAGCTTCAAACTCAAGTCTCTCATTAATTTTCATTTGATTTTTCTATCTGTTGTTGTTAATTTGCTTTTTGTATGTTTGATTATGCTATTGTAATTCTAATAAATTAAAAAAATGTGTGAATTTTTATCGCCTTTTTATTCACTACTACCTACTTATTTCTTACCGACGGCCAGCGATTTCTTACCTACGGCCCGCGACCTGATTAAGTCCCTAAATTACGCCCTCAGCTAAGCAAAGGTTGCCCATACCTGCTTTATACTATAAGAAAAACCGAAGGGAAAATTACTAACCAAAAACAAAAGTATCTAATAAAAATTATTCTAAGCTTACTTTATTGTATGCTTGATTTCTGCATCGATTGAGTTGTTAATGAAGCTGATACCATATCTCCAAAATTATTTTCAGCTGTATTGCAGATGGCAATGTCAAAGATAGAATGGGCGGGAAAAGTAATTGGTATCTAAGGCAGAAGTTTTAACAACTTCAGATTTACTGATGACATTGCTCTTGTGACCTTGGTTACCGATCTCGTCTCCGAGCGTAAAACAGTGGGCCTAAGAATGAATCCTTCAATAACAAAAGTTATGTCTAACAAATACTCCACGGAGAGGAATTTACAGCTAAATATTAAATCTTTTGAAAATGTTAGCGAATACATCTATCTGCGCCAGCTGGTAAATATGAGAGGAGATTTAAAGAACAGAAATTTTCCGTCGCATTAAGCAGGCATGGCAAGCTTTTGGGAAGCATTCTATTATCCTCAAATGTAATATGCCCACAAATCTAATGAAAATAGTTTATGATGAGTGCATTCCTCCTGCGCTGACATACAGCTGTGAGACCTGGAGTGGTAAACTTGGGATTCTCCAAAGAACTATGGAAAGGTCAATACAAGAAAAGATAAATTGAGAGTAGGTCAGTTACAATGGTCATAGACATCTTAGAGAAGATCGCCTCCTTCAAGTGGTAATTGCCCGGCCATATTACTCGTAGGAAAGACCGAAAATTGGCAAAAACAGTGTTAGAGTGGAACCCATGAGTTCATCAGAGACCAAGTGAAAAACCACCAGACCGATGGGACGAGAACATACACAGGATTGTTGGAGTTAACTGGCAGAAAATAGCACAAAGTATTTCGACTTATTTTTTACTTATGGCTTTACGCCTCGTCGACGTCGAGGTCATTAGATGCGGGATGGGATTGGAGGACAAGGAACAGGAAGTAATTCGTTCATGGACTTTTTGAAGAAGCATTCCGGTATTCGCCTCGAGTGATTTGGGGGAAACGATAGAAAACTCAAATGTGGATGCCCGTACGGGGATTCGAACCCGCGTCCTCCCGAATGCGAGGCCAGAACGTTAACTGTTCACCCACCACGCTCGGTAAAGTCTTTCGACCTGGAGAAGACTGCTCAAGTTCTACCTGAACTCATGACTCTAAAAGGCCACATCATATAATGATTGCACTGGTTGATTATGATGATGTAATTTTTTATGGCCAATTTGAAAAATACCATTAAAATTAATAGTGCGTGTTGTAGGATGCTCGACGAAAGTGAGAACATCTTGTTTCTTTTTGTTTTAGGGTATTTCCACATTGAGCTTGTATAATATACCTTTCATTTTAAGATTTATCTGCAAGACACACGCCCTCTTAAACCTTCGCAATACCCACTCTGGAGACAAGTTATCTCGCTAGGATAACGCTAAAGTTCATACAAAACAACACTGCAAAAGTGACAACGGATATAAATCATAAAGACTGTGGTAGTAGAATGAGTTTTAATGGGTAATTTTATTTTATAACATTACATTTATCATTTTATTGATTTTACTATTGATGATTTCGTTGATCTTATCAATTTAATATTTTTAGTCATTTGATTTTATCAAATAGGAAGAGGGTGCAAAGTGATATGCTATCTTGCATCACTTATACAGTCATAACCTGACGGATTTATTAACATTGAACGTTGAAGGCCTACAGACGTCGGTTTATTTTACCATTAACTTAATACATAAAAATCAAGGCGTCAAACAAATTACCACAGAGTCTTACAATATGAGGCATAAGACGTTGATTATAAACAAACAATAGTTACTATTTATGTGAAATTTAAGTACTATGATAAGATTTAATTTAGCTGACATGAAAAATTGTACATATGAAGCTAACATCAAAATTCCTCTAATAGTTTATAAAGCTGTTCACAAATACAAGCTTATAGAAATAAATTTCGGTGTCTTAATTGAAATAGGGCGTCATTAAGTCTTGAACTTAAATAAACTAATATTTTCTGATTGATAGGAATTTATGACAGTCTTCACGTATCGAATCAGGTTGCTCACGGCTATTTACACGCTCAGAAACATTGTCGGAGAGTGATATTCTGCTCAGAGGCGTTGACGGGTCGAGGAACGCTCAACACTGAGTTATTTTTAATTACTGTGTGACTTTACCGTTTGTGCAGCAGCGGTGTTGCGTCGCCTCCTTCAGATACCAGCAACAGGTACCGCAAGCCAGTGGTGGCTCAAACCATACTGTTATAAGTCTGACCGTAATCGAAGACCAGGCTTCGCCAGACCCCACCGCAAGACCTTCTCATATCGTTCCTCTTTTCAGATCTCGTATCGGAATCCCCACTGACAGTCACTTGACAATGGTGGCAGAGTTTGTGACCGCCGAAACGTCGTGGTCAAACGATGGACTAACTCGGCTAGTTACCCGAGAAAATTTTATTCATTTACAACGCCGAGAAAATCTCCAGTCTTACATAGTTAACCTCTACGGGGAGTATATCTTTCGCAGCGTCCGGCTGTTGGAAAAACTTCGAAAGAAGAAGGCAAAGCTGCTTTCCACGCTGGCCTTTCTTCAGCGCTGCCGGGACAACGATGTCGTGCCACATTTCGCAGAGATACGTCACCCAATATCATCAGCCGCGGTCAAGAGGATTCTTCGACGAGCAAGCTCCGCCATCGTTAGGGAGAGGGTTCACTTCACGAGATCCGAGCTGGACAAAACCTCCAAGGTTCTTCTTCAGTGCCACCTGCGTCTTTCTGGAATACTGTCCCGTGACGCTTGGGAATGGGTTGACGGTGTTACAACAGCCAGCAGCCTGATACACCAACGACGAGCGACGGCGCGCCAATGTGCTAAATATGAAAAACTTCCAGGGAGCCAACGTCCTCAGTCTTCGCCTGAACTCAGAACTATAGTGAATCTCTCTGGAAAAAATCTTGACGACGCAACGATATCCGTGTTATCCAAAGGACTAAACTTCGCACCGGTTCCAAGAGAGATTCCCACAAGGGAAATCATTAGCGGCGTTGAGCAAGCCAGCAGGGGTCTTCCATCCGACGCTGCTGAGGAAATTAGGAGGGAAGCTTGTAGGATATTATGCAGGGCTAAACCTCCGAAGGCAAATATTTCAACATCTGAACGCAAGGCTCTTCGAACGCTACGAGAAGATATGGACATCATTATCCTCCCTGCAGACAAAGGAAATTCGACCGTCATCCTTAACTCGGATGAATACAGGCAGAAGTTGTCGCAGATGTTAAATGACGACGCCTATAGGAGACTTACTAAGGATCCTACCGCGGTATTGGCGAGGAAAACTATAATGCTATTGAAAGAATCAGGAATAGACGCCGAAACAAGCAAGCGCCTCCAGCCACGAGCACCGGTTCCACCTAGATTGTATGGGCTGCCAAAGATACATAAGGATGGTACTCCTTTACGCCCGATAGTGAGTGCTATAAGCTCACCTACTTACCAACTGGCAAAATATCTAACAAGTAGACTATCACCACTCGTGGGAAAAAGTCCCCACCATGTGAGGAACTCTGCTGAGTTCATAAACGTGTTGAAAGATCTTCGACTGGGGGCAGACGACATCATGGTCAGCTTCGATGTCGTGTCACTTTTTACGAATGTGCCACTAGCGGACACATTAGCGTTGCTGGCGAAACACTTTTCTCCCAAGGAAGTGGAACTGTTCCGTCATGTGCTCCAGTCAACCTACTTTCAATTCGATGAGGAATATTACCAGCAGGTTGATGGGGTTGCTATGGGCTCGCCGTTGTCCCCAGCAATTGCCGATTTTTATATGGAATATTTCGAAGAACATGCTCTAGCAAGTGCCCCAAAACAGCCAACCTGTTTCTTTCGTTATGTTGACGACACGTTTATAGTATGGCCGCATGGTATCAATAGTCTACAAGAATTTTTACAACATCTTAATGGGATCAACGGAAACATTAAATTTACAATGGAGATGGAGAGGAATGGCCGCCTTCCATTTTTGGATATTTTGATCGAAAAGAGAGCTGATGGCACTGTAAGTCATTCTGTGTACAGGAAACCAACACATACTGATCTATATCTCAACGCGCGCAGCCACCACCACCCGGCCCAACGCAGATCAGTACTGGAAACCTTGGTGCACAGGGCGCGAACTCTATGTGACAAGGATAGTTTGCAGGCGGAAATGTGTCATTTACGGGAAACTTTCCGCAAGAACGGTTTCAACGAGGCGTTAATAAACTCGGTTTGCACACGAGCAGGAAGGAGGAAAATACGACAGCAGGAAGACCCGAGCCGCTTCGCCTTCCTTCCTTATGTCGGAACGACTACCGCTAAGATTGGCAGAATTTTAAGTAAATGTGGCATTAAAACCATTTTCCGACCAACGGCCAAAATTAGGAATATACTGCGGTCACCCAAGGACGATATAGCCTTACGAACACCTGGCGTATATCGCATTCCTTGCGAATGCGGAAAGGCTTACATCGGACAAACAACAGGATGTATTGACCAAAGGTGCGCCGAACATGCGCGCAACGTCCGCCTGGGCCAGATCGACAAGTCAGCGGTTGCTGAACACAGTATTGACACGGGACATGGCTTTAATTTCAAAGCAACAAGAATTCTCGTGCGTACGAGAGGTTATTGGGACAGTGTTTTCTCGGAAGCTATCGAAATTCGTATCTCGAAGGACCTCGTTAACAGAGATACTGGATTTCAGTTAAGTAAAGCCTGGAGCCCAGCAATCAAGAAAATGAGAGTGCAGCAGGACAACTGGGAAACACGCACCTCTCTTGCGCGCCAGCAATCAGCGGAACCCACCAGCAGCTAATGGCTTCCGCCAATAGGAACGCTTCCCGCTAGTGGCCAACGTTTCCCGTCACTAGCCATTGGCCGACCGGAAAAAGGATGACGTAGCGCGGACTTCGCGTGATATATAAGCACCTCAATAACCTACACACTCATCTATCAACACGTCGCCCCATAAAGGCAGGAGTACCACAGGGATCGGTACTAGGACCCGTACTTTACAACTTGTATACAGCTGATATACCAGCTCCAACTACAGTCCGTACCGCCCTTTACGCAGATGATACGGCTTTCTTCACGGCACATAGGTGTAAAGCCACTGCCATCCGCAGACTACAACAGGTTCTACAGCAAACTGAAGCCTGGGCCAGAAGGTGTAGAATTACCCTCAACACTGGAAAAACCCAAGCCATCATGCTGACGAGGCGCCTGGGGAAGCGGGATCGCCAGCAAAATCGCACCAAGAAGCTGCTCCTAAATGGAGAAGAGATAGAGTGGTCTGCCACTGTTAAATACCTCGGTGTCACTATGGACTCCCGGTTAACCTGGAAAAGCCACATCGAGGACACTCGACGAAAAGTCGCAACTAGGCTCCAACAGCTTTACCCGATCCTCAATCGGGACAGCTCATTATCAGCCGGTACCGGAGTCAGTATATATTGTAGTCTAGTTCGCCCGATAATTGAATATGCGTGCCCGGTGTGGGGCTACGCATCAAAAACTGGGTTGCGAAGACTGCAAACAATGCAAAACACGATCAGTGATGGCATCCACGTCGCCTGTGCAGACTGGTGCAGCCAAGTCTATTCGTTTGTGCCTATCTGCTGTCACTAAGGCAGACACTACATCTTCTAGTAGCGCCTCCGAGTCGCCCGTGAAGCTCGCCGTCATCAAGAAGGCTAAACGGAGGAAGAAATTCAAACCTCCCGGCGCCTTCCCGCGGGAAGTTAGCTTCTTGGCGGAGGCCTCTCACCTTCCACCAGGGGCCACGGAACGTGTTGTGGAAGAAGTCAGACCAGAAGACTGGTCCTTTAAAGTTTGGAAAAGACGCCTTGCACGAGGCAACCCTGAGAATTGGAGTTTCGCCATCTCAGTCATCCTTGACGGCCTTCAGTTCAGCTGGCGGGTTCCCACCTGCGACGCTGCCACTTTCAAGAAGGCCCTGACTAGCCGCGACCACAGACACCTGGTCACTAAGTATCGTCCTGCTGGAGGAGTCGAGGCGTGGCCGGAGGCACTTGTGTTTCCAACCCCACTGGCCAGCGACTTCGTCTGGGAGGAATATGTTGAAGACACCAAAAGAAGATTCCAGACCTACAGCTACGACCCAAAGACGTACCGCAACTTCAAGATGACGCCGATAAGGCCCACACAACCCTCTTCACCAACTCCTTCGCCTTCGCAAAACGGTGAGCCAGCTCCAGTAATCTTCCCTGCCGCACAAATAGGCCCAGTACCACCGATCACTGTCAGCTATGCTGGGAACTACTGCATCTTACTGGCTCAGATGCAGAGTGCCATGAAACTTCCTGTATTCAGCTGGCCAGACCATCTTGGTCTGAAGATCCTGCTGTCCTGCCCTGAAGACTTTGAAGCCGCCATCCAGATGTTGCAGCAGGACTCCATATCTTATGAAGTCACACTCTCCTGCCCCAGGACGAAGAAGGCCGGCACTTCTACGCAGAAATCTGCAGAAAAACCACAGCCACGCAAGCTGGTGCAGTGCTACAGGTGCCAAGAATTCCGGCATCTTGCTAGCGAATGCACAAAGCCAGCTAGATGCGTTCGTTGTGGTGGTGGACACTATGTCGCAGAATGCAACCAGCGTCGCGAGGACGCCGTTTGCTGCAACTGCGGCTCTTCACATGCTGCTTCATACCGCGGCTGCCGAGCATGGAAGCAGCAACGCAGTAGGAAGAATCCTCAACCGAGTAGCAGGTCACATACGCAGCCCGCAACCAGACGTCAAGAGAGCGTTGTCTGCCCTACTGCTAACACACGGCCAGAGGAGCGCCGGAAATTCACACTGCTCTCCGCTAACAAGACGACAAGAGGCCATGCCAACGGAGAAGACTAAGCATCACGAAGATTACACCAGACGGCGTCCACCAAAGAGACAACCCAGGCCAAAGATCACCGGCAGAGAATCATCCGACCACACCACCCGTCAATCATCAGATCAAAGAGAAGAAAGGTTGGATTCACTCTTCTCACAAAGCTCGTAAATCACCTCACATCAAAAGAAGACACCACTGCCCCCCTGAGGCAGCATTAATGGAACGACACAAATTGCGGCCAATCATTTCTGAAGAAGAAGGTCGCCGCGACGGTACCCACTCAGTACAAGAATAACATCGACAGCCAACGTGACGACAAACCAACAGAGAAGAAATGCCCCATCAAAATGAAGCTGGAGTAAATGTCTACCGACAACACACTCCACCCTACTCTGCTCAACGGAGCAGTAATTGGCTGTGGCTGCTACCGGCAGCAGTCACTTGACAATGGCGGCAGAGATTTGTGACCGCCGAAACGTCGTGGTCAAACGGTGGACTAACTCGGCTAGTTACCCGAGAAAATTTTATTCAGTAAAAGTGATATTTATTATTACTCCTCAAAATATAATTCCTTTCATTAATGAGTGCTTGCATTTATTTATTTCCTCATTATTATATTCGGTAACTGAACAATATATTGTGCGAAATATTCGCATGGGTGAGGTAGTAGGGCCTATTCTTGAATTGTTCGGTTAAAGAGTTCCTTGGTACTCACATCAGCAGGTTCACTGGTACCAGAAAAATCTGCACATTCAGATATTAATATAGGAATGGAGGTTAAATTACTGTAAACGGCAGTTGCATATGTACACATTTATTTACATGAGCAATGTCTGATGGCATATGTGAATATTTACAATGTTTAATTGGAGGGCCAAAGGCAAGGGCGAGCATGTAACTTATGGGCGCCTCGCAGCCCAAACTAACTGGAATATTGATAAGACATCTACAAGATTATGCCCACATAAATATGACCAAATGATTGACTCTTTAATTCTCCACACCCAGCTATAACAGCAGAGGGCACCTTAGTATGAGACTACAGCCATCATCTTCTTTGCAAACGCCGCCCCGGTGGCTCCGGTGACGACGCCCCCGGCGTCGATGTGGTGTGTTGAAAAACTTTCGTAGAGAGACCGACAGACCCTTTTTTTTTTCGCTGCCTCTGCGGCTATGATTGAAGTCCCACTACCTTCGGCAGTATAACTTCTAGGTGTTAGGATAGGGTGTTTATTTTCAGTGGAAAAACCAGGGCTATGACCATCTAGGATGGTCTTAATGGTGAAAAAACCCCTGCGGAGTTCACGTACTGTGCTGCTCTATGATGGCTGGTATAGAATACTGAGGGGAACTTTATGCTTATGCCAACGTCTCGGCATTACCGTTCCAATCGACTCAGTTCTATAGGCTCTGGCGTCGTTCAATTTCTCGTGGAATTTTTCTGTTAGATTAAATATTTCGGTATTAATTAAGGGAATATTTGTCTCGTTATATAGAGTTTCTATTGGAGTATATCTGGGTGCGTTTAGGATCATTCTTAGACATCTGTTCTGAAGTACCTGGATTTGTTGTAGATTTGTTTGGCTTACCAGCCCCCATGTCTGGCATCCATACAGTAAAAATCGGAGAATAATCGATTTGTATATTCTTATTTTTGTATTAAACTGTAGGTTGCTGCTTCGTAATACTGGTGAAATGTTGGAAATTATTGCTAGTCCTTTAGTTTTCCTATCCATGATATGTTGTCTATAAAGTAATTTGTTATCCAGTAATATACCCAGGTACCGATGTTCTTTAACCCTGGGGATATTTTGGTTCAAAATTTTTAAATTGTTGTTTATTTCCGGCCTTTTTTGTGAAATAGATTCCGCACATTTTCCAAGATTGATTTTGAATTTATGGAACCCTGCTCCTAGGGTTTAAATAGATACTCCCCCTTCCTATCATTACTGTGTGGAGAGGGCAATACTCCTCGCTAACCTGCTGTATGAAGTCACTTTACCAGCTTGTAGTAATGACAGGTGCTTGGCAACTGGCGACTTACAGTTTGCTGATATGCTTGCTACTTCTCAGGTCATAGCTCTATTTCTTAACTTTTTCACGCTCGCCTGCCCTGGATACTAACTTGAAAATTAATTTGAAGCTTTTAGGAAAGTAATCGACCTAGATCACTACAGGTTATGGCTTTACGCATTTTCGACGTCATTAGACTTGTAATGGGACTGGGGGCAAGGAACGGGAAGGAAGCATCCCGGCATTCGCCTGGAGTGATTTGGAGAAACCATGGAAACCCAAATCTGGTTGCCTGGATGGGGATTCGAACCGGCGCGGGTGTAGTTATATCCTGATGGATGGAATAGGTGTTGTGTGGAATAAAATTGAATGTATTATTACGACTGCATTGGCGATATAAGCGACAATGTGGCACGAGTTCGGAGGAATGCGATGCAGTCAGATAGCTGATCTGCAAAAAAATATTAAGCCCCCATTTTTGCGATTATCATCTGCCGTGGATTTTACCACATCTTATCTGTAAAGATCGATATAGTGGAGAAAGTTAATAGCGCTGTGCTTGACTTGAACTTGGTGGGGTTTTACCCGTGAAATCTACCTCTTCGTTGTAGGTCTAGCTCGTTGACGGAATCAGTTTCATATTTCAGATTGGCACGCGTAATGTCACAAAAAGATAATACGGCATATGATCAAGTTGGCGTTAGAACTCTGGTTCAAATAATTTTTTGACTAATAATAATTACTTTTTATAATCCACAAGAACGTAAGTGGGAAAATCATCATATTTACGAAATCTATGAGGAAAATAATAACTAACTGCAGATGCATCATTTAGATAAAGTAAATCATTGACAACAATTTCACGTTATGTTTGACAAAATGCTACTAATACGTAAGGATGGGTCTGAGATAAATAATACTGCCCACAAACACAACATTGTTTTTCATATTCGCTATCATGTCAAATTTCAATCCTTTTAGCACACAAGGTAAATCCACAATAACAGTAGCAACTAGTTTTTGTTCTTGCTCACACAATTGTCGCTCCACGCCACAGGTTTTCTGTTATGTGTTAGTCTGCTTCTAACAGTGGCGGCTCTAGACGTAGTGCCACTGTGACATGTCACTACCTCTAATCGTGAATAAATAAATTAAAAAATAAATGCAGTGAAATAAAAATAAATAATTATAAATGCGGCATTCACTACTCTACAGTTAGGGAAAGTAATGAACTCCATCTGTTGGCCACATCAGCGAACTGATTCGCTGTCGTGTAGACAAATCTTGGTTGGCACAGATCGCGCATGCGCTCTAGCGTTTTCGTGGAAATATTCGGGGGTTCGCTTTGTTAATGGGGAATGGAGACAACTTCGTTCTGTCACACGCTGCAGCTCAATAAAGTTATTAATACTGCCGGCAGAGTGCAGCAGCTGCCATTTTAGTAGCATTCAACTAAATATCCACTGGAACAGTGCTTCAGCCTGTTCGCTGATTACTGGTGGTCCGCGAACATAGTTCAGGAGTTCCACAGGCATAATATCATAAATTCTGGTACCATATTCGTATTGTACAAGGCTGTATGCCCAATATTTAAAAGTCTTGAATATTTCAATGACCCGGCAAAAATGTGGCATTTCCAGGATGAAATAGAACAGCATTGTTTCTACAACGGTCTATTCACTTCCATGTGGCGTCTAGAGATTAAGTAAATGACGGTTTACTAAGGGTTTTAAATGGGTATGAGGAACCGCGGTAGTTGATAAGATTGGTAACGCAAGTGGTGAAGTAAATCAAAATAAAAGGCATACGGTCTAGCGTCTTTTATTTTGGTTTATGTATGTAGACCGGTGGTATAGTGTAGCACCCATCCTGTAGTAACATTATTATTTATCTGTTTTGGTGTGATTAACATGTAATTAACTTTTAATAGTTCACATGCAGTTTTATATCTGCGTTTTCATAGGATTCAAAACGTGGTTTTAGATTTATTATGTTATGATGGTACATTTTAATAACAATAAAATAAAATTAGGCCCAGGGTGGAAGACATTAAAAAAGACAGAGGAAAAATTGCGGAGGTGACTGACGACGGAGGAAGGAAACTCAGAAGAGGAAAATGAAGTTGCGCAATCGTCGTCCATAGTCGGCTGAAACGAAAAGGAGAAAAAAAAAAGAAAAAAAGAAAAAGAAAAAAGAAATAGGCCTGTGTGAGTTAGTGGCTTACAGCATTATTTTTGAAAATTTACTTGTCCTCGGGTTGAAAAAGGTGGATACGCTGCCCTAGAAGCTTTGTCAATACGAGCAGGCAATATTGTTTTTTTTTCTTAGATTCTCTGAAGGAGAATTACATAAGTTTATGAATGCACGTAACAGGAAACGATTCTCAAGAGAAATGTGTTCCACTGCCGTCGTGGTCATCGAAAACAGTGCCAGATAAGAAAGTATGGGGTCCTAAGCACTCTCAAAAATTTTGATTCCCTCTGTTTTTTAAATTAATTATATGTATTTTATAAGTTCAAAAAAAAGGTTTTGTTGATCACTAATAGAATTTATTATATATTTATTCAATAAACAAACGAATTTTACAATTTATCATATTTTGAAAATTACTTTTATTTATCGTACACTACTATGAAACAAAAAAATTAATTTCCATTTTTTTCATATAATTTTGATTGTTTTATTCTGGATGATTTTATTTTTTATTATTTTTATTTAGTGAAAAAAGTGAACTTTCAGGGCGCCTTCAAAAATTAGGGAATCCAGCCTACTGCCTAGTCGTGCCTAGTCCTACCTTTAGGGTAACCCAACACTACTTGTAGATCAACTTGTCGGTTTTTGGTTAATCACTAAATGTTTACCGTTTGGTCAATTTTAAAACATTTATCATTGATTAATTTCAAAATCATTTAATTAATCCGACAGTAATTGCAGGTAATGAGATTTTCACACGTTACAAATCTTTATATAGGGAGATTCTTACTCTGAGCTGTTTTTCACCTTTCACTTCAATGATGCCGCGGAAACATTCAGTGGCGGATCCAGGGAAGGAGGGGGCTTAGGCGCCCCCCACCACCAAAAGCACCAAGGTCACCCCCGACGACATGGAATATGGGAACCTTTTTTTTTTTATTCTCATAAGGGCGGCATTCTGGAGTAATGAGCCTCCTAAAACCAAATCCTAGCCCCCCCCCCCCCAATCAAACCAAAATCCTGGATCTGCCACTAGAAACATTTTGTTGTTGTCACTACCTGAGGAAATCACTTCGGCCGCCACTGGCTTCTAAAACCCTCCTATAACATGATACTATTTGATTAGCATCTCTTCCACTTAAGTCCTCATGGCACATAAACATGAATCCTTTATTGTTGTCCCCCACATGCACACCCAAATTGTAACAAGACAACTGCCAGAGGTAGTATATTTAGGACTGGGTAAGAGTAGGTAGAGACAAGACTTGTTGTAGGTACACAGTAATAATGCATGTGTCACTGTATGAACTTTGAGATTCTTCATGGTCGTACTTCATTACAGAGTAACATTGTTCCGCTTTGCGATGATTCAACTCTAACAACTATTTGTTTTTATCCCTATTCATGGATTTATTAAGTAATTTAGACTTTAAGAAGTCGCAGGTACCACATGGGGGCATTTTGAACAGCTTGGGCAATTTTTTAATTAAAAAATTTTTAACCGTTTCCCTATGGTATTTTAGTTACTTACGCCTTTTCTTCTCATTACGATCTAAAAACTCTGTAGTGCTCATTTTGAACAAAAAAAACCTGTGACCACTACTCACAACTGAACATAACCATCAAACCATAACCTCAAAACCAGTTGTGACGCTCGGATTTCAATACCCTAATCGTTGGACTTAATCCAAGATAATTCTAGCAAAGGTAGGGCCCGAAGCGAAACGAGCGGCGATTGGCTGTTGAAATGACGTCACTGCAGGAGCAAACTCAAGCAATGGATGCAAGCGGCAAATAGGTGAAGCACGCAGTTGTTCAAAACTACGCATTTTACGGATGTCAAAGCAATTAATTCAATGAAACTTTTTAAGTACCTGGTAGTAAGATTCTCATACCTTCTTATGTTATTTTTTTCCGTATTTGGAACGGACCTTGCGAGGAACTGACACGATTTCCTACTACGTGCCGCAGCCACATTTTGCATTTTCAGCTTAGCGTTCATTTAGCGTAAACGAATAAACATATTTGTCCTTACATAGAGTTTTATCACTTCCGCTGGTACCTCTGGATATTTTTCAATTATTTTGGCACAATTTTTTTTAATAACATTCTTTTCTTCCGAGAAAAAATCACAACCATTCACATCCATAAAAATTAGTTCAAATTGTAACACTTTATTTAACCAGTCATCCGATTTTACAATAAAGTTTCCTCGAGATAGTGCTCCTATCCATCCTTCAGATTTTGATGCAGATGCAGGCAGACACATTAGCGATGTAAATGTTCCCATGATAGCATCGAATTTTCTTCCACGGCTAGCGATGTAACCAGCAAGATAACGAATGCCTTATCTTTCTATAAACGACGACTGATCGGTATTACATTAGAATGAAATATTAACATTTGTAAGGCCATAATCACCTTCAATCAGAGCCAGTGGTTCAGAAATATCAGGTAATATCTGAGAAAAAAATTCTCTAAACAATCTTGATTCTGGCGAACTGTCAAAATGTATTTTATTTTGAAACTCTGGAGTTCGGAGTATAGACACGGATCGAATTGTTTTCATAGATCCTTTCTGGAAAGAAAAGAGCTGGTTTGATCAACCAACTTGCATTTTTTTCACAGCATTCATACATCTGTCTAAAAATTCTTTCTAGAATATCGTGGTGAACACTATATCCACATCCTAACGGCTTGTTGTCAGACTGTTCTCTACTGCTCATAATGTCGAATAAGTCGTTGACAAGTTGGAAAAAATTGGCATCTATAACGTATTGCTTGTGCTGTGGTGTTAGAAAACAATTGCAGTGCCAAAGTTACCCTCTAGCGCTCTCTTCCTTTAACTGACAAGTGAAACTGTGTAAGCTTGGGGCACACTTTCATTTCATCATTATCTAAATCAACTAATTTTTGAACCATCTTCTGCCACAAAATGTTACGAACAAACAGTTGCTGTTATTGTACTGAAATCGTCCTTATGATAACATTTTTGAATCCATATTTTCGTAAGCTATAATTCCTTTGGAAAAGAATGATAAGTGATACCCATACCTTTTGTTTTTTTCTGTTGTAAGTTGTACAGCCAGCGACAGTACATCCAGCGTGTTCATACAATTTACAGCAAGTTATAAAGAAAATCGCGATCACAATACAGCAGCCACGCCAATTTACTGCCTATTAATTTCCGGCAGAGGGTTTTGGAGGCTTTGTCGTTAGACATTTCCTCCAAGTTTGTTAGGTGAGTCATATCCTGGCTGTAGGTGTGTCTGTAGTTTTGGCGTTCTTACTTGTCTGTCATAGTTTCGGTGTATCTAATGGTTCGAAATGAGAGCAATGGGTCCGACATATGGTCCGAGGCCAGTTGGATAACTCCCCAGCTCTTTGATTAGCGGGTTTGCAGAGTTTTGAGCTAGTTTGTAAAATTTGATAGCGAGTTCTTTGAATCTAGTGTCTCAGGATTTGTAGACCTGTAGCTTCATGTGTGGCGTTAGTGGGGAACCTGCTGTCTACGTGCAGGGCTCTCTTTAGTGCTCTATTTTGCACAGACCTGTAGACGGTGCAGATGAGTGTTGGCAGCATAACCCCATACAGGGCAGGCATATTCAAATATTGGCCTGATCAGGGAGCAGTAGATCCGCACGCCCGTGGACGCAGGTAGCTTGCTGTCCTTATTGATAAGCGGGTAGAGTGCTTGCAGCCTTGCGCTGGCACGTTTACGCAGGTCCTCTATGTGGGCTCTCCACGTTAGTCTTGAGTCCAGTGTAACTCCCAGGTATCGTACAGTTTTGGACCAAGGTATCTGATTATTATTTAATTTCAGCTGAGGGTCCGGCTGCGGACGCAAGCGTGGCCCTCTTCTTCTAGTTAACATGATGGCCTGGGTTTTGGCGGGGTTGATCTCAATTCTCCAACGCCTCGCCCAGGCCTCGGTTTTCTGTAGCACGTTTTGCAGGCGATGAGTGACGATGGCCTTGCTACGGCTGCTGGTGAAAAAGGCGGTGTCGTCTGCATAAGTTGCTGTGTTGACATTTTCTTGGGTGGGCACGTTTGCTGTATACAGGCAGTACAGCAAGGGGCCAAGGGCCGATCCTTGGGGTACGCCGGCCATTATTCTGCGTCGGGTTGATGTGACTTTGTCGACTCTTACGCTGAATGTTCGTTCCTCTAGGTACGACTTGATCAGCTTGATTAATTTGCCAGGAAACCCCTGCTCATATAGTCTCAGCAGGAGGCCAGCGTGCCAGACCGAGTCAAAGGCTCGGGAAATATCCAGAAGTACCATTCCACAGTAGTGTTTAAAATTGAACGCTCGAGTGGCAGTCTCAACCACCCTCATCAGCTGTTGAGTGGTCGAATGCCCGCGGCGAAACCCTAGCTGGTGGTTGGGTAAAATTCCTTGGTGTTCAATGTGGCGATTTAATCGTTTCAGGAGCAGGCGCTCAAACACTTTACTTACTGAGGGAAGCAGGCTGATGGGTCGATAGCTTTGTGGCAGCGACGGATTTTTCCCAGCCTTATGGATCGCTGCGATTTCTGCGTGCTTCCATCTCGTCGGGTATGTCTGTGTTTGGATAATGTTGTTGAAGAGGGCAGCAAGGTAGTCCTCAGCTGCCGTCGGCAGATTACGCAAACAGATGTTTCCGATCCTATCAACTCCCGGAGCCTTCCTAGGATGGAGGGTGGCCATACTGCTGTGTACCTCTTGAGACGTGATTGGCTCGATGTCATGTTCGTCATCGTCCGCGGCTTCAAGGTAGACATTGAGTCGTCTGTTGACTTCCTCCAAGCGGTTTGCATCGCCAGGGGCTGGGTGGAAGTTACTTTCGAAAACGTCCGCCAAGGCATTTGCCTTGTCTTCAGGACGATAAAGAAGTCCGCGATCTCCTAGTAATGGTGGAATCCTGTGGCGTTTTTTGGTAAACCTGCGAGTCTGAGTCCATAGCGTGCCGTCGTCAGGTCGTAACATGGATAGTCGGGCGTTCCATTCTCGATTTCGGTGGTCGTTCAATGAGGCCTTCAGTTCCTTCTGGAGGCGGTTTAAAAGTTTCCTGGTAGCTGGGTTCTTAGTAAGCCTCCACTCCTTCGCGACTCGGTTTTTGTGCCGGATCGCTGCTAGCAGGTGAGGAGGGAGTTTTGTCGAAAGTTCTGGGCTAGTCCTTAGTGTCGTGGTGTTGTTGATGGCATTCATTACCGCACTTTCGAATACTTCAAGGACTGCGTCTGGGTTATCGTCTGCGGGGGTGTCTTCCAGAGCCTCCGCTATAATTTCTCGATATCTCCTCCAGTCTGTAGCTTTGAAGTCGTAGTTAAGATTGTCATCAAGCTGTAGGGTGCCTGTACCCACCTCGAAGATGACCGGAAGGTGGTCTGAGGACAGGGTGTCTACTGTGGAGGCGGCAATGAATCCGGGAATATTCTTTGAGACGAGAACGTCTAGGATGTCCGGTCGACCAGCGTGGTAAGGGTAATGGGTGGGCTCCTCAGGGGCCCACACACACATGTTGTGTCTATTGACAACTCTTCTTAGAATTTTGCCCGCCTGGTTAGTTCTGTTACAATGCCAGTCAGCATGCTTTGCATTTAGATCTCCCCCTATAAGAAGTTTGCCTCTTATAGAAGCTAGCTTGGCTACCTCTGCCTCTGGGAACTGTCCACGCGGGGGTCGATAGGCAGAGATGATCGTTATGTTCCCTCTGGCTGTGCTTACTTCTATGGCGATGGCCTCGGTGAATTGAAGGTCTGGAAGACGGGTTTCAAGGTGAGGAATGCTTCTTTTCACATAAATAGCGACACCACCTCCAGCAGTGGGTCGATCCCTTCTGAAGCATTCATAGTTTGCGACCGACGCTCGCAGACCAGGTTTCAGGTGTGTCTCGCTGACGAGACACAAGTCTATGTTGTATTCAGCGATGAAGTTTCTAAATTCTTGGAGTTGGGTATATAAACCATTAGCGTTCCATACGCAGATGGAGAGACTGCTGGCACGAGGTCTTCTATCCATGATTAGTAGGATTGGTGCTGGTGGTGGTGGTTGTCATAACTGCTGCTTGGATATCTGCGGGCAGACGGTTCATCCTGTCTATAAGATGTAATAGAGTATCAAAGACTTTTTCTATCATGCTAAAAAGCCTTTCAACTCCGACATTCTGAGCTGATGCGGCGGTTCGGAGTGGTCCGTTGCGACGACGAGTGCGTTGTCTGGTAGCTGAAGTAGAAAACCGTGGTGGTTTTGGGTTTTCTGCTGGTGAGGAGGCTTCAGTGATCTGATCCACAGGCTCTGAGTTCGCAGCTATGTTGCAGTCAGAATCTGTTGTGGAGTTTGTTCCTGTCCCTGCAGTGGCCGCGTAGGATTGTCCGGCCTTCCGCCGGCTGGTGGTCTTTTTATTCATAGGTGCATGCCGGGGATGTGAATTAGTAGGTGGAACTTGTGAGAGGTTGTCTTTGGCCCGGTTAGTCGCCGGGGGATCGTTGCTTTCCATTTTTGATTGAGTAGAATTTGTTCCTCTGTCTTCTGTTTTTTGTTTAGAAGAGTTTGTTCCTCTGTATCGATCACGGGCTTTCTTATATGCAATACAGCCCTTGTAACTAGCGACGTGCTTGCCGTCGCAGTTGCTGCATTTGGCTGCATCCAGAGTCTTCTGCAATGAACATTCGTTTGATTCATGTCCCCCCGCACATTTTCACACATACAGGGTCCATCCTGCAATGCCTGGCCACATGCCCATACAATTGGCACCTGTAACATTGTGGAGGTCCAGGAGATGATCTAAGCTTTTCAGTAGAGACCTTGAGGTGTGATATGGACTCTACCTGAAACAGATTCCTATTAGCTGGTAGATCTGGAGCCACCACCAGGAACAAAGGCATGGCAATGTTTGTACCTGGTCGTTTGAGTTGAGCAACAGTTTGTATTTCGAACCCCATGTCCTGGAGCTCTTCCTTCAAATCTGCTGTGGGGTAAGTTCGTGGGATACCCCTGAAAACTACTTTAATCAGCTTTACTGCCCCAGTGGGGAAGGTAAAGTAGGGAGTTTTGTTGGCTGCAAGCATGTTTGTTACATTTAAGTAATCTTCTGTAGTAGTGAATGTGAATTTAATTTTATCGCCACCAGCTGTTTTGGCAGCGAAGGGACCTTTTACTGCATTGGCCACCCAGTCGTGTAGTTTTTTGTAACTCTCCTCGAACTGAACAACGATGGGTGGGATGTTGGAGTTCTTCTTTGCCTCCTGTGTTTCGTTTGATTCCTGCACTACATCTTGCAGAGGCTGGAATGGGTTTGAGGTCTCAACGACCTGCGCTGTGTCAGTGGTTGGAGATGCCCTTGCTGTACGACGGGGAGAGATGAATTGCTGTTCATCCAGGTGTTGAGGCACTTGCGGTGATGGCTTCACTGTTGCAGCTGATGCAGCGGATAGTAAACTGAGGTCTACTGAGTAGGGTAGTATGCTGTGGGTTGCTGGAAAGGAAGTAGCTGCCGTTATCGACGGTCGGCTCTTATTCTGTTTCTTGGCCCCCTTGACTTTAGGTTCAGTGGCCCGTTTCTTGTATAGATTCTTGTCATCAGAGGTGGCAGCAGAAGTGATTGCCCCACGCTTGCGGGAGGCTGAGGTTTCGCATTCCATGTCCTGGTAGTCAAGTTCAGTAGAGATGGATTCGTTGTCCGAAGTCAAGGCCGGGAATTCGTCATCAACAAGAGAAAAGGCTTTGTCCCCAGGCGAGTTGTCAGCCGCCATGATGTCGCCCAGTTCCGACGACGTTTGAAGGCTGCAAGGGTGACAGGAGTGTTGCTCTGACCCTTAGTTGTCACCGTAGGGTATCCGGATCAGAGACAACCCTACGCTTACGCTCGGGGGTTCCACTCCCGCAGGAGTGGGCCGTGGAGCGGTAATTCCCTAACGCCTCGGGCAGGGAGGGCAAGGCAGTCCCCAAAAAAGAGGAAGGAAGCTTCTTCCTAACTTCGCTTCGCAAGCGAGACGGAATTCGCATAAACTAGGATACAGTACAGTACCAGTAGCAAGTGTACACGAATGATTCAATGATCACAATACAGCACGCGCCCATATACCTAAATGCTCCGGCAAAACATAGTGCTCGTATGGTGACGTCATGCACAGAGCAAGAAATTTGAGCTCGGTCTGCGCATGCCAATTGCCCTCCCCCCCCCCTGACTTAACCCTTGCGCATTTTTTGGCAGGAGATTTAAACTATTAACAATGACCATTGACTGCTTAGCTGTTAGCGAATGCGGGCACTGTCTCGCATTTTCTGCGAAATAAGAGAGGCTTTTAGCCTGCTTCTTCTTCTTTGGGGATCCCTCCTGCCCTCCCTTCCCTAGGCTCTAGGGTATTACCGCTCCACGGCCCACTCCTGAGGGAGTGGGACCCCCGAGCGCCAGCGTAGGGATGTCTCTGGCCGGATACCTTACGGTGACAACGCAGGGTCAGAGCAACACTCCTGTCTTAGGCGTCATGAGCGACTCAAGAAGAAGGATGTCGGCGCCTGTCATCTATCAAGACTCTCCGCGATCTCCCTCGCCGATCTAGCATCCTATGACCTTCACGGCTGTGCTTCCCGTGGCTAACGTTGTGACCACGGAAACTGCCTTTGATTCTGATCAAGATGTTCTGAACACCTCTGCATCACCTGATGCACGACCTGACGAAGACCAAGAGATGGGCACTTCCGCTACCCTATCTTCGAGGAAGAGAAGCGCCGCTTCCTCTGCTGAGAAGGAGGAGTTACTGAAAAAGCGTGCCACCACTGTCGCAGTGAAAGCTGGAAAATCAAAGTTTTTCAATAATAGGAAAATTTGGATTAGGGATAAGAAATGAGAGGGGTGAAAGACTAATTAACTTTTGTAAAGAAAATTCACTAGAAATGTAAATATCTTGGCATTACATTTGATAACAAGCATAACTGGCTACGACACATTGGACAGGTGGTAGGAAAAGGTTTCAAAATCCTGCACTTGTTGGAGAGAGTGATGAGGGGATGCACGAAAGAAGTAAAGGAACTGGGTTACAAAACTTTGGTCAGACCGTTGCTCGAATATGGTAGTGTAGTATGGGACCTACATTTTGCGTATCAAATACAGGAGTTGGAGAAGGTGCAAAGAAGGGCTGCTAGATTTGTTTCTGGAAATTATCGCAGAATGCAATCAGTGACAGATATGATAAAGGAGCTGGAATGGGATTCATTGCAAGACAGGAGGAGGATGAGGAGGGTAATGGGAGTGTACAGGGCGTATACTGGTGATGAGGCATGGAAAGATATTGCAGTAGGTATGGAAAGTAGTTCATGGAAGGGACAAGATGACCATGACCACAAGCTGGCACTCGATTTCAGGCACAAGGGTGTAGAAAGATTCTCTTTTTTAGGTAAGGGTGTCAGGGATTGGAATGAGTTACCAAGAGAAATGATGAATAATTTACCGAAAACTTTGAAAGAATTTAAAGATAAAATTTGTAGAGGGCTAATGTAGGTAGGTGCAGGATAGGGGGAAGATGGGCGTGTAAGGAAATTGCCACCGGAGCGTGTGCTCCATTGCAATTAAATTAAATTTTTAAGTTACTAGAATCTTTGGTCCGCTCTGCTCTTAATTTAAGTCGCGCTCTGAAAGAGTGAGGTTGTTATCGCTGAGGACATATATACCAAGCGCGCAGTGCATCATGAATGCTGCGGCATTACTGATTCTTTTTCATTAATTATTCTCGTTTTGTTGGAGTGTATGTTGGTAGATCTTTGTTTAAACATTAAAACCAAACCATAAATTTTCATCAGAATATTAATCTTTAATTAGAAGTATTCGCCTGACCTCATGTTGACAGTGTATTAAATTATAATCTCCATACTACGCGCGTGGTCGAGACAGTGGTGTATAAAATACCATCCAAAGACTTGTAGTAGGAAGTCGTCAATAATCGCTAAGCTTGTACGCAAGTAATTCTCTGCAGAAGCAGTTAATTAATATTTAATGGCAGGTTATATCTGACGACTTCTAATTTTTTTTTAAATTTAATTTAATTGCAATAGAGCACAGGCTCCGGTGGCAATTTCCCTACACACCCATCTTCCCCCTATCCTGCACCCAGCTACATTTGCCCTCTACAAATTTTATCTTTAAATTCTTTCAAAGTTTTCGGTAAATTATTCATCATTTCTCTTGGTAACTCATTCCAATCCCTGATTTCTATTATGGTAATTAAGGAGGTTATAACTGGCAACTACTGACAGCCTGGTTATACACCGAAAAAATGAGAATTATTCGCTTCGTTGTGTGACCGTCTATAACAGAGATCTGGCTCGTAAATGGAATAAGTTTCAGAGTTCAATTTTGCACACATGTCGAAAAAACTAAAAACGGATAATAATCAAGTTTCCGTTAGATCGCTTTATAATTACGGTTTGACTAATTTATTTGTAAGGGTTACTGTTCACAATCTCCAGGGAGCATTAGAAACATAGAAGTTTATGTTCGGCATCAACATTCAAATTATACATTCCTAACTAGATATTTGCTTGCTGATCGCAACTGTTGGGTATGTTTATCGTGAACAAACCACTACGATCTTACATAGTTTAGTCTTTGTCAGTTCCTCTTACTTTCCTCTTCTTAAATGCTCTATTCAGATTTCGTACCTTGTAACCTTGCGATTTCAATAGCATCATTTCTCAGGTTCGTAGTCTGAATTACGTGTACTTTCAAGAAAATAATATAAAAATATGTCAAAGTAACCTGAAGTAGCTACGTCTGCTTGTTTTGATCGCAACTTTGAAACTGAATTAAAAGCAAATAATATACTTATTTTTAATATGTGTCTTTAAATACCATACACAAATGATATTCGGGACAAATTTGTAAGATCCTAGGTAATATAGTTTTTCCACAACAAGAGATGATTTGAGGTTTTAAACTTACTCCGTCCAAGTGTTAGAGGTTTGTCACAGACCAGCGTCGGCAATAGTACTCCGTTTTCTTTGGATCATCATCATCATCACCATGAGCAGCTTCCAGCAACTGACCATGTCTGCTTGTAACAAAAGCTTCTATCCATCTACCTTCTCTCTTCTACTACTGTAAGTCAATTTCCTACTCTTTCTTCAACACTTTTTAAAACCTTTCACCCATCTCACCCTGGGTCTTCCTCTGGAACTCTTCCCTTTCAGCTCCATGTCCAGCGACTTCCTTGGCATTTTCTCTTCTCCCATTCTCTTGGCATCATGACCATACCACAGCCTTGGTTTCTCTGTTCTTTGTTTTAATGGTTCACCCTTGATCACCTCCATGATTTTTCATTCCTTATGGTGCACTTTCTTGTTATTCCTTCTCTGCTACTCTGAAACTTCATTTCTATAACTTGCACTCTTCTTCCGTCCCTCTCTTTCTCCTTCATACCCTAGGTTTCCGATCCATTTGTCAAAATCAGCGCAAAGAAGGTTCCATTGGGTAAGAAACGCTAAAAAGGAAGAAAACATAGACACGACCGTTGCTGCTCATCCACAATTTCAGTTACTTCTGCTATTTATTATCTCAATAACAGTTTCATGCTTACGGGGGAAATAAGTAATAAGGTCCATTGTTAGTCGTCAAGCAGTGACGGTGGCAACAGCCAGACAGTGAATGGAAGCGGGTCGCAGCTGCGGAGGGCCGCAGCGTGAAGCCGGGCCCTTTTCCCAGGATCTTGCCAGAGATAATAATCTGTGACGAGAAAATGCGGCGAATGCGGCAAAGTGGAGTCTGCTAGCAGGCCCCCCGCAGTGGTCATCGGCCCTCGAAGCGGTCAGTCGCCGAGTGAGATCAGATACGCAGTCACAGCATTGTTCGTCGTCAAACAAAACGTTTCCGCACTGTTATCAATTTAATATTTGCTCACTCGGCGGAAAATCCCACCATTAATGTCGGAACTGAAGAGCCAGGTCGCTAGTCCTCAACGACAGCCGCAGCAGACATCACAGCTGCTACGAAAAGGGTCGGTAGACCTGGCTAACTTTCAAAGTTTGTTCGTGAGTCTGTCCTTTAATTTATAAGACTAATGCCATCCGTGCCTATATCGAAACAGATCACCGAGCGTGGTGGGTAAGATGTAACGCTGTGGCCGCTCATTCGGGAGGACGCTGGTTCGAATCACCGTCCGGCCATCCAGATTTGAGGTTTGCATGGTTTCCCCAGATAATTCCATGGGAATGCAGGTTATGATTCCTTAAAAATGCAATAACCGAATTCGTTCCAGATTCTTGTCCGCATCTGTTTCCAGTCGCAAAAAAACATCTCCTGTCGGTTCAAATCCGCAACTTTTGTGACTCAATACTTAACACCTATTCTAGGCTTGGATTAAACTGCTACTTTCCCGACTCAGTGATTTCTGTCACTTTCCATTTGCTTATGGCTTTACGCCTCATCGATGTCGAGATCATTATGGGAGGGAAAGGGCAGGGGGCAAGGAACGGGATGGAATTCAGCCATGGTATTTTAAAGTACCATCCCGGCATTCGCATGGAGTGATTTCGGGAAACTACAGAGAACCAAAATCTGGATAGACTGACTGCAAACCCGCGTCCTCGTGAATACATGATCTAGAGTTGTCAACAACCCACCACGCTCGTTTTTCTTTGTCACTGTGAAATGAAAGTTAAAGCGACTCGGTCTCGGCTAGTTCAAATTTGTTCCTCCAGACCGTAACGTGCAGAAAATAACTGTGAAACGTAATGATGAGCAGATTTGGGTCAGAGAGTTCCTCGATGTTTCTCATCAAATGGCTGAATGAATGAGACTTAGTACATTGTGCTTATTGTAGTTTTTTTTAAAAACTTATGACTTTACACCTATTCCACATCGCAGTTATTACAGGCGGCAAAGGTCTGTTGGCTAGGAGCGGAAAGGAATTTGGCAATGGTCTTTTTGAAGGATCAAGGCGCCTGGAGTAATTTCGAAAACCACGAAAACCCGAAAATTGTTTGGCCAGACGAGGATTCAAACCTACGTCCTCCCTAATGCGAAGCCAGAATTTTAATGCTCTCTCCTCCCCCTTCCCCCCCCCCAAAAAAAATCTTGGTGTGTATTTTTTTTTAACTGAAGTTTCATCAATAGTTATCTTGAAGTGCAAGTTTATTATTAAAAATACACCATTTCAAATATAAATAAAGTACTCCTATCGTTATCAAATTGTTTCCGCCCTAGTATTCGTTATTTCATACGGTGCGGTTTCTTTCCCTCATCCTTTGTTTCACTGCTTTATGAAAAGTATGTAGTTTGAATTTCATATTTTCGCGTCATGTCGAACAACAATTTCGAATGATAACCGACCCGACTATCATGACACAGCACCAAAGATACACCACTCTCTACAGGGAAGAAGATAAAAAGAAATCAGGGTGGGAATGAAGACGTTTCAAATAGTCATTAATAAAGTATGTGTTATCAGACCATCAATAAATAATTGTTAATCGATATTCTACATTCTCGAGTTTCAATCTGAAGCAAACATTTGTGGTCGTTTAATTGGAAAGTTTCTTTCAATTTCAGAATATCTAGTCATATGACCGAAAATTTCAAATCAATTTCTATACGATTAGTATCCCTGAGTATAGTAACACGTGCCAAAGAAGACACGGCAACAGAAAAAGAAACACATTAGGTTGAAATCCCAACAGCAGGGTCAAAAAAGTGGTGTGTCTTTATACTCTCCATTCTTTGTTTAAACTACTTAATAACTGAATACATCAAAAATATGGGCGAGAAAGTTTTAAGATGTCGTTGTAGTAATTCTCAAAAGTATTTTTCGTTTCTCTAAAAAAGTATTTTTGCAACTCCTTCCTCGTCAATTCACTCCAAGAAATTGGTCTTAATGAGGCTTCAATGTATTCTCTGCACCGTCGTTTCGTCCTTATAATTCCCTACTTTCAGGTATGAGAAACGTATAAACGGGGACAACGGCAAATAAAATGAAAAAATTTTTGTTTGAGATTTATGCTGTACAATGCATATGGCTCAGAGTGTTGAAGATAAAATAAAATACGATTCGGAAGGTGCTGAAAGGAAGGTGCTGTAGATATCTCGGTTTGCTTTACGGAACAGGAAGCTCTGAATATAGGATAGTTACCAAGGCCGCACAAGAAAAATCAGCATATAGGGGTTATTGTTAAGAAAGTTAAAAAATTAGAGACATCACGCAAAGTAAAATCAGTGGACCACTACGGGTATACGCAGGGAAGAAGAAGACACCGTGGTTCCAAAATAGCCGAGATCTGACTAGCATCGATACTGCAGAACAGTTTCATGGACGACCCAGAACTCAAAGGCGTGTTTTCCTCAGAGTTTTCCACAGTAAGATAAAAATAATACGCTCAAACAAAAAGAAGAATTTTTTTGCGAAATAATATGCTTTAATAATTTTATACGATAGCATCCAAAAATGAGAAATACAATATAAATAAATCACGACTTCTATTTCCTTTTTAAGCACAATCTATAAATTGATTTCTTTCTTTAAATATTTTTGGTATTTGAATGGAATTTCCCTACAGCTTCACCCGCGCGTACCCAAGTTTTTAAGAAGTTTTTCCATTACCAGAGATTTACTAATGTAAATGCAAGAAATCGCTGAAACATATTTTAATTCAAGGTTGAAACTTTAAAATAATTAAATTACAGAAAATACCTCAATCTATGAATATTGTATGAATAAATAAATTAATTAATTTTATTTAAATTCTGCAGCGTCACCTTTCATAATTTGATGAAGGCGTGTCCACAATTCTTAGACGGAAGGAAACAACGAATAGCGGCAACAAAAATAACTAGTGTTTTGTTGTTACGAATCTATGATAGATCTATTTCGAGATAGAGTAACGAAACTTTTTTTAAATTATTATTTCATGCACTTAAAAGCAGAAAATAGCACGCTATTTCTTTGAAGGAGTGTAAAATTTCTGCCCATGATTGCCAAAATTACATGAAACCGTGCACGAAAATTGTCCATGATAAACTAAGCATAATGTTTGATAATCACTGAGCAGATTTGAAGCCCAGTATCAGTAATCGAAAGTAGCTGAGCCGATTTTAATCTTTTCATGCATATTGATGTTTTGAGCCCGGAAATGTATTAAGAATTTTTGAAGCATGTCTGCTCAGATTACGAAAAATATATATTCTCTGGTTTCGTCCTTCCGCTTCATAGAGACATAAGATAGACGGCAGATTTTAAACTATTCCAGAAGACTTCAAACTATGTAAACCTCTCCCATTTCGAATAGGTAGATTTTACGTGAAACTCATTCAAATAAAGAGACTTCCACAGTCTGCTTTTATGTGTGTAGAGATATTGAGGTGATGCGGTGGATTTCTCCGTAGCGAGTCGAACGCTCTAAATTTCCGAGCCGACTGAAACTCTGATAACAGTTGAGAAGGTTGTGTTTGCGTAGAACTCGGTGCGATCCTCTGTCGCATGTTTAACACCCGCATCTGGCAGTCATGACTCAGACGAAGCGTGGAGGCGCGGTGCGGTGCGGTGTGGCCTATATTCGGGGGAGGGATTTCACCTCGCTGCTATCTTCTGCCGCGCGACCGCTATGTCATCAGACGCAATTAACTCCGCCCGCTATCTGTAACCTTGTTTCCAGTGGAAAGCTACTCACACTCTGATCACCGAAGGACAATGGGTACACGTTAAGTCTGACACATCCTCACCTCACTTCGGTGTACCTATGTCGGTTTATTGATTACGACATAATGCGACATATCAGCAACGTTTGTATTGACAGTAAATGCTAGCTTGAATGCTCCCCAGAACGATGCTACACAGCAGATAGTGAGAGTGGTTATTAATTTATATCATCCATCATTCACTAAACAGTGGACCTGTTTATTGTTAAAAGACATTGAATGGTCAACGTACCAGTCAGACTAGTCTGATCTAGTGCGGTGACGTCACGCCCGTTGCGAGAGGCTTGGCAAAGTATCCAATCGCCCAGTCGCATTTCTTATCAGTGTTTGTTACCAAAAATAAAACCTGATTTTACGAGTTTTCTGGTTTCTGCAGTTGCGCGTGGTTTTAGTATCATGTGTAACCATTAACCCAGCTCAAGTGACGTAGGGTTCTCTTCCACCTGCGTAATTCTTGCCTGGCGCATCGAAACTGCACGGGTGGATGTCCCAGCTCCAGTAGGCCGGAGTGACAGGATGGCACCCAGCCCAGGCAGGCACCCAGTCCCACGGGGTATAGTGTGGAACCAATGCCCAGGGTTACGTCAGTTTTCGGCTCAGAAACAGACCTTAGAAATGGCGAAAATGGTGGATGAGGACACCCATCCCCTCGGGAACTAAACTAGAAGAGGAATTCACTGCCTGGTGCCGAAGAGGAATCTTCAAAGATTAAGGGAATAAATCGCGAAAGAAGATCCTTAACTGTGTTATGTCTAGCAAGCCAACAGTAAGAGTATAGTTGTTAGTAGTACTTCTTTCGACCACGAGGAGCGCTGATGGTGTGAGACAGTAATAGCGTTATTTATGTGGATAATTTTTAAAGGTACCTATGTTTTATTACTACCAAGTAACTAGAAATTTTTATAATAAAATATCTTTAAGTAGCGTGGGATGGAAAAAAAGTAATCTAATTATATATAAGTGCCTCTGAGACAAATAAAAAAAAAAAGCAATGAGAAGACTATTAAAAAAAGCATGAAGTAGGAGATTTTTCTGAGAGGATGTATACTGTCGCGATTACGTAGACCGATGATTTGATTAAATAAAAAGGTGTTTGAAATATCTAATGGTGATTCATGAAGTAAGAGTTTGTTTGAGAGCATGTACGCTGTTGCAATTGTAAAGATTTGATGAAATATAAAGGTGGTTCAAATATCCAATGGTGATTCATGGAGTAACAGTTTTCTGAGAGGTCGCAGACTGTTGCAATTGTGTTGTCTGATGATTTGATGAAGTAGGAAAATGATTATAATATTTAATGGTGTAAGGAGAGTGCTAAAACAACTTTATTACTAGAAGAGAGGCGATTGGTGGTGTCTGCGAACCTGCAATATTTATTTGAATGCAGATTTCTATTTCTCCATTGTCATTTTACATTGAACAGTTGGAATAAAGAATCAGTAAATTCAAAACAGGTTTTTCACATTAATATAACTTATATCAAATGTTGAAGTGAATGAAATTCGACAGGCTGTCTCCGTGGCTGAATGTTAATATAACGTTAATAATTTTACTTATATAAACAATGTATTTCGACACCGGTCAGCGGTTGGAAGCTGGTAATGATGCTGATGATGACGGCAAAGGCACAATTCCACACCACACTGCTGAGAAAATCAAAGCGTTACCGTTGATAGATATGTATTGAGTAGGGAAACATATAAGATCTAATTCTTGTTTCCACAAGATGAAAGCATTCTACTGAAATATTGTCAAATATTACACGGTCGCTGAATACTGGTTTCACTTCTTTCCTCTCCATTAGTAATAGTTTTACCACTGAGAGAAGACAAACTAACTAAGAAAATTTTAACTACCAAAACAGTGTTAAATTTTCATTTTTGACATGCTCGCCACGTCCATGTACAAGATCTGCTACACTACCCAGATAGAAATAAAGTATCTGTTTTTCAAATGTTTTGTTCGTGTGTTTTTATCAGGTGTAGAAATAAAAAATGTGGTCTCAAGCCGCAAAATTATTACTTCCAAAACAAATTAGGAATGGCATAGGGGTAGAATATACTGTCAGATTAAATTAATGTGGAGGTGATTAATGTTATTAACAACATTTACGTGCTGTATTCCGGTCATTGTTAAACTAAATCTTCATTTTTCGTTTCAGTTTAAAATAATGTAATGTAAAGGCCAAATGTATTCACACTATACACAGGAGTCTGGTTTCCATACGCACGAGATACTCTGTTAGATTTTATCCGTTTCTGGACAGTTTTAATACTAGGCCAATCGCACGATTGTAAAAGCATCCTAGCAAGCGGACTGAATCATGGTTATATTGCTTGGCCGTAGGATATATAATTTACTCTGAGCTAAATGAACTTCTATAAACAAGTTGCCTGCGAATTTACACCCCACATTTCTCCGCCAACAAAGAAATTTGAGAATTCATCCTATGAGAGCAAGTGAAGGAATCAGTCGTCATTAGACTCTAGAAGAGGCATTTACTCCTACTATCCATAGCGAATCAGAAAGAAACGATACCGATCCTGATGGGTGAGCGGTAGCGTTCTGGTCTTGCATTCGGGAGGACTAGGTTTCGAATCTCCTTCATTGATTGTATTTAGAATTCTATTTTCCACTGTCGAATGGTGGGATGGTTCCTTCCAGTTCCTAAATACTGTCCTGAATCTTCATGCATACAGCTACTAGAGTGGAAATAATCTCTAAAATCATAAGTGGGTACATACAAGGTAACTACCAAATAGCTTAAAGACAACTTAGAATTCTACTGTAACACTCTTCGAATGAGAACATTGTTAAAGAATGAACGACTAATATAGTATTTATTAACGATGTAGCGCTTGGATCGCAAGAGAATTACAGTAAATGAATTTATATAACTCCTGAAATAATTGTGGAGGAAATAGTTTAGTGAGCTTTGCATAATTAATACTGCCGCAAATTAATCAGAAAATTTTTTAAAAAATTCTAGATTTTCATTCGATGATAAATGTGCAAAACGTTTGGGTCTTCTGCTTAAGCTCCTTCGAAATTTATGTTTAAGAAATTTTAGTTTAACAGTAGCCATAATCATGAACAGTAGATTTAATAATGCTTAAATAGCAGATGTTGCGATTCTACCAACCTATTGATAATGAATATTCCAGGAATAATACGCAGTTATTTTGAAGCCCAAGAACAGATGAAATTTCTGAAATGGAACAAGATTTACTCCCATATGGGATTCAGGGGGGAAACTATCAGATTACTCAGAATAATGGCACCATTCCTAACAATTGTCCATAAAAGCGCTATTATTTAGAAATTTTTTCCACCCGATTACAATAATGCTTATAAAGCACTAACCTTTAAGAATTGCTATGCTGGTTAATAGAGATTACATAAATACTAATAATATAGTCATACACACATCGATTACATCAGATTGATGTAAAGAACAATATTGGCACAACAGAATTAAATGAACAATTTCAAAATTAAAAAAAACTATGGCAGTCCAATATCTACAATCAGGTGTAGTAAACCTCCTGCGAGAAGGTTAAACTAAAATTCAGAATTTACCAAAAATCACAGGAAGATTACTATAATTAACATATCTATCCAGTTAGCATGGTACTGCATTATCTACAAAATTTCCACTAACTCTTTCACCTCAGTACTCACTATACTAAACTATAAGTGCTTTAGTGTTATATGCCCTTTTTCGGGATATTGTTATTTAGTAATTTTATAGTGATACATGAAGTAGATGTCATTTCCGTTTGTGGTTTAAGCCTATGTGATGTATATTACATTTTATCCTTAGAGTTAACACGGTGAACGTAAATAACAATTGATCTGGGTACAATTAACATTTCCTTGGACGTTCTTTCTACACTGAAGAGCCAAAGAAACTGGTACACCTGCCTAATATCGTGTTGGGCCCCTCGCGAGCACGCAGAAGTGCCGGAACACTATGTGGCATGGACTCAACTAATGTCTGAAGTAGTGCTGGAGGGAATTGACACCATACATCCTCCAGGATTGTCCGTAAATCCGTAAGAGTACGAAGGGCACGTTGCAAGGCATCCAAGATATGCTCAATAATGTTCATGTCTGGGGAGTTGGGTGGCCAGAGGTGTTCAAACTCAAAAGAGTGTTCCTGGAGCCACTCTGTAGCCATTCTGGACGTGTGGGGTGCCGCTTTGTCCTACTGGAATTGTTCAAGTCCGTCGGAATGCACAAAGGACATGAATGGATGCCGGTGATCAGCCAGGATGCGTACGTACGTGTCACCCGTCAAGAGTCGTATCTAGACATATCAGGGGTCCCATGTCACTCCAATTGCACTCGCCCCACACCATAACAGAGCCTCCACCAGCTTAAACAGTAATCTGCTGACATGCAGGACCCATGAATTCATGAGGTTGTCTCCATACCAGTACACGTCCATCCGCTTGATACAGTTGGAAACTTTCCCAAATCACTCCAGGCAAATGCCGGGATGCTTCCTTCAAAAGGCCATGGCCCAATTCTTTCCCATTCCTTGCCCCCCATCCTTTCCCGTCTCTAAAGACCTCGTTGTTAGAGAGACGTTAAGCAGAAAAAAAAAAAAAAATTGGAAACGAGACTCGTCTGACCAGGCAGCATGTTTCCAATCATCAACAGTCCAATGTCGGTGTTGACAGACCCAGGCGAGGCGTACACCTCAGCAAGGGTACAAGAGAGGGCCTTCGGCTCTGAAAGCCCATATCGATGATATTTCGTTGAATGGTTCGCACGCTGACACTTGTTTATCGTCCAGCATTGAAATCTGCAGCAATTTGCGGAAGAGTTGCACTTCTGTCAAGTTGAATGATTCTCTTCAGTCGTCGTTGGTACCGTTCTTGCAGGATCTTTTTTCAACCACAGCGATGTCGGAGATTTAATGTTTTACTGGAATCCCGATATTCACGGTGCACTCGTGAAATGGTAGTACGGGAAAATCCTCATCTCTCACTACTACGGAGATGCTGTGTCCCATCTCTCATGTACCGACTATATCACCACGTTCAAACTCACTTAAATCGTGGTAGCCTGCCATTGTAGCAGCAGTAACCTATCTAACGTCTGCGCCAGACACCTGTTGTCTTATATAGGCGTTGCCGACCGCATCGCCATACTATGAGTGTTTACAAATCTCTATGTTTGCATACGCATGCCTATACCCGTTTCTTTGGCTCTTCACTGTATATCATATTATTGTCTTCCCTCACAGCTACAACACAAACAATAAAGTTACAGTTTTCAGGATTATTTAGGGAAGAGTAACTACTCATCACCTGTCAACCTAACCAGTATACATATAAGATTTTTATTTTAAAATGCTTGTGAGTAATTTCCTTTAGAGGTAATTCAATAATGCTCTAATTAATGGAAGTAATTCGCTACTTCTCTCGTTTCTTCGTGGACTACTGATGGTATTATCCTGAAATAAATGTTTGCAGAACTATTTTAAAACTTTTGTATTCCTTTCTCCGGTCAATACTGTCATATGAGTTGATACTCAACAACTGTTTTAACTACTGTCCTCGATTGTTTTAATGTTATATCGCATATTACGAAGCCCTCAACCAATGATGTCGAAGCTATCGGCAAAATACGAAAATTCGAAACAAAAAAATCATTGATCATCACTCTTTTAAAACAAATACCAGTTAGTTTGCTACATACTGTAATCCACAAATTAAAGGCGGAAAATGTTTAGAATACCATTATATAGCTTCCTATTCATTCATCGTTTGATCCTACATTATTTACTGACACTTTTACGAAATAAGATATTTTTTTCTTGCAAATGAGTTTTTTTTTTTCTGTGTCATCTTTTGGTCGTATCGTCGAGATAAACAACTATTAAAATGCAACAAAATCTTCTCGGGTGTCCAGCCGGATCATAGTGTAAAAACACGACGTTTCGACAGCTGACTCTGCTGTCTTCATCAGGTGTCTTGTAGTTGTTCTCAGCTGACTGTCTCTGCCTCAGTCGAGGACACCCGAGAAGATTTTGTTGTATCGATACGCCGGGAAAGTCTCCACTCACAGTCGAGGCAGAGACAGTCAGCTGAGAACTGCCAGATACCTGATGAAGACAGCAGAGTCAGCTGTCGAAACGTCGTGTTTTTTCACCAACATCCGGCTGGACACCCGAGAAGATTTTGTTGCATCGATACGGCGGGAAAGTCTCCACTCACACAACTATTAACATGCTTATCGCACTCAAGCTTCGTCACTAAAAAGCATAATGTTTTCATTAAAAGGTAATATTGTCAATAAATGATAGTGCAAGAACATGAATTTATTCATAGATGATATCATGATGAACTCTGGTACTCACTATCTTTTAACAACAGCTCTGTGGAAGTTGTAATAGTCCTCAGACATAGAGTTTAAATGGAATTATATTTTATGAAGCATTGGGGTTGATTGAATATGATTTTGTATGTTTGTCTAGCAATTTACTGTAAACTGTAAATGAACTTTGTTTTATGAAAATAAATTATGTAAATACTATTTAATATGTTTAAGGCCAGAACTATGAATGTTAATTGCTTAAATGTTTGTAATTCCTAGTATTAAGGTGAGCTACGATGTTTAAAGGACGATTTACTACAGTTTAAAATGATTTATGTGGATAATTTTGTGTTTAAATATGTTTAGTCTTCATTTTTGACCATTTCATAATGATTGTAAATTATTATGTATTGATTTTATTTGTTTTTAATAAATTTTTAATTGTTTAAGTATTGTTAAAATTCTAGAAATATCTGTCGGAAGCCTTTGTAATATTCTGAAACTTTCTATGATACTTTGATAAAGCGAGTGGCAGAGACTGAGTTAACACAGTTTTACGTCGGCAAAGATACTCAATTGAAACCGTATTGTCTGTAATCGCAGGAGCTTGTGGTTACATGTGACCAGTGTCTTTGGAATCTGATGTTTTACGAGAAATAAAAACAAGTTAAATTTGAAACTGTGTCTGGAACTAATTATTTCATATATAATAAACCAGGAGACACCTAATAAAGTGTTTCAAGAATATACTCTGCGTCTTAAACTGTCATCACCTCCTTAGAGCTATACATTTTCACAAATATATACATATATATTCTAATTCCTTGTCTAGCACTGGGTAAGAAAGTGACAATATTTTATAGTGACTGTTACTGACTGTTACAAACATTAACGAGGAAATGGGCGTACGTGATATTTTTCTTCAGATCTCAGACAGTCTGGTAGGCCTATCACATTGTTTCTGGTATTTGTTGCGACTATAGACATGTTTGTAGTAGTATTTTTCATTAAATGATTATTGAAATATATGTTTTAATGGCCAAACAAACTAATTTGAGCAACGTATTGATCAGAGGAGTTGTATGTTGTCCGGTGCCTAATATTATCATGAGACATAAAAAAAATGTGCGTATATGTTTTTTGCAGTCATCAAGTTAATATCAAGGAATTCCTCAAACGGACAGGTGGCTTTATAGTGCTGAATTCTAGCACTAACGCCACTGCTACGTTACCACAGCACAACCACCATTAAAGCCGCAAAGTCCACCTCTACTGACGTTAGATAATACTTTCATCAATTGCTGCAAACAAATTAATCACAATAATTCTTCTTTATAAGTATGCCCGAGCCAGGACTGGGAGACTTAATTGTATACATATTAACCTATGCATATATTATAAATTTATGGAGAAATGTCATCACTAAATGTTGCTCAACGCATTTTACGAATGTTACCAGAATTCTTTTTTATTTTCTTGATTTAGTGAAATCTATTTCAGCTATCATGACTGTATAGAACGCTTTATTACATTTTTTTCACGATCTGTAACCAAGTCCTTGAATTATGTCATTATAATCAGAAACTGGACTGAGTTTAACTGTGCAGCCTGTGCCTAAATTACATTCGACCAAAAATAAATTTCCATAGTTGTGAAATTTTTTTGTTTAAGTAGAGATCATTTTTCTTGATAGAATTTTAAGTGGACGTTGACCCATAAAATATTTAAAATTTCTGGTGATCCAATGCACTGCTGAAAAACAGTGATACTGTTATGAGACATATCACACAGCAATATCTTTGGATATTATCCAGAACTGGATTGAGCTTTATTGGTAACACCGAGGTGATTTGAATGTGTCAATAATTTAGACTTAAAATAGTAAAAACAACTGTTGACCTGATTGCTTGCCATTCAGTGAACCGTCAAATGGCTGTTGCCGTGTCTGCGCGGCTGGACTCGCCTCGTCGTAGCTCGGCTCGGCCCGGTCGGATTCGGCCCGACTCGGCTCGATCGGTTCGGGACTGCTCGGCTTGCGCCGGCGCGCCTCGTCGCGCACTCGGGCGGCGTGTGCTCGGCACGCGCTCATTTCCATACAGCTGCCGCCTCCTTGCCGTTGCGTGCTGGCATGCGCGCAGCCGCTCCATTTGGCGCTCGGCCAGTCAACGCAGCACCCGATCTTTTCCGGTTCCGCCTTCACCGAGGCACACTAATAATGGTATCGACAATCAATTTCGATTCGAAACTTTACTCAGATCCCTAAACCGTTAGTTTTTTCACGATTAATCAACACTCCTTTGTTACATTATTGGACTTTCAACGACGCAGGCTATTTAGTCTCTAACAAACTACTTCAGACTATAGTACATATTAAAAGTCCAAAATCTCTTTTAAAAAATCATCAAAATACAAAAACTTTTTTAAAAATCATCCGAAAATAAACAAAAACTTTTAAAAAACCAGATGTTACAGGCTTTCTTTCATAGCATATAAAAAGAAACGAGATATGTGGCTAAGCCAGACCAGGCAGTCACAGCAAGCTTGCATTATCTGGAAGCTACTTGATACATGATGAAGACAGCAGATCCAGCCGTCGAAACGTTGTGTTTCTACGACACCATCTTGCTGGACAATCGAGAAGATTGTAGAGCTCTAAAAGTAATGAGATATTGAAAACCCGTATGTATTAGTTACTAAACCAATCAGTACTCGTTACAGTTGAGCGCTAGCGTAAAGCATTATATCGAGTCGCGTCGCGTGCGGATTACTGGATACTTCGTTCGTAAAGTTTAAGTAAATTGTTCATTTAGTAAAGTAAGCTTAGGTAAAATTCGCACTGGGTAAAATAAAATGGAAGTTAGAATATCGCATTTTAGAATAAACGCATTTCATGAATGTTTTAAATCAGTAAAATCTCACTGATGTATGATCAATAAAAAAACAATAACTATATTAAATTAAATATGCAAATTTTTTATTTACCAATTATGGTATCTAATTTTAATGTTAAACAAAAACAAAATAAAACTACAAAATAACTCTTTATGTTGTCAAAATGACTCATATCGTTGAAAATATCAATACTTAGAAGTAAGTAATATTAATTACTTTAAAATATTAGAGGAAGGTGAGAGCATTCTCTCTAACGACTTAGAAACCTTGAATGCATATTATAGGAAATGGAGACTTTGTCCGAACCCGATGAAAACAGGAGTATGCGCATTCCACTTGAGCAATAGAATAGCACATCAGCAGCTCAAAGTGAACTTTTGCCACCAGAGGGTGAAACATTATTTCTATCTTGGCATCACCTTAGACCGCTCCTTAAAATTTAAAAAAAAAAATGCTCGAAAACACAAGTCAGAAACTGAAAAAACGAAACAACATCATGAAGAAGCTAGCTGGTACTTCATGGGGAGCTGATGCGAATACACTAAGAACAACCGCTCTTACCATGGTTTACCCTGTCGCTGAGTACTGTGCTCTAGTGTGGCAACGTAGTGCTTATACTAGAAAAATCGACGTCCACCTAAATGAGTGTATGAGGGTAATAACTGGCATCCTAAAATCCATCCCAGTCCCCTGGTTACACCTAATCAGCAAAATACCACCTCCAGAGATAAGACGCCAAGAAGCAACGGCACGTGAGTGGACAAAACTGCACCATCCTGATCATCCACAGGATCTCCCAATATACGAGGTTCTAATTGACTTACCCCCCACTCGTCTTAAATCCAGAAATCCGGTATGTCAAGAAGTATTTGACTTTGATGTCATGGAAAAATGGCGACAAAGCTGGAACTCCGCATTTGTAAAACATCCAGATATTAAAGATCCCACAACTGGACTTCCAGGATTTTATCTAAATAGTGACCAGTGGGTCAAACTAAATTGCCTATGAACAGACCATGCGAAATGCAAAGCCATGTTATATAAGTGGGGTCTTCAGGATTCTCCTGCATGTGACTGCAGAGCTCCTTCCCAGAGTGTGGAGCATATTATCAGGGAATACCCTCTACGGAAGTATGATGGACCATTTGAAAATGTGTTTGGAGCTACAAGTTCCTTCATAGAATGGCTGGAGGAACTGGACATCAACTTGTGAATGTTACCAACGTTCTTGTCATTGTATATATTTATATGTATTGTATTAGTTGCTTAACCATACGACAGATAAATAACATTAAAATTTTTACGTGCAACACGTTTGTACATACCCATTTTTCTTTGTAAAGAACCGAATCCAAATCAAAATTCCCAGAAATTTGCGACGCATGATGATTAAATGTTCATTCTCTCATTCAGATTTATTTAGTCGCTTGGCGAACCGTTCCAGTTCCCGCATGATGCGTCGATAGAGTTTGTTCGTTTATAGAATAACACTGACATCCATACGACAATGAGAGTAACGAAATGAATTTGTGAGTAACGTTTCCGTTCTTCGAGTCAGCTGATGTATTCGTTATTGAGTAACGAACACATACGGTTTGCTACAGCTCAAGAAGATGATTACAATTCTGCTCTAATTTTTCACACAGGTGCTTGCACGAGGCAGAAGTTTCTACAATTTGTTACGTTTCTAATAACAGTTTCTAGTAATTACAATCCCTTCAATTAACTAAATGATTAATTGAAAATCTGTATGATTTTTTTAATTAATGTGTGGTGTTTTAATGGGTAAAAATGTTGTAAGTGAAATGAATAGCTGTTGCAATTCTATTAAAACGGTACAGTGTATGGTATACTAATTAAAATAATTTTAATTTGTCCTGCTGTTCCAGTAAAAATATTGCGAATGTTATTATGACTGTATACAAATATTAGTGTGAAACACATACTACAAAATAAATAATTCTTAATTTCGGTATAGTGTTAACGTAATTGTTAGCGCTTCACTAAAATCTGTCGGCATCTTCATAGTTTGCCAGAACATTCTTTAATGCCAATATCCCGATAATCGTTATAGGGCAAGATCGCTCGGAGTAATTCTAATACAAAATCTATATCTTTCTTAAAAAAAATTTAATTGGTTTAACCTCTGGAAAGAAATTTTGATTCGTTCATCTTTTATGTTTTTACAAAATAAAAGGTAGAAAACAATTTGAATATGGCGTAGTTATTTGAGAAGCTACCTGTCATTGACAACCTTCATGAATTCAGTTACATACTTTACTGAATGTATCAATCACTTGGCAACCGGGAAAACCTGTAAACCTTCGTACACCAGTTTAAAGTACTAAATACTGAGTCACTTAACGTGGTGAATTCCGCGAAAGGACTCCATTAATTAATTGCATTAGCCTACAAAGAAATACTTGTCACCTTTTTTGTTGCTAGCGGAGTTTACATATTTGTTGGTAGTTTCTGTCACATCAAAAATTAAATTCTTGATGGCGTTGTAGGAGACATTCTTCCTGCAGGCACATCCGAATAAGATATGGTCAAGGTCTTCACTCTCAATGTAGTATTTCTGCTACTCCAACTGTGCATAATGGGTTCCTAAAACACGAATTGTTTGATTTCAGATGGAAGATAGTGATATGGAATTTTCTTAAATATCGTACTTATTATTATTATTATTTTTAAGTTAAACTTCTTTAGGAATGTTAGGCGTTGTTCGGAACTAGGGTAAATCTATGAGATCGCGATTTCCCATCACTGACATGCTGTGTATCATAGGCGCGTTGGACGCATTTTTGATGGGTAAAACGTTAAGTAAGCATCACCAACAAGGTGGAAGATTTCTCGGGCGTGCAGCCGGGGCAATTGATCACAGATGTACGAATTTTCGATGGCGTAACATGCCATCATCTTCAGGTAGCGTCGACTGGTCGGCGTGAAGAGCGCAGTCCGGTGCTCCGGGGGCCACGATATTTATACCCTCGGACCTCCCCCACTCCTGCCACTGCACTCCGATAGCGGTGGTGGGGGTAGTGCGTTGCAACGCGTCGAGCAGTGACCATCAGTTTGTACGCCACCTCCTTCGCACACAGTGCCTCGGCTCCGATCACACATCATCACCAACATGCTGTAGTAGCAATATATCTTATCTGTAGCTATTAGCATGACGTGTTGCGCTTGAACACCAGTGAAAGTATAGATTTTAATTGTATCTTAATATATAAAAAATAAAAATTGTTTGTTTGTTTTTATTTTTTGCAAATGTTTTTCATTAAAATACTGTTTATCCGATTTTGATAGAACTTTGCATGGTGAACTTTAAAACAAATAGTAAAATACTGTTTACGTTGAATATTTTTTTTTTTTTTTTTTTTTTTTACAAAAAACATAAAACCTCTCCTTCTTTCCCCCTGTCCTAGGTCACGGTTTCAAATCCCGTGGTGAGCGTGAATTTTTAAGAGATATATTTGATTATATGAGCTACGCCGAGACGTGCCGTTTCTCTGATTCCACGTTAAGCTGTAAGTCCCTGACGAAAAGAGTTAACCATCCTGCCTCTGTGAAAATAGCTTGACACATCTCCAAATGCTTAGTTTTTAGACGCGTTGGGCGATTTTTGGATGCGTAAAAATCTTATGAGCTGGCGTCACCGACATGCTAATGTTGACAATATATCTGTAGTGGTCTGGTGGCTCAGTAGTTAAGGTGTTTGACTGTGGGACGCAAAGGTCCCTGGTTCGAATCCCTATCTCATCGGGGATTTTCATAGACCCTTAACCCGACCTTTCCCTCTAGCACAGTTTGCTATGTAATATGAAGTACGCCAGAACTCTTCCATGCTTCGGATTCCACTTTAAACTGTAGGTCCCCTGTACCTGGTAGCCGTAGCGGGCTAGGTTAAAGCGGCTAAGATGGGCGCAATGCGCAGCCAATAGAAACCCTGTCATTATGAATATATGGTATTATTATTGTTTAGTGTATCTGCAGCTATAAGTATGAATTGTTGTGCATATGATATTCATAGTTTTATGTTTTCACTTTTGACTGCCAAGTCACCAATGATTGCCTTTTTTTATTTTTATACAATATAATGAACATAACAAAGTGAAACTAAGCACCTTACCAAGAATCATCCAAATGTAGAAAAAGGCAGCTTATACTTATCGCTTTTGTCAGACTTCAGGAAGTTACACCTACAATATTGAGTGCCTAGAACGATCGCGTATCAACAACTGGTGTGGTTGATGTGAGGAAACAGGGATACAAATCTTGATCTGACCGTTACTCCGAAGATACTTTGATATATGGCAATCAAACTTTTGAAGGGTCATTATCGTGCTTCCATTAAGCAAAAAAATTATGCTCTCGGTATTAATATCAAACTACTCTCAATTTTTTAATAATGTTTCATAGTTCAGTTGTTATGGTAAATGAATTAATGATGTAGAAAAATGAAAGATCTAGTAAAAAATCAGTACCGGTAAACATGAATTTTGATGCATTTGCTAAAACTGAAAACAAGGATCATTTTCTCTTTATTAACTGTTGTTGATTTTATCTGTCTAATTTTGAAGCAGCTAATCGCGAAATTAACAAATCCTTCATTTCACTAAATAACTGTTCATTTGTGTAAACTTGTGTTCCTTCAGCACAATAAAATGGGAAATAAATTTAAATTGATGACGAGTGCCACATCTCCGTTTCCTCGAAGGAAGGTTTAGATTTAAAATTTGCATACAATAGTCTTCAATGTCTCCTTCTCGTTAATGCAAACGGGACTTCGCCTTTAGTTACTAGCTGTAATAGACTATATAATGGAATAATTATAACTGTAAATGTGCAAATGCAGAGACAGATGAAGTTTTTTTCCCTGCAGCCCACTATTTGGAAGTACTGTGCTGCATCAGGAGAAGGGGAATGGGAAGTACTTGACTTTAACTGACATGTGCTTGCAGACAATTCCAGTGGGTGCACAAGTTGTTGACTGGATGATATTTGTATTTGCTGGTCACAAAGCTTCAGTTTTGTTTTACGATTAATAATCATACAGGACAACTAACTTGTGGTTAGATTAATAATTTGTTGCTATTAACAACAGGCCAATTATATGCTAATGAGAAATAGTTGAAACTGCATAGCTGGTATTACTATGATTGGAGAAAGTGTATTGTTAATATTGAAACGTTCTAACGTTGGGTAGCAAAATATAATTTCATACTGATTTTGTTATGTTTTTGAAACTATAATTTAGTAAAGCTTATTAAATATTAATAAATATTAGCAAACTATTAAAGATTAACTTTGGTTCATTGGCAACAAGAAATTGGCATCGAGAATCTTTATTTATCATTTGGCACTTAACTAAAATAGATTGCAAGTTAATAATCAAACAGTAAATGTACCATGAAAAAACTGTGATTATAATTATCCAGGCTAAGAAACTATACCAGACTCGTTACAGGGAACACACAAAGGCAATTTAATTTCTTACCCTTATTAACTAATGTTGTCTCCTCTGAGTCACAAAAAAGTTTAGCATCAAACAGTTAATAATTATCCAGCTGATGATTGTACTACTTGAAAATGATACACTTTGGCAGCGCCAGACACACAAATATCATAAACTCTCCTGTTAAGGTCGTATAGAAGTTTATAACATCATTGAAGTACGTCGTCCAATTATGAATATTACAGCGCTGAGTGTTTTAAAAATTTTAGACCTTGTTTATAAATAAATAAGAATAGCTGTTTGTTAAAAAAAGTAGAAACTAGCGTAGTTACATAAGATTCCAGAAAATTATTAAATTTGCATGTTTCTTCACGATGTCGCTAAACTCCAAAATACTGTTCGTATAAAAACGAATTTCGAGGAACACCGGTGGGTAACTTCAGATGGTCCCTTCGATAATCCAGAATTTTCATCATTTTTCAGGATATTTGAATTTCACTGCTGATGTAACCTTGCAGCGTTTAAATTCGCGTCATTCTCGTATACTTAATTTTCTCCACTTAGTTTGTTGATACTGCCCAACCCCAGTTCTATTGGGAATTACTTTTCATTGTTTCAGCTCATATATTTCCAACCACTAACCTTTTTCTTTAGTATCTAATCAACGATTTCTTGGGCATCTTGCAGTCTTTTCGGTTTACCATTATCAACGTGCTGCTTAAAACAAAAACATATTTCAGTCAAGTTGAAGGCAGTTACCAAGAACGTCGACAAGCTGTTACGTTCTTTTAAGCATAACAATTTCGCTTCTTGTGGCTGAAAAGGTAATAGCCTTATTAAAGGATAAATGGTTGGCTCAAAGGGTTACGAACGAGTTACTTACAATCCTCTGGCGTTTTTAATAACTTCGACATCTTCTAATCCAAGAGCCGTAAGGCAGAAAAAGGAACTTGTACTTACTGAGTGGTTTCCTGCTCTCCATTCTGTTGTATTTGATGCTATTAAGCAGATATATTATCCGGATGTTAATTTATATTTTTACCACTGTAGTTTTTATTGGATAACATCGGAATACATCTGAATTTCGAACTCATTTAGTATTTTCTGCATATGAGATGAAGAAGGTTCCAAAGACACATAATCTCTGAAAATTTTCTGTGTTTCAAGAAAGCACGAAAATCCTGGTTCTGCTGCTGCGTTGCGTAATAAACACTTTTGGCCTCCGTTGCACCGTTATTCAAAAGTCGTGGGACATGAACATAATTGGCACAAGAGCCCATCACCATGACATATGACTTCGTTTATATCAGTAGAGGCTAATTATGAACTTGTTCAAGGATAGCATGCTTCCGAGAAGTGAAGTGTTAATTTCAGTAACCTTGGGTCCTGCCTCACAGCTGCCGAATATCTTTACGGGTAGGGGCTGTTCGTTGTGATAACTACTCCTTGACTTTTGCTGCTCGTACTAAATTTATGTTTGATTTTTAACATTCTGAGTACAATTTCTCTATGCACGTTTAATACTGCTTTATTTACTGCGCATGTTCATTAATGTATCAAGTCTTCATCTATATATCTCAAAACCACAGCCTTCATAACAAAAGATATACAGTATATCGTCCACTGGAACTGTTTATGGACTAAAGAGACAATTCTAATACGTCTTTGACTGTAACAATACTTTGGACGCAGCACGCTATTTCCTCCAGTAACCATCAGCATGTAAAAGTCAGAAATAAATATAAATAATAAAACTTTCTTATTTTCTACTGATACCCGGAACCAGTTGCAGCACAATTTTATTTATTCTTGTTCAGATCCCTCTAATAAGTGGAAATTATAGCCTATTACATTTCATTCACCTTGAAGATTAGCGAACTCCACAAAATATTAATAAAATCTTCAAAAGATTAAAAAAAGCCCACAAATGTCTTTTTGTTCGGTTACTAAATATGGTAGTAGACAATTTGATGGTAAAAGTACTCAAATTAAATTAACAGCACTGTAGATTGATTTTGAGGAGATAATCATTCAAGTATTGGCATTTCTGAACAACAAGGTTATATTCATCTGACATGGCAGACATATTTCTTTCTTTTTATCTTACGTCTTTCCGAAGCAAAAAGATAAGTATTTTTGTAGGCTATCAATTATTTTTGTTGCTTTCAGCATTTATTAGCGACTCTTAATTAGTGTTTACAACTATTCAGCAAAGAGTTAACGGAACTTTTAAACAGATAGCACTTCATCAAAAAGCAAATTAATTTGTGTTAATGTATGCAGAATTAGGGAGTTTTTATTTAAATTTAAGATAAATGTTATGTGAATTAATATGATAGTCGATGTAAACTAATGAACAAACAACATTTAAAAATATGTTTAGTTTAGACACCGTATTGGTAGGCAGTTGGATTCTTAGACTCTTAAGGCGCAATTCCTCACTGTTCTGAAATGGTTTATAAAAAACACCTCCTCCGATCTTTGTCACCATACGTTTAAAGCCATAAATATTTCTGCATAAAAAAACTTCATGCCAACTCCATACAATATACACAAGTCACACTTAAAAGAAATAACCTACTACTGTATCCATCAGACGATTTTCACTAGGAGTAGCAAGTACTTCAAATTTCGGTTATTGCTACTTCTGCAGCAAATTTTAGATTAGAATGTGACAAACACTAATATGAGTAAAAGTTTTCTCTACCAAACCGAATACTATGAAGGATACATTAAAAAATCGTTAAAAATCGCTGAATTTAGAGTTCGGAGGCAAATAATTCTCACGACACAGTAGATAAGTTCGAGATAACCGAAATTATAAAATTTCATGACTATTACCATTGTGACTAGAAAATCAAATTGCATTTTATAATTATGCCAGTTGCGTTGGTTGCGAAGAAATGGGCCTAGTTTTATTTTTTATTACCATTGAATGTTTGTGTATAATTAATTGCTATGGAATATATGCTCTGTTGTCAATTTACCTTTCTCACCTATGTGAGGTACAAAATCAAAAACGTGATTGTTCCGCTGAAGCTAGATAAAAGCACATAGTTACACAGACAACATTCGAGTTATTTTTGTCAAAGTTTCAAAATAATTTTCCAGTATTTTCTTTTAATATTTTTCTTTAATATTTTTCTTCGATCTTTAACAGATATAATCTTTACGCCTACTGGTGAAGCGATTTTCCAAGTGAAACAGTTTGAGGTGGACTCCCTCTTATTAAGAATGAAAATAATTTTTGTTTTAATGTATTATAAGTAAAAATATTATTAAAGATAGAAATTGCTGATATGGGGAGTTGGAATGATGTATTGCACATTAACAACACCATTGTTCCTAGTTTTACATTAATATAATGTTTATAACAAAATTATTCTTCATCAAATATGATTATCAATAGTATGACACAATTAAACAAACGTCTAGGAATCCAACAATGTGTTCGTTTTAAAATAGTCCTCAACGTTTTATATATGTCCAATGATTAAGCTCAGCAAGACAATGAGATTTTCTTTGTGGTGGCACTGGGTTGATCAATACGATAATGATTTGTGGTGATCACCATATCAACATAGTTATCACTTAGCAGAAGGCGCCGAGTCTGCTGCCCGCTCTCACCTGACACGATGTTTCCATTTTCCGCTTGCCGTCGGAGACCCAAGTCCACACGGATAACGATATGGAATTCAAGAGCCACCATACCGTACCCCACGTTCGTCGCTGTACATCACTTTCTGCAGGCTGGCCACGCACCCACCACACAACTCGCAATTCACTGTTCAATACCTTCAACGTCACATTAGTCGCATGCTGCCCCTTCATTAAGGGCTATTAGGGACCAAGGTCACATTCCTGGACGCAGCCAGTCAGTTACCGTCCATGTGTCGAGCTACGGGTTCAGCTTCTCGCAAATATACCTCGATGTAGTGTGTCAATACACTGTAATGTATAAGACATCTTAACACCGAGGATGTATTTATAAATTTTTTTACATCTTTTGCTCACTAATAATTAGAAATTCACCTCAAATACAGTTGATTATTTTTTTTCAATGATTCCACGTGTAAATGGCTGATAGCAATACTTTTATGTTTTAATTTATTTAATTCCTCTAAGACTGTGTCCAGTTTCTTAGTTTCATAGGAGATAGATCCTCTACTGAAAGAGAAAGTACTTTGTTTTCCGGCTGTGCCCAACTCGTGAATACCTAAATCATGTTGATGAATAATTAACTCCAAAACAATTGAATGTTTGAGTATTTATTGAACTCCCGAACGTGTTTCACTTCTTTTGCAGAAACATCTTCAGCGGGTTCTCATTTTACGTTCCTTTGAATTTACTTATGCAACAGACCGTAAAATAAGAACCCGCTGAAGATGCTTCTGAAAAAGAAGTGAAACGCATTCGGGAGTTCAATAAATATTCAAACATTCAATTGCTTTGGAGTTAATTATTCATCAATATTATCAGCAATTGAGGAAAATGATCCACAACATCCAGACCAAAATCATGTATTTACACCAAATAGGTTTGCGCTATTTGCAAAACTGTTTTGACATAATCTGGGAATCTGGCATAATCTTGAACTACGCTTTTTATCTCAGATTTCTTGGATCTTATATGGGTCTATGCATCCAGTGCCTTACAATAGGTATGGGTAAAACAGTACTTCCAAACGATTTAATTCTAGGTTTTTACTTGACGAACAGTTTAAAAACTGGACTACGAAATATACTAACTGTTGATCACCTTGTATAGCAATGACATTATTTACACAGGATAATATGTAGGCTTATTCAAATTAAATCGCTATATTATGACTGCTGTATGTGGAGGATAGCAATCTCCAGTTTATGTTGCTCAACCAAAGAAAAGTAGGACTTACGACTCAACCTTGCGAAAATCCTGTTTTAACAAGTTTCTCAGTTGACGTTGGGGCACTTGCTTTAAGGTACTGTAGATTACCTTCTTGCTGTGCAAAAGCATGTGAGACTCGAGTAACGTGACAGGTAGATTTTCGTGCAGTATCCTGCCAAATCCTTTTGTTGATCTAAAAGGTAACTGAAAATGGTGTGAGGTGATATTAAAGCCTGTGAGAATTATGTTCCAGAAGACTTAATAATTGTTAAGAGAAGGAGGTGAATCATATTTGAATCTTACAATAGATGACAACAACTTATGAAATACTTCACAGCTCCAAAAGAGCTAGAAGAAGGTTCATGAATAAATATTGGGTTGTATTGACGACAGTTCATTTGGGTACTGTTCTAGTTGCCACATATTCCTGAAAAATATTCGGTAGTTATTACATAAAAATTATAACAAAATTCCGACAATTTTTCCAATTAAGTACCGTATAAGGCATAAGACCGTGGTCCAGAAATTTTTGTATTATTAGATTGAACTATTATGTTAAAAGTAACGAAATAAACGATTCTTCAGCAGTTCGTTACGGGATGATTTCATGATTTTCTGTAGCTATTACGTTTCTGGTCTTCCATAAGGGAGCATCCACAAACTACGTGTCTTGGTATGGGGGGGGGGGGGTTGGATAGAAGGTTACTCATGGCTACGTGAGAAAAAAGGGGAGGGGTAGTTCGAGCCAAGCCACGTAACTTTTTATTAATATTTTTAGTCACAGTTAAAATAAGGTACAGAACACACAGCGGCATGTGGATATTTGTTCCTGTCATTTAATTATTTCCGTATGTGATTTAGATTCCCTCGTGCTAGTAGTGCTGCGCATGCGTGTGACTTGAAGTCATAGTGTTGGGTTGCACGCGGCTGGTACTTTTGATCTAACTGACACACGACGGCGTATTACGATTCGACAAACATTAGATATGCCGTTACCAGATTCAAATTCGCTTACAGATGTCACCCGAGATTTTACAAGACAGCGACAGTCCGTATCTCTTTTTTTGTGGTTTTAAATAAAGCTACCGAGCGTGGTGGTGTAACGGATAGCGTTCTGGCCTCGCATTCGGGAGGACGGCGGTTCGAATCCCCGTCCGGGCATCCAGATTTGGGTTTTCCATGGTTTCCCCAAATCACTCCAGGTGAATGCCGGGATGCTTCCTTCAAAAGGCCATGGCCGAATTCCTTCCCATTCCTTGCCCCCATCCTTTCCCGTCTCTAAAGACCACGTTGTTAAAAAGGGACGTTAAACTGTTACAAAAAAAAAAAAAAAAAAAAAAAAAAAAATTAAATAAAGCTGTTTTGATTAGGATCGCTCACTTGTGACCACACTGCTTGTTAATAAAATAAATTTAATTTTGTTCTGTCAAGTGAATTTCACGGCAACTTAAGTTATTGTGCTACAAAGTGTTAGTTCAAAGTGTGGTGTTAAGTAGTGATGTACCATGAACTTTACGAGGCTTGTCTAATAATATTTTCCAAAGAGTTTTAACTATCCAAAGAGTTATAAGAATCTTTCAAGCAGATCAAAGAACTACAGCAAAAATATATGTGCAACTCATATTTTTTTCTCTTTTTTAAGGCAGGTATAATTTGTTATATTTTATCAGTTAATGAACAATGATTTTAATAACAACTCAGGAAGAAAAGGATCCTTCACTGTACCTGAGAAAGAGGATTTTCCCAATAATTAATAATTTCCAGGAGTGGCTAGTGTCAACATTTTTTTTTTTTTTTTTTTTTTTACGTATGGCTTTAAGCCTTGTCGACGTCATTAAACGTGGGACGGGACTGGGGACAAGGAACGGGAATGAATACGGCCATGGTCCTTTCGAAGGAAGCATCCCGGCATTCGTCTGGAGTGATTTGAGGAATCCATGGAAATCTAAAATCTGGATGCCCGGACGGGGATTCGAACCACCATCCTCCCAAATACGGTGTCATAGAGTTAACCGCTCACCAACCACGCTCGGTGTCAACATTTAATTCAGAATTCTCTGTAATTATAGAAAAATCTAACGGAAATATCAGATGTTCATTACATACGAAATAATTTTAACGGTAGTATGTCAAGAAAAAAATAGTACAAAATGTCTTCTGGAATTAATATGGATAAAAGCGTTCCCAGTACAGTGTAGTATAAAAAGATCTTATGGATACCCAACGAATCAATTAACGTTTTGTTACTTATGGAGAAGTTACCCTAAGTAATAAAGTATTTATTCTTCCCCTGATGAGTAGTTTGCTTTAAATATTAATTCTTGTGATAAGCAGTTTGCTTGATAGTCCTTTTGGATGATGCTAATTGAAATTTAATTAATTACTTCTTCAATTAACAGGTTATTGCCGTATTGCCGGCAGGCGATTCTCTTAGCCTTTCACAAAAGGATGATTATTGATAAAACTTATGAGTTTAATGAAATAACAAGAATGATGACTCACTTTTCATCTAGCTGTTTATATTTCGACGAAATCTCCATGTCAACATTACACGCTGGTAAGTGTCTAGACTCGTCCAAAGATATTAAAGCACTTTATAAAAAAATCTCCATGGACTAAACCTGACCGAACATTCCTGCTTGATAACTCACAAATGATTATCAAAATTACTACTTGTCGCCATCAGACTCTAGAGAAACATCAAGAAAAGGAAAAAAGGTACTGCTTGACGTTAACAGTCAAATCCATACAAAATAATTAAAAATTTCACAAAACAACACAATCACTAAGGAACATTAAAAGGGAAATTAAAGCCATTTACATCAGATTAAACATAAAATGGGCGACATAAACCTCTCCAAATAACTGAAAATCTTCCTGAAAATACCAACATTTATAGTTCCAAGCTTCCAATTAATATTTGAAACATGATACTGTTTTGGATTGTATTAAATATCATTTACACAGTCTCTTTCCATTATAAAATATTCATTCACTTGAAAAATAAAAAAATTCATATTTAATCAACTTTCATTTCTCTATATTCAATTTTAAAGGTTAAAATTAATAAAACACTGGATTTGAGAGCTGTTACAGTAGTTTTCATGTTACTATTACTAGGCGCTCATTCGTCTGTATTTATAATTTGATCTCGCATTACCTGCGGCAAGTGATGGGTTTAGATAGACTATAGGAAATTTCAAACATCAGGATGTAGTTTCTGCATTCAGTATCCGGAAAAAAAATCCAAATTAAAGTACTAAGGGCTTCTATTTATAAATTAATGCCTCATAAATCATTTCAGCGTCTAAAATAATTTCAGACCGGAAAATATTTAGAAGAGAAAGCGCGCTTTATACTTCAAAAGAGGATTAAGTAATTCATTTTTAGCCATTAACGTGACGAACCGATACCATGGAACGTTTTGAACATAAATCATCACTTACCACTGGTAAAGTACTAGTGTATCAGTTGAGTCTGTGCACTGTTCAAATTCCTGTATTTGTTACCAAAACTGTAGGTACCATACTACCAACAATATTCAATAGGTTACAGATTGTCGGAACGTCAGATTTTTTCACCTTCGTTGGAATACAGAGAATATTTGATTCATATTTAACACTGAAAATAGCTTAATAGTTACACCAAGAGACATTCCGATTCAGTAAAAACGGCTCTCTTGGTCTGTTACAGTATTGTAGTCCAATGGGAGTAACTGTACGCTATACACCTCGATATCGAATGCAGAAGTTTTAGGGTGTGGAAAGGAAAGCAGCAAGGTTAGTCTCAGAAAATTGCTGTAGAACACAATCAGTATCCGATGTGATAGAAGAACAGGATTGTTTTTTTATGCCTTTATTCCTAGCGGACGCCGAGGTTATCAGAGGCGTGAAAGGTTTTGGGGCAGGGAACAGATAGGACTCGGGCATGAATTTTTGAAGGAACCATCTGGAAATATTTCGGGATACTATGGAAAATCGAAATATGGATGGACAGACATGAATTCGAACCAGCGTACTCCAGAGTGCAAGGCCAGAGCTATACCGCTCGCCAACCACACCCGGTGAGCTAACTTGAGAATCTCTTGAAGACAAAAGGAAGGTGAAAAGAGTACTGAGACTTTTTATTGCTGGTCATTTTTGGATGAGTATCGGTAGAGGAATTAGTAGTAGTGTATGGAAGGGAACAAGCTGGCATTTGACTACAGGCATTAGGAAGGGGGAATTATTTTTATTTTATGGACTTACGGCTCATCGACTTTTAGGTTATTGGATGAAGGACTGGGAGGAATTCGGCCTTGGAAATTTGAAGGAATCAACCTGGTATTCACTTGGAGTGATTTTATGAAACCATGGAAAATCGATATTTGGATGGCTAGACGGGGATTCGAAGTCGGGTCCTCCTGTATGCCAGGCCAGAGCGTTACGGTTCACCCGCTGGGCTCGGTTTAGGCCTGTCGTCAGCTGGGACCGTGCAGGCTACTTGGTGGGCGGTCAAACTGACCCGCACAACAAAGCAGTCGTGCAACCAGCTGACCAGTCGAACGGGACATCCAGCTGGTCCACTTCGACTAGGGCGGCTGGCGCATGGCGGCTTCACTTTCGTCCGTCCCAAACCATGAACCACAGTAACCAAGTATTGAAACAACGGATACGTCACTTATGGGTACATAGCCAATCATACAAATTCTCCCGTAATTTTATATGTCCAAGTCACAGTGATGGTTGCATATTAAATGTAGAGTGAAGCTAACTGAGGTGACTAATACAAACATTGTTCCAGCGCTTGGGGTCTGTCTTTGAGATGGAGATATTTAAAAGTTCAGCACAATGTCTGTGGCTTCAATTCAGCTCAAATAATTGCAGCTACTCGGAATTCACGCAAATGGTTGGTTTCACTTCTATAATTCAAGCAGAACCAGATAGATCTTAGATCAGTGACCGACGCTGTAAACATGAGATTGAAAACACTGCGGGATTGCAATCCTTATGTATGAAATCCCCGCCACATGTATTTTATTCTGCGCACGTCCTGGGCTTGCATAGCATTACAAACTATATTTATACCATAATTTTCATCACCAATCCCACTGGAAACTTAGCGTTTTTCGGCTTCTTTTATTTTTTGTGTTTTGCTTCTGGCTTTTCGCCTCGTTGATGTCGTGATCATTATAGCCTCTTCAGTCCTGAGCTCATAAAAAAGTGCAAGTGAACTACTATTGTGTTATTTAATTTGTGTTAATGCTAGTTAACAATGAATGATCATGAATTTTTTTGAAACAATAATTAATTTTTTTATAGATGGAATTTTAGTTTCATTTTAACTGAGAAATGTCTGCACAGATTTAATAAGTTATTAAGCAGTGAAAACACTTGTAAATGGAAAAAAAGATATGACTCTACCTTTATTTCGACGAGACATGCTGTACAGCTGCAGAATCCCAAGTTTCCAGTCAGTGCTGCCAACTTGTGACAAATGAGCTGTGAGAAGCACGGTGTGTGTCGTAGATGATACCAGAGGACAGAAAAAGTTCAGCCGCGCACACGTCCAAGAAATAAATAATTCCTGGGGGTATCTATCATATATGATACCTCGGGACTGAAAAGGATAGGTGAGGAAATTACGAGAAGGAATTCAGCCATGACCTTTTGAACGATCCTTGCCGACGTTCGCCTGGGGTGATTTGGAGAAACCATGGGAAACACAAATTTGGATGGCCGGACGGCAATTCGAACCCGCATCCTCCCAAATAATCGTTTTGGGGATAAAAATACTCTAGATATTAATCCATAGTATCTGTTATGATTATAGCAAGTTTCATTCAAATACATCTGATAGTTTAAGCATGATGCTCTTCCAAAGATACATATGTATAAACAGATTTTTATAAAAAATTAAATGCTGTTTTGGCTTCTATATCATTAGGGGGCATGCACAAACTACGTGGCTCGGTCCAGGGGGGGGGGGAGGGGGGTTGGCTGGAAGGCTACGCTGAGCTACGTGGGGGGGGAGGGGGGTTTCCGAGCCAGGCTACGTAGCTTTCCTTTCATAATATTTTTCTCAGTTAAAACGAGGAACAAAACTCACAACAGCATATTAATATTTATTTCCCTCAGTTAATTATCACTGTATGTAATTTACAATAGTCTGACAGGAGAAAACAGTACAAAATGTCTTCTGGAATCAAAAGGGAAAAAAGCTACGTGCTACGTGGGGGGGGGGGGGGGGGGGTAAAGGCAAAAGCCACGTGCTACATGGGGGGGGGGGGGGGGTTCACAGGAGGCCAAAATGGAGCTACGTGGTTTGTGCACGTTCCCTTAGTATGCTTGCTCCAATTAAAATTTTCAAAATATACTTAATGTGCAGATTTTCGCCTGTTACAGCATTGTTGTAAGTATGGATTACAGCTATATTATGATTTTTTATTTTCACATTACGCTTAGCATTCAAATATATAAAGCTGCTTAAAGCTTACTGGTTCCTCAGACTTCTAGAGATTACATTGTAAAAAATCATTACAATATATATATATATATTGTGTTTTTCAGGTATTTTCTTACTGATGCCATAGTCTTCTATGAGATGGCGTTAGAGCCATTCCCGAGGTACCAAGTACAAGAAATGCTCGTTTTTTGTAAAATCGCGATCTTTTCAGGGGAGACACCTATTTATATAAACTTGAAAATAAAAACGCTATCTAAAAATGAAATTTCATCCAAATCGTAAGCTATATGCAGTAATTTTCACACTGTACTAAAAAGATTTTTTTTTGTATCGGCGACATAACATTAATAATAATTTCTTGTGGTAAGTGGCTCACATAGGAAAACCAATTGGTTCCATGAAAAATATGACGACTTAAATCATTCAGGGGTCAGCAAGGAAATGGCACAGGAAAGAGGAAAATTCAGGAACAAAATTATGAACACAAAATTAAAACGAAGAAAACAGGAACAAATTAGATAGAACAAAGGAAGCAGTGAACGGATGAAGGGAAGAGAAGAGCAAATTGACAATTACAAAAATAAATTTAAAAAAAAAACTGAATAATCAAGAATAATTTGAGTTTAAACACAGTCGTCAAGGTCAATAATGACTAATAATAATAATTTCTTGTAGTCCTAAAGACAGAGCTTCTTAATGGCTGCCCAATCCGTCCCTGTCAAGGCCACCTTATACCGATAATACTATCGGAGAAAGGAATGGGCAAAATTCATATTAACAAATTAACTGTTTCATGAGGCTTAACCACTTCAAAATTCCAATCCTTAATCTTGTCACTTATACATCTCCCCAAAATGTTCACATCCGTTGTTCCCTTACAATTTACAATGTGGTTGATCTAAGACCCTACATTTTACAAAATGAATGAATGATAGATATTGCCCCACTGTTAAATACGAGAAATTTGTGACAGTTATAAAAATTAATTGCAGTAAGTAAAAGAGATACATAAAATAATAATGAAGTTTAATATATTATTGCGTTTAGCTTTATTCAACTGCGAGAAAATGTAAGTTTTCGGCAATTAAGAACCCTTATATAAAACGCTAACGTGGAGTCTGGATGCGTCGTCTATAGCTGCTACTGCTATTGGCTCGAGAACGGCCAATCATCAACCACCATATTACATTCGTACAATCATCTTGCTTTTCGGTTATTTACAGCTAGACGCAAATATTCGTATAAGGAGAAGGAGATTCAATATTTACGCTATTTTATCCGTATCAGTTAGACGCAGAAATTCATGTAAGGAGAAGGGGATTCAAAATTTACGCTATTTTATCTGTATCAGTTATCAAAACTAGGTTAAACCATAACCTAAGAATTTTTTTGGCAGACGATAATAAACAATGAAGTTTATTAAAAACTCAGAGAAACGTACGTAATCGCGCAATGTATCAGTAAAATAGATAACAGTCATCCGTTTTCGAAATTATAAAGATGCATTTATTTAAATAAAATCTAACCAAATATTCTGATAATCTAACCAGAATAAGTTACTCATTTCAACAATTCAACAACGATATTCTTGCATCCAAATAGCGGCGAGCAGAGATAGAAAATTAAAGCGAGGCAATCATACGTTACAAAGTTACAATTGGTACTGTGGTGGGTGCCTTGGTGGGCAAACCACATTACAATTATCTTTCATACCTTTATGATTAATAATTGTGGATTTTTAATTTTAATTTTTATGAAGGAGTGAAAATTTACTAATTATGCAAGAATCTCGACGTTAGTTGGAATTTAGGAAAAATTGTCACAATATGACATTTATTTTCTTATCACTGGCGATTACAAGTCTGAGCGAATTTACCGTTAACATTAACACAAATTGGCAAAATCATAAAAGCAACGCTCAGAGTTACAATTAGCCGTCATGAGCAAGCAAACAATTGTATATTTACTTTTAAATATCTCAGAATCAAAATGCAAGAAATAATGACAACTTGGAAACAATGAAAAATACAAGTTATGACTACCTCAGACAAAGGCTATCATAATACTGTGACTTTACAGTTAAAAAGAAAATCATGGGCGCCACGAATGAACAATATATCATTCGAAAATAACTAGTTCTGGCAAATTATGCCGCTAGCTCAGGGGTTTTTACAATTACAAAGTGAGAACATGGACCTATCCTCTCAAAGTCGCTTACGGGTTCTGTTTCACGGAATGCACAATCACATGGCTTGGTCGTAATCAATTACCATTGTAGTTCTGCGTCTGATGTCTGTGATGAGTGTAGCGGACCCACGATATGTGAGATTATCTCACAAGTCGGCTATAGGCATCTCTGGTCTGGCAATGCGCATCATCGCATTACCGGCTGTGTTGCGGTGATACGCTCGCTCCAGCAAGGCAAGCTGCAGTTAGCGAAAGAAGTCAACTTTCCAAGTCAACCTCAGACTGGTGCGATCGAAGTTAGAATCTAGAATCTCAGCTCCTCGCTCTTCGGTCCACGAGGAAACTTCTTGCTCCGCCCATTTGTAGTCTCGAAGCTCACATACAACAAAAATTCCCAGGATTTTGAGTTATACGCTCATTTTGATTGGACCTTCAGGTCGGCACCTAATGTCACGTGATATCCTCGATATGTGATTTGGCCAAAGAATCCAACAGAGGTCGGACATATTCGGCTAAGTTCGCCGGGGCGAGAGAACATTCGGGTTTCGGACGGCAGGCTTTTCCCGCTCGGTGAGTGACCCATCCCCAGGGAGCAGTGTGTGTGGTCTGGCAAATCCCAAATCTGCGACGTCCTGTCGCCATGGCTCGGAAAGACCAAGATTAGCTTCAAGCCTACATAGCTCAATAACTCTTTAATATTCGCTTTGCTACGATACACTGTATAAGTTCACCATTTCATTACAGTCCTCACTTGGAATCTTGCGTACTTTATAAAATTACAACAAAAATCTATTCACGTGGTCGCCCAAGATTTATGTAAATTACTCTTATATTATTACATATATAATAAAAATGCACCTTGTAACGTGGCGACAGCGCGGCTCGTTACAATATGGCCGGCCGTTGGTGAAAAATGAAATTATGGTACAATAATTTTATTTTTAACTACCTAATTCTATCTCCATTGTGACTCAACAAAAACTTAAGCATTTTTATAATTACATTAATTTTAAATGTGATTCCAATAACCATCGGTATTCCTGCCTTGTAAGGTGAATATATAACGGGAGCATATGTCCTTTTGGCCGTCTTACAATTCTTTACAAACAGAAGCACGTGAATTCAGGTAGCCTTCCCAAATACAAAGTTATATTAAACACAATACTAAAATATACATGAAAATAAATTATTTACATACATGTTTAAATAATAATCTTGAAAATAACTTGTATCAAATCTTATCATTAAATTAATAAAATGAAACACATTAATAAAACAAAACATTGTCAGAACACTTATGCAGAAAGTGGTTGAACTATACATTGTATTTACAATTTAGCGTGATGTTTTACTCATGTGCATAAAAATAATTCTGCCTTCAACAAACATCCATAAGATGCTAGAGGTGAGCGTAAAATATCTCATTACATTGCGCGGTTTTAATCTCAAAACAACGGAATAGTTTAGTCGGATTCGGTGACGTGATTTTCGTCATCATACGTTACAAAGTTACAATTGGTACATTCGTTTAAATTTACATGTTGCTTTTTGTATTATTTGTGACAACTAGATGCAAAAATTAATGAAGGAGAAGAGTATTCCATGTTTGCGTTATTTTTATCTGTGCCAGTTATAAGAACGAGGTTAAAACATAACCTAAGAATGTTTTTGGCAGATGATAAGAAACAATGAAGTTAATTAAAAACTCGAAGAAAGTTTACACCAAATTTACGAATCGCGAAATGTATCACCGAGATAAATGGCCGTTATCCGTTTTTGATATTATGCTTTTCCGGTCATTAAAGTAAAATGTATTTATTTAATAAATCATAGTCAAATACTCCGATAATCTAACCACAGTATGGTACTCATATCACGAAGATTTCATTAAAAATGGTTGATATTCGCTTTTTCATGCGATCTTTTCCAGAATAAATTCAAACACCACCATAGGTGCTGCCTGTCGTTATTCATATGAGGGTAATAAAAGCTATGATTTTCGAATTCAATGTTAATGGAGGTTGGGGCTAAGTTTGACCAGAATCGCACTGACACATTTTGTTACAGCATAATTTCGCTCTGAAATGAGTTTTACAAACCATTTAAACTGCTTTCATAAGCGCCATGTTACTGGAAGTATTATTTATTGCGGGGGAAAGAAGTTTCATATTTATCGGTGCTGGATTGTGCCTGGACCAGGAATAAAACTGATATTACATTGACAGCATATGTTTAGCCAATTTCAGAAAAGGACCTGCCAGAATATTGGGTTCAAACCGTCATTTTTGACGGGCTCGAAGCTAGTAAAAGGTATGTGAATTTAGATTTGAAGTAACCACAAGGAATATTTCTATAGATGTTACTGAGCGTTGTAATAGTCCATAACGGTAGATACTAAAATTTTACTATGCGAATTAGTGTTGTTCATGAACTCAAGAAGAATCTAATAAATTCGTGACCAACAAAACTGCCGATGACTATATTTCTGGAGTACGTTCACTAATGATACTTACTGCTTTATTGCTATCATTATTACATAAATTCTTTACCCTTAAACAAACAAAAAAATGTGATGTCGAGGTTTCGAACATCCTTTGTACTGAACAAATTCAAACGTAAATCGCATGATAACGTCTCGATTGGGTAGGCATCGTAATTAAATATGAAACAACATTCCCTTGCGTGATGTCTTCATCATCGTCGTCGATTTCCCACTACAACGGAATTTTACATTACGCATTAATCATTAAATAGGCCAACTCTTCGCTAGAAATTGTCTGCATTCCACGTAATCACTGTAGAGCACTAAGTAACTTTTAGGTAAACTTACAATAGTAATTATTCATCATTACATCTATTTTTAATGACCTCTGCGTTGCAATTTACCAAACCTTCACAATACAGATAATACTAAGAACATTAAGAATTGTTCGTACCCTTTTGAACCTCCTCTAACATTGCAATCACCGAAAACAGCAGTTAGAATCAATGGAAACTTATAAATAATCGAGAATCATCATAGCACCACTTTAGCATAAAGCGAAAGTGAGAGAAGCGTATAAACTTACAGCATTTCAAGTCGAGATAACTTCGATCGCTTCATGCGGACAGCGGAACATGGAATCCGGGAACATTCCGAAACAAACGACAGGATTGGTGATCAAGCAAATAGAGATTATTTATCTTTTATGGATATTAAATAACTTTAGATATAACAGTATCGTGATATTAGTTCAATCTTTAGTTTGACGGTAATATCAACTCCACCATTTTAGTTTAGACTACTTGTGCCAAGCTCACTAGCGTTATACAAGATTCCTAAAAAAATAAAAAATAAAGGATCGTTTACAGTTTATAAAAGACCCAAAAGGAGTGTTTCAAAACGTATTTGAGGGGAAATTACCTTACCTTCATAGTAGCAAGAGGCACCGTTGAAGAGATGTGGCATCGACTCATAAGTATTGTCAGGGAAGATATGGACTTACATATATCGAAACAGACAATCAGGGAAGCGAATGCTCCCCATAGTACACACGTGACGTTAAAAGGTCTCTCAAAAAGCAAAGGAAGTTACATGCACGATCAGGAATGACTATTTATCGAACTGATTTAAATAAGTTAGATGAGATAAGAGGACATATTAAGAATGCGATGCGTGAGGCCTTTAATGACTTTAGATGCAGCTCACTTTCCAAGAGCCTCACCGAAATCCCAAATATATTTTGGTCGTATTTGAAAAAAAGTTAGTTGTAGTGACAACAATATGCCAGTTTTAATACAAGACGGTTGGGAAGTTGACGAAAGCCGCGACAAGGCTACCGTACTTAACATCGAATTTAAAAATTCATTTACGCGTGAAAACATGGAAAACATTCCTATTTTTCCACATTGTCTAGCATTAGAAATCCGGTACAATTTGATAGCATAGGTATTACAAAGCAATTAAAGCTCCTGAAGTGGGGTAAAGCCTCGGGTCCCTATGGTATTCCGGTAAGGGTTTTTTTCAGAATACGCCTATGAAATTCAACCATTTCTGACAGTTATATTCCGTAAATCCTTAGAAGAGAGGATAGTTTCCAGTAGAAAACGAGTTGCTTATACCAAACCAACCCCACGGCCACCTGACTAATCATACAGGCAGACAGACGTCAATAACTGGGAAAGCGGTGGTTCCAGGTTGTGGGGAAGGTTGTGCGCAGGAGCGCATCTCCTTCCAGTTTACTAGTTTGGTTGACATGATCGGTGTTTCATAATCAGGTTGTTCCTACCCGGTGTGTTGTTTCTTTATTGGTGGTCAAGTATTTTCTTTGGCCACCTTAATCTGTCATTGTAGGTGGGTTCAGCTCCCAATGCTGAGATCAAAGGGTTATTTGATTTCTGCGCATTTTCGTAGAACTGCGTAGCCAGTTGTTGGAATCTGACTCGAAGTTTGGGCAAACCACTCAGTCGATGAAGGTCATCTGTCCTCGTGTCCCTGGTAGGTGATGAGCGATCTGATGGCTCTATTCTGGATCGTTTGTAGTAGCTGAAGGTATGCTTGCGCCGTGTTGCCCACAAACCGCAGCGTACTCCAATATTGGTCTAACTATAGCGGTGTATAGGCGGATCCCTAGGTCCGGTCTAGTTTAGATGTAGGATTCAGTACTGGGTAGAGTGAACTTAGTCTCCCAGATGCTTTGGCACGAACGTTGGTGACGTGAGGTTTCCAGTCATTCCCCTATCAAGTTTGACACCGAGGTAAGTTGCCGTCCTCGTCCAGGTTATGTGTTCGCCGAAGAGCACTAAAGGAGGTAACTGAGGAACTTTCTTCCTGGTATGATAATTGCCTGGCTTTTGGAAGCGTTGTAGGCAAGCCTCCATTTAGTGCCCCATTGCTGGATGTTGTCGCAGGCCTGCTGTAGCCTTCTGCGTAAGAGGTGAACATTCAGGCTCTTCGCATAATAGGCGGTGTCATCAGCTTTCTTTACGCGAACTGTGGATGGAGTATCCGCCGTGTACAAGCTGTACAGGACTGGGCCAATAACTGACCCTTGTGGGACACCCGCGGAGATGTTCTTTATTGCTGAGATGCCACCGTCCATCACAACTCTGAAAGTCCTTCCTCAAGGTAGTTTTTCAGAAGCTTAACATGAGAGAGTGGTACTCCCTGTGTGAGCAGCTTGTAATGAGACCCTGATGCCAGACGGAATCAAAGGCACGGCTGACATCAAGCAGTACTGCGCCGAAATTTCCCGACGTTCGAAGGCAGAGAAGGCCTCTTCTGTGAGACGGAGCAGTTGTTGGGTGTTGAGTGATGTCTGCGAAAACCGAACTGTTCATCAGGCAACAGCCCCTCACTGTCGATGACGGCGCGTAGTCTCTTGAGGTAGAGTCGCTCGAAAACTTTGGAAAGAGTCGGCAGAAGACTAATTGGCCTGTAGGACTTGGGGGATCTTCTGTCCTTGCCCACCTTCGGAATGGGTATGATGTCAGCATGCTTCCAAGTAGTTGGATATTCACCCGTTTGGAGAATTTCATTGAAGGCGTCTGTTATAAACTGAACGGCGATTGGGGGCAGTTGACGAAGGATACCTCCGCCGATGCCATCGTGTCCTGCGCTCTCTTTACAATGAGGCTCGAGAGCATTGACGCAACCTCTTGTGTAGTTATCTCGTCAATGCGATCCTCTTCTGGGGGACGGCTTCAAGGAATCGCCGCAGTCTTTCTTCCACCAGACGAATATGGTCGTCGTCTTTAGGATCATTGACTGGCTGAAAATTTGCCTCGAAATTTACGGCCAGAGCTTCTGCCTTCTCTTCAGGCTCACAGACGTGTTATTTCCGACCACCAGGGCGGGATTTTATGCCTCCTCCGGAGGAGGGCCTTCGTCGTGCGCCATGCGGACCCATCCTCTACGTCCAAGGTGGAGATGAAGTTGGACCATTCCGAGATCTTGTGCTTGTCCACTTCAGCCTTAATTTCTCTCTGCATGCGATTTATATTCTCTTAGTGGCTGCATCACGTGTGACGTGCCACTCCCTCAGTTATTTTTGACGATAATAGCCTCTCTGATTTGCGGAGGGAGTTGCCTCGAACGGATCGCTGTTTGCGTCTTGCATCTGCAGCCTCATTGATCCAATCCGCCAAGTTGGCCATAGCGGTGGAAGGGCCGGATACAGCCGGTGGCGGTGCCTCTTCTATGCGCTGAGAGAGGAGATCTTTGAAAGAGTACCAGTCTATGTAGTTGAGATTCCTGCGTAGTTTGTCGGCTCGTGGAGTGACGTCTGCAGCCATGTAGAACAAAACAGGAATATGGTCTGAGATAAGGCAGTTTTTTGACCACAGCTATGTTATGTTGCAATTCTCGTGATTGCAATGTCCAAGACATCAGGCAGTCCACGTCCGTAAATAGTGGGTTCAGTTGGACCCCAGGTAACGGCATCGTTGTTTTCGACAACTCGCAGGAGCTTCCGGCCGTTCGTGTTGGTGACGCGAGAGTTCCAAACAGCATGTTGGCATTAAGATCTCCCAATGAAAACATTACCGCGCAGACGAAGGAGGGCCGAGAAGTCCGCTTCATGTAGACGGCCTCCTGGAGTCTGTAAGCTGCCACAAATAGTACTCTCCCTCGGGAAGTCTCCAAAGGTGGCAAATTTATCTGGTAGTGTTTTATGGTGTTTTGACGTATACAGCGGTACACCTCCCGCTGTAGGTCGATCCTGCCTGTAACAAGAGTAGTTGGCGGCGGCTTTCACCCCCGCTTGAGGTGCGTTTCATTTACGAGGCAGACGTCTATCCCCTCGTCGCGTAGAAATTCTTTAAACTCGCCCAATGTCGCCAGAGGCCGTTGGCATTCCATGAGCATATGGTGAGATCCTCAATGGCGTTAGCCATGATGTTCCATGTTTGCTTGTTGGACGGCAATTACTGCCAACTTGACTGCCTCAGCGGTTTGTTTTGGTAGGTCGGAGATTTGCTTGTAGTGATCTTGGACGAGAGTGGTGACCGTCTGCAGCAAAGACAGCACCATGCATGAGCACCGCAGTGTCGGACTGAGGGTTGTCCTTATCAGGAGGACGGCAATTTGGCTCGTCCGCTTTCTTGCTCGTATTTGAGGTTTCTATAGTTTGGGTGGAAGAGAGGTTATTGTGGTTATCCCTCTGATCCTTCCTTGCATTCGGTAAGTTACGTGGTAGGTTTGTAGAAGCCTCAGGTTAAGTGGTTCCTTGAGTTGATTCCAGGGTTGCCTGATCCTGGTTCGTCTTTTTGTTGGTAGAGTCGGTTGCTTCATCCCCCTTCTTCTTCTTCTGTTGCTTCTTCTTGATCATCATTGCGATATTGGAAGCGTTGTTGGCTTTTGTTTCTCATTGAATTTGCTAAAGGCTTGGCATTTCGATAACTTCCAACGTGCTCTCCGCCACAGTTAGCGCATTTTGGGAGAGTTTCGCCTTTTTAAGGGCGCATTCTCTAGTAGTGTGTTCACCAGCGCACTTTACACATTTTGGTGGCATGACACAGTGGCGGGAAACATGACCCACACCTTGGCAATTGAAACACTGAGGTGGCCCTCGGTGCTTCGTAGTTTTTCTGTTCAGAGCAGAGTGAAGTCATCTTATAAATTGCTCTGTTGTCCATATTGTCAGAGAGAACCACCAAGAACTGTGGAATCTCTTGACCAGTTTTAGGAGAGCGCAGTCTGACGACTGTTCTCGCCACCAAATTACGTTCCTCCAGCTCTTCTTTCATATATTCTGGGGAGAAGTTAAATGGTAATCCTCTGATGACCACCTTAATGTTTTTATCCGCTTCTGTCGGGAATGTATAGAAGGGGATTTGGTGTGTTGACGCATAGGCAGAGATAGTCTGGTGGTCAGCCTTAGTCTTGGGTAGAAGTTTGTAGAGGTCGCGACCGGCAGGCCTCACTCCGCACTCATTCTTGCATATCTTCTTTAGGATGGTGTACAGATTTCTGTAATCATCCTTGTACGAAACCATAAGCGGGGCCGGTTTAGGTTCCCTGGTGGCTGTTTCGGGAGCACCGTCCATAGCTGGCATAACTGGTTCGATATTGTATTCTTGCTACAATACACACACCAAATAATGACTAAAAGCGGTTTTCTGAAAGCACAGTAGGATAATCTTCCAAAAATTGATGCTTTCATGATGACAAGAAATTTCGCAACAAATCCGAATTTTACGGCCGTTTAGCTCAGAGCAGTGAAAGCTGCAAGGTAATTAAGTGATAGATATTTCAACATTCGCATGCAAATAATCAAACAATTCTAGATGTAGGGTACATAGTTAATTATTACCCATTTTTATCAAATGGCTGCGTGGTCTATGCGGTAGAGTGTTAACTTTTGATTTCCTACTCGTGTTCCAATGCCCGCAGAATTAAATATTTTTATTTTAAGAAATTGTCAAGCTTGACCTTTTTATTTTGTTAAAACTTCATTTACGTTCTTTTAATGTGTTAAATAATATTTAAAACAAATCGTATTACCTACAATTCAGCGTCATTTTTTTTCCTGAAATTATTATTTTTTTTTTCGTAATGAATTCACGGGTCTACCAACGGATTTTCTTTTCACAACACAAATCGGCCGCACACCAATAAAAACTTCATTGCAATCATTCGTCAAGAAAGTCTCCATTCTTACATTTTTTTCACTTTTTGTTGATAAGTTGTTTCTGTGCGTTTTCAATTGAAATAGTTCCTATCATGTTATTTATTTCATCTTCGTCGTTTCGTTACTTGCATATCATCACGAGGTATTTTAAACGAAGTACGTAGCATTGGGGAAATAGTTTTTTCTTTCATTCTTCTACACTCGATTTGTTCCAAGAACGGTTGCGAGTACATGGTAGAAATAAAATAGTATGCCTATCCGTGACGAAAAATGGAGCTCAACAAGTAAATGGAAAAACAAGTGAAAAATGCTTATAAACATTGTAAAATTCTTGTGCCAAATTTCAGTTTACTAGCAGATTCCCCTCATGACTTAATTTCATTGGGTATGGAGCGGGTCATATTAGGAAGCCATTGTTGATAAATGGGCCGAAATTATGTTTGATGTATTTGTTATAAGCAATGTGACTTGTTTTAAATTTTAATTCGCGCTATAAAAGCAGTAAATAAAGTTTTAACAAAATAAATAAGTGAAGCTTGACAATTTTTGAAGATAAAAATAAGTAAAAATATTTCCTTCTGCGGGGATTTGAACTCGGGTCACAAAACTGTGAAGACGGCACCCTACCCCATAGAACAAGCTGCCATTTTATGAAGTGGGGCAATAATTTATTATATACCTGTCATCATATAAGTTGTGAACCCTTCAACATATATGAAGGAGATTGCAATATGTTCTTAAAATGTCCGATGGTCTCCAAGTAAGATATGATCAGAGTTTGAACAGGTAACGAATTTTTATGTTACATTACCTAAAATACAGAAATTCTAAGTACTTACGTAAAAATGATCTTCAAAAGAATATAAACAACTAGTTTGCAGATCTATTCTCATAGCGGTTCACCACATTTTTCTTATATTTGCCCTCGGCGGGACAAGAAAATACACTTTATAAAGTGTATTTCTTTTAGTATTTTTGCACACAGATACAATACAGTAGTTATAATACGGGTTTCGACCTCCTTCCATATCGACATTAGTTAGAAAACATGAAAGTCTTGCGATGAAACACTCCGCGCTATACAGTATGCCAATGCGGTCGTGTACTAACACGTCACAGTGTAGCGCGTCAAAATGGCAGCGTTTAAATCGGCGGAACTGGATTTTAGTTTTTAAAGAATTTATTTTGATGTTAAATCTTAATATTTACAACAATGTTATATTTTTACGGTTATGTACGAATGTAAATAAGTGATTAAAAAATTAAAAAAATACATGCCAAATCTCACCAAACCTCACCACACTGGGAGTGGGTCCGGATTCATAAAAAACACCTCACGTAATTAATGGACGCCCCTTATCATGATGGATACTGGTCCATTCCTCCTTGTCGTATCACATCTAGACTAGAAGATGATACCTGGTCTAACATGTACTTCTTCTCGCAGGTGATCAAAGATAAATACCATTATAAGTAAACTTCAGCAGGAAATTATTTGTCTAAGCAAACTACTTGATAAGTTAACTGTGATTTCGTGTCTTCATGCATATTCATTCAAGCTCAAATAACCATATCCACGATTATTAACGTGAAATGAAATTTTAGGATCAACTTATCGAATTAAGCCTTCAAAACGAAATATCTGAAGTTAACTGTATTGAAGTAAAAGCGTACGGTAATCTCAACTGGAAGCCTCCTTAGGGTATTATCTTGGTTGTCCGAATTGAACCGCGTCAATTTATCGAAACCTAACGTATTAGCCATCATTTTGTGGCTTCCTCTGATGAAGGAGGCAACAAAATGATGGCCGAAACGTTAGGTTTCGATAAATTGACGCGGTTCAACCCGGACAACTAAGATAACATCGACAACGACCGCAGAAGTATGCGCACCCACTCCTCAGGCCCCCACCCAGCATGCTTCAGCGGTTACCCCATCAAGAAAAATCTTTGCGCCAACATGAAGGCGACACGCCAACGAGTTGGTGCCCTCCTCAAGCAACGATTCTCCCGGCTGACATCCAGCTGCGACCGGACCTGACCGACCCGCGAAAGCCGCGTTCCCACGACGTCTTGTAACGAAGGCGGGACGGGACGAATGCTCAACAACACGCCATGGGAACAGGGCCGCCTCTGCTAGCGGGGACGAGACGCAGCTACCCACTCTGTGTCGGTAAACATCACAGGCGTGCGTAGTGGAACGCTGTGCCATCGGTTTGCAGCAGCGGTGAGCACCCCTTTTGTTGCTGTAAAGTGCTCTGTGCCAAACGACACTAGGCAACGTGGTTTTGCAGCAGCGGTGAGCACCCCTTTTGTTGCTGTAAAGTGCTCTGTGCCAAACGACACTAGCCAACGTGGTGGGGAGGTGGCGGCGAGGTAAGCGAGGGCTAACCTGCGGTGCGCGCTCGTCCCTACACTTCGGCTAATGAGGTCCCGTCCCGCCTTCGTTACAAGACGTCGTGGGAACGCGGATGAAGGCGAAGGTGAAGAAGCAGTCCGCCACCCACCATCTGCATCACCAGGCGGACTGAAAGCACCACGACAACTTCTGTGTCATCACCCAGTTGCTACAACAGCAAACATTGCTAGTAACTCAGTTCTTAGCAAATACAGCCACTCCGGAAACGACACACCCGATGATGCCACCCCACAGCAATGTCAACCAACAGCTGAACTGGAAGGAGACACGGGACCACCTGTAAGAACTTCCACACGCTCTGGGGGCAATGCTGCCCCAGATGATTTAGTGTCAGGCGAGTGTCAGCAGGGCCGGCGTTAGGGGGGTTAATCGGGGCCAAAGTACCCGGAGCCCGAGTCACCAAAGGGGGCCCGACGGCCTGAGTGTCTAAATAAATCGAAATCAAACACAAATTTTATAATCTGCACCAATAATTTTGAACATTTTTGTATTAAAATTTTCTGAGTTTAACGAATTAAAAGTGTAAATTAAAAATATTTGGGGGGGGGGGGTTGTCTAAGGTCACTTACCCGGGGCCTGAGAATCCTAGCGCCGGCCCTGAGTGTCAGGCCCACTCCTCAGGGTAGTTCGATCGCCGATTGACAGAATTCCGATTTGCCGCGCAAAGCGCCTCTGTCATGGCAGCCGTATACCAACCCAGTAATTCTACCGAGTAAAGCGGACCTATAGTTTTACGCAGAATCCGACCTAATGAGAATCCTAGTGTATTCACATGAACAAATCAGAGACGTAATAAATTTCGTTGGAAACCGGTAATCGAACCGGGGTCTTAACGATTCCAGCCAAGGCGCTATAACTAACTTACCTAAAATAGAGATCATCTACTGCACTGAAAAGCGAGAAGGGTCAAACGCAGAAGCCAGCATTCAGAAGAAATATGTAAATCGATTTGAAAAAGACTAAGCGATGCTATGCTGAAGTGGTTCCAAATACTCCATGCTTCCGATTCAACATTAAACTGTAGGTTACCTTTAGGATTGCAGGGCTCAGATAAACAATCTTTGCCACAGTGTGATTACGTCCACACGACATAGTTATTATTGCTTCGTCGCTAATGTGCGAAAATAGATTTGTAGTACTTAATGGGAATTTGTACAAATATTTATTTTTATTCTCAGTCGTTAGGTTAGTGGTTTGCTTTAACTGGTCGTACGTCCATTACAGATATATCAGTACGTCCAGACTTCATTTAGAAGAAGGAGAGGACTGAGGAAAAGGAGGAAGAAGGAATTCAGCCATGGCCCTTTTAAGGAACCATAGCTGCATTAGCCTGTAGTGATTTAGAGAAAAAATGTAAAACAAATCTGGATTGCCTGACAGGGATTCGAACCAACGCAACGTCATCCCGAATACGATGCCAGAGCGTTAACGCTCACCCATCACGCTCGGTTGATAAATTTTCTGTCTAGATTCTCAAATTATTCTTGCATCATTAAACAATTTCGTAATCCCTCCATGTTTTCTTCATTTGACATGATATTTTACCGGAAGATACACCGGCAGAAATTAAAAGCGTAACAACCAGACAGGACTGGTGAAATTTTAGGAAATTTTGTAGATTCCTATATACAGGGTCATACACAGAAAAAATGATAACAAATTGAAATTGATCAGTCTAAGCTTATTGCCCTTAGATACAATTGTCAGTAAAAAGTGCGTCCACCTTGAGCACTTATACATTCACGGATCCTTGATTATTTTCAAAATGATTGAAATGCAGTCTTAAAATGTCTAATTTTCGCCTTTTACTCTTAGACTGGGGTCTTGGGTTCGAATTACTGAAACAAGTAACGTAATTTTTAATCATTAAATAGTGTTACAACATTTCAAAAAACAGGAAAACTTTCTGCCAAAGCGCAAGTTGTTGTATCAAAATACGCCAAGCCGTTTCGGAGTTACCAACATTATCGCAAAGCCATGTTCAGACCTTAGTGTTTGGATGTCTTCTTTGTGTATGACTCTCTACTCCTGCATGTCTTGCGCAGTCAGTTGTTGCTGGATGTCCATGTGATCTGAAGTGTCTACTCCTGGCATCCCAGACATGCTCTATTGGGTACAAATTTGGGGGACCGTGCGGTCGTTATCGTGATCGTAACCTTTTGCAAGTATTATACTGTTGGAAGATGCGATTTGGATGGTGGGCATTTGCGTTTGCATTGGAACATATTAAACGATGTTGGAAATGAAATCAAGCTAATGGAAGACATTCCATAGCGGTCTGATAGTGTAACAAAGCAATTGGTTTACAGTCGTCCGTTGGGGTGAGTCTCTCTTTAACCACCGCTTGGATCTGGCTTGCATTCACCCATCTGCTAGTAACACAATCTGACGGTCTTCACTTGTTGTTATCGTTCTGTATTGACCTGTGCCTGCTCTAGGAGTGCTAGAGCCTTCTTTCATCCACTGTGTAACAAGTCTGTTTACTGACTTTGCGCTACTTCCAATCCTTCAGGAGATTTGATGGTATGATGCACCCGTTTCAAACACGCCAATTCTCCGACTTCTCTCACAGTTAGACATTTGGATGTAGTGGGTCGTCAGCATCGCCTTGGCATACTTGATCAACAAGAACTTCGTGACAAAAAAGTGTCATGTTACACCACACTGTTCACCACTTATACCCTAAGAATCATAGCACTTTTGTATAACAAGTAGTCACATGAAAAATTTCAATTTTTTACTATTTAATACTCTTCGTGTGGGGATATTTCATTCATTTATTTTTATTCTATGATAAATTAAGGGACTTAATGACAGCAAGTACACATCGCAGTTTCTTAATTTGTGTTGAACAATACGATAGATTACTTCAAGAAACAAAACAACTTAACATTTTTTTTAACAATTTCTACCGACAATGCAGTATCATCATATACGATACGATATGTTAAAAATTAGTGATTCTGAAAAAGAAAGTGGATCCGACAGCACTACTTTTTTTTTATACTGATAAAAAAATCCGTTGCTTCTGTAAGCAAATGGGGTGTTGAATATTCTGGATAAGGCACATACCGTCGTCAAACACAAAATGACAGAAAGTATTAAGACTTTTTTGTTATGGAATTACTTATAATCTTTTATTATTTGGAATATTTACAGTAACTTATTTTTTTACACCTTATTAAAATAAACTCAACTATGGTCTGTGTCGACTTCAAGGAAAGTTTAAAATAATAATAATAACAATTTTCAAAAATGAAGCTCAAAAAATCAGAACAGTACAGATGACTATGAAAATTTAAAAATATTTACTAAATTACAAAAATTAAAATTTTTAAGGAGTGATAGAAGTATTTGAAAAGAAAAATTATAAAAAATCATACAAGAAACGACAAAAAAACATTAAAAAAGCGCGAAGAATTTAAATTTAATAGAAAGGTGTTTTACTTGTAAAAATGTCACCTCAGGAGCCCACAGGTGCGCAGAGAGTTATGGTTAATGTCACTTTATCTCTGGGCAAATCAACGAGAATGACGGATTTGCTGAAAATTCTATTTCCAACCACTGATTAAGTAATACTAATACCAATGATGAGAGAGAATTGGTCAAATCCGACAGATAGATACTGGCCCATAATATAATTTCAATAGCCAATCCAAAATTTTCTGCAGGTGAATTTGCTTCTAATGTTTTAGGTAGGATCCGCTGAAGGTGATAGTGGACGTGCAGCTCCCAGAAACGTTTTAGCTGTTGTTATGATCATTATTCAATCTGTTCTCTACCAGTTCGGAGACAAGGAGCAAAACGAGCCTACTACAGGCCTGAGTTAGAACGATGGCTTGACAGAATGAGCAAACGCCAGCATACCACTTACAGCAAACAAAGGGCTTCTACCGCGGCCAAAACAAACTTGTTTGTAATGTATAGGGAATGAATCATTGGCTTTTGTACAAATACACAATGAATCATAACAATATTTGGAAGTTAATTTCCATATTAATGGTAAGTCGGGATGCTGCAAATGCGAACTGGCTCAGGACTGCAGTGGCTTAGAACATAAAATTAAGTGAATGTTACTTATAAGCAATTTTTATTATCCAGTAATCCGGTATAACTAAATGATAGATTACTGACAGATATCTGGGATAACTGCAACTAACTGAATAATGGGATACTCTAAGAATAACTGGAATATTTCAATAAAAACCACCAGCATTATAACAACAATAAGCGATATTGTGATTCTATATAATATTACAGTTTGTAATAGCAGCTGTAACTGTTATAACTCTAAGCAAGACGAAATGTAATGTTATAGAATGAATGAGACTAATTCAAAGTGTAATGGAACTATATTCCAAATTCCTTGTATGCAAATGTTTCGTGCAAATCTCCAAACACTACGTAATCAACGATGTAAAAAATTAATATGTAGGGCCTAATTTAGTCACTTAGATATTAGGCTGTATAAATGAAGGGTAAATAAAAAAGACAAGGAGGGTCTTCTGTTTGCTAGTAACGATTTGAAATAGTAGGTATCTTTAGTAACATTCAGGACACCTCCTTTGGCAGTTCACTAAGCATCTGTGTTATCGTCTGGAAGTCAGCAAGGCTTTATAATGAGTCTCTGTAAAAGATACTGAAATGATAAAAAATGCAAATGCTGCTCAAAGAACATAAAATGTAACTCAAAATGTCGTGGTAATAGTTTTTGTAAAAATAAGTTCCTGTGAAACATTTTTGATACTTTTGTTACCAACTTTCTTTCTTTTGATAATTTTATTGTCCACTTATATCAGATAATGATTAAAAATTATGCAACGATAATGGAAAAGAGAGGTTTATTTTATTAACATCGCCTGATTATTAATTAAAATCGAAAAGATGTAGTTATAACCTGTCCGTCGTGTCGGATTTGCATAAGCTAACGTTCAGAAAGCTGTATTTTTTTTATTTTTTTTTACTTATGGCTTAACGCCTCGTCGAAGTCGATGTCATTAGAGGCGGGATAGGACTGGGAGACAAGGAACGGAAATGGATTCAGCCATGGTCTTCTTGAAGGAAGCATCTCAGCATTTGCCTGCAGTGATTTGGGGAAACCATGGAAAACCCGAATCTGAATGCCCCGACGGGGATTCGAACCAGCGTCCTCCCAAATGCGAGGCCAGAACTTTAACCTAAACGCATAGGGGCAAACAACACGAGAGCCACGAACGGAATTTTGGTCTTTTCGATTTATCTATAGCGCGTTTTCCCTGTTTTTATAAGTGCCCTTACACAGATAATGTGTTATCGATGTTCTGAAGAGACCGCAACGCATTTTGGATTTTCTTCTTTGAGACTAACAGATACTTTCCTCCTTTATATACCATATCTAGCCATGGCACCGTCACTGCCTTAGTTTTACAGGCAGGTGGAAGGTGGAGTGTTTGTCCGAAAACATTTACTCCATCGGAACTGTGAGGTTGCAATACATTACAGTTGGTGCGTCTGTTTTATGGTGTCAGTTTTTTAAATAGGCTTAGTGGTTTTCTATGTATGTCGGCACTATTATCATAGCGGCCAATTGTGTTTACCACTGGGTTGTTGCAGTGCCTTGTGCTTTTGCAGAATATTTCCGCCAGTTGACGGAATCTATCCTTCACTTTTGGTATACCGGCTGCATCATGAAGAGTATCCGTGTGGAGCCGGTGCGGAAGATGAAGGGCTCTCTTCAATGCCCTGTTTTGAATTATCTGGAGCTTTCCTATTTGACAGTCTGTAGCGTATGCCCACACTGGACATGCGTATTCCATGATGGGGCGTACGAGAGAGGTGTATCGTTTGACCCCTGTAGATGGGGCAAGTTTACTATCCCTATTCAGTATAGGATATAGGTTTTGTAATCTGATGCTTGTTCTCCGTCTGACGTCGTTGATGTGGCTGATCCAGTTTAATCTCTTATCGAGTGTCACCCCTAGATAGCGTAGTGGGAGGACCATGGAAAATCACTACCGTACAGGTGAAGCGTTGGGTCCGGGTGCTTTGGTCGACGGGCCCCGAGTCTCTTGGTTATTATAATGGCTTGTGTCTTGGTTGGATTTATGTCAATGCGCCACCTCAGTAACCTGCCGGACTTCCTGTAGACGCCGAGTAGACACCGCTCTACTGCGGTACGCGGTGTCATAAGAGTAGGTTGCAGTAAGAACACCGTTAGAAGTCGGTACATCAGCAGTATACATGGAGTATAGCACTGGTCCGAGCACGGAGCCCTGTGGAACTCCTGCCTCGATGCTTCTGTTAGAGGAGTGTGCCTTACCCACTTTCACGCTGAATGTCCTTCCGTTGAGGTATGATTTCAGCAGGTTCACGTATGGACCCGGGATGCCATGCTCGAAGAGCTTAAGCAGGAGTCCCGAGTGCCACACGGAATCGAAGGCGCGCGAAATGTCGAGGAGAACCATAGCACTGTAGTGCTTGAAGTTAAAGGCTCGGTTCACCGCTTCAGTTACCCGCATCAACTGATGGATGGTGGAGTGACCACGTCGAAATTCCAGCTGGCGGACAGTCGTTTAAGGAACAGCCGTTCGAAAACATTGCTGATGACAGGGAGTAAACTAATGGGCCTGTAGTTCTGCGGTAGGAGTGGTTTTTTACCGGTCTTGTGTATTCCCACTATTATTGCATTATACTAGACTCGCAGGTAGTACACTTCTACATGACTGAACTTGTACTGCTTCTCGCAGGTGATAATAACCAAATGTGTTATAATTAAACTTTACTAATTTATGTTATTTGCATCGAGATGGGAGGAGGCCCATATTGGCCTCCTACCTATCATTCGGGAGGACCGGGATTAAACTCGGTTCGGCCATCCTGTCTGAGGTTTTCCATGGTTTCCCTCAGCCACTTAGGCGAATGCTGGGATGGTTCCCTACAAGGCCACGGCCGACCTTCCATCCCCCTTCCCTCCCCGTAGTAGTAGATTGGCTGAAAAGAGTCCCCTATGACTCTCCAGCAGCCCGCCTCCCAGCCTTCTGCTGGGAGGAATGAAATGTTAAAAAAAAATATGTTATTTGATTTGGTATCTTTATTTATAACATACTTTTTCGACTCAAGTAATGAATTAAGATGCATGTATGGAGCTAGCTGGGTTACAAAATGCTATGTAGTGAAAAAATATGATTTACACAGACTCACCAAGGTTCTAGTATCCAAACGGTGATCCAGTTCCATCTATGCCTTCTACATCATGTTTCTATCAATGTCAGTCACTACAGCAGTGATCCGTTCCTGTAATTCGTGCTGTGTTGTTGGCATTGGAGGTACACAAGCTTTGTCATTCACATAAAAAAAATCCTCCATTAGCTGTAAGTACGTAATAAGGTTGTAAATACATAATATAAATAACCCACAAAATCTAGATCAGCTCAGCTCAAATTAGGATAAATACATTCAGGCCAGCCTCAACAAATAGATTCAGATATTAGCAATAGGACACCCTGGCGCTAAGGACGACATGCAGGTTATGTCTGCGACATAACATGATGGATGGAGCACCACCAGAAGAAATCACATGGGGTCAGATCTGGGGCCATGACAACCCAGGTACATCACTCGAAACAGCGCGCCCTATCCAGCGATGTGGCAGTTTTCTGTTCAGAAAGTCGCGAACATTTGTACTCCAGCGAGGTAGAGCCCTGTCCTGTTGTAGGATGAAAGTGAAGGAGTCAGTTGTGGAAACATCCACGCCTGAGACATATTCAGGTACACGAATCCTGTTGTCGTCTGCTCGATGAGGAACAAGGGCCAAGGGAACAGATTTCCCTTCCATTTGGTTCAGAAGACTTCACTTTTGGCGAACACCTTTCCAGCTCCATAAAGGTATATGGCAATTGAGTACCCCACACTCTCACATCGTAGCGAATCACCTTTCCAGACAGATGAAAAGTCGCCTCATTGCTGAATACAAAGTTCCCCGCCAACAGCTTCCGGCATTCGGGTACAAAAATCAAAACGGCTTCAATAATTATCTGAGGTCAGGTGTTGTACTAATTTCACAAGGTATGGCTTAAAATACAAACGATGACAAAAAATATTTCACACTTTTATCTGCGTACAGCCCAGTTCACGGTTGGCCCAACCGTTGATTTTTGTGGACGCACTTCACGGTTTCCTCTGGACGCCACGTGTTGGTCCGTTTACATTAGGGTTACCTGAATTTTTTTTCTAAATCCGGGGACGCTTCAAAACTTTTTCACCAAAATCCGGGGACGATTTCGGCATTTGTCCTAATTACGCGTTGTACTTACATACTAAGTTATATGCTTAAAGGTTGAGTTAACTTAAAAGCCACATATTGTTTATATTTTGTATTTTAAATGAGGATCACAGACGGCCATGTTGCACACAGCAAGGAGACTTGATTTTACAAAGCTGTTGCGTCAAAGACGCAGTATCCTTGTAATTTTCTTTTAATCCTAGGCACTTGCTTGATTAAAAAAAAAAATCTGTGTACAACAGTAAAAATACATTGCGGGGACGAAATCTGTCCGGGAACAGAGAGCTAAATACGGGGACTGTCCCCGGCCAACGGGGACGTTCTAGTAACCTTAGTTTACATAGACAAGTCACGGTCACGAGCTCGCCACCTGCAAGAAACCCCGCGATGAACCCACTCGCTGCAACTGCGGGTTTGGGCACGCAGCTTCTTATAGAGGTTGTAGATCATGGAAGCTACAACGTAAGAGGCATCCACAGCAGCACCGCAAGATCAATACAAGAACACAAGACTCCAGGGCCTCGCCGCCGGAGACCACTCGCCACCATGTAACTGTCACCAGCGGTCCTCAGCAGAGAAATAGGCTCCGCCATCTTGAATCCAGCCGTACCGAGAGCAGAGCCACCCAGTCGTACAACAGCACAGAAGCAAGAAGTTGCGGACATAGAAGACGACTCATGAAGAGGAGCTTATCAACGGCTATTGCAACAGCCGACGACCTGCAGCGACCTGTCCAGATCTACTCGCGACGGCGAAGCATTCCGCTACACACCTCTATCGACAACACGCGAACTACAAGAACTCCAAAAACATAAGCTTAGGCTTCATAATGCAGCTGCTCCACCAACAAACAATGTTACTGACGGAAGTCATAACAAGTTACGCAAATAACCTGACACCACCGTGATGACGAACCTACAGAAATGTCGTGAACCATCTAATTACTGCTGGAGGCAATGCCTTCGGACAATATCCTCCACCCCCACCTGCCTACAAAGATATAGGCAGCGACGGTGCTGTGAAGAAACTAGGGAAACCAACGTATAATGCTCTGGTGACCAGATCCAGCTTTTTCTTATAAATGCACGCTGCACACTCGTTACACAAGAACACTTCGCATTTGCCAACACACAAATCTCTTCTTCTGCTTATCCACCATCTTGTCCACTGCTGCCATCTAACGTGAACCTAAGACACCAATTCGGCTTTTAAACTTGGTGAGGGATTTTTTTTAATATCTTTTCATGTATCTCTCGTCTTTATAGGTTGTATACTTTTCAGTACACAGTGTTTTGAAAACCGATGAGTCATTTAGGCTAATTCTTAATAATAAGTTTACCAAAAGAAATTGATAGGACGTCCGTTACAATCATTTCAATATCGTAGTGGTCTGATGGCTCAGTGGTTAAGGCGTCTGACTGGAGATCGAAAGGTCCCCGGTTCGAATCCCTATCTCGGCGGGGATTTTCATAGGCACTTAACCCGCCTTCACCTTTGGCACATCTTGCTGTTTAATGTGAAGTACGCCAGAACGCCTGCGTGGTTCGGATTCCAGGTTAAACTGTAGATCCCCTGTACCTGTCTACGACAGGGACGGAATACGGAGCCAATAGAAACCCTGTCACCAGGTCATTACGACCACACGAAATTACAATTATTATTTCAATAATACAAATATTACCAACCGACTTCAGGAGATTTCCACATTGAAAGTATAATTTTGCAATCTGAGTGATAGGTCCAATTACATTCATACTACAAAGCAATAAGATAAGATTGTCGGACTAAACATTAAGATTTATATACTAAGGATATCAACCAAACATAGAGGAAATCGGGGGATCACTTCGATACAGACATTTTTGGATAATGTTAGCAGTGCTGTTTAAGATAAACCGTGTACTTTGAATCCTGTGACTGTATTTTGCTTACTGGTCAACATTATATAAAAAATGTAATTCTGTTATATTTGCAAAAAAATAAGTTCAATTAAGAAAAATTGATACTTTTTGGGGGAATTTAAACTTGTTTCGTTTCTCTTTGTTTTCCCCAGAGACAGAAGAGTATTAATGTGTTCAATGATTTTACGGCGATCGCTATAATGTATTTATGTTCAGTGTAGTGTTTTGTTTTAGTTTCGAATGAATGAAAGATTGGAGAAGAGAGTTGTGAATTGGTGCCGGCCTGTTGAAGCCTACTCTTCCCAATGTCACCTGGAAGGCCACCAATGTCCCCATCGGGTGAACGAATCATCAGTATTACATGCTCCAACTGCATACGCAACGCGGAGAGGTTTGGAATTTAACCCAAGACTCTGGTGAACAATATGGGGACTAGGAGTTTTGCACCACTATCTCTCCTACCCTACCAGCTGAGTCCTGATGATGGAAACTTCTTCCACTACCAGGACTCGATTCAACTAACCCCGTGTCATGCGTCGGCACAGTGATGGTGCCATAATTGAGCCAACGGGACGGGCACCCAAATGTTATGTTCTAGAATTAATTAGAACGAGAATAACGGCTAGTCATATGAGAAAAGAAAACCTCTCAATGAAGCAACTCATTCGAATTTAAATTTTAGCTACAAAGTCATTAATTCATCATCCGTGATCTACCGAATTAAAGATGCTTATAACTTTACTTCTGAAGATTGATGGGAGTGATAGCATGGGGCCTATCCGCAAGTGTCGAGTGTTAGTCGAGGGCATAGATAGTTTGTGTTAAATGTTGTGTTCATCCTGTGTTGTCTTTCACGTTGATAGCAATGAATGCTTGAAATGATAAAAACACGTAAGGCGATAATATGAATTTATAAGACTAATGTAAGCCCATGACCGTTTTTTGCGTTTTGTCACGGGTCTAGAATAGTTTCAGTTTCTAGGGTCAAACATTATGACAGGTTGACCCAATCTGAACAAATACGAAATTGACCTGTGTTTCACCTTTAAGGTGAATAAAATCTCTTGAACTTGAGAAACTCAGAAGCATTCATTAAACGTGGACAGGGACGATCGCGCTATCGTACAATTATTTCAAAGTTCGTCGACTGGAAATTGCTGAAATACAAAGTTGACTTGTATTTGACCCTTAAAATTCATTATTCAAAATAAGAATAATTCCTGTTTGCTTGGAAAGCATCACATTAAAAAAAAAAAAAAAAAAAAAAAAAAAAAAAAAAAAAAAAAAAAAAAAAATTGAAGATGGAAATTATAAAGTAATCTTTCATCACAGTGTCTGTAACGGCCAGAGAACTTAATACAGATTCCATATTAATAAACAATTGAGCAACTCAAAAAAAAAAAAAAAAAAAAAAAAAAAAAAAAAAAATAATTGCCAGAATACTTGATTCAGTAACAGATTTGGTATGATGACCTCTTTAAACAATCTAATAGCTCACGAACTTGAACAAAGACCATTAACGAAAGTGGTCAGTAAAATACGTAAAAATCAAATAAATCATAATGTATAAACTTTAGTCAAGCAACAACATTATCAAGGGTTTTATTTAAATTTAGCCTAGGCTGGAACGACAATTGTCGTTCGTGGTTACAGCATTTAAGTTTTTAAAAGTTTTTCTATGTTGTTTTTATTAGCAACTTGTTACTAAAAAATAGTTTTTAAAAGTTTTTCTATGTTTCTTTTATTAGCAACTTGTTACTGAAAAATAGTTCCATGTTTCTGTTTTTGTTTTTTATTACAGGTGTAAAGTTTGTAGATATTTTTTAACTATGAAATGCTACGAAAGAAAACTTAAATAAGTTTTATGGCAATTAATTTGGTAACCTCGCATTTCTTCTAATGATATCTCTGGGAGCTGTTATATAGCGAGCGAAAGCTGACACGTAACACTTAGATCGCTCGCTGATAGGATAAAATCGGCCAAAAGGTTTACTTTAAAAATATCCCTCGTGTGCACAGAAATGCACTTCAGTTCCAGGTATTTTCTAACATCCTAGATGTGTTCCATATATTGTGGTGTGAGTCTCTTTCCATATAATCCTGGAGTAAAATATTGTGAATCAGCTTGATTGCCTCAATAAAAGTCAGATCATATCATTCCTACTGTTAATAATTGTTTTTAGGAGCATTCTACTTCCATAAATTCTACATAATACATCATCATTCTTCACTCTGTTTGTGCCTGGTATCACAAACATTCTCGATCAGAGTCAATTTCGAAGGCTGCAGTCTTTCTATTAACAGTTTTTTTGTAGAGTCAGTTAGGTTCACGTACTACAAAACAGTAAAACATTTCTTGATGTTAAAAATGTTCCCTTATTGAAGAAAAGATCTGGTTATCCTGCTGTAATTTTTACTTATTTTGCACACATGTCATCCTATAATATATAGCTTCCCAGATATCCCTTTTTCCCCCTTTCAGGCTTTGCGACTCGTCAATGTCAAGGTCATTACGGACGAGAGAGGATGGGGCAAGGATCAAGCGAAGTGGGTGAGCGGTTAACGCTAAGGCCTCACATTCGGGAGGACGCCGGTTCGAATCCCCGTCCGGGCATCCAGATTTGGGTTTTCCATGGTTTCCCCAAATCACTCCAGGTGAATGCCAGGATGCTTCCTTCAAAAAGGCCATGGCCGAATTACTTCTCGTTTCTTGTCCCCCAGACCCATCCCGCCTCTAATGCCGTCGACGTTGCCAAGGCGTAAAGCCATAAGCAAAAAAAAATTGGGGTAAGGAACGGGAGGGAATTAAGCCATGGCCTTCTGCAAGAACCATCCCATAATTTGCCTGAAGTGATTTCGGGAAATCTGAATTCTGGATGCCCCTTTTGGGATTCGGACCCACGTCTTATTATTATTATTATTATTACTCCGCGATTCACTAAAAGTGTGTGGCGGAGGATGCATTGCACCTATCGAAAAGGGTTATGGTTGGGAGGGTTATAAGGGATATGGCAGGAGTCGCCCATGGGCTATTGTGAGGAACCATCCCCGCATTCGCGTGGAGTGATCTGGGAAAACCATGGAAAACCAGATCAGGATACCGTATACCAGGTCTGAACGTTAAAGCTCACCCACCTATCACGGTCCCAGGTATCAGCCCTTGTTTGGGCTCTACTTCAATCCGAGATTGAACTATCTTCTTTGTGATATCTAGAAAATGTTGAAGAATGTGGCACGGAGTCTGACAGTGTTCAGTTCTTTTTACTCCTAATCAGCTTCCTTCCCACAACTGACTTAACAGTGGTTTGGGTAGGGTGTCCTGGACTTTGAGGCTTCGCAGGAAGATCCTACGTTTCGTTGGGGTGGAATCTCGAACGCCCAACTCACATTCAGCCGCTCCACAACAGCCATATGTCTGAAACATTTGGTTTATACCTTGTTCACTCTGAACTGGCGGATCAAGGTCATGTTCCCCGGCCCCGCTCTTCACCTCACCACCCCCTCCCTCCCTACCTCTCCGAGCTATCAGCTGCGCCCAGATAGGTGAGGGGCATATTACCCCTTTGTATTTAGGGGTAAGGACAGCGGAGTGGGTATAGAGCAGGCTCACCTTGAGCCGCCTCTGTTAACTCAACGATCTATAATACATCTCCACCACAAATTTACATCGACTGATTTACGGGACAAAAGGACTTTCATGGAATAGCTGTAATTCATATCAATACTATAAGGATTGATGTTTATGGTGAGTACTTCAGTCAATATATATCAACAGTTTCATGGTTAAAATTAATGTTTGACAACCCCAGCTCATAGTGCATCAAATGTTAATATTGTTGCCTTTATAGCAGTTTTTGTCAGTGGTATGTGGAATATATCTTCCTACTTCTGCCGACAATCTTATCAATTGAAGCAAAGCTGCAGAAAGGCATGAAGTTCAGAGTTCCATTACCACTGGGTTAGACAACTGAACTGACTTTTAGCATACACTGTAGTGTTATGAAAACATCAGTAAACCTTAGCCTGTTCATTAACCTCAAAAGTAGCATCAGTGTATGTATGTATGCTTACCTTAGATAATTTTGCATACTATCTCCGCTAGTAAGCAATACGTTTTTGTTGTGGTCCAGGTTCCAACAACTAATTTCTTGCTGGTGGCTTCCTCCATCTGTGACGTTTGAATGTAATTCGGTTATAGATTGGAGAATAACGAAGTAGTCTTCAGTATCTGACTCTATTAAAAAATTAGTTTCGCTATAGCCTTACACTTGGCGTAATTAATTGAATTACTAGTAGCACGCACATTTAGTTGATGCTACGGCTTTTCATTTATTTAATCTAAACACAATTTTTGAGTTCTTTCGTATTCTACTGCGTGCATACACAACGATGTCCAACCTTTTTCTCTTTCTTCTCCCAGCCATATTTCCACAACAAACTCTCTGGTCACGTGACTTATTCACACCAAAGTAAATAGACCTCACAAATATAATTTATTATTACTAAAAATGTATAAAATAGAGACGCAGATTTTTTTATGGTTTTACGCCTCATCGACGTTGTAACGATACGCTAAGCTCCCCGTTACATATCACCTTTTTATTGTATATAAAGAAAGGATTAGAATATTTTTCCATTTCTTGGGATGTCCACTGTATGTTCGAAAGATGCGCGTGAAAGGGTGAAAGGCAAGGATTTTACGCTTCAGTGAAGGGCAGTCTTGCTGGCGCGACGGGCTGGCGCCTTTTTGACAGAATGGTAAGAGGATTAGGGATTTCTGTCGGGCAGGTCGTAAACAAGTGGCGCGTCTCTCAAGAATTCCTTCCTCCCGAAGGAGACATCGGCTCTCGAGGATTGCCGAAAGTTAACGTGGCCAAGAGAAGACAGAATCACATGACGTCAGATGGTCAGCCAATCACAGGGAACATAGTACTAAGATTCGGGGAATTTTATGTTCTATATCGTCTTCGAACCACAAGAGGCGGAGTTAGAGTTTACCTCCGTGGCGGCAGAAAAAGACGAGGGCACTTCCTTCCAGTCGGGAGGGCAGCCAAGATCACGTCCATTCCGGAGCCCAGACGAGTCAATGGCGACTTGGGGTCCATGTGTGCTGGGCTGACTTGTGTCCTGGAGACCATCTGAGACGCACTTCTAACTTGCAGCTTGCCGCGTAATGCTGGCGTGGCCAGTTACGACGATCGACCCGGTGGTCATCTCCGCTCGGCGCTACCTGCCGTGGAAGAAGAACGGTAATGTGTTTCTACGAAGCCATTCAGCCTGCAACTCCCTTGAAACTGTACCCTTAAGCGCATCTGAGATAAAGATCCTTGCTCTGATCTGATAAAACCACTGAGCTAGACTGTGTAACTGTCGAATGACAGGTTAATCATTCGTGGCGTCCCTACCCATTAAAATTCATTACTGTTTGCTATCACCATAACTGGTAACATACTTTGCATTAGAATAATTGTGAGATTTTTAAAGTACAACTATACTTGTTTGCTTGCATTTAAAGGGCTCATTGTACGACTGAGCGTTGCTTAGAAAATTGCACAACCTCTTGTTTATTAACGTAAGGGTAAATACGCTCAGATTTGTAGATGCCATTGTAAAAATCTTTATTAAAATGTCTTTTTGTGACCGTTTCAAATCCCAAAATCATCCAATTCTCATTTGAATAATTTACATTTTGATATTCAATTATAGTACCTTCTATAGTGCAAAATATTAAGAATTAATTAATAATTCTCTCTCTTCCCCCCCCCTCCCCCCTGGTGATACGCTACAACAACGTCGAGGTCATTATAGGAGGAAGGGCATATAATATTGCTATCCGACAGAAGGTATGATGTTATTAATTAATTGTAGTTTCTGGTTTTCTCAATAATTGTAAGTTACAACTCTGTACATGCTTACATTCTTTAACACCAAGTTAGTTGAGTTACAGGTTGGCTTCTCAAGAAAGTCTGTAGGTTGCTTGCAATACGGTCTAGCAGGTCGGTTTCAATTCCCCGTTGAAACTGAGGAAATCTTTTTGAAACTGAACCTTCGGAAAGGCTTCTAAAATCCACTCAGCCAGCTACCCAATTTTCAGTAAGGAGTTAAAAAACAACCGTTGCATTGTGCTGACCATGTTACGGTCTTGTCCATTCCAGAAATCGCATCTGATGGACCAGACCTAAAGGAATTCCGGAGGATGTGGATCTCGGTCAAGATATGTCCCAAAAACTGGCTTTTGTACTATAGTTAGCAGTACTGTAGCATAAATTGTAGTAAAATAGTGATGGTGGGTTAATTAAGGGGTTATGTTACTAATATTATTTTATTGAAATTTAACGTATATGTTGTCAAGTACTTAAATTTTTGTAATAAAACGCTTATATTTACAACATTAAGTTTAAACAACAATTTATTTGATTTCGCTAGGTAACTGAAATCATTGTAATAATTTAATCATATTCTGATTTTAAATATGGCCTATTTTAGATACTAGATGTTAAGCTGTAGAAAGTTGTAACAAAATAAAATAAAAATGACCATGTAACCTGTGCCCTAGAGTAAAAACTGAAATAGGATTGCGAGTATCTATCAATGCGAAACCCACATGAAGTAGCAAGAGCGGCAATAATACAACGGCTTCAGCTTACGATTCTGTGTTTCATTAGGGTTGCTAAGCAGCAAAAACAAGTCTTTGTACATTTCATACAAACATTATTACACGCTTTATATTAGCTTGACTTGTATGTATGTATGTATGTATGTATGTATGAATGTAACGGAATTTTACAACTCCATTTTGACCCACTTTCCGATGTCCGAGCTGTTTGAAATTTGGCACACATATTAAGAATCGGTGACAATACAATAATTTTATAGCTATATCCTACTATGCTCATTACTTTGACAGTAACAACAGAAAAATGGTTGAATGTCGCGGAATTTTGCAATATAATTTTAACCCAATTCCAGATGTCCGAGTTGTTTGAAATTTTGCTCATGTATTGATAACTGATTGCAATACAATAATTTCATAGCTATGTCTTGATATTCTGATTACGTTGACAGTAAAAACATAAAAATGTTGCACACGTTTTAAGAACCGTTGACAATACAGTAGTCTCTTAGCAACGTCCTGCTATTCTCGTTACTCTGACGGTAACAATAGAAAAATGGTTGCCATGTAATGGAATCTTTCATTTCAGTGTTTACCCGCTTCCTGACGTCCGAATCGTTTTAAATTTTGCACACTTATTAAGAACCGATAAAAATTCAATAATTTCACTCTCACCACGTTGTCAGTGTATCCGATACTTGATGGGATTACTGAGTTAGGCAAATGCAGCCGCGACATTAGTGCACAGGTGCGATTCGGGAAATCTTCGTCATTTGGTGGCCACACCCTTCGGAGATTTCCCACTCAATATAGCCATCATCATCATCATCGTTCTCCAGTTTCCCGGGTGTGATTTACGAGCCTTGGTTGCTGTAGACGATCGTCTTCTGCTGTCTCTTATCCAGAAAGGTTTCTCTGTCTGAAGTCGCTTAACGTGATGTTGAATAGTAAGTATTCGAAATATTACTTCGTACTATTATAGAAAAGTAGCCTTCCTCGTTTACCGTGCTATTGGATCTCTTGTTGAGTTGACCATTTAATTGTATTTTACTCGTGGGAATAATACTTAATAATGAAACTACAACTCAAAGAAAAAGAGAGATTGGCGAAGAAAAGCTATCAGCTAAATTAATTTTTTTGAATAAGCTTAAAGTATAAAGTCACTGATTACAAAATTAACTTTAATGTTAAAAAAGCGTGGGGTGCGCTCTACATAACTTTTGACAATGGCTCTGTCTTTAAAAACAGCCAACGACAAAAAATATAAGACAACTGAAATAGCACCCCATGCTTTTTTACATTAAAGTTAATTTTGTGATCAGTGACTTTATTCTTTAAGCTTATTCAAAAAAAAAAATTAAATTATCCTGAATTGTGGGACGTCCTATCACTGTTAAACAAAATGTTTATATTTAAATATTATTTTTAACCTTTTAGTTCACATTACTACGAAAGCGTGATTTTAGTTTTTTAAACTACAATTTTATTTTTTATTATAGCTCTATACCTCTTCAATGTCGACGTCATTAAAGATGGAAGAGTGGAGCTGGATGGGATTTGACTATAGCGTTTCAAAGAAAAATTCCAGAATTTTGACTGAAATGAGTTTGGAAAACCGAAATCTGGATAACCCGACTGGGAATTGAACCCAAGTCCTCAGTATGAATGGTTTCGTAACTTCGCTGAAGACTTGTACTGCGTAGACGTTGAGAAGCAGACAGGACACCTGTCGACCAGTTGTATATCTGACGCCAGCCTGAGCAGGCATGCAGGGCAGCATCAGTACGCAACTACTGGTTTTCGTGAAGCGCGTGGCTGCCGGTGGAGATTGGTGCACCGGGCACGCGACGGGCAGGCGCGTGTCTCAAGGACCACACGACGGCAGGTGTCTTCAGGGCATGCGGGCGACACGACAGCCTCCTGTCTCTATTCCATTTCATTTTCTTTAAACGGTCGTGTTAGATATTTTTCAACGGTCGTACTGGCCATTAACGTCCCCCACTCCCATGCATCGTTTGATACAGAGTTCCACATTTCGTTTCAGAAACTCGATGCTAGTACAGGAATACTGTTCTCAGAAATATTATCATGGCAGTTTTTCGGTACTGATCTGAAACTGGGTTACTGGGCATTCGGGACCACTGCGATCGATAAACGCTGAGGAAAATCGATGACTGGATCAAGATTTCAACCACCCATGTCCTCACCGGATGCATTCGCTCACCTAAAAACTTGCACGGATCATCAATATTAAGATTATTGTGGTCAGAGTAAAATGAAGGACGATGAAAAATGAAGGTCTGTCAACATCGAGAAAAATCTATGACTGCATCAGGATTTCAGCCCAAAACTTCCGGATCAGAGGCAGTCTCTCTACTGATAGAGTTATTCGGTTCTTCAGAGTCAAGATTATTACAGCAAGAATAGAGTGAAGGACAATGAAGGGGGAGAAATTCGGCAGCGGCCTTTCAAAGGAATTAACCCTACACTTATCTAAAGTGATTTTGGGAAAAACACTTGGGAAATAGAAATCTGGACTGCCGGACTAGGCTCCAATAGGTGTTTCCTTCTTAATGCAAGACCCGAGCATTAACCGCTCATCCAGGAAGCTCGATGGCCCATGATTACTTAACGGTGCCGTGAATTATCATCGATGCAATCATGTTTCAAGAAACTCTAGAAGTGAACAATTTGCATGATTATTCGAATGTGGATTGTGATAAAGTTTTAACTATCTCCATCAATTTTTTGAGCATTGTTGTGTTAGAAAGGTAGTCATCAGTCTAATAGCCGACTTTTCGACTGCCTATTCCGCCAAATTGTTCACTCTGTTTGGCTGTGAAATATTGCCCCCTCACAGCTTGTTTTCTGATATCGAATCCAGTGTCTTGTTTACTGGATTGATGAAAACGCGTCGTTGATTTAATGTCAATTGTGACGTCTTCTTTCTTGGAGTCTATGGTCAACGAGGTAACAACAGAAGTATCGTAATGCAACGTTACGGAAGGTCAGGATACTCTTGTAAATAGGCTTTATAAGAATCACGTTCAAGCTAAACCACATTCAGTTTTATTTCTCGTTCCATTCACTCTGGTATTGATATTTCTGGTCTGTTTTGTATGATCTCATGTGAAATTAATACTACGCACTTGAAATACTGACTGGTGTATGAAAATATTAATAATTTTTTAAAATTTAATTTATTTGCAATGGAGCACAGGCTCCGGTGGCAATTTCCCTACACTCCCAACTTCCCCCTATCCTGCACCAACCTACATTTGCCCTTTACAAATTTTAACATTAAATTCTTTTAACGTTTTCGGTAAGTTATTCATCATTCCCCTTGGTAACTCATTCCAATCCCTGACACCCTTACCTAAAAAAAAAGAAAATCTTTCCACACCCTTGTGCCTGAAATCGAGTGCCAGCTTGTGGTCATGGTCATATTTTCCCTTCCATGCACTACTTTTCGTACCTACTGCAATATCTTTCCATGCCTCATCGCCATTATACGCCCTATACACTCGCATGACCCTCCTCATCCTCCTCTTGTCTTGCAATGAATCCCATTCCAGCTCCTTTATCATATCTGTCACTAATTGCATTCTGCGATAATTTCCAAAAACAAATCCAGCAGCTCTTTTTTGCACCCTCTCTAATTCCTGTATTTGATACGCAAAATGTGGATCCCATACTACACTACCATATTCGAGCAATGATCTGACTAAAGTGTTGTAACCCAATTCCTTTACTTCTCTGGTGCATCTCCTCATCACTCTCTCCAACAGTGCAAAGATTACTTGTATTAGCCTCCATCAACCGTTAATGTCAAAAGTGTCATTCCCGTTTGAAAGGTCATTTATGTAATTCTACTAAATTTTACTGTAGACTTTTATGTTGTGGTTGGCCGTGTATTTTCCTCAAGAATTACTGACTTATTTTTTCCCGGGAATGAAATGCAGTAAGAATCCAAATTCGGCATATAAACCGCTCTAACAAATGACGAACACACTTTAGAAATTAGAACTGATACTGTTATTGAATATAAGTAGCTCAGGTTAGTTTGTTCATTTCGCCGTTCTTTTCCGTACTTAATGATATATGACTAATTTTTTTCAAAGATTTGCAATATAGCTTAGCGGGATAGGAGTTACACATGGCACAGTCCTTGCATCGAATGCAAAATTACTGGTGTCACTTTTAAAAATAGTGATTCAAATCGTCCAGTTCTTTGCCACACATCACGTCAAGAGATAAATTTGTAGGATATGAAACACAAGAAAATAGATTTTTTGAAAATCCTTCCCGACAGCGCAAGTAACGTGAACGACTTTAATTTCTTCAAAACTCCTATTAGGTGTTCTTTCCGTCATTTCTACGTTAAACTTGAATGTCTTCGATGACGTTTGTTCTTCATTCTTACTGGTTTTTGCGTAACAGTTTAGAGTGAAACAAATTACTTTCCATTTCACTTTGTAGATTAAATGGTCAATTTCGAATTATTTTTATACAACTACATCTAGCATTGCGAACATTTTGCAGCTGCTGTTGTAAAAAGCAGAATGGGTGGTTGCAAGGTTATTTATTTTTTGTTTTTTTGAAAATATGAAAAAGTACTTTATCCAATTAAATATAATACTTTTACATATCTTTCCAGCGTCAGACCAGTACACAGGAATTCCATTTATCCCTTTTTGTCCGTCGCTGAATTTATTTCGATACCCACACTGTAAATCAAATAACTATTAACAAAATCATACTACACGAACGTTAAAATCAACTACTTTGTCTTTATTACAATCTCAATATTAAATAAAACATCTTCTACTTATCTTATAACTTCTATTTTCCACCCAACAACCAATTATCAATTACAAATACATATTTCATTAACTTTATTTTTACTCTAATTTTCTGCCCTCAGGCTAATATTTTCTTCGACGCTTCTCCATTGAGCCTTTCTCTTTCACTGCTTTTCTTCATACATTTTATCTTCAAAACCCAACTCGTCCCATTCCAACAAAATTTTTCTTCAACTTTTTCAACTGTTCTTTATTCGCCAAAGATCTCGTATATTTGTCTTGACATTCTGTGACCTTGGAACTTGAATGTTAGTATATACAATTACATCTATTAAATAAAAAAAACTTATGTTAAATCACAAAAGGTGAGGTTGTGTACATCACATGGTATTAAACCGCTCCAGTAAAGTAATATCAACCAAAAACTATCATCGCTAATTGTTTTCACGTCGTTTTATGGCTCTTGTGGTCAGTGGCAGTGGTTTATTCTAGTGGACAGCTGTCTCCCCAGGCCACACATATTCCCGAGCCAAGAGCTCAGCATGTATTATTCATCTCCAACGGAGGCCGATGTGTTTCCCTGATTAATACGAGGAACCCACAGCGGCAACGCTAGCTGCCAAATCGGCTGTTTGCTTCGGCTTCCTGACGCACAAAAAACGGCGTTCAATGAACAATGAGGACCGTCAACATTGTACCCATGTCAGTAGTGATACCAAGCTAATACTACCACTAAACAAAGTGCCGATGGGAGAATTACATATCCTTTTTTATTCGTGTGTTGTTAACAGTTTACTTATCGAGTCCAAAAATGTTACCGGATCTTTGGAGACAAGTTAGATTTATTTGTTTACCAGCATTTTCCTAGTGCTGCAGCTCCGTGGACATTGGTGTGCGTAGTGATTTGTTTGCCTTTGGCTTCTGTTTTTTTTTCTATTTTTTCAGTAATAAATCATAAACTTTTTAATGTAGTAATATTGTAAACCTTTACCGCAAATTTAATTCCATAGTACCACTACGTCAAAGATTAATATTTTACATATATTGTAATGTACTATATTTCAGAAATTGAATAAACAGGTAGTAAAAAAAAAATTATTACTATCAGAATTCAATGGGTGGAGTGTTGTTTAATCTGTGTTGTAAGAGATCTTTGGTGGTTATCCCGTAAAGACGTGTACAACTTAGGTACAGTATGATCTGTGGTGTCCATTCCTTCTGGGTTGGAAGGAATTATTGTTTACTAGTCTAAGCCCGTGACTGTTTTCTGCGTATCGTCACGGGTCTAGACTATTTCCAGTTTTTAGGATGAAATATTATGACAGGTTGACCTGATTTTGCCAAATATAAACTTGACATGTGTGTCATGGTGAATACAATCTCTTGGAGCTTGAAGTACTCAGAAGCATTAACAGAAGTAGGTATTAAAAACGAACAAGACGATAGCGATATCGTAAACTTGACTTGTATTTGACCCTTAAAGTTCAGTCTGTAAAACATAAAAGAAAATCCTATTTGCTTCGAAAGCATCACGTTGTCTTTTTTTATAGAGACTGGGCAAACACTCATAATGTAATCATTGGTCATAGTATCTGTAACGGCCAGAGAACTTAATTCCATATTATTAAACAGCTAAGTAACTTCAAAGAAATCAATTGCCAGAATAGTTGATTCGGTAACATATTTGGTCTGATGTCCACTTAAAATAACCTAATAACTCACGTACAGCGAACATGAACAAAGATCATTAACGAAAGTGGTCAGTAAAATACACAAAAACAAATAAACCGTAATGCATAAACTTTGGTCAAGCAACAACATTAGTGAAAGTTTTAATTAAATTGAAGCCGGAATGACAATCGTCATTCGTAGTTACAGCAGAGACTATGAGTAATTTAATTGTTTAAAGTTTTTTTAACTTTCTTTCATTAGAAACACGTTACTGAAAAGCAGATCCACGTTTTTTTCAGCCACAAAATTTATTAATTTTTGTAAATATAAAAAGCTACAAAAAGCAGATTTAATTAATGCATTATGGCAATTAATTTTGTAGCAGTTGCTTAGCTATTAAATTGTGTACATAGCCACGTATTTCTTCTAATGGTATCTCTGGTCGCTGTTTTGCGAACGAAGGCAGACACGTGACACCGTTCTCCAGCCAATAGCTATCGAGGTGGTGGATGAGCTTAGGAAATTATGTAGCAAGCCGCGTTCCCACGGCGTCTTGTAAGGGAGGCGGCACCTCATTAGCCGAAGTGTAGGGACGAGCGCGCGCCGCAGGTTAGCCCTCGCCGCCACCTCCCCACCACGTTGCCTAGTGTCGTTTGGCACATAGCACTTTACAGCAAGAGAAGGGGTGCCTATCTGTGCTGCAGACCGATGGCAACAGCGCACCACTACCCACGCTTATGATGTTACCGACAGATAGTGGGTAGCAGCGCGCCATCCCCGCCAACAGAGGTGGCTCCGTTCCCACGACGTATTGTTGGGTATCCGTCGGGTGCGGCGCGGCTTACAAGACGCCGTGGGGACGCGGCTTTAGATAGCTCCGTCCCTGCTCACGTTGAGCCATACTCATAATATAAATCTCATATTTTAAGCTAGACCATACGGTTTCAAAACTGTGGACGCCATATCGAAATTGGATCGATAGTTTTTGCATTATGCCTGGAAATAGGGACAGACACAGGCCACTTAAGAGAATCTATAAAATTATAAATCTTTAACTGTCACTATATACCGAAGGAAACTACAACAGATTCTGTTACAACAGATTTTTTCTAAGAAATTTCTAGCGGTCTAGAAACTGCGTTCAACATGATATTCCGTAACGTAAATTTCTCTTTGAAAAGCTGACCCATCACAGAGTTCACCAAGATATAAAACATCACTAAATTCATTACTGCTCTCGTAGCTTTGACAGATGTTAGATGATTTAAGAGAAGATGATGGAAGAGGTTGTAGTGATAATAGGTTAAATTAGACGTCTTAAGCTGCAGGGGAAGTATTAATTACTTTCACTTAGAGAAGAACTGTTCACAGAGTATCAAACTGAGAAGAGTAAGCGCTGAACAGTAGACCCTAAGAGTAGTTACATAGCGGGTTTAAACCAGCCATTTAAGCGCGGAACATACTGTTCCTCAATCGATCCAGCTCTCAGAATTAAAACAAAGATCGTGAAAAATCAGTCCAAACGTGACCAGGTGTACGTTTGCCAGATTAGGAGATATTCACTGAACACGGACCTGTTGATTGGAATTCAATGTTATTTCCCTGTGCAGTATCTACAGATACGAGTAAGTATGAAACAGTAATATCTGTATACCGCTTGTTCGATTGGAACTGGTTAACACGATTATTTTAATCCGTCTTAATTTCAATCAAGACAGCCTACCTGAGGGACGTGATGGCAAAGCGTCCAACCCCGCATTACATTTCCTGTAACAAAAACAACTGGTCTCTTCTGCTATTCGCGAAGGGTCACCGTATACTGCATGGAAACTGTTCTCTACACAATGGTCAGTAACTACTGTTCCACATGGGACTGACGAGCTTCTTATGACTGAAATCTAGTAATGGTTCATGATCCTGATAGATTCTTCCCTTCCACTTATTACTCCAAATTCATTGCCTAATCGCTAACCAGACCTATCACCAACATACGCCTTACTTGCAAAGTTACACTCGCTTAATCTGTCTCTTGATTTAGAATTATTTTCAAACCAACTCATTTAACGTTCCATCTAACGAGTATGTAATATTCGCAGATAAATCTACCTGCTACACTTTTGTATTCCTGAAATTTATTATTTATTTACTAGCCCGTACTTGCGACTTTTTACGCGTGAATTAAGAATTTTTTTGCCAGAATTAAATATAGAAAGTTGCTAACGAAGGATTGGTCCCAAACAATATTGAGTAGGAATAATATGACAGGAAAGCTATCACTATATTATTCTACCGTCGAATCTGTCTCTTGAAGAGAATCAATTTCCAACATATTTCTGTCACCATTCGATAAGGTCTCAAAATTTCGTGACTACAACTGTTAATCATACTGGAAAAATATCCTGTGCCTTTCATACAGATTTTCTTATCAAATTCCATCAATATCAATATAGCCATTTAGTCGTCAAAACGTAACAAAAAGACAGAGATTTACTTCCGTATTTATAATACTATTACTGCGGTTCACACACACACACACACAAACATACTGACTGCGAACAACACCTGAGGGATCATTATAACGTAAAAAAGTGTATACCTACAGCATTGGAAGACTACCTACTATTTGCCTCGCATTGCACCCTTAACTTTCTAATATCTACAGTTTAACATTCAGTCCAAATAACCTAGGGCCCAGGCCTGACTCTTACGATGAAAAACAATTTTTAAAAACCTTAGCCTCCACGGAGATTTGAAACGGAGACCACAACGTTCGTAAGAAAGCGCTTTAACCAATAAACTGCCAGTCCACTTTACGGAAACATGGTACGGAGACGACCATATCCAACGTGTCTGTCTATCGCCGTATTTCGAAGTTATGTGACAACATGTGTTATTTATACAGATAATTTTTCAACCAAATGCAGACAGTATTTTTCTCCTTGTTTGAAAGTATAAGTGTGCAAAGTTTCATCGAGATCGGATGAAAACTGTGGATTTGTATGAAGAACAAACTAACTAACTAACAAACAAATAAACATACATTCATCTTTATATATAAAGATTTCCTTGTCGTATGACTAAGGAACTAATGCAATGCATATAAATACATACAACGGCAAGAACATTGGTAGTATTCACTAATCGATGTCCAGTTGTTGCAACCATGCAATGAAGGAAGTTATAAAGAAAAACATCTTGAAATGGTCCATCGTGCTTCTTTAGAGGGCATTCCTTGATGATTTGCTCCACACTCTGGAAATGAGCGCCTCATTCACAGACGGGAGAATATTGAAGTCCCCACTTGTGGAACATGGCGTTGCATTTGGCGTGGGCTATTCTTAGGCAATTTAGTTTGACCCACTGGTCTCTCCAGGTGGAATCCCGGAAATCTGGTTGTGGGGTATTTAATATATGGATGTTTCACAAATTCAGAGTTCCAGCTTTTTCGCCATTTTTTCTTGACATCGAAGTCAAATACGTCATGCTATACTGAATTTCTGGATTTAAGGCGAGTGGGGGTTAGCTCATTTAGGAGCTAATGAATTGGAAGATCCTGTGGGTGGTCAGGATGATGTAGTTTTATCCACTCACGTGCCGTTACTTCTTGGCGTCTTACCTCTGGAGGTGGTATATTGCTGATGATGTGTAACCAAGGCACTGGGGTGGATAGTGTGCCAGCTATTACTTTCATATACTCGTTCAGATGAACGTCGATTTACTAGTGTGAGCACTACGTTGCCACACTGGAGCACAGTACTCAGCAACAGGGTAAATCATGGTGAGGGCGATTGGTTGTTGCAATTTTTTAATTAGTAAAAATAATTTACATGCTAATCATAATAGTTTATTTAACTACTAGCTGATACCCGTGACTTCGTACGCGTGGATTAAGAATTTCTTGCCAGAATGGAAAATAGAAATTTGTTGGTAACGAAGGATTGGGCCCAAACAACACCGAGCCGGCATAATACGACCGGAAAGCTATCACTATATCATTCTACCATCGAACCTGTCTCTTGAAGAGAATCAATTTCCAACATATTTAAAAACAGAAAAACAAACGAAGGTGAGGAGATGTGGGGGAGGGGGAAGGGTTTCATCTAGGGACAGCATTATTACAGCTTGGTCTTTTCTTCTTTCTTCAGCGTGAGCATCCTATTCTTGGCTTCTAGCTGCTCGTGCTCTGCTAGAGCTACAACGGTCAGTTTACACCCGCAAGGCATGTCAAAAAAGAAGGCAAAAAAAACTGGTGCCAGAAACATTTAAGCAGACGCCAAGTAATAGGACAGAGAAAATCGACATCTATACTAAATAATACGTGTTTTCTCTAAACGAAATTTATTAACAAATTAAACACTAACATAATGCGCGAGAAGCATAGCATGAGCAAGCGACGTAACATTACAGACTAACACACACATCCGTCTCTCTGTCACCATTCGATAAGTTCGCAAAATTTCGTGACTAAATCTGTTAATCATACCGGGAAAAAATGTCCTGTGCCCTCCCTTCAGATTTTCTTGTCAAATTCCGTCAATATCGGTATAGGTATTTAGTCGTCAAAACGTAACAAAAGACAGAGACTTACTTCCGCATTTATAGTATTATTACTGCAGAGCACACACACACTGATTGCGAATCATCCCTGAGGGATCAATATAACGTAAAAAGGTATACACCTACAGCGTTTCAATACTACCTACGATTTGCCTTGCATTGCACCCCTAACTTTGTGATGTCTACAGTTTAACATTCAATCCGAATAATTGACGACCCAGGCGTGACTCTTACGATCAAAAACAATATTTAAATATCTTAGCCTCCACGGAGATTTTAACCGAAGACCACCACCCAAACATTAGTTAGCGCTTTAACCGCTGAGCTACCTGACCGCTTCATGGAAGAAAGAGTACAGAGACCTCAACATCCAACGCGTCTGTCTATCGCCGTTCAGTAATCCTTCGAAATTATAAGACAACATGTATTATTTATACAGACAATTTTTCAACCAAATGTAAACAATATCTTTCTCCTTGTTTCAAAGGATAAGTGTGCAAAGTTTCATCGAGATCGAATGAAAATTGTGGATTTTTATGAAGAACAAACATACAAACATTCATCTTTATATATATAGATAGATCAACGAAGTTCAGTTTTGGCTTGATGGTCGGCATCGGTACTACATTAATATCTTATTTTGATATTGTACTCTCTTGATATATACTGAGGTTTCATCTTTCTCCACAATTCCATATAAACGTTAACGTGATCGTGAATAACTACTGACATATACCGCGCACGATAATTTTAACATACTGTGGCTCCTTTCATCTAAGATTGGCGGTATGATGGTAAATCAAAAGCATCCTCCGCAAACCTGAGATCTTTTCAAAAACTACCCAGTCTTTGAGATGCTCAACTAATTTGGGAAAAACTTTCTCTGTATTTTTTTTATCGCTGTAGTGGTAGTCATATTGCAAGCGAAATAATTTTAGTTTGTAATTTATATCAGCGTTTATACGCAGTCTCACCATATGACCTTGATGAGTTGCTGCAGTATTTTAGTTTATCAACTTGCTGGTTTTGTTGGAATGGCATCTTGCGAATGCAGTTGTTCCGCAAGTTTGATGTGAATCTAATGCTGTACCTTTTCTTTTAACATTGTCCTGTATCTTTCTGCGACAGCAGAATATTTTTCCATTCGCGATAAGCGTTGTATATTTCCTGAATGTGAAAAAGAATATGCTGTCCAGCTCGTAAATACAAATATCACCAGTTTTCGACGAAATAACGCTAAGAATGTTTTGCAGCATCTTCGGCGAAAGCGATTCTGGTTCTTCGTAGGAACTGCAGTAATGGATCCGGTTTGACACCTGCCGAACTTGTATTCGGGAATTCTGGACGCATATGTTCCTGGCAGCACGACGTGGTTCCGGCAGAAGAGTCGACCGGTTTCGGACACTCCACTCTCGTTCGTCAAGTCCTACAGCTGACTAACATCAAAACTGGACGTCTGCATAGTCAACACAGTGTAAAGTAGATGATATTCTTATAAACATTGTTCTAACGATGATTTTACACGCAAGCATTTCAGTTTTAGCAGCTACAAATAAAACAGTCACAGTTGATATGTACATCCATTTTTATCTTCTGGTAAAACATTCGAGGACAAATGGAGTGACCTAATCTCCGAATTCCGATAATACGAGTATTTTCTGAGACCTTTAGTTTCCTTTTGTCAGTGCTTGTTCTGTGTATTTCAAGAAATCCATGAAACATAAATGATTTTCTTTCCATCTTACACAGTTTTGTTTTGCCTATTGGAGAAATGCTAACATAACTAAGCGTTTCATTTATTTATTGTATTTTTGTCCCTTCTCCACGTCATTGTTGGCGTCATTTAGAGCAGAAGATTGTAGAAGAATAACGTGAAGAAATGAAACCGTGAAATGTTTTCAAGAAACCATGGAAAATCGAACAGCGACCCACACAGGTCTCAATGCTTCCATTCCAAGACGCGTCACCACTGTTATGCGTGCCAAAGGCGGACATACCGGCTATTAGGTAGTTGGTCATAATGTTTGGCTGATCAGTGTATATCGTTCCTCTTAAATCCTTCACCAGTTCGCGTAACTGCAGTTTCGTCTACATTCGTTGTATTCTCCCTAAGAAATGATTAATTCCTTGGCGTCCATCATTCTCTTACCAGCACGTACTACGTAAATGAGGATTTAGTTGGACTCTGACTATTATCACCAAATAGTGAACGTTGAGTCATCCAAAATGGAAGCACTGGCGCCGTGGGTCCAATCAACGTGTGATCTGGCTAAGTAAGCACGTGTAGCCTACGACAATGTAACTACCAGAACACGAATCGAACCACCAATTTCTTTTTTTTTTTTTTTTTTTTTTTAAAAGGAATTCGCCCATGGCCTTTTTGAAGGAAGCATCCCGGCATTCGCCTGGAGTGATTTGAGGAAACCATGGAAAACCCAAATCTGAATGCCCGGACGGGGATTCGAATCCGCATCCTCCCGAATGCGAGGTCAGAATGTTAACCGTTCACCCACCATGCTCGGTCACACCATCAAAATATTTCGCGTATCTTGCCAACGCTTGGAATGAAACAATGCAGTATTTCAATTTATTTTTTAGCTTTATGGTTCTTCGATGTCGTGGTAGTGAAACTCAGAGAAGATTTCAGACATAAAACGGGATGGAACTATGCCATGTCGTTTTGAAAAAGTCATCCCGGTTTCCACCTGGAGTTATTTAGGGAAAACAGGGAAAGCCGAAATATGGATGGGCGAGCAAGGAATGGAAGCCGTATTGAATATCAATAATGATGTTTTAAGTAATGAATCAAACGTAGCTTGATAGAGGCGTGGTCCAACAAACAAATCATTTTTAAAATTTGTTGTATTTCACGAATCCGTGCAGCTTTCGCTCTCACCGTTACTTACCAAATCCAAACAAGAAACGAAATACAGCTAATTTCTTTCATCTAATACAATTTCTTAATTACTACCCAAATAAAGTATAAAAATATTAAGAAGCCCTTCTAAACAATAATAGAGAGTTTTCGTTTACAAGATGTAAATTTCGTGTTTACCAGTTCCAAGTGCCCAATCTGTTAAATACGACCAAGAGCAATGATCTATTAGTTGAAGGACAGTGTTAGGTTGTATGTACGTACTTTCACCTTGTCACCTGTGTTGTGGCCAAGGAGAGACGTAGATTTTTACTACGCGTGCCTTTAAGTGATACTTAAATCACCGACTGAATTCATGGGCCGGGTCCAGCTCTCTCTCTCTTTGTCATGCGAGCCGCCGAGCTACAAGTCGCTCTGTCATAACACTGTACTCGTTGTTACACTACACACGCAACGCATACCACCAATATATTACTGTCCGCAGAGAAAAGACGAGAATATTTATGGCAGTCATCTTCAGAAGAGCTGTGTTGCTTATTTTTACTTATCTCGACTTCGTATGAAAACTTTATTACTATAAGAACAATTTCAATGGAAAGAAAAAGACAACAATCGTCTTTTGAATCATTTTTCAGTTCGTTCTTTCCCAATATTTGATGCTTGGACAATTGTAAAAAGTAAATCCTACACCACTTTGCGTTCAAGAAATCAAGAATTTTAATCTGATTCATTCATTCTACTTAGAAGAACTGGCAGAGTCGATAAAGGTTAAATAGGTCACACCGAACTTGGTTCCTTATGTTTCTATCGTGATGTGATTCTACTTTTATCACTTGCGCAATAAATGCGCTAAGTGAAAGTGACCTGGAATGTGACCTGGAATGTATCGACTCTGTTGAACAGTGAAACTCAAAATACCTCGGCGTAACTCTTGATAGAGGTCTCACTTTTAAAAGCCACTGTCACAATGTCAATATGAAAGTATCATCATGCAACAACATCTTAAGCAAGTTGACCGGATCTAGCTGGAAAGCTAACCCAAATGTCATCCGCACCTCTGCCTTAGCATTATGCCCCTCCGCAGCAGAGTATGCATGTCCTGTGTGGCAAAAATCCAGCCATGTTAAGACAGGAGACGTTGCGCTCCACAGAACATGCCGGCTCATCACAGGTTGTCTCAGACCATCGCCTGTGAGCAAAGTGGAGATATTAGCTGGCATCGCCCCTGGAGATATACGCCGGGAAGTTGCCACCAGCGTGGCAAGGCTTAAAGTGATTGAAGACGTCCGACACCCCCTACATGGCTATACACCAGCGCCATCGAGACTAAAGTCCCGTTCAAGCTTCATGCGAACTTCAAAGCCAACAAATGTTGCTCGAAGCATTGAAAAAATACTGGCTTTGGAGAAGAGAGTGCAACATGATTTCGACTGGATAAAGCCAAAAGAGGGTTTACCAACTGGGTATGGACAACCATGGCCCATATGGAAGTCGTTAAACAGGCTTCGAGTTGGAGTTAGTTGCTGGAAAGATACTCTTGCCACTTGGGGATAGCTGGGAGAACAGCCAGATACCACATGTTCGTGTGGGGAGAGAGAAACCAAGGTACATCTGCTGTCTTGTCCACAAATCGGAATAAATGTATATAAATTTGACCTCCAATCAGCCACTGACAAAGCTATCGCACTGGCGGAAAGACTACCACATATCTAATGTTGTCATCGACACGAGAAGAAGAAGCAGACTTTTATCTTACGAATGTAAAATCTTTTATTTGAGTTTTTATATAATAACATGTTCATAGTAATGTTAAAGAGGATTGATACTGTTAAACGATTTATTCTGGAGCGATCTTGTCAATAAATTGCCGACGTCGATTATATCCTTCAGCTTTAATCTTGACTTCCATACTTATACTTACTTGTAATCTAACAATTCATCTAGTAAAATCTGTATAAATAAATCAACTGTAGAACTGTCTGTCAAAATCCCCATGTGTAATAGTATTTTATTCTGGAAATTGTTCAACAAACACTAAAGTTTTTTCCATAATGCACACAACTTTGTTTTCCGCTTATAGACAACACTTGTTAGTTGAACGTTGTGAAAAGCAAGGTACCTACCTAAAATTTTAAGAGAATAAAATATCAAAATTAGCACATTATTTGTTGTACCAAAGCCGCATATGGCATTTCAAGGCTCGCCCGCTGTAGTATTCCGCTCCGTTCAAAGGAACGTTTTGATCTCACAGATGTATGGTAGATTTAGCGGTAGACATCATGAGTTGATGACCACCAGTCTTGAAGCAGGGCTACCAGAAACTCGGCCTATCTCACTACAACTATTGGCAATGAAATAATCATCGCGTCGTATTGGACTTTGTTTTTCCATAACGCTTAAGTAGTAATGCCCTGGGATGTATGTTTCCATATTCACAACAATTCTCCCTTAAAGATCCTGAGGTGTACGTCTTATGTCCACGAACAATTTAGGAAGGAAACATGGCAATACGGTTAAGTCATGTTGAAATTTGGTAAAATCATTATGTGACTTTCTATCGAGTAAATAAAGTAATACTTGAATATTTATGGGTAGTATGTATCGTTTGACGTATAAACAACAGGTGATGCTTCACAATCTCCATTCAGGAAGTAAATGCTCTTGCAAAATAATTTTCCGGTCCACTCTACAAAAAAAGTTGATTCTCCAAGTGGTCAGAATCTTGTGTTAGTACAGTGCATACTCTGGCAGAGACAGGAGGAGGTTAATCTATGAGTGGTATGACTAAATTTCAGGGACTTCGTGAAGTGCTCCACAACACGAGGTTTGTTACCCAGCAACCTGCTGTTGAAACCATGGCTACAATACTGGCAAAGAGTAAAGCATCTACGAGCCAAACTTGTGTCCAAGCCTTTACCATATACAGACTTCCTCCCCAGGGTGAAACAAAAAATGAAACAGGATTTTCAAAAATTTTGTACAAAATCAGCACAACATAAAGGACAACACGAAGCGGCTATTCAACCTTCAGACCAAAAAAACGTTTGGTACAAAAACTTCAACGCGAAACACAATTCCTAACATCAATAATTCGGATGAGATTGGGACATTGCGCTATCCCCAGCCATCTCTATAGAGTGGGATCATGGAATCACCACTGTGCGATGCAGACAAGGAAGACGAGGCAGATTTAAATCACATATTCCTAGGATGCAGTAAATACCCGACACATAACAAAAATCTGCTTACTAAACTATTAGCGCTACAGGTACCTCTCCTTACAACGATCCCAACCCTCCTTGCGACGGGTCAACCGAAGATATACAGATCTCTGATAAACTTCTTACGCGATGCTCAAATTAACATCTAGACGAAACAAATCCAAGCAAAAACACAAAACATACCAAAACATTATAGTGAAAATGGCAAATGTAAAATAATTCATATGTAATATGTTAAATATGAACGACACGTAAATTATATGTAAATAATATTTAAATAATATTTAAACATGTAAATTATATGTAATTTTTAAATAATTTAAAATATGTAATATGTTAGATTTGAAAGATACTCAACAAGTAAAATGTTCCAGACAACTGTAATATATAAAATGTAATAGGAGGGCTGGTGTAATGGTCTTGCGACTAGAAACCAATAAATAAATATAAATTTGAGCTCCGGATTTCGATACGAGAGACTAAAGACCGAATCCAGTGCTCAGTGATATTGGTTGAGAGTGTCTGCAGAAATTTAAATACTTGTAAACGCGTGGTATTCCACCCTCACTGTCGCCAGCGAGTTGTCCTGCTGAGTATTTTTATTTTTATAAATCATGGCCTTCTGTCTATTGACCATACGGCCAGCTACAATTTTTACAATAATTTTTACAATCTCTGCTTAACCTATTACAGTAATATAATCAATCCTTATTTCACCATGGATCATTTAATAAGATGACAATTAAATTTAATAAGATTATCTTACCAAATAAAATTAGTAAAGTGTATAGAAGGAAATTGATACTGGAAGAATTATAAGTTTAACTTGATGAACACAAAAACATTTATTGTTTTTGGTAGAAATTGATCTGAATTAATTATAACTACCTAAATTCCAGAATTTATACATTTTTTTATAGGTGATTTCTTTAAAGAAAAATATCTGCCTCACTTAAATAACGAGCTATCACCTGATACACAACGTCTCTTCCCCCTCTCAAAAGTATATATACAGATGTTGGGAGTGGGATTTTGAATTTGACCAGGCTGTTGAATAATTTATTCTGTGGAGTCCGATAAAGGGAGCATGCTAGTATGATATGATTGATACTTAATTTGATTTAATTACAATGGAGCACATGCTTCGGTGGCAATTTTTTACAGACCCAACTTCCCCTTATCCTGCACCCACCTACATTTGCCCTCTACAAATTTTAACTTTAAATTCTTTTAACGTTTTCGGTAAGTTTTTCATCATTCCCCATGGTAACTCATTCCAATCTCTGACACCCTTACCTAAAAAAGAAAACCCACATCCTTGTGCCTGAAATTGAGTGCCAGCTTGTGGTATGGTCATCTTTTCCCTTTCATGAACTACTTTTCATACCTACTGCAATATCTTTCCATGCCTCATCGCCAGTATACGCCCCGTACACTAACATGTCCCTCCCCATCCTCCTCCTGTCTTGCAATGAATCCCATTCCAGCACCTTTATCATATCTGTCACTGATTGCATTCTGCGATAATTTCCAGAAACAAATCTAGCATCCCTTCCTTGCACCTTCCCCAACTCCTGTATTTGATACTCAAAATGTGGGTCCCATACTACACTACCATATTCGAGCAATGGTCTGACCAAATTTTTGTAACCCAATTCCTTTACATCTCTCGTGCATCCCCTCATCACTTTCTCCAGCAAGTGCAGGATTTTGAAACCTTTTCCTACCACCTGTCCAATGTGTTCTGCCCAGTTAAGCTTGTTATCGAATGTAATGCCAAGATATTTACATTTCAAGTCTTCAGCAAGCAATTCTTTCCTCACCTTATATTCACAATTAACCTTTGGTTTTTTATTTGTGTATCTAATAAGCTGACTCTTCTTTGCATTTATCTTCATCCCATGTTTATCAACCAAACTAGATATCCTGACCAGATCACCCTGCAACTGTTTACAGTCCTCTACCGTTTTGATCCTTTTATACAGCATTATATCATCTGCAAACAATCTAATTTCAGATAGTAAATAATCAACACAATTATTCACTAGAATAATAAATATCAATGGTCCCAATACGCTATCCTGCGGCACTCCCATTTTTACTTCCACTTCCTTTGATACTACATTTCCTACCCTAATTTTCTGTTTTCTACCTTTTAAAAATTCTTCTACCCAGCAAATCACTTTCGCATCCACTCCAATAGTTTTTACCTTATTTACTACCAGTTTTTGGCTTACTCTGTCAAACGCCTTTGACAGATCTAGTGCTACACTATCAATTTGGCCTCCCTTGTCCATTTCATCTGAAATATCTTGCATATATCCCACCAACTGAGATTCGCATGAATATCCTTGCCTGAACCCATGTTGCCTACTTGAAAACCACTTACGTTCCTCACATACATTTCTGATGTGGTTGCATATCAATCTTTCCATTAATTTACCTACCACCGAAGTCAAACTGATTGGCCTGTAATTTTCGACTCTATTTCTCACCCCTCCTTTATGTACCGGTACTACTATCGCACTTTTCCAGTCTTACGGTAAGCAGCAAGTATTCAGACTCAATTTAAATAATATTTCAAGATAAGGTACAATGTCACATCCGGCTATCTTTAAGATATCTGTAGTAATATTATCTGCACCAGTCCTCTTATGTTTTTTCAGCTTACTTATTTCCTTCATGATTTCTTCAGGACGAATTTCAAAATTTTTAGAATCTTCATTTCTAATCGTATTGTTAAGCTCGTTCTCCTAGTTAGACCTTCCCATTTCTGATTCATTGTCCCTAATGCTCTCACTAAACCAGTTACTTAAAATCTTTGCCTTTTACAAATTCTCAGTAACTACTTCTCTATCCTTCTTTATAAGCGTCTCTACACCCTCCCTTCCCCTCAGTTTCCTGATATAGCCATAGAAATTTCTAGATGCATCAGTCAGTGGTCCTCCTGCACTGACAATACTCTTCATAAACCCATCTTAGCCACTTTCTTTGCTGTTATTAAGTCCTTGTTTAGTTGTTTCAAATATTCCCTACTACCCTGCTGTCTATTAACTCTGTTATATTCTCTTCGTACCAACCTCTTTAACCTCCTCACTTCCCTATTATAGTACACAGGTTCTCTACTTCTCTTTATTTTCTGCTTTGGAATGAATTTTCTTCCCCCTCTCATATTATCTCCTTGATCTCTTCCCACCTCGACTCTACTGTACTTGAGCCTTCCTTCCATTTGCTGAAACGTTCTCTGAAATGTCTTTTCAGATTTGAAACCTCTGCTTTTTTATAATTGTACCTATTTCCCCCTTCAATTTTGGCTGCTGGTTTACTGAATCCTCTAATTTCCATCAGAACTGCGTCATGATCACTTATTCCTTCCGGTACTTGACACCCCACAAGAATGTCATCGGGCTTTATTAGGAATATATCCAAAATATTTTGTTCCCTAGTGTTTTGCTCAACCACTTGTGTAAATCCTTCTTCCCTTATTAAGGTATTTGCAAATCTCTGTTCCCTTGTGTTATTACTCTTATTTCCTTCCCAGTTTACACCTGGTAAATTTAAATCCCCACCAATAATTATCATACTATTCTCACCTCTGAAATCTGAGTATGAATTTAATTTCTCCCCAAGAGCCTCATCTTCATCTGTCATTCTTCCACTGCGGTAAGCAGCCAACACCCTGATTTTTTCTTTTTTATTACCCCAGAAATCTACCCCAAGTAACTCATGGTCTTGATCTATGAACGCCAGTGAACTGTGGTAGTTTTTGCTAACTAGTATGAAGACTCCTCCACCAATTGCTCCTCTATCTCTGCGGTATACTCTGTAACCATCAGGAAAAGCCTCACTGTCTACTCTAAATCTGATAAAAGTCGAGATGCGTCTCGAGTCGTTGCCCTCTGCAGCCACGCTCTTTGATCGTCCCTCTCACCCGCTTCGCGTCTTGTTTACGATCCATTACGACGGCGGAGGACCACTTTCCAATGCAGGGCGGAGCCGTTTTTCCACAGCAGCTATCGCCCAAGCACACGCTGCTCCGAACTGATTGAGTCTTTAAAGCAACGATCAGTCGTAAAACCGTGAACGAATGCTATCAGGGATTATGTGCCGCTTCAAAGTGATCAAAATAAGTGGAGTGTTAGTTAGTTTCCGACGGGTACCTTTTTAACCGTTATAATTAAATTAATTAGCGCTCCATACCAGAATACATAAACAGGCCAACAGGCAGGTATCAGCAATCAGGGATATACACGTGTTAATTTCATGTCCATGCGATACGAAATAATGAATAAATGGCAAATGCAACAATAAAATCATATTTTGGAATCTACAAAACAATTATCAACGCATTTTCTCGTAGAGACAAATCTTTCCTGCTCTTTTTCTTTCAGTTTTCATGTTGCGTTAGAAAAATGTTGTTTGCAATAATTCCGAATTCACAATTATGATTGATAATTTCGATCCAAAATTATCTTCTAGGAAAATGAGGGCATAGTTGTTGAGAAATATCATTTTCCAAAGAAAGAAATGTTTTGTATGGTATTGCGTCTTTTAATATTAATAGAGATGACGGATTGAAAGTGGCGCAAAAAGTGAGATAAAGGTATCAGAAAAAAGAGGAAAGTTGAATACTGTTTTAATTTTTTTTTTAAAAACTGAAAAAGTTATGATCAGTTTGTGCGAGACACGGAGATGCCGCGTTCTCGTGTGAAATAGCGTTATCAGAACCTGACAGAGTTACAAAGGGAGTGTGGCCCGATCTTGGACTAAGCGCTGGCTTGTTTGTCCTCAGGGTTCCGTGTTTTGTGCACTAAGCACATCATCACACCTTCACACCTGCACCAGCCATCCGAGAACGAGTAATTGACTTCCTGCAACATTCTGTGTCATCCCGAACCGTTGATCGGAGACTAGCAGCCACTTTGGGCGTTACTCCTGGCGTTATGATGTGGGGAGCCAACGTGTATCACTTAAGGTCATGGCTGGTAGTGATTGAGGGAACTCTGACGGCACAACGGTACGTCACAGACATCCTGCGTTCCTTAATTACATGAGTGTTTTTCCTTAGATTTTGACCCGTCCCCTGTCCCCTTTAGTGAGATTTGGTAAGATGTGGTGAGTCTAGTCTCCTCTTCCCCGCCCTTCCTTCTCACGTCATGTTTACCTTCATCATCATCAAGGGTTTTCTGCTATTCAGCAGGTCCATGCACAGTGACAGCCTTCCAAGCCTCCCTCTGTTCCGCCGTTGTCTTAGTCTCTATATATTTCCCATTCACCAGGATGTCATGAATCATTTTCTTCCTTCGCCGATCTCTTCTTTTCCCTCTGTTTACAATCTCCTCCAAAGCAGTTTTAAGCAAGAACACATACCTCAAAACATAATCAATCCATTTCTTTTTTTTATGTCCTTTATTGTTTTTATAAGGGACCTTTCCTCTCCTATTCGTTCCAGCACTTCATCATTCCTTATTTTTTCTTTCCAACTTATTTTCCCCATCCTCCTCCATATGCACATTTCGAAAGTTTCCAACCTCTTTAGATCTTCTTTGTGTAGCGTCCATGTTTCTGCTCCATATAGTCCTGCGCTCCATACAATACATTTAACTAGTTTTTTCCTCAGCTTTTTATTCAGCCTTCCGCATAATAAATTTTTCTTTCTATTATAGCTTCCTTTGCTATTGCAATTCTAGGTTCCATTATAATATCAATTTTTAAATAATTCAAATTTTTAATATGTTCATCTGTTTTGCTTTATGCCACTAAATACCTCAGCGTCCATACTGCTTTTTTCTATGTACTTCATTTTTTCTGTTAAATAAGAGGGAAAAAATGTTATAAAAAATTAGACGTCAGATTTTTATTTACAACCCCCTCTTTTCCCTTTAAATGAGATCTGGTGAGATTTTGTCGGACCCCCTCCCCCATATTATCTCACGTAATTAATGCGTGTTCGCTACTATGTTTTCTCTCATGCTACGGTACCGTGGTGGTATTTTACAGAATATAATGATCTTCTACACAAGAAACTTGTCTGTACGTAATATTGCGTCTGCATGATGTTGAGGTATTCCCATGACAAGCAAGATTCCCAGATCTATCCTCCATAGAAGTTGTATGGGACCAGCTCGGACGTCAACTACGTCCCAGTGCTAGTATCCAGGATATCAAGGACCAGTACAACAGTTGTGGGTCAGTCTGTTTCAGTAGAGGATACAAGTGATTTCTGATACCGTTCCAAACCGAATCACTGGATGCATCGAGGCCAGCAGTGAAACATTGTAGTGATAAGTGGTCTAATACTGCCAAGTTATTTGTAAATTTGAATCGATTGTGTAATCCCTGAAAAAACATTTCGTTTCCCTCTCCATATAAATTCTTCACTTTTTTGGCAGGCAGTGCAGATACAGCTGGCTGTATTTTGCTTGCTCAAGATAGTCATCTTTACGACGTTTCCTTTATGCGCGTGTAATATAGCTTAACGAGGCAATGGTCGCCCATTACTCCACAGTTAAGTCCGGCATCCTGTACCTGAATTAGCTGGCAACAGGCGATAGCTAAAAACCTCAGAAGAACATAAAACCAGAGAGATAAAATGGACAGGAATCTCTCTCAAACGCACAAATAAATTATACTTCTTTATTTTTATTTTATTCGCACCATCAAACACAGTTACACTGTTAGCATGGCCTGGGGTAAACAGTTCACATATAAATAAAACTTCAAAGCTGTTCGATAATATTCTTCACAATAAGTGGCTTTCTCTCTTTTCCTCCCACGAAATTGCACTCTACTTCACTTTGTGCTGCAATCGTAGCTTCTTGCAACATCCACAATACTTTATTGACTAAGAATTCTTTCAAAACATAACGGATCATGAAATCGTTACCATCTCCCCGGTAAACTGCCTCCTTCTTACTCCCACTTCTAACTACTCGAAAAATAGCTTACTACAATTCCTTCTCACTGCAGGCTTGCCAACTCTTGAATATAGAATAAGCAATCACAAACGCATATATGATTTGTAGGGGGTTTTTTTTTTTTTTATCACCCAGGCATTTTACCAGAAATGATTTCGAGAATCTAGGGAAAACCGAAATCTAGGGGAGGGGATACTAGGTCTAAGCTAAAAGATCGCGCCATAAAATAACCACATGTACATTTAGGTGGTACAGATGTATACCGAGAATGAATATAGCAAGAAAGAAGTACAACAATACAATCACTGGCGAAAGGAATAATAAAAGAGATACAGGAAGAGGGTTAGAGGCGACATATGATAAATCGGTAAACTGCCGCAAAACTGAGCAGGAAAAATACAAGTACAGAAGTTGGTGGAGTAGGATACTTTGCTGAATCTTTAAACTTATTGTAATATCTATATCTACAAAACGAAAACCGGGTATATTTGTTCCAGAAAAACTTGAAATCTACTGCCAAGATTTCCATGGGATTTTCACCGTTTTAAATAATATAATATCAATTCTGTTGTTTGGTTTGTCTTATGCTTCTACGTTACATAACGCCGGGACATTAAATGAAATTCTGAACATATGGTGAGGAATACCACAGATGGAACCACTAGTTGAAGCATGCTTCGCACTAAACACACAATTACAATGTATCTGACCATAACCTTTAATGAAAACAATAAGATAACTTTACAAAGAAATCTATTTTGCACATTAACAAAACTTGAAGTATTCTTTCCTTTAATTCGGGATATTAGGTTTTTAAACGGCATAAATAGCCGTAAAAACGGCAGAGATTTTCTTTAACCACGATCTCTGGCAGTAGGTCTACAACTACATTGTCTCTGACCAAGCATTATTCTTCTGTTTGAATAAAATAATTTATTTACGGTAATATTATTCTGGATTAACTTTTGATATTTGTATGAAAGGCTGAATCTGCGGAGTTAAAGTATCTGGCATTTCGAGCAAAACGTATCTCCAGTCACTTCGCAGTTGAATCAAATGTGAGTTTCTAACATAATGTTGCGTTGTTTAGTAATGCAATTTCTTAACCAAATTAATGAAGCTTAATAACATGAATCTTTATGGACGAATTAAAATATTTTATGGGCAAATAAACTTCAACTCACCTGTTTCTTGGAAGGGGTCGTGTGAATCTAGGTTTGCTAAAAATTCCGAAAAAAGTTGGCGCGAATTTTATAAATATTTGTAGAAATGATTCTCATCGCGGGAATGAAAACAGCGTACTGGTATATCTACGCCAACTATACCGGGCAACGCCGGGAACTCCGCTAGTTTAGGATATAGCTATAGTCATGTTGGGGATAGCTGTAAAATATTTTCTTCTTCTTCACCAACTATTCCCAACATCAGGGGTTGATGGGTTTTAATCATCTTTTGCATGGTAAAATTTAGAGCTTTGGCTTTACGGCCACTGACGCCAAGCATGTTATCTCTGCTGCCGGATCGTACTATGTACTAATAAGTGGAAGAGAGTTGTTGCCATCTGACAAATGTTTAACTACGTTCTGTGTGATAAGTGGTTTTTTGTTTGTTAAATGTTTGGCTTATGAGGTTGAGATTGGGAATTGTTCAGACATTCGACTTAAAAAAAAATAAGAAAATTGGCATTCGACCTTGCAGCAAATTTGTTTCTTTCATTCCTTAAGTATATATATATATATATATATATATAAAAATATATATAGAATCTTCTGGAATTATTATTGATGATAACAAGGGACGGTACAACACAGGACAAACACAACGCTTAATTAAAACCATCCATGCCCTAAGCCGGACTCGAACAGGTGACCCCTGCAAAGCGAAGCCAGATCGTCAGCGCGCTACATTCGCTTTGGCGGCTGCGAGGAACGACGAACAGGGCAGTCGGCATGCGGTGGCCTGGGCTCATAACAGGTCCCGTTGTACCTCCTCGATCCACTGTGCGGCGCGTCGCCACTCTGAGTTACCCTGGCTGGTGATAACGGTAAAATGTATTTTACTTAAAAAATGAACACGCGTTAGTGAACGGTGTTCATTTCGACGGCTATTGGACGAAGTCCACCACAAAAAAAGGGCAGTGTTTAATGACACGTTGGACGCCCCTCGCGTCTGGGATGGGGCGTGGAGAGAGTGTCTGGACTACCGCCGAGGCGGCACGAGGCAAGTGCCCGATCGTGATTGCCGTCCAGTAAGGACGGAGCCGGTGGTAATTATTGGCCGTCAGGACAAACACGGACCGAACGAGGTGTGACCTCTGACTGCGGCGGGGAAAACACAGTGCGACCGCACACACCAGAAATAACAATCGGAATGACTGAAGGGACTGAACGGCGCCTCCGCACTTAAAACTACACTACTGTTTGTGAAAATTGCAACACCCAAAAGGAGATACATGATTACAATGAAATTTATGGGACAGATTAGGGACATAACCGTACACAAATGAGTAGAATTACAGAAATGTTCATGCACTTTGGCCGTGAGACTTCAGTACTTTGTGAAGCCGCCATTTACTACAGCCAGAGCCTCTACACGTCACGGCATGAAATCAAACAAAGCGTGCATATGCTGCTGGGAAACACTGCCATCTCGGTTTGTAGTCATAGACAGGACCAAAACGAATAAATTGCCTACCAACTACATTCCATACATGATTGATGGGTGACATGTTAAGCCAACTTGCGGCCAGGGAAGCAGTCGTACCTGTCGTTCTTCGAAGAAGGCTTGCTCATTCCTCGCCACATGTGGCCTTCTGAAATATTGCATGTGTAGCTGCCTGCAGGAGTGTCAGTGCCTCGGCCTTTAAAACTTCCCTGATGTAGCAGTTGCTGTTCAGATTGCCTTCAATACGCAGGAGGTGAGATCACATGTTATAGCCAATGGCATCACAAACCGTCACACTTGGCGTTGGTACGCTATACCACTCAGCAATGCAGTCTACACGATAGCGTTCACCACAGTAGTGTATGACACGTACGCGGCCATCATTGTAGGACAAGCTGAAGCGGGACTCGTCCGGAAATACTGCATTTTGCGTTTCAGGGTGGGCATTACAGAGGGATAAGCTGGGTAAAAATACCCCGGGTCGGAGTTCAGGATGGGGGACCGCCAACCAGGGTACATAACTAAATGCAAATGTAAAATTAATTTTTTTTTTAGACTTTATCCAAAATTTCACAAATGTTTATGAATTAATAACCAATAGCTGTGTTTACGTCGAGTGTTTTCCTTCAAGCAACCTGATCAATAAATAATATAAGAGTAAATCTATATGGTGGATTCAATATAAAAATAGGATCGGATGCAATAGGAGAAGTAAGTGAATTCTGTTACTTGGGAGCAAAATTACAACCAATGATCGAAGCAGGAATGATGTTAAAAGCAGAATAGCACTAGCAAAAAGAACCTTCATGAAAAAGAGAAATCTTTTAGTTTCCAATATTGATCTAGGAATTAGAAAGAACTTTTTAAAACTCTGTGTCTGGAGCATAGCAATTTACGGTAGTAGAACATGGACTTTAGGAATACCGGAAAGAAAGAAAATTGAAGCATTTGAAATGTGGTACTACAGAGGAATGCTTAAATTAAGGGGACAGACAACGTACGAAATGAACGAGTTTTCGAAATGATGGGTGAGGAAAGAAGTTTGTGGAAGAAGCTTACAGAAAGAAGAGACCGCTGGTAGGTCATATTTTGAGACATGCTGGATTGGTTAATTTGCTGGTGGAGGGAACAGTCGAAGGTAAGAACTGTAGAGAAAGACGGATATTAGAATATATGAAGCAGATAGTTGAGGACGTGGGTTGTAAGGGGTATGTAGAGATGAAGAGGTTAGCACAGGATAGGAAGGGATGGAGGATTGTATCAAACTAGCCGAGAGACTGATCACACAAAACAAAAAATCTATATGAAATATGCGAAGTGTTCAGTCAGACTATTTGCCACAGTACATAACTTATTCGGCTGGCAGAGCTCCTTTACTAAGTAATACGTAACCTAATTTCTCGACATTAGGTTACAGACAAGCGATCGGACAGATCTCTTGATTACTGTCGAGACGAATTGGCAACGGCTAGTTGCATTTAGTCTCCACTCGGATTACCACACGACAAATCGTCAATTGTCATTTTGGTGCAGGTTGTACAATCTGCGCTAATAATGCCCGCGGAAAATTCAACCAGTCTAAGTTTTCAATAAAAACAAATTCTAAGTTTATGATGGTATTGCAGGGAGCATCAATTGACATTCTGGTCCACCTAACCACTCGTGTCACTAACAAAGCTGCTTGAAAATAAAGACTTAACAAAATTCAAATTTCTAGCTAATTATGCTTAGCAAGATTGAAAAGTCTAAAAAGACTCTAAATTGTTAGCGACTTATTCTGAAACAAGGGTACCAGTTATACGTAGCAGCTACGTAATACCTATTATGGTTGGAAGAACGTGTGCATTATCGTTGCACGTCTTAATATGTCTTCCAGCAATTACTCGCCGTTTAACGTCATAATAGTTTTTGTGTCAAGTTTGCGAGGCATACACATCTGTATTTTCGTGGTTTCTGGTAAGGGGAGCCGACGCAAACGAATCCGTGCCACCAGTCCAGTCCTCGTTTGACTCTACACTGACTAAGAATGGTGTAATACTGGCCAGTTCGGTCACACAATACAGAGCGCTGCTAGGTCTTCCTGCACGCCAACTTTCTACAATTTTACTAACTTATTATGGTTCCACTGTAACACATACTGTATTCTCTGATTTTGGAGTGATTCAGACCATTCCCTCTGGGCGTTAAATCCTGCCGTAAGCCCTTTGGTGATTAAGTTTTCAACAAGTCTACCCTGTCGTTTAACAGCAAGGAGGGTTGTTTCTCGCTTCTATTACACATCAATATTATCAATAGAGTAACGCAAAATATATTTTACTGATTCTGGATTTTGGAACGTGATGGAATTCGGACATGGCCTTTTTTGAAGGAAGCATTCAGCTATTTACCTGGTGTGACTTCGCGAAACCGTTGAAAACCCAAATCTGAATAGCCGGACGGTGATTCGAACCCGTGTCTTCTCGAATGCGAGGTCAGAGCGTTACTGCACTGTTTCGTGGTTTTTCAAACTTCCATCGCAATTCCTCCGAATTCTTTCCTCTTCCTTGCCTCAGAACCGCTCCTGCCATAATATTTCAACAAAAAAGGGGCTTTTGCTGAAATCACCATAGTCAAATGCCTGCATGGTTCCTTGATAAGCGTTATGACCGATTTATTTACAATTCCTTGTCAAAAATCCTATCCCAGTTTAAATTATCTGGTTATTAATAATTTGTGAAGCCTTTGTTTATTCTATCTTTTCCCAGTTCCGCTCATTGTGTTGAGGTTGAATATTTACACCCACGTGGGAATTACTTATGCATTGAAAGTGTGGGAGAAGAGGAAGAGAAAGGGTTGCGAAGGATTTAGAAAATGGGAGATGGTACGGTAGTGGGCTTAACGCCAACTGTCTGTGTACAGAGCTAGTTGTTTTCTGTAAGATAGGTGTTAATTATTTGCGGAATTTTTATGAAGGAATTTTTGTATCCTTCCAAAAACCACCTAAATGTAAAATGCAAAATATTAGTCATGACCATTACCAGCATGCCAGGCTTGCGATTCCTTATTTTTCGATCGTACATTAGTACTCACGTCACGCACAATAATAGTTTAAATTTTTCTCAGATGATCGCAGAATTCTCATTTTCCCGACTGTGTCATGTTTGCAGACGCCAAATATCTCATAAGAGACTAAGAAATAATTTTACAGGAATTGAAAAGATACTCAACGTTCTGAAATACTAGAATAGTTGTCGAATGTGATGGTGAACGAACTAAATAGCTCAATATGCATTAACATTTGCGTAGAACTGAAAGGTTCGTATTTAATGGTGATGCAGAGATCTTGTCAGCTCATCTCAATTGATTTAACCAGAAATCATTGTGTTTCTTACTTTTATTTCAAAAATTAATTGCTCTGCAACTACTTTTACTACACCTCTTTTCTCCATACATTCTGCATAGTTTCAGTTCTTATGAATTTAAGCCTTGTCAACGTCGAGTTTATTATGACGGAAAAGGACTGGTGGCTAAGAACGGGAAGGAATTCTATCATCTCGGCATTTACCTGGAGTAATTTTGCTAAAAAAAAATTGGAATACAGATATCTGGATGACTGTAAGTGGATTCGAACCTGCGTTTACCCGTATCCAACGCCATAGCGTTACTGATCACCCAACACACTCTGTCCATTACATGTAGAAAAAAATGACAGGAAATTAGTGCACCTTACCTCCCATGTGAATACAAGGAATATTTTTTTAAAATAAAAATCAAATCATTTCGGAACTACTCTAGTAAATTTTCCTTATCACAATTTGACCTATTGTGGAATTGGGATACCAAAGGTATTTGTGTCATTATTACCAACGATAAAATTTCTGAATCAAAGATACACTTCACTATTTCACACAAATCCAAACCATTTCTATGGTTTCGATGAATGTATACAGCAGCAATAATACTACCTCACTATAATCAACGGCACGAAGTTTCATGCAACGTCTGCTTTATACATTGCCACAACTATAGGACTAATTTTGAGATCATTACAAAACCTTATGGTTGTACACAACGTTGTAGTTTATCCAGTATAGACCACCAGTATGCTGAATCACAAAACGTAGCATATACGTGAACAATACTGCTGAATTTAACTTTTTTTTTTTTTTAAATAAACAACTGTCCTCAATACTCCTTACGACGTTTGGGAAAATGGGTTCTTGAGATAAATGTACAAATACTTGGTTAACATATCCCAGGTGACGTAATACTTCGTCCGCTTGCCTCACGTTCCGCTATTCTGACTCGGATGTGGGTTATTTGTTATATCAGCATTCTGGTGCCTCACTATTATTGGTGGAGAAGATTAAATATAGTTCTCCAATATAAAATGGATTACACAATGCTGTTGTGTGATACCGATGGTCTCGGAAGCTCTTTAATTTGGTTTAAATGCATAACCACGGGTAGCTGTTCACTTTTCTATGGTGAGGTTTTATTCTTATTTTTGCAGTTGCATCTATTCCCTAGACCTAGAGCATCGCTTTCCATTACCAAACGCTATCGCACGTGTTGATAAAATGTGGAGACCATGTTTACAGCGAGGTCGTATCTACTTCTCGTGTTATGCGGGCTGAGTTGTGTCTATCAGCAAGTACAGCTCTCCCCCCCCCCCTCCTCCTCCCTTTTGATACAGCGTTTTTTCCCGACCCAGTTTGTATCACAGCACGTGTACCCAGATTAACCCATCTATTAGAATAAGTCACATTCCACCTGGCCCCCAAATCATTCCTTGCGAAAGCCGGGATGCTTCCTTCAAAAAGGCCACGGCCGAATTCCTTCCCGTTCCTTGGCCCCAGTCCCATCCCGCCATGACCTTGACATCGACGAGGCGTAAAGCCATAAGTAAAAATAAAAGGTCCATCTGGCCGAATGCGGAGGGTGAACTGCTAACGCTCTGGCCTTGCATTCGGGAGGACGACGGTTCGAATCCACGTCCGGTAATCCAGATTTGGGTTTTCCCTGGTTTCTCCAAATCACTCCAGGATGATTCTTCCTTCAAAAAGGCCAAACCCGAAACCCTTCCCGTTTCTTGTCCCTAGTCCTCTCCCGCCTCTAATGACCTCGACGTCGACGTGGCGTAAAGCTATAAGTAAAAAAATAATAAAAAACAACATTCCATCTGTGGTTCAGTTGTGGAAAGAAATTTCACGATCTGCTACACGGGAATACGAAGTGTCTTAATTCCGTATTACCAGTTTTTTTTTTTTTTTTTTTTTTTTTTTTTTTTTTTGCGAGAATAGTTTAGGTCTAATACCAAACCTCTCTGAATTGCATATAGCCTGAGGTCATAAGACACCACGATTACCCTGGAAAATGTGGATATGAAATCTGGCGATAGTCTTGGTTGGTTAAAGGCTCATGTGGTCATAATGACCTGGTTACAGTGCTTTAATTGGCTGTGCATTCCGCCCAATATCGTAGTCGCATGATGTGTCGGAGATAGAGGTGGTGTTAAGCCTTTTGAGACAGGGATTCGAACCGGGAACCTATCAATCTCCAGTCAGACGCCTAAACCACTGAACCGCTCAATACTCTTGGTGTGTTTCCCCTAATGAAGAGTATTTCCTCTCAAGTCTTCTACAAAATAGTACACTTAATCCATCGTAGTCAATCGTAATAATATAAACTACACGGCCCAGAACAAAGGAACAGTTGGTTCTATATCTGAGTATCATAGGCTTAGTATGTCTTCCGCCGTAGGACAAAAATCAGACTTTGGATTATGAACAACAATGAGAAGATGAACAAATTTATGTGCTATTTATCAACTTGAAGCTTACATGTATAGCAATTTTTACTTTACCTTAATTACGATTAAACAGATGCATCGGTAGCGATATCCCTCATCATCTGCTTCCGTATTTCATGATATTTTTTTATAAAGTTTTCAACGAGTGAAGTAAATTTTATAATATTTTCCTTAATAATTTATTACAGTCTCCACTCAGCTACTTACAAAACAAAATTTTGTCTACTTTCTTATGACTGAAATCAATGCGAGCTTGTGGTCATGTTCATCTATTCCTTTCTACGTAAAAACTGCAAACTCCTCTACAAATATCCATGCTGGATTGATCCCCATTTTACGCATTCACATCTTTAACTGTATCAGTTACTGGTTGTCATTTGTTAAATTACATAGAAAAATCTAGCTGCTCTCATTTGAACTTCTGCCTACTCTAGTATTTGATACCCTACCATAGTCAAACAATGATTTGACCAATGTTTTTCATCCCAATTCATCATAAATGTCTTTTCTGTTTCTACGTCAATACTTGGTGACTCAAAAATTGTGGGTTTGCACCAAAACTATTCTGTGTAAATTCCAATCATTAACGATACGAAAGAAGAAGAAAATACACGTAAGCGCAGTGTGGCACCTCATTTCACTCATATTATCCCTCTTCTCATTGCAACTTTCATACGTGGCTGGGAAATGTATTTCTCCATAAATGAAGACACATGTTCGCAAGTTTTCCAATAAATTCAGTTGGAAACTAGGTCTTCTGTCTATCAGACAATACCAGACAAAATTCTGTATGAAGCCTGTAATAAATTCGCAATGGCTGTTCCATGGTTCCACAAAATGAGCCTTTCTTCTGTGTACTTTATCGTTACTGATAATCAACCTTCTGTGATAAAGATTGCAATCAGCGCTACAGGACTATAGCTGAGAATGTAAGAGAGATATTTATGTTACGTCTTTCATATACGATTTCCAATTATTTCAACTTCCTGCTATGAATCGCAATCTAGAATCAGCTTAACCTACCATTGGAGTTAAGTGCTCGCCCTACATCATGTTACTTTTTGTTATTCTGCCTAAATATTTCAAGGAATCAACTTTACCAAGAATCGTACAGCTTAGTTTTTACTCAAAGTGGATTATTTTTAATAGTTGAGCGCGTTTCCTTGCACTTTTCTGTACCAATTTTGATTCGTGGCTGCACGTCTGTATAGAATAAATTTATGAACATTCGGCAGAATTATTTATTTTGTTACACTAAAGTAAACGCGTGTGACATTGTTGGCCGGGAGATCCCTAAGGATTGTTCGGCCGCCGAGTGACAGAGTTTCGATTATCCGCGCATGCGCCTCTGTCATGGCTGCCGTACCCCGATAATCCTACCGGGAAAAGGGGAGCTACAGCTTTACGTGGAATCCAAACAATGGTGCGGCCTAGCTTCACATGAACAAAACAAGGCTCTGCCAGTTTTAAGGCTGTAAAATTTCCATGTAAAACCAGGACTCGAACCTACAACCTTTTCTTCCCCAGTCACGCACCTTAACCAACTGAGCCTCCATGCTGCTTGTTATATTAAACACAGTAGTCAATAAATAATCAGAAAAATGCTATTAACATTATCTGCCTTAAAATATTAAGAGAACAAGCGATTCTATTATACATTCTTGTAGGTAGACTGATTTAACGTCTAGAGTAATACAGACTTGGCTTTTAGAACATGGCAATATACCAAGGCGTTATGAATTCATATACTCATTGAAATATCTATTTCTTCATATTGAAAAAAAAGAAAAAAATAGTGACAGTTACCTGCGCATATTTTCAGTCGAAGAGTACTTTTTTCTCTTATAACGATTTCGATTTACGCTATACGTCAGTAAGAAGGAACTGGATTTTAGTATCAAACTCTGACAATAGTTTCAATGGGATACCACATGGACTCGGTGCCTTCTCCCACTTTTGAAACTCCAGTTGCTTTACAATACCTGCAGAGTCTACTTCTGATAAATCACTTCAAACTATGCACGATGTGGGAAAATAAGAATGACATCTACAGTTTCTTTAGTGAATGAATTTTTTAATTCTTAGCTAAGTACGCCAGTTTTTTCGCATCTATCAATAATATCATTACCGCTGCCGACATACTATTGACATTTTAACGTGTGTGTGCTCTGCTTGTGGCACATCAATTAACAGGAACCGTACCACCTCCCACTGTGACAATTACCGATTGTTACCTTGACCAATAAACTTAAATAATCGGCCAAATTTTCCATGTTACTAACCAGCCACATCACGAAGGCTATAGCGGTACCGTAGTCAAACGAGAGAGTTGAGTATAGTAAAAAGCGAAATTACTGCTAAACGCCGCGGGGACGCAACTCAGATCGTTAGTCAAACTTGTTGAGTGACGTAAGACTAATAGCAAGTAGTGTCCAGACTCTCATTAATCTTGCCGGTGCTATCCCGCTACAAGAATAACCGAAACCTAACTGGTTTACATTACACGATAAATATTATATTATAGAAATTACGTGAATTATTTATTCAATTAGAGAAGTCTGATGATGGTGAAGAGTTTCTTGCGACCTAAGCCTGTTTTAATATTTACTTAGCCAGGCAGTAAAAAAAAGTGAATCACGGGCTGTGAGGTAAGTAGAGGCCGGGTTGTTTGGGAGTTGTGGAGCCGGTGATTACGTTCCAAGGAGGCCGGCAGGCTCTCGCCAGAAGACGCTAATCATACTAATCGTCATAATGAGCTTGTTGGACGCGGGACGATGAGAAAGTAAACAAGTGTGACGATACGAGCAGTGTCACGGATCAGTCCCGGACGGAGCCGGCCAGAGCTTCAGATGATTGCGGCTCTCTGTACTTAGTGTAACATAATGAAAGGCACACCAACGACTCATTCGTACCTTTCAAATTGTTTTACACTGTTCAACGATCTTGATGATTACAGTATGGATACACTAATATTAGAAGTGCGAAAGTAGCTCTGTCTCTCTGTTTGTTAGATACACCTATCGTGGTGAAATTTGACAATGAAATACTATGTATCATTAGTAAGAACACAGAATACTTTTTAGAGATAAATAACATATTTCCTCGTGAAATTTTGAAAAATAACCCTGTGGTGACAGACAGATGGACAGCGTGTGTGAGTTTCTGTAATTTTATATTGGTCACTCGACCTTTGTTTCACTCGCAGTCGGTTTATGGGACACCTTTTACATAAATTAAAATTTTCTATTTCCAATTCTAGCAATAACATTCCAAGTTCACGCATATGAAATCACGGGTAGCAGCTACATATGGTAACACTTCGTCCCCAAATTATGTTACTTTTTTTTATCACTGTTCGTCTTATAGATTTTCTTTTCTGTGAGAAATAATATAAACGATTACTTTCCTACATGAAAGAAATGCAGACGTATGCGCTTCTTTGCAGATTTACAGTCGATTATGTTTTGGCCTTGATATGCATTTCGCCGTTGGGTTAGGTAGTTGCGACATCGTGATGGTGTCCGAAGCCTGACACAATGTTATCGGGTGCTGAGGTGGAAGAAGTTTTCACCATCAGAACTTTGAAATGTTGTGGTGCACAGTTTCTAATCACCAGATTGTTCACAAAAATACTAGGCGACATCCCATAAACCTCCCCGCAGTAACCATGGAGAGATAATATCGTTGATAGTTATTCTTCTGTCAGATAGAGGCCTTAAGCTTGCCGGCCCCTTTGGTGTCTATAAGAAGTGAATGGGCGGGGACATAGTTTCACCTACTCTCTTCGTTCATTTGCATTCGATCACTACACAAACAAGATAGTATACTACGCAATGCACACATCAGCTTATACTTCAGTCCCTTGAAGAGGCAAGGAAAGACTATCTTAGGTAAATTTCATTAAAAAAAGCTGCAATGGTGGTTTAACTTCACACAAGGACCATCCTCCAAGCCAGAGTCACCGGGTAATGGAAGCAATCATCGAGCCTTCTTTACAGTCTTTTCATCTTCGTCATGACGTTACTGGTTCCACGTTTCCTTCGGCCTACCTTTTCCATTTTGAATGGTCTCTCCCGCAATGTTTCTCTCCAAGTATCTGTCTTAGCCTCTATGTATCTCTTCCAAGACTCCTTCAATTTCACTTCCATCATTTATTTGAATTTATGACTCTTAATATTTTTGTAATTGTTCAGGAAACTGGTGATATCTTACGTCTCTAAGAGAAATAGATTCATTTTGAATTTAATTAAAATTTGTATGTGATACAAAGTAACTGAAAGATTAAGTTAGTCCACAATCATAGATTGGCTTTATTCTCCAGAATGAGGTACCTCAAACCATCGTGTTAGTGCTAGGCGGCCAGCTTTCTTTCCTTCGAGACCTTCATGAAATAGATTTTGTTTTATTTTGTGCTTTACGCTTCCTCGTTATCAAGATAATTATAGATGGTACAGAATTAGAGACAAGGATCACGAAAAAATTCGGACATGTCCTTTTGCAGGAACTTCCGGCATTTGTTAGCAAGGCTAAATTTGGACCGCCGGAATGGGAAATGACTTTCGAATTCCAGAACCGATGGTTGGCAGGTCTTCTGATAGGCCCGACCCCAGTTCATACGGGTCTATTTCTTTCTCTCTGTCCAGCTCTCAGACTCACACACACACACACACACACACAAACACATGCACATACTTCGGCAAATGTAAATAATAACTTCATTCTATATCGGCAACTGCACCGACGAACTTCAAATTTTAAATCATACGATCTTCCACTGAGTTAATGTACCGCTTGCAAATGGCTTACTACGTGTGTAATAGAAACGATTTCATACCAATTTACGTAATTTCTTAAGGGCTGAGCAAAACAGTTCGCTCTTTTCCCTTTTTCTGATTCCGTAAATCTATTAGTAAAGAAACACTATATTCACAAAGCTAACTCAGCTAGAGGTGGATGAGTGTTTAAAATCTTTGAACATCAGAGTCGGGATTCCAAACTGAGAACTATCAACGCCATCTGACAAATCATATCACTGACAGTTGAAAAAGTTTCGATTATGAGGACAGATTTAACTAAGGTTCTAATTGAACGTGTTAGATTTATTTCCATTTTCGTATCCATACTTCTAAAATTTTACATCTCGCTTTTAATATAACAATACCTCTTCCCCCATCATGATAACGTTTGGCTTATGTGTTCGGTACTAGGCACTGCCATCACTTTAAATAGTATAGGTGTTGCGTTACATGCCACATGCTGAACATTTTACAATCATATCTTAATCAGAAAATGTGACAGATGTTTGCTTTATCTCACTCAGCAATTTACTTTTCGCATACTAATTATAATGGATAAGTAGAATACAACACAATGGTGAATACAGATCACATGCTTTATCTAGCACGGGTACACCGTGTTTATTTGGCTAAATCGATCATTCCTTCAAAATGCCATGGCCGAAATCCTTTCCGTTCCTTGTCCCCTGTCCCATCCCGCCTCTAATAACCTCGACGTCGACGAGGCGTAAAGCCATAAGTAAGAAAAAAAAGATGGAGAATAAGACTGTCAAACGTTTTCAGAAATCTATAGTTGTGTGGGCGACTTCAGTGAGAATTAGGCTCTACACAGTACAGTTTGCACCGTATCGTATCCTTTAACCAAATATTGTTGGACACATTTGTGACATTTTACTCTTAATAATTAGTTTTGATATTCGATCCAGGTCTCTTAAATGAGAGAGCTCTAAAGTTTAACCAAAAAACCTGAAGTGGGCAGCAATAATGAAAAGAAATAGTAATTCTTTATTTTCAACTGCCTGTTGCCCGTAAATTCGTCTTCTTTATTATTTATTTATTTTACATTGGATTAGCTACTCACTAGGACAATGTGACCTTAGAATTTTCTGTCAACACATAGTCAAGAAAGATACAAATACAGCTAGAAATGCACAGGAATCACAACTCTAAGAATGGGTTAAATGAACGAGGATGATGAATATCAATCTCAGTTTCAATAAAATAATATCACAGATACGTACCCCGGTGAACAGAACTCACCATTACACAGATATTAATTTGCAGACAGTTTTGTATTAGGCCTAAAACAGACGAAGCGACTTCCCGCCGCGCGACTTTTCGAGCGGCGGCCGCGCCACCTCGACTAGGATTACAAACTTTTTAGAATAAGTTAAAAAAATATAGTACACTTCAAAAAAATAGCAGTTTATGGAAAGAATAAGAAAATGGCATAAATTATGTTTTTAAGTTATTTATTTTTATTAAAACTTTATTTTTTTCATTTTCTGTACCTTTTGACAAATTTTTGTCTACAGCAACAGTGTCATATTCTTTATTGCATTCATTAATGTATATTATTTCATTAATGAGATACTCGCTCTGATTCTCTCTTCTCGGCATTTCAAATTCATAATTGAAAATATCTTTCCTGTGAATGGCGAAGTTGTGGGAATAGAGGGCAGAACTGAAATAATCTTAAATATGTTTTAAAATATGCTGCCATTTTTTGCCTGTAGTTCTTTCGGTAAACTCACTACAATGTGTTACTTTTATCTAGATTTCCTTTAATATTTTTATTTAGTATCTTTGCGTACTATAAATTTTTTTGAACAGTATATAGCAGGCTGACCGAAAATACAGTACAATATTGTATGTTATAGTACGGTTGGCAACTCTAGACTCGACAGAAACGTGGACTGTCCATTTGGTGCGTATAAATCAATTATTTGTAAAACAATTGATATTGAAGACGAGAGGGAAAAGCTAATGTGGTTACTGTTATTATTATTAACTAGCCCGTACCCGCGACTTCGTACGCGTGGATTAAGAATTTTTTTTCCAGAAATAAATATAGAAAGTTGCTAACGAAGGATTGGTCCCAAACAATATCGAGACGGGATAATATGACAGGAAAGCTATCACTATAACATTGTACCGTCGAACCTGTCTCTTGAAGAGAATCAATTTCCAACATATTCTGTCACCATTCGATAAGGTCTCAAAATTTAATGACTACAACTGTTAATCATACTGGAAAAAATATCCTGTGCCCTTCATACAGATTTCCTTATAAAATTCCATCACAACGATATAGCCATTTAGTCGTCAAAACTTAACAAAAACAAAGAGACTTACTTCCGTATTTATAATAATATTACTGTGGTTCACACTCACACACTGACTGCGAACAACACCCGAGGGATCATTATAACGTAAAAAAGTGTACACCTACAAAATTGCAAGACTACCTACGATTTTCCTCGCATTGCACCCCTAACTTTCTAATATCTACAGATTAACATTCAATCCGAATAACCTACGGCCAAGGCCTGACTCTTACGATGAAAAACAATTTTTAAAAATCTTAGCCTCCACGGAGATTTGAACCGGAGACCACGACGGTCGTAAGCAAGCGCTTTAACCACTAAGCTGCCAGTCCACTGCACCGAAACACGGCACGGAGATGACCATATCCAACGTGTCTGTCTATCGCCGTATTTCGAAGTTATGAGACAACATTTGTTATTTATACAGATAATTTTTCAACCAAATGTAGACAGTATTTTCTCCTTGTTTTTAAAGGATAATTGGGCAAAGTTTCATCGAGATCGGATGAAAACTGTTCATTTGTATGAAGAACAAACAAACTAACAAACAAAACATTCATCTTTATATATAAAGATTAATCTTGTTTTACCAAAGAATAGATAGATGGTCCAGAACACACTAGAAGTTTGAAGATAAGTGAGTTAATTAATCATAGTTGTGGGGACCAAGATTCGAACCCGAGCTGCACGATTGACAGGCAGGCGCGGTACCGTGAGCTAAAGCTCCAACTGCCTGGTGAAGCGGCTAGAGAGCTACATGGGCTGAGCTCTGCTCGGCCGGAGTAGAGACGTGTCTGCTGGGGTGCTCGGAGTATTGCCGATTATCGTGGCATACTGCGGAGTATTGACACAATTCAAGTTACGAATATTTCGGCATCATTTCTTTCATTTTAATTACGAATATCTCTGCTCCTAATTGCACTTTTTGAACCGGACAACTTCGATACGACGGGAAATTTTTCAATTATGGGACAACATGTATTATTTATACAGATAATTTTTCAACCAAATGTAGCCAGTATTTATCTCGTAGTTTCAAACTATATGTGTGCAAAGTTTCATCGAGATAGGATGAAAACTGTTGATTTGTATAAAGAACAAACAAAGTCCAGTGCCCTCCCTACAGATTTTCTCGTCAAATTCCGTCAATATCGGTATAGGCATTTAATTGTCAAAACGTAATATAAGACAGACACTTACTTCCTCATTTATAGTATTCCTACTGCAGATTACACACACACTGACTACGAATCACTCCTGATGGATCAATATAACTTAAAAAAAGTGTACATCTACTGTATTGCAAGACTACTTACGAATTGCCACAGGTAGCACCCCTACCTTTGTGATATCTACAGTTTAAAATTCAATCCGAATAACCGACGACCCAACCGTAACTCTTACGATCAAAAACAATTTTTAAAAATCTTATCCTCCACAGAGATTTGAACCGTAGATCACGAAGTTCGTAAGCAAACTATTTAGACACTGATCTGGAAGTCCACTACACGGAAACACGGTACGGAGACGTCCATATCTAACGTGTCTGTCTATCGCCGTATTTCGAAGTTATGAGACAAAATGTGTTATTTATACAAATAATTTTTCAACCAAAAGTAGACAGAATTTTTCTTCTTGTTTCAAAGGATAAGTGGGCAAAGTTTAATCAAGATCGGATGAAAACTGTGGATTTGTATAAAGAATTACTGTGGTTCACACTCTTACACTGACCTGCCAACAACACCTGAGGGATCATTATAACGTAAAAAAGCGTACACCTACAAAATTGCAAGACTACCTACGATTTGCCTCGCATTGCACCCCTAACTTTCTAATAACTTCAGTTTAACATTCAATCCGAATAACCTACGGCCCAGGCCTGACTCTTACGATGAAAAACAATTTTTAAAAATCTTAGCATCCACGGAGATTTGAACCGGAGACCACCACGTGTGTAAGCAAGCGCTTTAACCACTAAGCTGCCAGTCCACTGCACCGAAACACGGTACGGAGACGACCATGTCCAACGTGTCTGTCTATCGCCGTATTTCGAAGTTATGAGACAACATTTGTTATTTATACAGATAATTTTTTCAACCAAATGTAGACAGTATTTTCTCCTTGTTTTAAAGGATAAGTGGGCAAAGTTTCATCGAGATCGGATGAAAACTGTTCATTTGTATGAAGAACAAACAAACTAACAAACAAACATTCATTTTTATATATAAAGATTATTCTTGTTTTACCAGAGAATAGATAGATAGTCCAGAACACACTGGAAAGTTGAAGATAAGTGAGTTAAATAATCGTAGTTGTGGGGACGAAGATTCGAACCCGAGCTGCACAATAGACAGGCAGGCGCGGTACCGTGAGCTAAAGCTCCAACTGCCTGGTGAAGCGGCTAGATAGCTACATGGGCTGAGCTCTGCTCGGCCGGAGTAGAGACGTGTCCACTGGGGTGTTCGGAGTATTGCCGATTAACGTGGCATACTGAAGAGAATTGACATAATTCAAGTTACGAATATTTCGGTATCATTTCTTCCATTTTAATTACGAATATCTCTGCTCCTAATTGCACTTTTTGAACCGGACAACTTCGATTCGACGGGAAATTTTTCAATTATGAGACAACATGTATTATTTATACAGATAATTTTTCAACCAAATGTAGACAGTATTTATCTCCTTGTTTCAAAGGATAAGCGTGCAAAGTTTCATCACGATCGGATGAAAACTGTGGATTTGTATGAAGAACAAACAAACTTACAAACATCAAACAAACAAACAAACATACATTTATCTTTATATATAAAGATTTAAGTGCCATGGAGCTAACGCTCCGGTGGCAATTCCCCTAGTCATCTAATTACCCCATTTTATATTATGTTTTAAATTTAATTTTATATTTGCAGTGTTAAATTCCTCACCCATTTACTTTTCCGATTTACAAATTTTAACTTGGTAATTTGTTCCAATCCTTGACACCCTTACCAACAAAAGAAACCTTTCCCGCTCCCTTATGCATGAAATCGAGCGCCAGCTGTACCGAAAGTGGTATATTAGAATAATGAAAAATATTAAAATGCTAGTAATAAAAAATATGAGAGCCACATTCCTTGGAAACAATCAGACACTCAAACCATATCTTACGGTTCAAAAGTACAGATAAAATAATAAATTTGGAATTTTAAGTAATGTATTATTAAAAGGATAAAAAATCAGGAAATATTTAAAAGAAAAGTAAAAATTAAATTAGAAATTTAATTGTATGTTTAATGTAATCGCATATTAAGTGTTTTATATTTGAACACTGACATCTAATGATATAAAAAGGGAGAAAAAATCTCCATTTCTGATTCATTCTCTTCAGTTGGCTGTGTCGCCGCGCCGCCTCCACGCCGCGAGTTCAAAACAGATGAAGCGACGTCGCGCGCGGCGACCAAGCGTCGCGGGGCATCGTCTGTTTTGCCCCATTTAATTACATTGGACCATGCGTCGACTCGACCACCGCGCGGCGCAAAACGCCTCGTCTGTTTTAGCCCTTAGTTTCCCAGTTTTTCGACGTAAATCGTAGCTACCCTATCTTTCTCTTGTGGGCTGTACACTGCTCGAAATCCCATGAAACCCCAAACAGTTGCTTTTCCCTAAATCGATCAACAAAACGAGGCGATAGATAGATACGTTACCTTTGTTTTTCAGTTTTCCGACACCACATCAATACAAAACACCATATATCTAACTTCATAGCGCGTTTGATTAAAAAATGTGGCCTAATGTCAGTCTGCTTCATCCCCACTCCGTTGCATATACCCCTGCAGTACATGGGAAGAGGGAAGATTTTTTTTTTTTTTGTAACTGCTTTACGTCTCTTTTTAACATCGAGGTCTTTAGAGACGGGAAAGGATGGGGGCAAGGAATGGGAAGGAAGCATCTCGGCATTTGCCTGGAGTGATTTGGGGAAACCATGGAAAACCCAAATCTGGATGCCCGGACGGGGATTCGAACCGCCGCCCTCCCGAATGCGAGGCGAGAACGCTAACCGTTACACCGCCCCGCTCGGTGGGAAGAGGGAAGAGTGGTCGCTGACAAATTTGCTACTCTCCTGCCTTGTTACAACCCATCTACTCGGAGGGGTGGGAAACTAAGGTGAGGAGCGGAGCAACGGAAACATGACCTTGAAGCGCCAGTTGAGAGTCAACAGGGTATAGTCTGGAACCGCGAGCTGCGAAATGATTGAAATCTTATTAAAATCGAAATGTTATACTGCTCCAAATTATAGGGTAATGGATGCCGCTTGCCACATCAAAAAGCTGGAGGCACTATAGAACACAGCTCTGAGTGCTATTGTTGGTCTTCTAAACTTGAAATTTCAGCAGGACCTGCAATTTGACCCACTGACAACCATTATAAAAAATGCATAAGATAGATACACTTTCATTCACGGAAACTCAGCCTATCCAGAAAACACAGAGATAGGAAATAAACAATAAGAATTATTGCCATTTCGGCATCTTATGCTATTCCCCTACTGACCACTTAGCCCACGAATACTCCATTAACTGTAAATAGGCCCCTTCAACATTCAACCAGGTCCCTTGTATATAATTTGAATCATAAATTCATCCTCCATTAGTTATAAGTAGAAATAGGCAATAAAATAGTTAATATACAGTTAGCTCCCAGAAAAAAATCCTAGAATAAATCTTGTGTATAAAATTACCCCAGAACTACTCAATTAATTAAAAAATGTATTTAGGAAAGATTTTCATTATTTATTATCATATTTTTTTTTATTTTTTTATTTGCTTATGGCGTTTCGTCTCGTTGAGGTCATTGAGGTCATTAGGATTGATGGCAAGGTGCGGGTAGGAATTGAGCCGTTGCGTTTTGAAGGAAGCATCCCGGCATTCGCATGGAGTGATTTGGAGAAACCTTGGAAAACGAGAACTGGGATGCTAGGACGGGTATTGGAACCCGCGTTCTTTCGATTTCGAGGCAAGAGCGTTATCTCACACCCACCACGCTCTGTCTGGAGCTAAGGACGACATGTCGCTTGTGTCTGCGCCAAATAAAGCTGGCTCGCTGGCTTGTATAAATCGCGCAGTAAGAACTGAATTTGGTTCTCGCAGTTGGTACATTGGAATTAGACTATAAAAAACGGCTAATGATTTCGTTGGTTAAACATCCTTACTTATGTCAATGAATTTTATCTGGGTATTCTTAATAATTTTTAAGTTATTGAAATCACTTACAACCAGTGTTACCAACTGGATGGTAATTATGGTAAATAAATCGTATTCAGCAGTGATCTACCAACTATTGTAGGGTTCCAACGGCTACTGCAGCATCGCGTTGGATTCACGTAGATAGAACTCCGCACTCCCTGTACAACCTTCGGCACAAGAATTCACCCAATTACAGCTCTGTTCTAAACAACCCCTTTACGGCTGGCCTGATTCAGAGGGAATCAGAATATCGTCTTCGTGTCCTTCGGATTATACATCAATCGTATACAAACTCCAGGAAGGAAGGATCATCTACAAATGCATACCTTCAACCACAGACAAACCAAAATTGTCACTTCAGAATAATAAATCATTGCCGAAGATCTTACAATGCTTCAGATGTCAAAAGGACGGACAATACGCTCACGAATGCGAAGGAAAGGAGCGGTGCGTCAGTTGCGGTGAGAAACATCAGACGGCCGACAGCACTCGACCAAGGAAAGATGCAATCTGCTGCAATTGCAATGGACCACACGCAGCCTGTTATAAGGTTTGTCCAGCTTTAGAACCTACCAAGAACAGTAGGAAACAGAAATATAACCGCCACACGCAGCCCAAACGCAAGCACGCCGAGTACAGTGATACTGTCCCACCACAGCAACAAATAACTACTAAACGTCGAATATTTGTGCCCAGTTCACAGCGACGAAATCAAGCAGACCATCTTGTAGCTTCCCAGCCAACACATCGCATCCAAGACAGCAGAAATAAGGGCTACACAACTCCTCGCCAAGTTCTGGGAGCGCCACCCTTCAGCAGTTGGCGCACCAACAAGAAACCAAATCACGGCTGCCGCTGATGCCAGCAAGAGTTCTTTCCAAGTACACTAGGGGCCCAGTTTACTACAGTCATAGAACTGCTGACTAAACTCACTACAACTTTCATCCCACAGTCATAAGAGTCTTTATGCAGAGACGTTAACGACCTTCTGATACTAATAACTACCAAACAAAGGAAAGTACTACAGCTTAGCAAAACATAAAGACAATCAGCAACCGGACCCGGCATATCCTGAAATGACAAACCAAACAACGACAATCACATGTGATATTGACGGAGATGCGCAACCAGCGCAAGAACTTCCCCATACTCTGGGACCAAGCTTTCCTAGATGAATACTGCCATGGGGATGGATGTGACGGGGCCAGCGCCACGCTCCAACCGTCCTTTACCTTCCCGTTGTTTCCTCCACTGTACTCATTGGATAGCAGGCTGAATCGGCATTACTTTTTTAAAATTTAGTTATCCGTTCAGCAAATATTGATATACAGGACGATGTTGAATTTTACAAAAACATAACTTACATATTGTCATGGTTGAGGTCAACCCACAAGGCCACTCAGTGACTACAAGGCTATGATACAATAAATTTTTATAACAATGTTAGCAACAGGAATATCAGTTTTAAAGTAATAAAAACAGTTATCAGAATTATAACAGTAATCAAAACAGTTAAGATGAAATTGGTTAAAAATAATGGCACTATATATATATATATATATATATAGTTTCAAGCGCTAACAAAAATCTGATCTATACTCAATAGACGAGATATCAAATAGAAGATGAAAGGCCACACGATATTTAATTTATTTGCTGGTTCACTTCTTCTTCGGAATGGAATCACTTCCTGACAGAAAAATATCTTGAGGAAGGCGTATTTTTTTTAACCTAGTTTGGCCGGTTCTTTTCCCTAGTTTGTAAAATTGCGCACCAAGTACTGCACCCTTTCGTTTAATTAAAAGTATGGTTTGTTGTTTTATAAATTCTACATCTACATCTACATTCATACTCTGCAAATCACAAACATTGTGGGTGGCAGAGGGTGCTAAGCACCAATCCTAAACCCGCCCATTCCAATCCCGAATAGTGCGAGGAAAGAAGGAATACATATAAGTATCAGCACGGCATCTTATTTCTCTAATCTTATCCCTCCGGTCATTGCGGCCTAAATAGGTTGGCGGAAGAAGTATTCCATTGCACTCTAAATTTAATTTTTTTCGCATATTCTCAAATAAATTCGAACGCAAGTTACATCGTCTGTCTTCCAAACTATCCCAGCCCAATCTATGTATCAATTCTGTGACGCTTTCATAAGGGCTGTAACAACAAGTCACGAATCTAGCGGCTCTCCTCTGCACCCTCTCAACTGAGTCAATCAGAACCTTGCGATACGGATCCCAAACCCCACAACAGTAATCCAGATGCGGACGCACTAGTGTTTTATACGCTATCTCCTTTGTTTGAGCATTACAATTCCTTAAAATACGACCTATGAATCGTAATTTAGAATTTGCCTTGCCTACTACGGAAGTTATGTGCATGTCCCATTTCGTGTTACTTTGTACTATCACCCCCAGATACTTCACGGAATCAACCATGTCAACAGGTGAATTGTTTATTTTGTACTCGTGAACAAACTGATTCTTCTTGTTACTTATCCGCATTGCCTTGCCCTTTTTGCAATTAAGTGTAAGCTGCCATTTACGGCACCAATCGAAAATAGCATCCAAATCACGCTGAATTTCTAAGCAATCGCCGGAGCACCTTATTTACCTATAGATAACCGCATCGTCGGCAAACAATCGCAACCAGCATTTGACGTTGTCACCTAGATCGTTTATAAATATTAAGAAAAGAAGTGGACCTATTACACTTCCTTGAGGAACGCCTGAAGTAACATTTATCTCAGAAGTGGCTTCCCCGTCAACAACGACATACTGTGATCGACCAGTTAGAAAATCCCGTATCCACTCGCAAATCTGAGCCGAAATACCGTAAGCTCGAATCTTCGCTAAGAGTCGGTTGTGTGGCACAGAATCAAAAGCTTTCTGAAAATCCAAAAAAACTGCATCAACTTGCGAACCTGCATCGATAACTTTCGTTATGTCGTGTGAAAATAGGGCCAATTGTGTTTCACACGATCTCTTCTTCCGAAATCCGTGTTGACATGGTGTAAGTAACTCGTTCTCATCTAGAAACTTCATTATGTTCGAGCATATGACATGTTCCAGAATTCTGCTGCAGACCGATGTTAGAGATATGGGTCGATAATTCCTAGGATCACTCCGGTCTCCTTTCTTAAAAACGGGAATTACCTGGGCTATTTTCCAGCTAGAAGGTACTTTTCTGTCTTCTAGTGATTTACGGAATATATCTGACAGAAATGGTTCAATATCCTCCGCGTATTCAGAAAATACTCTTACCGGTATACCATCGGGACCCGGCGCTTTACCTTACTTCAGGAGCTTTAATTGCTTTACAATTCCTACGCTATCAACTTCTATCGGACCCATCTCTAATTCCACATGATATGGTAAAGTGGGGATGTTTTCCATGTTTTCTTGCGTGAATGAATTTTTGAATTCGGTGTTAAATACGGTAGCCTTGTCGCGGCTTTCTTCAACCTCCCGTCCGTCTTTTATTAGAACTGGATTATTGTTCCCACTACAACTAACTTTTTTTTACATACGACCAAAATTTCTTAGGGTTTTCAGTGAGGCTCTTAGAGAGAGAATTTTCACGAAAGTTATTAAATCCCTCACGCATCGCATTCTTAACACGTCCCCTTATCTCCTCTAACTTATCTAAATCAGTCCGATGCATCGTCCTTTTTGATCGTGCATGTATCTTCCTTTGCTTCTTGAGTAACCTTTTAACCTCCCGTGTGTACCATGGGGGATCGTTCTCTTTCCTGATTGTCCGTTTCGGTATATGCAAGTTCATACCTTCCCCGAGTATATGTAGGAATAGATGCCACCTCTCTTGAACGGTGCCTCCTGCTGCTAAGAAGGTGTGGTAATTATGCCTCAAGTACTCTCTAAAACACTCTTTTGAAGCCTTTTCGAATCTGTAAACATAAATGTAAGCATAAATGTAAGCAACATTTAACTCTCTGTGTAGCTGACTATTGCGTACATACCATGGTGCGTTCACTGCCAATCTGAGTAGTTTGTTCTGAAATATTTGTATTCTTTGTAATTTGGTACGGCTAGCACATCCCCATATAGGACATGCATAGGCTATGTTATTAGTGGCCGTAATATTAACAGACAGCACTCTGTTTTTAATTATTATTTTCTATTTACCACAGGGTACAATTTTCGTAATTTGGCATAGACTTGGTTTAGTTTATTGTTAATGTGTATGTTCCATGTTAACCGCCTGTCAAGATCGACTCCAAGGTATTTAATAGATTGATCGTTTGGATTCCATGTTATGTTACTTCCATTATATTTATCTCCCGGTGGGGGGGGGGGGGGCGTTGGTTTGCGTCTTAGAGTGAAGAATTTGGCTTGACATTTTCCTGGATTTACAGATATACGCCAGTGATTGAGCCATTTAGTTAACTGCATTATTGTTTCCTGACGGTTGTTGCGTGCGATATGGATGCCATTGTGCGAAGAGTATATGATTGTGTCATCACCGTACTTTGCAGTTGCGGTGTTTTGAGGAGTTGGTATAAGCCTATCTGAGGTGTATATGTGAAGAGCGTTGGCCCTAAGACAGATCCCTGTGGGACCTCCAGCTCCTATTGATCGTGCTGTGGATATTTTTGGTGTTTATTCTTAAGCCGAAAGTTCGATTCTCTAAAAAGCTTTCTAAAATTTTATGCAAATACAGAAGCATTCCTTTGTTTTTAAGTTTATATAGTAGGCAGTATGCCATACTTTGTCAAATGCCTGGGCAACACCTAGTAGCAGCCAATGTGTGATGTTTGAGCTCAAAACCCATTGTAATATCTCCTTCCAGGCGTAGTATTTGGTGTGAGGTTGAGTTCATAGGGCGAAAACCAAATTGATGAGGCCGAATAATTCCTTTAGTATCAAGGAAGGAAGTTAGTCGCTTCCGTATTATTTTTTCTAGCAGTTTTGACAAAGTAGGGAGCAAACTTATGGCTCTGTAACTAGAGGGTAGGGATGCTGGTTTGTTAGATTTGTTTAAAACTATGATATTAGAATGTTTCCACTCTCTACGGAAATACTCGGTAGACATAATGGTTGTTGAATAGTGACATGAGGTGCCTTACTGCCTTTGGGGGTAATTACTTAAGTGCTATGTTAGGTATGTTATCATGTCCTGGGCATTTGCGTACAGGTAAATTCTTGATTATTTGTCGCAATTCTTTTGGAGTAGTGAATCTGACATAATTCTCCGCGCCTATAGTAACATGCTGATTAGAATTTTCAATTGTAGTGTTGAACTCATGATCTACTATAGGATTTGGTTTGAAGGTATTTTCGAAATGATCTGCTAAGATTTCGCATTTCTCTGAAGCGCTGGATATTTATGTATTATTCCATTTTTTTAGGGTGGTAAGATAGTGGGTTCCTTGAGAATACGTTTTGTGTTTTTACATAGAGGACCTGACATCAGGTTCTATTTCCGATAGATACTTTTGGTATGGTTCGTAACGCCAAATGAGTCAAGTTCTGTTTTTACGTGTCTAATTAATTGGTTTAGTAATCGGTGTTGGTGTAGGAGTCGCTGCCTTTGCCACTGTCTGCGAGTTTGATTTTTATAGTTGATTAACTCAATTATTCTTTGATGTATTCTTTTCATGGAGTGATCTAAAACGTTCTTGTTTGTGATTTTGGTTGATAGTTCTTTCGCCTGGTGAATTGCAGTCGTTACCTGTCGTATTCCTTCATCAATGTAATCTTCATTGTCTTGCCTAGAGAATGGTGGTAATAGCTGATTAAGATGAATTTCCAGTAGGTTCCAATTTACTTGTCCTGTTAGTATCTTTGGTGTTTGTTCTGATATTTCTGGGTTTGTACCAAATTTTGCCATCACCGGAATGTGGGTCTGAGTCTGATTCAGAGATTGCTTCCATATTTATTGGTAGTGGTGTATTTTTAGCTAGGGCAAAGTCAAGTATGCCACGGGGTAACATTTGGATTATTAGAGTAATAGGTCGACCCGTGTTGTGCGACTATATGCAAACCGAGGTTACCTGCAGCGTCGAACAGTTTCCTACCGTTGTTCTGCATCCCCAAGCTTCGTGCTTGCTGTTGACATCCCCCATTAGTAAGGTAGACAGATTTTGATCAAATATCGGTATGAGTTGTTGTTGGTTAATGCCATCGATTTGGTTGTTTGTAGGCAGCAAACTATTGTTATTTCGTAGTTTGTTTTAGTTTGAATTCGGATGCCAACTGTTTCCAGATCATTGGCAGGCATATAGATCGAATACTGACTAATGTTGTTTTTAACCAAAATAGCTACACCGCCGGAGGCTAGAGGCGCATCACGATCTGTTCAGAAAATTTGTAGCCAGTAATTTTAAAAGTGTCATTCGAAGTGAGGTGTGTCTCAGTTATGCAAGCAATGTCAACATTGTGGCGGCTCACAAATTCGGCAAGTGTTGATTTCTTATTTCGTACGCCATTTGCATTCCAGTTCACGAGTGTTAATCTGGAAACTTTGACCAGCCGCCATTCTCTGCCATTTCTTCAAAAGGCAGTGTTTTTGGGAGTTGTTATCCTAGGATATTTTCTCCTATTAGCAAGGTTGGTCAATTCTTCTGAGTTGGTTTGTCTTTGTGTTGGTGCATTAGTTTATTAAGCTCAATGGCCTTTTATGTCGGTCCGCTGAAATATCATACTGGCCGATGTTTTTGACCATTTGATTTTTTTTTACTTCTGGCAGCTTTTGCAGAATGATTTTTGCAACAGCCTGAATCTTTCCAGGAGCATAGGCAGTGCAGTAGCCTCGTGTAAAGCATCGGTCGGGAAATGACGTGGAAAGTGTAGGGCTCTCTTCAATGCCCGGTTTCGAATGACTTGTAGCTTTTGTATTTCATGATTTGCGGCGTTTGCCCATACGGGCGCATATTCCATAATTGGTCGGATAAGAGTAGTGTAGATTTTGATTCCAATAGCTGGAGGTAGTCGACTATTAAAATTGATCAGTGGGTAGAGTTGTTGTAATCTCGCACTTGTTAGGCATCTAACGTCCTCTATGTGGGCATGCATTTGTTCAGTTATACATTTACGACGTGGAGGCGGCACAATGGTTGGTAAAGACGGAAATCCCGGCGAGGCCGGATTGTGCGGTATGTGTGTCCCAGTCAACTATCTTTTTTGAGTTACAAAGTTTGTTTTGATGTAATGTTTTTTTTTGTTTTGTTTTGTTTTTGTTTTTTTGCAACTTCTAAGTTTCACTTCTTCGTAATTTTTACATTCTTTAAAGTTATTTGGATGTTCCCCAACACAATTAACACATATTGGTTTTGTAGTACGCGGGTGGTTACATGAGGAGAAATGGTGCTTCCCATCACAACGAACACATCACGGATCAACTTTGCAGTAGTTTTTTGTGTGACCATAGAATTGGCAATTTGTACACCTGGCGATGTCTTTTGACTTTCTGCGTGGTTCTACTTTAATAATGCAGTGGAACAATCTGTCTAATTCAAAGATATTAGCACAATCGCGATTATCTTCAAGCTCAACCGCGCAGAGTGGCATAGGATTCTTATCTCTATTTAAAAGTCATGTTACTTTGCTCACTGGAAAATTTAGTCTTATTAGTTCCTCTTTTATTTCATCATCTGTTAGTGAATATGGTAAGTTACACACGATAACCGATAATTGTTTTGAGTCTGTGGCACGAAATGTATGGTATTTCTGCTTAATGGTATCAAAATGTTTTGTTAGAGTTCTAAAATCGTGAATAGAGGTTTTTTTATTGAAATCACTTTTCCTTTATGTTCAGTTGAGAAGTCGTTACTTTGCAAATTTTTGACATCTCGCCTAAGTTTTTGATGATTGTTTATGTCGTATAGAAAAATTGGTGGTGTTTTAACTACTTCTGTGATTTCGGTAGTCTCTTCTACAGGTTCTTGTAATGCAAAATTTGGAATCTGTTTTGCGTTGGTATATTAATAACGTATCTCATTTCTGGTGGTCATTATCAGGAGATAAGGCCCTAGGAGTTTGTTGCAAGTTATTTCCACTATTTGTGCGTGGGCGCTTATGACCGGTTCTTTTTTGATCGATAATAACATCCATGGGCGACATGAAACTACTTGTATTATTTGGGCACTGTGGAGGAATGCATATTGGCGCCTGCATTAAACTGTACATACATTTGGTTCAGCAATGCGTTGGGCGTCGTGGGATGTTGTGTTGTCCCCCTCGGTTGTGAGGATTGGAGTTGAAGCTGTTGATATTGAAGCATCTGCTGCTGGTGGTAATGTTGTTGCTGGTGGAGATGGAGATGCTGGGCTGATTGTTGTTGCTGCTGTTGAAGAGCATGCTGCAGGTAGGCTGTGACCTGCTGGTGATGGGCTGCTTGACATGGCTGCTGCTCTGGGACTGCTAATCTAGATGGGTGGGCTGCGTTGTCTTCAGAAATCATATCGTTGGTGATATCAGATGGATTTACGGAACTTTTATTAGAGTTCTCGCTGATCGTTGCAAATGGCCAAAGCCTAGTCCGTGTTTATCGAAATCACAAGCAACCGGTCGCTCAGAGGGAGAACGTTCGGTTGTAATCTTCCACCGATGGGCCACTAATTAGTAGAAGGTTTGGTAACTCACTTTAAACGATATAATATATTTACACTTATTGTTCAAAGTAATTCGCGAACACGTTGCGTCAGTAGAACTTTCCGATAGCGATGCGAGCACTGTAGTGGAGGAAGTACACGACCGTTCTCAACCGCTGCTTACACGGAAGTGCGAAATGTTGAAAATCGTATACAAATCGAATTCCTATACGGCTCCAAATTAAAAAGAATGTATGCCGCCTGCTGCATCAAAAAGCTGCTGGCACTAGGGAACACAGCCCTGCGCGTTATTGTTGGTCTCCAAAACTGGAGAGTCGATCAGGACCACCAATTTGCCCCACTCACTACCACTATAAAAAATGCATCAGATAGATTCTGTTTCCACTGCGAAAACTAACCTATCCAGAAAACACAGACATGAGAAATAAACCATAAGAATTATTGCAAATTCGGCTTCATAAACAATTCCCCTAGTGACCACCTAGACCTCAAATCCTCCATTAACTGTAATAAGCCCCTTCATCATTCAAACAGGTCCCTTGCATAAAATTTGCAACATAAATTCATCCTCCATCAGAATTTTTTTTTTTTTTTTGCTGTCGTCAGTCTTTAGACTGGTTTGATGCAATCCTCCATCCCTTCCTATCCTATGCTAACCTCTTCATTTCTACATACCCGTTACAACCCACGTCCTCAATTATCTGCTTCATATATTCTAATCTCTGTCTACCTCTACAGTTCTCACCTTCAACTGTTCCCTCCACTAACAAATTAACCAATCCAGCATGTCTCAAAATATGACCTTCCTGTAAGCTTCTTCCATAAACTTCTTTTCTCACCCATCATTTCCAAAACTCCGTCAGATATAAGTAAAAATAGGCAATAAAATATTTAAGAAACAGTTAGCTCCCAGAGAAAAATCCTAGAATAAACTTGTGTATAAAATTACCCCAGAACTAAAATAATTAAAAAATGTATTTAGGCCAGATTTACCTTTTTTTTATTTTATATTTTTTTGCTTATAGCGTTTCGCCTCGTTTAGGTCACTGAGGTAATTAGCGATGGGAAAGGACTGGGGACACGGAACGGGAAGGAATTCAGCCGTTGCTTTATGAAGGAAGCATCCCGGCATTCGCCTGGAGTGATATGGAGAAACCTTGGAAAACCAAGACCGGGATGTTCTGACGGGAATACGAAACCGCGTCCTCCCGAATGCGAGGCTAGAGCGTTACCGCACATCCACCGCACTCTGTCTGGAGCATAGGACGAAATGTGACGTGTGTCTGCGCCAAATTAATTAGGCTCGCTCACTTGCATACTAAATCGCACACTAAGAATCTAAGAATCATAATTTGTTTCTCGCAGTTGGTATATTTAGAGTACATTATAAAGACAAGCTAATGCATTCAGTTTAGCATATTTACTTTCTTCAGTGTGTAAACGTCTGGTTAGTCTGGATAATGTTTAAGGTAGTGATATTTTGATCAACAATCGTTTCAACTACATCGTAATTACGATAAATACACTTTATCAGCATAGGCCTACTACCTGTCGTACAGTACACCGTAATATAAGGAATCGTAATTTTTAGGTAATTGTGATTATTTTTTTAAATTTCACTAGTTTATTGACCGATGATAATGCATCCTTAGTTTTATTTGGCTATTTATTTCGTATTTTGTTGCTAACACTATTTTTTTCCCTTTACACTCGTTAAATTTTTGGGAATTCCCCAATATGAGCTTCGAGATATTACGCGAACAAGTTTGATAGATAATTGCCTTATTTAATTGTAGATGAATACTAAGAACTTTTCAATTAAGTCTGTTGGTATTCTTAGTTCACGTTTCTTTTTTTTAAGTGTTGTCAATTTGACTTTGAATTTGAAAAGATGGTGAGTGATAGCGACAACGTTTCTAGAGATGAAGATAACCTAACACTAACACCAGCAAAGAGAAATCGTTATAAACAGAGGTTTCGGGAAGATAATATTGTGACTGGCTAAGAAAAGATAATGATTTAACAAAAGCGGCATGTAGTTATTGGAATATTTCTTTTATGGCCGACATAAGTGTAATTAAATGCCACAGAGAAGGAAATGAACACATCAATAATGTTAAAAAAAATGTACTGCTTCAACATAAAAAAACAACAATCTATAGTAAGTGCTTTTAAATCCATGCCAGTTAGTGAAAAACAATTGGTTAATACTTCAGAAAAAAATGAAATAGTTACTTTCGTTGCAGAGGATAAAATTTCTCACATTGTTATGGATCACTTAGCCGATTGTTACCGAACTAGTTCCCAGATTCTCAAATAGCCAAAGATATTAAGTTAAAATGCACTAAAGTTTCAACTGTGATTAATAACTGTGTTGGCGAAATTGAAAAAGAAAACCTTATTACTGATTTGAAGTAACAGAAGTTTTCAGTTTAGATTGACGAGAGTACAGATATTGCTGTAGAAAAAACAGTGTCAGGTATTTTGATCCAAGTAATGGGAAAGTGCTGAGTCGGTTTTGAGATTTAATTGATGAAAAAACAACGGATAATGTTGCAAATGCAGAATTTTTTTTAATTACTGTTATTAATTCATTTTAAATGTATGAGATTCCTATTGAAAACATCATAAGCTTTGGCTCTGATGGATGCATACAATGATGGACTCTTAACAATTCAGTATCAAGCCGATTTCGCCAACGCTTAAATGCATTTTTCATTCGCATCATCATTGCGCAAGTGATGCTTGCAAAAATCTTCCACCTAATTGTGGAAAATTGTCACGAAATATATATAATTATTTTAAATCCAGCAGAAAAATACAAAGTGAGCGTAAAGAGATCCAGCAATTGGCAGAGGTGGATGTCCACAAAATTCTTAGACCAACCCACACACGATAGTTGTCATTAAAAGCAGTAGTACAAAGAATCCTTGATCAATGGGATGCATTACGTCAGTATTTCGATAGCGAACGCCTAATAGATTCAGAGAGTCACGAAATCGATTCATACCTAAATGACCCAATTAGGAAGGCATATTATTTCTTGGCTTGGGTTTTGCCAAACCTTATAGCATTAAATAGCTATTTCCAAAGCGAATCTGTTCTGATTACTAAATTGCATGAGAGAATGACAGCTCCGTATAAAGAGCTGTTACTATTGGTTTTACAGAGAAACAATGTAAATTTGGCTGCTGTAAAAACCCTAGACCCAACAGACGAAAGACACCATAAAGACCTGAAAGACATATATCTCGGTTTAGGTGCCTAAAAAGAACTAAACTCAATTGAAAGTGAAGAGAAAGAAAGCCCACTCTGAGAATGAAATGTAATCATTTTATTATTAGGGTTTGTGTAAGAATCCGAAAACGATACTCTGTTAATGATAAAAGTATGACAGAAATAGCAAAATATGACATAGAGAGAGTAATTTCCCTTGACATGGAAAAGTCGGTTTCAACTAGAATCGTGCCAAATTCATTGCAACACCAACAAGAACTCGATGATGAGTGGCGGAATTTACCCTTTTATCTTAAGGATTTGAACTGTAGTCAACCTCCTAGTAAATTTTCAAATAACCATAAAGTGTTAATATTGCTAAGTAAATAGGTAATCTTTGATCGTGCGTGCTATTCTCGTCTCCACCGTACAAATTCTGAGTTCGCAAACATTTAAAACGTTTGCAAACGTTTTGCGCCATTGGTGGATCCCCCACCTTGAAATAATAGCTCCCCAAATAGTTACTTACAAAGAGAAACACAAGAATCATTAAGAAATCTTACTAAAGGATAATTACTCGTTAATTCAAATGCAAACAAAAGGATTTCTTGGCATATTGTAAGTGTTTGTATTAATTTTTAATAATTTAATTTAATTGCAATGGAACGTATTATCCGGTGGCTATTCCCCTATACACCCATTTCCTTTTCCCTCCTACTTTTTCCTTCTACTAATTTCAACTTCAAATTCTTTATTCGAAAAGAAAACTGCGTTCAAAGGCAATCGTACCTCGACATCTAAATATACATTTGTATAATCTTTCATAAGAGAAACATCGAAAATACGATAACGTCACCGCAACAGATGCTCATGAAGGTACATCTCTTTTGCGGAGAAAACACCGCAAGCGAAAGTATGGCAGTGTAAAATAGAACTGTAAAAGTAACGAGAACTTGTGTGCTCGTATGCATTCGTTACTAAATCAGTCAGTACTCGTTACTATCGAATCATTACTCGTTACTTTTGACACATCGAGAGCATCGCATCGAGTCGCATCTCGTACGGGTTATAGGGATGACTTCGTTCGCACTTTGTAAAGTTTAAGTAAATTGTTAATTTAGTACAGTACTTTTGGGTAAAATTTGTACTGTAAATAAAATAATTAGTTAGAATATCGCATTTTAGAAAAACTCATTTCATAAATGTTTAAAATTAAAAAAAGGAAAATCTCACTATGACATGATCATTGAAGAAAACAATAAACATTTCAATTTAACTATGCAAATTTTGTATTTACAAATGACGCTCTGTAAATTTTAATGTTAAACAAAAGCAAAACAAAAAATAACTCGTAGATCTTGGTTGTCCGGGTGGCGCCGCTTCATGTTTCTTGAAACCGACGTTTCGACC
>JARYHS010009186.1:63466770-63636224 GCA_031002005.1 Vandiemenella viatica
ATTTCAGCAGGTGATGGTCTGTGCAGTCGCCTCCCGGTCTATAATATGTTTGTTGTTTTATGAATTATCGGTTCTTGTTTTGTTGATAGTAGGCCCTATATACTTTGTTTGAAATTTTGCCTTTTTGTAAGATAGGATAGTCGAGAGCATATCGAGGTCATAGAACAGTTCCCATTCTGATATTAGATAGACTCTCATATTAGTCTCGAAAATTTTTTTTACTTAAAAGTGGGTCGTGTACCAATAAAGGTTGGGAACCACTGAACTAGTACATGACTGAACTTGTACTGCTTCTCGCAGGTGATAGTAACCAAATGTGTTATATTTAAACTTTACTAATTTATGTGATTTGAATTGGTATCTTTATTTATATCAATCAGATTTAGATCAAACAGAGTTTTGGAGAAATGAAGAAAAGAGGTATGAACATTAAAGCTGCCGATGGGAAAATCTCTTTTAAGGTCAAAAGATAGAGCTAACAGATGGAAGAAATACATTGAGAAACTGTATGTTGGGGATGACTTGAACAATAGTGTTTTGGAAAAGGAAGGCGATGTCGACATGTATGACTTGGGAGATCCTGTTTTGAGGACAGAATTTAATAAAGCTCTGAATGACTTGAAAGCAAATAAGGCAGTTGGAATTGATGAGATCCCTGCAGAACTTCTTAAATCTCTAGGAGAGGAAGGAATCGAAAGATTATTCAAGCTGATATCAAAAAGTTATGAAACAGGAGAAATTCCAACTGATTTTAATAAAAATATCATCTTCACACTCCCAAAGAAATCACAAGCCGACAAATGTGAGAATTATCGCACCATTAGTCTAACATCACATGCTTCAAAATTACTGACCAGAATAATATACAGAAGGATGGAAAGGGTAGTAGAAGAGATAGTAGGTGAAGATCAGTTTGGGTTTAGGAAAAATCGCGGTACAAGGGAAGCAATTCTGTCTTTAAGATTAATACTAGAAGGGCGGATCAAGAAAAACAAAAATACTTTTATGGCATTTGTTGATTTAGAAAAAGCTTTTGATAATGTTAGGTGGGACAAGATGTTCAAAATTTTAAAGAAGTCAGGTCTAAAGTATCGAGATAGAAGAATACTCTATAAACTTTATAAGAATCAAGTGGCTGTAATAAAAGTAGAGAATCACGAAAGACATGCATCAGTTAAAAAGGGTGTGAGATGAGGTTGTAGTTTATCCCCGTTAATATTCAACTTGTATGTAGAAGAAGCAATGAAGAAAGTCAAAGAAAAATTTCCATGTGGCATAAGTTTTCAGGGAGAAAAAATCAGTATGCTACGATTTGCTGATGACATTGTCTTGTTAGCAGAGAGGGCTGAGGATATTGAGAAGTTATTGAATGGCATGAACAAAATACTGAAGGAAGATTTGGACTGAATATAAATCAAAGTAAGACAAAAGTGATGAAATGTAGCAGAAATGATACCAATGCTAGCAGATTAAATATAAAAATAGGATCGGATGCAATAGGAGAAGTGAGTGAGTTCTGTTACTTGGGAAGCAAAATTACAACCGATGGCCGAAGCAGGAATGATGTTAAAAGCAGAATAGCACTAGCAAAAAGAGCCTTCATGAAAAAGAGAAATCTTTTAGTTTCAAATATTGATCTAGGAATCAGAAAGAACTTCTTAAAACTCTATGTGTGGAGCACAGCACTTTACGGCAGCGAAACATGGAGTTTAGGAATACCGGAAAGAAAGAAACTTGAAGCATTTGAAATGTGGTGCTACAGAAGAATGCTGAAAATTAGGTCGACAAAGTAAGAAATGAACGAGTTTTGGAAATGATGGGTGAGAAAAGAAGTTTATGGAAGAAGCTTACAGGAAGAAGAGACAGGCTGGTAGGTCATATTTTGAGACATGCTGGATTGGTTAATTTGTTAGTGGAGGGAACAGTGGAAGGTAAGAACTGTAGAGGAAGATAGAGATTAGAATATATGAAGCAGATAATTGAGGACGTGGGTTGTAGGGGGTATGTAGAAATGAAGAGGTTAGCGCAGGATAGTAAGGGATGGAGGATTGCATCAAACCAGTCTAAAGACTGACAACAGCAAAAAAAAAAAAAAAAATTTATATCATTCTCTTAGGGCTCAAGTAATCAATTAAGATGCATGAATGGAGCTAGCTCAGTTCCTAAATGCCATGTAGTGAAAAAAATATGATTTACACAGACGAGTGATACATGAAAAGATACATAAACTTACCAAGTTTGTAGTACCCAAACGGTGATCCAGTTCCATCTATGCGTTCTACATCATGTTTCTATCAATGTCCGTCACTACAGCAGTGATCCGTTCCTGTAATTCGTGCTGTGTTGTTGGCACTGGAGGTACATAAGCTTTGTCCTTCACATAGCACCACCAGAAGAAATCACATGGGGTCAGATCTGGGGCCATGACAACCCAGGTCCATCACTCGAAACAGCGCGCCCTATCCAGCGATGTGGCAGTTTTCTGTTCAGAAAGTTGCGAACATTTGTACTCCAGCGAGGTAGAGCCCTGTCCTGTTGTAGGATGAAAGTGAAGGAGTCAGTTGTGGAAACATCCACGCCTGCGACATATCCAGGTACACGAATCCTGTTGTCGTCTGCTCGATGAGGAACAAGGGCCCGTACAGCTTTCCCTTCCATTTGGTTCAGAAGATTTCACTTTTGGCGAACACCTTTCCAGCTCCATAAAGGTATATGGCAATTGAGTACCCCACACTCTCACATCGTAGCGAATCACCTTTCCAGACAGATGAAAAGTCGTCTCATTGCTGAATACAAAGTTCCCCGCCAACAGCTTCCGGCATTCGGGTACAAAAATCAAAACGGCTTCAATAATTATCTGAGGTCAGGTGTTGTACTAATTTCACAAGGTATGGTTTAAAATACAAACGATGACAAAAAATATTTCACACTCTTATCTGCGTACAGCCCAGTTCACGGCTGGCACCAACCGTTTACTTTTGTGGACGTACTTCACGGTTTCCTCTGGACGCCCCGTGTTGCTCCGTTTACATTAGGGTTACCAGAATTTTTTCTCTAAATCCGGGGACGCTTCAAAACTTTTTCACCAAAATCCGGGGACGTTTTCGGCATTTGTGCTAATTATGCGTTGTACTTTCATAAGTTATAAGATTAAAGGTTGCGTTAACTTAAAAGCCACATATTGTTTATATTTTGTATTTTAAATAAGGATCACAGACGGCCATGTTGCACACAGCAAGGAGACTTGATTTTCCAAAGCTGTTGCGTCCAAGACGCAGTATCCTTGTAATTTTCTTTTAATCCTAGGCACGTACAAGAAAAGAAGAGTGCTTCATATCTCTTGCTTTAAACAAATGGAGAAGCAAATCAGGGCTTTTAAAGAATTCTTGCTTGATTAAAAAAAAAATCTGTGTACAACAGTAAAAATACATTGCGGGGACGAAATCTGTCCGGGAACAGAGAGCTAAATATGGGGACTGTCCCCGGCCAACGGGGACGTCTAGTAACCCTAGTTTACATAGATAAGTCACGGTCATGAGCTCGCTACCTGCAAGAAACCCCGCGATGAACCCACTCGCTGCAACTGCGGGTCTGGGCACGCAGCTTCTTATAGAGGTTGTAGATCATGGAAGCTACAACGTAAGAGGCATCCACAGCAGCACCTCAAGATCAATACAAGCACACAAGACTCCAGGGCCTCGCCGCCGGAGACCACTCGCCACCATGTAACTGTCACCAGTGGTCCTCAGCAGAGAAATAGGCTCCGCCATCTTGAATCCAGCCGTACCGAGATCAGAGCCACCAAGTCGTACAACAGCCACAGAAGCAAGAAGTTGCGAACACAGAAGACGACTCATGAAGAGGAGCTTATCAACGGCTATAGCAACAGCCGACGACCTGCAGCGACCTGTCCAGATCTACTCGCGACGGCGAAGCATTCCACTACACACCACTATCGACAACAGGCGAACTACAAGAACTCCAAAAAAAAAAGCTTAGGCTTCATAATGCAGCTGCTCCAACAACAAACAATGTTACTGACGGAAGTCATAACAAGTTACGCAAATAACCTGACACCGCCGTGATGACGAACCTACAGAAAAGTCGTGAACCATCTAATTACTGCTGGAGGCAATGTCTCGGACAATTTCCTCCACCCCCACCTGCCTACAAAGATATAGGCAGTGACGGTGCTGTGACGAAACTGGCGAAACCAACGTATAATGCTCTGGTGACCAGATCCAGCTTTTTCTTATAAATGCACGCTGCACACTCGTTACGCAAGAACACTTCGCATTTGCCAACACACAAATCTCTTCTTCTGCTTATCCACCATCTTGTCCACTGCTGCCATCTAACGTGAACCTAAGACACCAATTCGGCTTTTAAACTTGGTGAGGGATTTTTTTTTATATCTTTTCATGTATCTCTCGTCTTTATAGGTTGTATACTTTTCAGTACACAGTGTTTTGAAAACCGATGAGTCATTTAGGCTAATTCTTAATAATAAGTTTACCAAAAGAAATTGATAGGACGTCCGTTACAATCATTTCAATATCGTAGTGGTCTGATGGCTCAGTGGTTAAGGCGTCTGACTGGAGATCGAAAGGTCCCCGGTTCGAATCCCTGTCTCGGCGGGGATTTTCATAGGCACTTAACCCGGCTTCACCTTTGGCACATCTTGCTGTTTAATGTGAAGTACGCCAGAACGCCTGCGTGGTTCGGATTCCAGGTTAAACTGTAGATCCCCTGTACCTGTCTACGACAGGGACGGAATACGGAGCCAATAGAAACCCTGTCACCAGGTCATTACGACCACACGAAATTACAATTATTATTTCAATAATACAAATATTACCAACCGACTTCAGGAGATTTCCACATTGAAAGTATAATTTTGCAATCTGAGTGATAGGTCCAATTACATTCATACTACAAAGCAATAAGATAAGATTGTCGGACTAAACATTAAGATTTATATACTAAGGATATCAACCAAACACAAAGGAAATCTAGGGAGCACTTCGATACAGACATTTTGGATAATGTTAGCAGTGCTGTTTAAGATAAACCGTGTACTTTGCATCCTGTGACTGTATTTTGCTTACTTGTCAACATTATATAAAAAAATTAATTCTGTTATATTTGCAAAAAAATAAGTTCAATTAAGATAAATTGATACTTTTAGGGGGAATTTAACTTGTTTCGTTTCTCTTTGTTTTCCCCAGAGATGGAAGAGTATTAATGTGTTCAATGATTTTACGTCGATCGCTATAATGTATTTATGTTCAGTGTAGAGCTTTGTTTTAGTTTCGAATGAATGAAAGATTGGAGAAGAGAGTTGTAAAAATTGGTGCCAGCCCATTCAAGCCTACTCTGCCTAAAGTCACCTGGTAGGCCACCAATGTCCCCATGCGGTGAACGAATCATCAGTATTACATGCTCCAACTGCATACTCACCGCGGAGAGGTTTGGAATTTAACCCAAGACTCTGGTGAACAATATGGGGACTAGGAGTTTTGCACCACTATCTCTCCTACCATACCAGCTGAGTACTGATGATGAAAACTTCTTCCACGACCAGGACTCGATTCAACTAACCCCGTGTCATGCGTCGGCACAGTGAAGGTGCCATAATTGAGCCAACAGGACGGTCACCCAAATGTTATGTTCTAGAATTAATTAGAACGAGAATAACGACTAGTCATATGAGAAAAGAAACAACTCATTCGAATTTAAATTTTAGCTACACAGTCATTAATTCATCATCCGTGATCTACCGAATTAAAGATGCTTATAACTTTACTTCTGGAGATTGACGGGAGTGATAGCATGAGGCCTATTCGCAAGTGTCGAGTGTTAGTAGAGGGCATAGATAGTTTGTATTAAATGTTGTGTTCATCCTGTGTTGTCTTTCACGTTGATAGCAGTGAATGCTTGAAATGATAAAAACACGTGAATTTATAAGACTAATGTAAGCCCATGACCGTTTTTTGCGTTTTGTCACGGGTCTAGAATAGTTTCAGTTTCTAGGGTCAAACATTATGACAGGTTGACCCAATCTGAACAAATACGAAATTGACCTGTGTTTCACCTTTAAGGTGAATAAAATCTCTTGAACTTGAGAAACTCAGAAGCATTCATTAAACGTGGACAGGGACGATCGCGCTATCGTACAATTATTTCAAAGTTCGTCGACTGGAAATTGCTGAAATACAAAGTTGACTTGTATTTGACCCTTAAAGTTCATTATTCAAAATAAGAATAATTCCTGTTTGCTTGGAAAGCATCACTTAAAAAAAAAAAAAAAAAAAAAAAAAAAAAAAAAAAAAAAAAAAAAAATTGAAGATGGAAATTATAATCTTTCATCACAGTGTCTGTAACGGCCAGAGAACTTAATACAGATTCCATATTAATAAACAGTTGAGCAACTCAAAAAAAAAAAAAAATGAATTGGCCAGAATACTTGATTCAGTAACAGATTTGGTATGATGACTCTTTAAACAATCTAATAGCTCACGTACAGCGAACTTGAACAAAGACCATTAACGAAAGTGGTCAGTAAAATACGTAAAAATCAAATAAATCATAATGTATAAACTTTAGTCAAGCAACAACATTATCAAGGGTTTTATTTAAATTTAGCCTAGGCTGGAACGACAATTGTCGTTCGTGGTTACAGCAGAGACCATAAGTAATTTAAGTTTTTAAAAGTTTTTTATGTTGCTTTTATTAGCAACTTGTTACTGAAAAATAGTTCCACTTTTTTTTTATTACAGGTGTAAAGTTTGTAGATATTTTTTAACTATGAAATGCTACGAAAGAAAACTTAATTAAGTATTATGGCAATTAATTTTGTAACCTCGCATTTCTTCTAATGATATCTCTGGGAGCTGTTATATAGCGAGCGAAAGCTGACACGTAACACTTAGATCGCTCGCTGATTGGATAAAATCGGCCAAAAGGTTTACTTTAAAAATATCCCTCGTGTGCACAGAAATGCACTTCAGTTCCAGGTATTTTCTAACATCCTAGATGTATTCCATACATTGTGGTGTGAGTCTCTTTCTGGTGCAGTGTCTTTCCATAGAATTCCGGAGAAAAATATTGTGAATCAACTAGAGTGCCTCAATAAAAGTCATATCATATCTTTCCTACTGTTAATAATTGGTTTTAGGAGCATTCTACTTCCATAAATTCTACATAATACATCATCAGTCTTCACTCTGTTTGTGCCTGATATCACAAACATTCTCGATCAGAGTCAATTTCGAAGGCTGCAGTCATTCTGTTAATAGTTTTTTTGTAGAGTTGTCTAAGACTTAGGTGAACGTACTACAAAACAGTAAAAAATTTCTTGATGTTAAACATGTTCCCTTATTGAAGAAAAGAACTGGTTACCCTGCTGTATTTTTTTTTACTTCTTTTGCACACATGTCATCCTATAATATGTAGCTTCCCAGGTATCTTATTTTTCCCCCTTCGGGCCTTACAACTCATCGATGTCGAGGTCATTACAGGCGAGAGAGGATCGGGGCAAGGTACGGGAGAGAATTAAGCCATTGCCTTTTGTAAGAGCCATCCCATAATTTGCTTGGAGTGACTTCGGGAAATCGTTGGAATCTGAATTCTGGATTCCCCTTCGGGGATTCAGACCCACGTCTTTGCGTATACCAGGTCAGAACGTTAAAGCTCACCCACCGATCACTGTCCCAGGTATCAGAAAATATTGATTTTTTTCCTTGTTAGTGCATCAAATGTTAATATTGTTGCCTATACAGCAGTTATTGTCTGTGGTGGAACTATATCTTCCTATTTCTACCGACAATCCTATGAATTGAAGCAAAACTGAAGAAAGTACATAGTTTGAGTACCACATAATTAAACAACTGAACTGACTTTTACCACTCACCATAGAATTATGAAAACATCAATAAAACTTAGCATGTTCATTAACCTCAAAAGTAGCTTCTGTGATTACTGTAGTGTAAGCTTTTTGAATGTGTGCATACCGTGGATAATCTAGCATACTATCTTCACTCGTACACAATACATTTTTGTTCTGGTCCAGGTTCCAACAATTAATTTCTGGTGGTATCCTCCAGCTGTGACGTTTGAATGTAATTCGGTTGTAGATGGGAAGATACCCAAGTAATCTCCAAAAAAATTTAGGTTTACTATAGCTTTACACTTCACTTAATTCATTGAATTGCCAATAGTACTTTTAGTTGATGCTATTGTTTTTAATTTACAGTATTTCACAATACCACGTATAATGTGTCCTGAAGTTCATCTAAACACAATTTTTCATGTCTCTCGTATTTTACTGTGTGCATACAGAACGATGTCCAACCGTTTTCTCTTTATTCTCCCTGCCATAACTAAAAAAAAATAAAAAAATATTATTACTAAAAATGTATAAAATAGAGAAGCAGATTTTTTTTTCTTATGACGTTATGCCTCGTCGACGTCGAGGTAATTAGAGGAGGAGGGTCAGATAACAAAGTTATCTGACAGAAGGTTTTGTGTTGTTAGTTAAATGTAGTTTCTGTTTTTCTCAATAATTGTAAGTTACAACTCCGTACTTGATTCGCTCACAATCTTTAACGAAGTTAGTTGAGTTTCAGGTTGACTTCTTAAGAAAGTCTGTAGGGCGTTTGAAATACGGTCTGGCCGATCGGTTTCCATTCTCCGTTGAAACTGAGGAAATCTTTTTGAAACTGAACCTTCGGAAAGGCTTCTAAAATCCACTCAGCCAGCTACCCAATTTGCAGTGAGGAGGTTATTACTCGGAAAATTAAAAAACATCAGTTGCATTGTGCTGACCATGTTAAGGTCTTGGCCATTTCAGAAATCGCATCTGATGGACCAGCCCTAAAGGAATTCCGGAGGATGTGGATCTCGCTCAAAATATGTCCTAAAAACTGGCTTTCACACTGTAGTTAGCAGCACTGTTGTATAAATTGTAGTAAAATAGTGGTGGTGGGTTATTTATGGGGTTATGTTACTAATATTATTTCATTGAAATTTAACATATATTTAGCAAGTACTTATTTTTGTAATAAAACGCCTATACTTACAACAGTACTCTAACTGTAAACAACAATTCATTTGATTTCCGCTAGGTAGCGAAATCATATGTAACAATTTAATCATATTCTGACTGTACATATGGCCTAATTTAGATACTAGATGTTCGACAGTAGAAATTTGTAATAAAATAAATATGACTATGTTACCTGTGTCTTAGTGAAAAGGGTGAAATAAGAATACGTGGATCTATCAATGCGAAACCCATATGAAGTAGCAAGAGCGGCAATAATACAACGGCTTCAGCTTACGATTCTGTGTTTGATTAGGGTTGCAACAAAATCAAATGTTTGTACATCTCATACAAACATTATTTTTAATTATAGCTCTATACCTCTTTAATATGGAATGCATTAAAGACCGAAATAATGAAAGCTGGTAAAGAAACATTAGGCTTTAGGGAACAAGTTGCCCGAAAACCTTGGATAACAGAAGAAATTTTGGAGCGTATGGATCAGAGGAGAAGGTACAAAAATGCTCAGGATGAAGCAGGAAGAGAGCAGTACAGGCAATTTAGAAATCAAATAAATAGGGAATGCAAAATAGCAAAAGAAAAATGGCTACAAGCAAAGTGTGAAGAAGTAGAAAAGGAAATGGTCGTAGGTAAAGTAGATGTTGCCTACAGAAAGATCAAACAGAATTTTGGAGAAATGAAGAAAAGAGGTATGAACATTAAAGCTGCACATGGGAAACCTCTTTTAAGCTCAGAGGATAGAGCTAACCGATGGAATGAATACACTGAGAAACTGTATGTTGGGGACGACTTGAACAATAGTGTAATGGAAAAGGAAGGTGATGTCGACATTGATGACTTAGGAGATCCTGTTTTGAGGACAGAATTTAATAAAGCTCTGAATGACTTGAAACCAAATAAGGCAGTTGGAATTGATGCGATCCCTGCAGAACTTCTTAAATCCCTAGGAGAGGAAGGAATCGAAAGATTATTCAAGCTGATATCAAAAAGTTATGAAACAGGAGAAATTCCAACTGATTTTAATAAAAATATCATCTTCACACTTCCAAAGAAAGCACAAGCCGACAAATGTGAGAATTATCGCACCATTAGTCTAACATCACATGCTTCAAAATTACTGACCAGAATAATAAACAGAAGGATGGAAAGGGTAGTAGAAGAGATAGTAGGTGAAGATCAGTTTGGGTTTAGGAAAAATCGTGGTACAAGGGAAGCAATTCTGTCTTTAAGATTAATACTAGAAGGGCGGATCAAGAAAAACAAAGATACTTTTATGGCATTTGTTGATTTGGAAAAAGCATTTGATAATGTTAGGTGGGACAAGATGTTCAAGATTTTAAAGTAGTCAGGTCTAAAGTATCGAGATAGAAGAATACTCTATAAACTATATAAGAATCAAGTGGCTATAATAAAAGTAGAGAATCACGAGAGACATGCATCAGTTAAAAAGGGTGTGAGACAAGGTTGTAGTCTATCCCCGTTAATATTCAACTTGTACGTAGAAGAAGCAATGAATAAAGTCAAAGAAAAATTTCCATGTGGCATACGTTTTCGGGGAGAAAAAATCAGTATGCTACGATTTGCTGACGACATTGTCTTGTTAGCAGAGAGGGCTGAGGATATTGAGAAGTTACTGAATGGCATGAACGAAATACTGAAGGAAGGTTTTGGACTGAATATAAATCAAAGCAAGACAAAAGTGATGAAATGTAGCAGAAATGATACCAATACTAGTAGATTAAATATAAAAATAGGATCGGATGCAATAGGAGAAGTAAGTGAATTCTGTTACTTGGGAAGTAAAATTACAACCGATGGCCGAAGCAGGAATGATGTTAAAAGCAGAATAGCACTAGCAAAAAGAGCATTTATGAAAAAGAGAAATCTTTTAGTTTCAAATATTGATCTAGGAATTAGAAAGAATTTTTAAAAACTCTTTGTGTGGAGCACAGCACTTTATGGTAGCGAACCATGGACTTTAGGAATACCGGAAAGAAAGTAACTTGAAGCATTTGAAATGTGGTGCTACAGAAGAATGCTGAAAATTAAGTGGACAGACAAAGTAAGAAATGAACGAGTTTTGGAAATGATGGGTGAGAAAAGAAGTTTGTTGAAGAAGCTTACAGAAAGAAGAGACAGGCTGGTAGGTCATATTTTGAGACATGCTGGATTGGTTAATTTGTTAGTGGAGGGAACAGTTGAAGGTAAGAACTGTAGAGGAAGACAGAGATTAGAATATATCAAACAAATAATTGAGGACGTGGGCTGTAAGGGGTATGTAGAAATGAAGAGGTTAGCACAGGATAGGAAAGGATGGAGGATTGCATCAAACCAGTCGAAAGACCAACGACAGCAAAAAAAAAAAAAAAAAAAAAAAAAAAAAAAAAAAAAAAAAAAAAAAAAAAAAAAAAAAAAAAAAAAAAAAAAAAACCTCTTCAATGTCGACGTCATTAAAGATGGAAGAGTGGAACTGGAAGGGATTAGACTAAAGCGTTTCAAAGAAAAATTCCAGAATTTTGACTGGAATGAGTTTGGAAAACCGAAATCTGGGTAACCCGACTGGGAATTGAACCCAAGTCCTCAGTATGAATGGTTTCGTAACTTCGCTGAAGACTTGTACTGCGTAGACGTTGAGAAGCAGACAGGACACCTGTCGACCAGTTGTATATCTGACGCCAGCCTGAGCAGGCATGCAGGGCAGCATCAGTACGCAACTACTGGTTTTCGTCAAGCGCGTGGCGGCCGGTGGAGATTGGTGCACCGGGCACGCGACGAGCTGGCGCGTGTCTCAAGGACCACACGGCGGCAGGTGTCTTCAGGGCATGCGGGCGACACGACAGCCTCCTGTCTCTATTCCATTTCATTTTCTTTAAACGGTCGTGTTAGATATTTTTCAACGGTCGTACTGGCCATTAACGTCCCCCACTCCCATGCATCGTTTGATACAGAGTTCCACATTTCGTTTCAGAAACTCGATGTTGTAAAGGAGTACTGTTCTCAGAAATATGATCATGGCAGTTTTGTCACTATGGGGTCACCTTCCTTTGGTACTGATCTGAAACTGCGTTACTGGGTATTCGGGACCACTGCGATCGATAAAAGTTGAGGAAATCGATGACTGGATAAGGATTTCAAACCCCAATGTCCATATCGGATGCAGTCGCTCTTCGAAAAAGTTGCACAGATCATCAATATTAAAACTATTGTGGCCAGAGTAAAATGAAGGACGATGAAAAATGAAGGTATATGAATTTCGAGAAAAAATTATGGCGGCATCAGGATTTCAGCCCCAAACTTCCGAATCAGAGGCAGATAGAGTTATTCGGTTTTTCAGCGTCAAGATTATTACAGCAAGAATAGAGTGAAGGACAATTAAGGGGGACAAATTCAGCAACGGCCTTTCAAAGGAATTAACCCGACACTTATCTGGAGTGATTTTGGGGAAAAACACTTGGGAAATAGAAATCTGGACTGCCGGACTAGGCTCCAATATGTGTTTCCTCCTGAATGCAAGGCCAGGGCGTTAACCGCTCATCCAGGAAGCTCGGTGGCCCATGATTACTTAACGATGCCGTGAATCATCACCGATGCAATCCTGTTTCTGGAAACTCTAGAAGTTAACAATTTGCATGATTTTTAGAATGTGGATTGTGATAAAGTTTTAACTATCTCCATCAATATTTTGACCATTGTTGTGTTAGAAAGGTAGTCATCAGTCTAATAGCCGACTTTTCGACTGCCTATTCCGCCAAATCGTTCACTCTGTTTGGCTGAGAAATATTGCCCCCTCACAGCTTGTTTTCTGATATCGAATCCAGTGACCTGTTTACTGGATTGATTAAGACGCGTCGTTGATTTGATGTCAATTGTGACGTCTTCTTTCTTGGAGTTTACGGTCAACGAGGTAACAACAGGAGTATCGTAATGCAACGTTGCGGAAGATCAGGAGACTCTTGCAAATAGGCTTTACAAGAATCACGTTCAAGTTAAACCACATTCAGTTATATTTCTAGTCCTATTCGTTGTGGTATTGATATTTCTGGTCTGTTTTGTATTATCTCATGTGAAATTAATACTACACACTTGAAATACTGACTGCTGTATGAAAATATTAATATTTTTTAAAATTTAATTTAATTGCAATGGAGCATACGCTTCGGTGGCAATTTCCCTACACACCCAACTTCCCCCTATCCTGCATCCACCTACATTTGGCCTCTACAAATGTAACTTTAAATTCTTATAACGTTTTATGTAAGTTATTCATCATTACCCTTGGTAAATCATTCCAATCCCTGACACCCCTTCCTAAAAAAGAAAATCGTCCCATACCCTTTTGCCTGAAATCGAGTGCCAGCTTGTGGTCATGGTCATCTTTTCCCTTCCATGCACTACTTTTCATACCTACTGCAATATCTTTCCATGCCTCATCGCCACTATAGGCCCCGTACACTCCCATGACCCTCCTCATCCTCCTCCTGTCTTGCAATATATCCCATTCCAGCTCCTTTATCATATCTGTCACTGATTGCATTCTGCGATAATTTCCAAAAACAAATCTAGCAGCTCTTTTTTACGCCCTCTCTAATTCCTGTATTTGATACGCAAAATGTGGGTCCCATATTACACTACCATATTCGAGCAATGGTCTGACTAAAGTGTTGTAACCCAATTCCTTTACTTCTCTGGTGCATCCCGTCATAATTCTCTCCAACAGTGCAAAGATTACTTGTAGTAGCCTCCATCAACCGTTAATGTCAAAAGTATCATTACCGTGTGAAAGGTCATTTATGTAAATCTACTAAATTTTACTGTTGAGTTTTATGTTGTGGTTGGCAGTGTATTTTCCTCAAGAATTACTGACTTATTTTTTCCCGGGAATGAAATACAGTAAGAATCCAAATTCGGCATATAAAACACTCTAACAAATGACGAACACACTGTAGAAATTAGAACTGATAAAGTTATTGAATAAAGTAGCACAGGCTGGTATGTTCATTTGCCGTTCTTTTCAGTACTTTATGAGATATGAATAAATTTTTTTCGAAGATTTGCAATATATCTTAGCTGGATCGTATGTATAACACACTTATTTTTTCCATTTTTTCTACACAATCGCGCGTTGCTGTTCTATTCTACTCTGGAGTTACATATGGCACAGTTCTTGCATCGAATGCAAAATTACTGGTGTCACTTTTAAAAATATTAATTCAAATCGTCCAGTTCCTTGCCAAACGTCACGTCAAGAGATAAATTTGTAGGATATGAAACAGAGGAACATTTAGATTTTTTGCTTTAATTTGAGAACCCTTCCTGACAGTGCAAGTAACGAGAACGACTTTAATTTCTTCAAACTCCTTTTAGGTGTTCTTTGTGTCATTTCTACGTTAGACTTGAATGTCTTCGATGACGTTTGTTCCTTCATCCTTACTGATTTTTGCGTAACAGTTTAGACTGAAACAAATTTCTTTCCATTTCACTTTGTAAATTAAATGGTCAATTGCGAATTATTTCATTACAACTACCTCAAACACTGCGAACATTTTTCAGCTGCTGTTGTAAAAAAACCGGAATGGGTGGTTGCAAAGTTCTTTTTTATATATAAAATATGAAAATGTACTTTTTCCACTTAAATATAATACTTTTACTTATGTTTCCAGCGTCAGACCAGTACATAGAATCTCATTTATACCTTTTTGTCCATCGCTGAATTTATTTCGATACCACGCTTTAAATCAAATCACTATTAACAAAATCATACTACACGAACTTTGAAAATCAACTACTTGGTCTTTATAACAATCTCAATACTAAATAAAACATCTTCTACTTATCTTATATCTTCTATTTTCCACCTAACGACCAATTACAAATTCATATTTCATTAACTTTATCTTTACTCTAATTTCTCTGCCCTCAGTCTAGTATTTTCCAGTTACTAATCCCGCCAGGATTCTTCGCGGCTTCTCCATTGAGCCTTTCTCTTTCACTTCTTCTCTCAATACATTTTATCTTCAAAACCCAACTCGTCTTGTTCCAACAAAACCTTTTCTTCAACTTTTTCAACTGTTCTTTATTCTTCAAAGATCTCGTGTATTTGTCTTTACATTCTGTGACCTTGGAACTTTCAAATTCAATGTTAGTATTTACAATTACCTTAACTTTATCCATAACAAAATAGATTAGTGAAAGTCTGCAACTGTTTCAAATTGAGGGTAAACAAATGAAAATCTGCGACACAGTTACTTTGTTGCTTAATTTATTTTATGCATGACGCGTTTCAGGAATTATTCCCATTTTCAAACGCACTATAAGTAGGTTTACATGTTTTTAGTTATAGAAATATGAGGAGTCGTTGTGTTTGTTTCTGCTGGACGTTTGTAAAGTTTTCATGTGATTTTTGGAAAAGAATTTTGGGATGCTGTACTATGGTATAAAGACTATGTAATAAAACATGGATGGAAACATTTTTCTTATCACTTACGTTTTTGAAGGTTTCTGACGAAAATGGCACCACAGAAACACACACAAATACATCCTTAAATTACACAAACGTTATTGAATGATGAACACAGATTGAAAGTTTGTGTATTGTACACAAGGCAAAGATGATTTAAATGTTAATTCTTTAAATCATCTTTGCCTTGTGTACAATACACAAACTTTCAATCTGTGTTCATCATTCAATAACGTTTGTGTAATTTAAGGATGTATTTGTGTGTGTTTCTGTGGTGCCATTTTCGTCAGAAACCTTCAAAAATGTAAGTGATAAGAAAAATGTTTCCATCCATGTTTTATTACAGTCTTTATACCATAGTACAGCATCCCAAATTCTTTTCCAGAAATCACATGAAAACTGTACAAACGTCCAGCAGAAACAAACACGACTCCTCATATTTCTATAACTAAAAACATGTAAGCCTACTTATAGTGCGTTTGAAAATGGGAATAAATTCCCGAAACGCGTCATGCATAAAATAAATTAAAGCAACAAAAGTAACTGTGTCGCAGATTTTCATTTGTTTACCCTCAATTTACAATTACATCTACTAAATTAAAAAAAACATCTTTACTAATGTTAAAATCAAAAAGGTGACGTTTTGTACCTCACATGGTGTTAAACCACTCCAGTAAAGTAATAGCAACCAAAAACTATCATCGCAAATCGTTTTCACGTCGTTTTATGGCTCTTGTGGTCAGTGGCAGTGGTTTATTCTAGTGGACAGCTGTCTCCCCAGGCCACACATATTCCCGAGCCAAGAGCTCAACATGTATTATTCATCTCCAGCGGAGGCCGATGTGTTTCCCTGATTAATACGAGGAACTCACAGCGGCAACGCAAGCTGCCAAATCGGCTGTTTGCTTCGGCTTCCTGACGCACAATAAAACGGCGTTCAATGAACAATGAGGACCGTCAACATTGTACCCATGTCAGTAGTGATACCAAGCTAATACTACCACTAAACAAAGTGCCGATGGGAGAATTACATATCCTTATATTATCCGTGTGTTGTTAACAGTTTACTTGTCGAGTCCAAAAATGTTACCGGATCTTTGGAGACAAGTTAAGATTTATTTGTTTACCAGCATTTTCCTAGTGCTACAGCTCCATGGACATTGGTGTGCGTAGTGATGTGTTTGCCTTTGGATTCTGTTTTTTTTTTCCCCTATTTTTTCAGTAATAAATCATAAACTTTTTAATGTAGTAATATTGTAAACCTTTACCGCAAATTTAATTCCATAGTACCACTACGTCAAAGATGAATATTTTACATATATTGTAATGTACTATATTTCAGAAAATAAATAAACAGGTAGTAAAATATATATATATATATATATATATATATATATATATATATATATTACTAACAGAATTCAATGGGTGGAGTGTTTAATCTGTGTTGTAAGAGATCTTTGGTGGTTATCCCGTAAAGACGTGTACAACTTAGGTGCAGTATGATCTGTGGTGCCCATTCCATCTGGGTTGGAAGGAATTATTGTTTACTAGTGTAAGCCCGTGACTGTTTTCTGCGTATCGTCACGGATCTAGACTAGTTCCAGTTTTTAGGAAGAAAGATTATGACAGGTTGACCTGATTTGGCCAAATATAAACTTGACATGTGTGTCATGGTGAATAAAATCTCTTGGACCTTGAAGTACTCAGAAGCATTAACAGAAGTAGGTATTAAAAACAACAGGGAGCGATAGCGTATAATTGCTTAAATACAAACTTGACTTGTATTTGGCCCTTAAAGTTCAGTCTGTAAAATATAAAAGATTCCTGTTTGCTTCGAAAGCATCACGTTGTCTTTTTTTATTGAGACTGAGCAAACACTCATAATCATTGGTCATAGTATCTGTAACGGCCAGAGAATTTAATTCCATATTATTTAACAGCTAAGTAAATTCAAAGAAATCAGTTGCCAGAATAGTTGATTCGGTAACATATTTGGTCTGATGTCCACTTAAAATAACCTAATAACTCACGTAGTACAGCGAACATGAACAAAGATCATTAACGAAAGTGGTCAGTAACATACCTAAAAAGCAAATAAACCGTAATGCATAAACTTTGGTCAGCAACAACATTAGTGAAAGTTTTAATTAAATTGAAATCTACCCTAAGCCGGAATGACAATCGTCATTCGTAGTTACAGCAGAGACTATGAGTAATTTAATTGTTTCAAAGTTTTTTTAACTTTCTTTCATTAGAAACACGTTACTGAAAAGCAGATCCACGTTTTTTCAGCCACAAAATTTATTAATTTTTGTAAATATAAAAAGCTACAAAAAGCAGATTTAATGAATGCATTATGCAATTAATTTTGTAGCAGTTGCTTAGCTATTAAATTGTGTACATAGCCACGTATTTCTTCTAATGGTATCTCTGGTCGCTGTTTTGCGAACGAAGGCAGACACGTGACACCGTTCTCCAGCCAATAGCTATAGGTGAGTGAATGAGCTTAGGAAATTATGTAGCAAGCCACGTTCCCACGGCGTCTTGTAACGGAGGCGGCACCTCATTAGCCGAAGTGTAGGGACGAGCGCGCGCCGCAGGTTAGCCCTCACTTACCTCGCTTCCACCTCCCCACCACGTTGCCTAGTGTCGTTTGGCACAGAGCACTTTACAGCAAGAGAAGGGGTGCCTATCTCTGCTGCAAACCGATGGCAACAGCGCACCACTACCCACGCTTATGATGTTTACCGACAGATAGTGGGTAGCAGCGCGCCATCCCCGCCAACAGAGGCGGCTCCGTTCCCACGACGTATTGTTGGGTATCCGTCGGGTGCGGGGCGGCTTACAAGACGCCGTGGGGACGCGGCTTTAGATAGCTCCGTCCCTGCTCACGTTGAGTCATACTCATAATATAAATCTCATATTTTAAGCTAGACCATACGCTTTCAAGACTGTGGACGCCATATCGAAATTGGATCGATAGTTTTTGCATTATGCCTGGAAATAGGGACAGACACAGACCACTTAAGAGAATCTATAAAATTATAAATATTTAACTGTCACTAGATACCGAAGGAAACTACAACAGAATTTGTTGCAACAGATTTTCAGACATTTCTGCAGCGGTGTAGAAACTGCGTTCAACATGACATTCCTTAACGTAAATTTCTCTTTGAAAAGCTGACCCATCACAGAGTTCACCAAGATATAAAACATCACTAAATTCATTACTGCTCTCGTAGCTTTGGCAGATGTTAGATGATTTAAGAGAAGATGATGGAAGAGGTTGAAGCGATAATAGGTTAAATTAGACGTCTTAAGCTGCAGGAGAAGTATTAATTACTTTCACTTAGAGAAGAACTGTTCACAGAGTGTCAAACTGAGAAGAGTAAGCGCTGAACAATAGGCCCTAAGAGTAGTTACATAGCGGGTTTAAACCAGCCATTTAAGCACGGAACATACTGTTCGTCAATCGAACCAGCTCTCAGAATTAAAACGAAGAGCGTGGAAAATCAGTCCAAACGTGATTAGGAGATATTCACTCAGCACGGACCCTGTTGATTGGAATTCAATGTTATTTCCCTGTGCAGTATCTACAGATACGAGTAAGTATGAAACAATAATATCTGTATACCGCTTGTTCGAGTGGAACTGGTTAACACCATTATTTTAATCCCTCTTAGTTTCAATCAAGACAGCCTACCTGAGGGACGTGACGGCAAAGAGTCCAACCCCGCATTACATTTCCTGTAACAAAAACAACTGGTCTCTTCTGCTATTCGCGAAGGGTCACCGTATACTGCATGGAAACTGTTCTCCACACAATGGTCAGTAACTACTGTTCCACATGGGACTGACGAGCTTCTCATGACTGAAATCGAGTAATGGTTCATGATCCTGATTGATTCTTCCCTTCCACTTATTATGCAAATTCATTGCCCAATCACTAACCAGACCTATCACCAACATACGCCTTACTTACAAAGTTACACTCGCTTTATCTGTCTCTTGATTTAGAATTATTTTCAAACCAACTCATTTAACGTTCCATCTAAGGAGTATGTAATGTTCGCAGATAAATCTACCTGCTACACTTTTGTATTCCTGAAATTTCTTATTTATTAATTTCCTTGTCGTATGACTATGGAACTAATGCAATGCATATAAATACATACAACGGCAAGAAGATTGGTAGTATTCACAAATCGATGTGATATGGATGTTTCACAAATTCAGAGTTCCTGCTTTGTCCCCACATTTCCTTGACATCGAAGTTGAATTGGGAGATCCTGTGGATGGCCAGGATGATGTAATTTTATCCACTCACGTGCCGTTGCTTCTTGGCGTCTTACCTCTGCAGGTGGTGTATTGCTGATGATGTGTAACCAAGGCACTGGGGTGGATAGTGTGCCAGCTATTACTCTCATACACTCGTTCAGATGGACGTCGATATTCTACGTTACCACACTGGAGCACAGTACTCAGCAACAGGGTAAACCATGGCGAGGGCGGTTGTTTATTGCCATTTCTTAATTAGTAAAAATAATTTAGATGCTAATCATAATACTTTATTAACCGTAGGTCCACGAAGTTCAGATTTGAGTCACACAGTATTGGGTTGATGGCCGGCATCGGTACTATCTTCATATCTTCTTTTAATACCGTACTCTCTAGATATATGGAGGTTTCATCTTTCTCCACAATTCCATATAAACGTTAACGTGACAATGAATAACTACTGACATATACCACGCACGATAATTTCATCATACTGTGGCTCCTTTATTCTCAGATCGGCGGTATGACAGTAAATCAAGAGCATCCTCCACAAACCTGAGATCTTTTCAAAAACTACCCAGTCTTTGAGATGCTCTACTAATTTGAGAAAAACATTCTCGGTATATTTCTTTTATCGCTGTAGTGGTAGTCATATTGTAAGTGAAAAAGTTTTAGTTTGTAATTTATATCGACATTTATACGCAGTCTCATCATATGTTCGTGGTGAGTTGCTGCAGTATTTTAGTTTATCAACTTGCTGGTTTTGTTGGAATAGTATCTTGCGAATGCAGTTGTTCCGCAAGTTTTACGTGGATCTAATGCTGTACCTTTTCTTTTAACATTGTCCTGTATCTTTCTACGGCAGCAGAATATTTTCCCATTCGCGATAAGAGTTTTATATTTCCTGAATGTGAAAAAGAATATGCTGTCCAGCTCGTAAATACAAATATCACCAGTTTTCGACGAAATAACGCTAAGAATGTTTTGCAGCATCTTCGGCGAAAGCAATTCTGGTTCTTCATAGGAACTGCAGTAATGGACCCGGTTTGACACCTGCCAAACTTGTATTCGGGAATTCTGGACGCATATGTTCCTGGCAGCACGACGTGGTTCCGGCAGAAGAGTCGACCGGTTTGGGACACTCCACAGTCGTCATCAAGTCCTACGGCTCGCCAACATCAAAACTGGACGTCTGCATAGTCAACACAGTGTAAAATAGATTATATTCTTATAAACATTGTTCTAACGATGATTTTCACACGCAAGCATTTCAGTTTCAGTGGGTACAAATAAAACAGTCACAGATGATAAGTACACCCATCTTTGCCTTCTGGACAAATGGAGGGGCCCAGTCTTCGAATTCCGATAGTACGGATATTTTCAGAAACCTTTAGTTTCCTTTTGTCAGTGCTTGTTCTATGTACTTCAAGAAATCCATGACACATAAATGATTTTGTTTTATTAATAATTATCCTTTAATAATTACGCCAGTACAACTGTTTTCGATAATATTTATTTCACGGACGCGTTTCGCCTCTCGTCGAGGTATCATCAGCGTGCAACGTATTATTTTACATTTCTGTTTTAAGGTGTGGTTGTTGGTCGCCTGTGACCTCAACCAGCAGGCTGTTTACACTATTGTGCATATTTACATAGTTTGTACAAAATTGATATTTATGAAAACACTTTGAAGACCAGTTTTTGTCAATGACATTGTCAAACTTCAGTTTTGTGTGTGCGCAAACACAGAACTGAAGTTTCTGTCTATGTAAATATGCATAATAGTGTGAACAGCATGCTGGTTGAGGTCACAGGCGACCAACAACCACACCTTAAAACAGAAATGTAAAATAATACGTTGTACGCTGATGATACCTCGACGAGAGGCGAAACGCGTCCGTGAAATAAATATTATCGAAAACAGTTGTACTGGCGTAATTATTAAAGAATAATTATTAATTTAACAAACAACTGTGGAAGAGATGGCCTACAATAATCACATGATTTTTTTTTGTCTGGCAATATTACAAGAACAGATAGAATGTGCAGCAAACTAAAAGATATATACTGGCTATACTTTTGTTAGTTTTGGGACTCACCAACTGTCTTTCAGCCAAGAGAAATGCTAACATAACTAAGCGTTTAATTTCTTTGTAGTACCTTCTCCACGTCAATGTTGCCATCATTTAGAGGAGAGGATTGTAGAATAGTAACGCGAAGAATCGAGGCCATGAAATATTTTCAAGAAACCATGGAAAATCGAACAGCGACCCACACAGGCCTCATTGCTTCCATTCCAAGACGCGTCGCCACTGTTATGCGTGCCAAAGGTGGACATACCGGCTATTAGGTGGTTGGTCATTGTGTTTGGCTGATCAGTGTATATCGTTCCTCTTAAATCTTTCACCAGTTCCCGTAACTACAGTTTCGTCTACATTCGTTGAATTCTGTCTAAGAAATGATTAATTCCTTGGCTTCCATCATTCTCTCACCAGCACGTACTACGTAAATCAGGATTTAGTTGGACTCTGACTATTCTCACCAAATAGTGAACGTTGAGTCATCCAAAATGGAAGCACTGGCGCCGTGGATCCAATCAACGTGTGATCTGGCTAAGTAAGCACGTGTAGCTTAAGAATGTAACTACCAGAACATGAATCGAACCACCAATTTCCTCTTTTTTTTTTTTTTTTTTTTTTTTTTTTTTGGAAGGAATTCGATCATGGCCTTTTTGAAGGAAGCATCCCGGCATTCGCCTGGAGTGATTTGAGGAAACCATGGAAAACCCAAATCTGAATACCCGAACGGGGATTCGAACCCGCATCCTCCCGAATGCGAGGCCAGAACGTTAACCGTTCACCCACCATGCTCGGTCGCATCATCAAAATATTTCGCGTATCTTGCCAACGCTTGGAATGAAACATTGCAGTATTTCATTTATTTTTTAGCTTTATGGTTCTTCGATGTCGTGGTAGTGAAACTCGGAGAAGATTTCAGACATGGAACGGGAAGGAACTATGCCATGTCCTTCTGAAACAGTCATCCCGGTTTCCACCTGGAAATATGGACGGGCGAGCCAGGAATGGAAGCCGTTTGAATATCAATAATGATGTTTTAAGACATGAATCAAACGTAGCTTGATAAAGGCATGGTCCAACAAACAAATCATTTTTAAAATTTGTTGTATTTCACGAATCCGTGCAGCTTTCGCTCTCATCGTTACTTAACCAAATCCAAACAAGAAACGAAATACAGATAATTTCTTTCATCTAATACAATTTCTTAATTACTACCCAAATAAAGCATAAAAATATTAAGATGCCCTTCTAAACAATAATAGAGAGTTTTCGTTTACAAGATGTAAATTTCATGTTTACCAGTTCCAAGTGCCCAATCTGTTAAATACGACCAAGAGCAATGATCTATTAGTTGAAGGACAGTGTTAGGTTGTATGTACGTACTTTCACCTTGTCACCTGTGTTGTGGCCAAGGAGAGACGTAGATTTTTACTACGCGTGCCTTTAAGTGATACTTAAATCACCGACTGAATTCATGGGCCGGGTCCAGCTCTCTCTCTCTTTGTCATGCGAGCCGCCGAGCTACAAGTCGCTCTGTCATAACACTGTACTCGTTGTTACACTACACACGCAACGCATACCACCAATATATTACTGTCCGCAGAGAAAAGACGAGAATATTTATGGCAGTCATCTTCAGAAGAGCTGTGTTGCTTATTTTTACTTATCTCGACTTCGTATGAAAACTTTATTACTATAAGAACAATTTCAATGGAAAGAAAAAAAACAACAATCGTCTTTTGAATCATTTTTCAGTTCGTTCTTTCCCAATATTTGATGCTTGGACAATTGTAAAAAGTAAATCCTACACCACTTTGCGTTCAAGAAATCAAGAATTTTAATCTGATTCATTCATTCTACTTAGAAGAACTGGCAGAGTCGATAAAGGTTAAATAGGTCACACCGAACTTGGTTCCTTATGTTTCTATCGTGATGTGATTCTACTTTTATCACTTGCGCAATAAATGCGCTAAGTGAAAGTGACCTGGAATGTGACCTGGAATGTATCGACTCTGTTGAACAGTGAAACTCAAAATACCTCGGCGTAACTCTTGATAGAGGTCTCACTTTTAAAAGCCACTGTCACAATGTCAATATGAAAGTATCATCATGCAACAACATCTTAAGCAAGTTGACCGGATCTAGCTGGAAAGCTAACCCAAATGTCATCCGCACCTCTGCCTTAGCATTATGCCCCTCCGCAGCAGAGTATGCATGTCCTGTGTGGCAAAAATCCAGCCATGTTAAGACAGGAGACGTTGCGCTCCACAGAACATGCCGGCTCATCACAGGTTGTCTCAGACCATCGCCTGTGAGCAAAGTGGAGATTTTAGCTGGCATCGCCCCTGGAGATATACGCCGGGAAGTTGCCACCAGCGTGGCAAGGCTTAAAGTGATTGAAGACGTCCGACACCCCCTACATGGCTATACACCAGCGCCATCGAGACTAAAGTCCCGTTCAAGCTTCATGCGAACTTCAAAGCCAACAAATGTTGCTCGAAGCATTGAAAAAATACTGGCTTTGGAGAAGAGAGTGCAACATGATTTCGACTGGATAAAGCCAAAAGAGGGTTTACCAACTGGGTATGGACAACCATGGCCCATATGGAAGTCGTTAAACAGGCTTCGAGTTGGAGTTAGTTGCTGGAAAGATACTCTTGCCACTTGGGGATAGCTGGGAGAACAGCCAGATACCACATGTTCGTGTGGGGAGAGAGAAACCAAGGTATATCTGCTGTCTTGTCCACAAATCGGAATAAATGTATATAAATTTGACCTCCAATCAGCCACTGACAAAGCTATCACACTGGCGGAAAAACTACCACATATCTAATGCTGTCATCGACACGAGAAGAAGAAGCAGACTTTTATCTTACGAATGTTAAATCTTTTATTTGAGTTTTTATATAATAACATGTTCGTAGTAATGTTAAACATGATTGATACTGTTAAACGATTTATTCTGGAGCGATCTTGTCAATAAATTGCCGATGTCGATTATATCCTTCAGCTTTAATCTTGACTTCCATACTTATACTTACTTGTAATCTAATAATTCATCTAATAAAATCTGTATAAATAAATCGACTGTAGAACTGTCTGTCAAAATCCCCATGTGTAATAGTATTTTATTCTGGAAATTGTTCAACAAACACTAAAGTTTTTTCCATAATGCACACAACTCTGTTTTCCGCTTATAGACAACACTTGTTAGTTGAAAGTTGTGAAAAGCAAGGTACCTACCTAAAATTTTAAGCACATTATTTGTTGTACCAAAGCCGCATATGGCATTTCAACGCTCGCCCGCTGTATTATTCCGCTCCGTTCAAAGGAACGTTTTGATCTCACAGATTTATGGTAGATTTAGCGGTAGACATCATGAGTTGATGACCACCAGTCTTGAAGCAGGGCCACCAGAAAATCGGCCTATCTCGCTACAACTATTGGCAATGCAATAATCATCGCGTCGTTTTGGACTTTGTTTTTCCATAACGCTTAGGTAGTAATGCCCTGGGATGTATATTTCCATATTCACAACAATTCTCCCTTAAAGATCCTGAGGTGTACGTCTTATGTCCACGAATAATTTAGGAAGGAAACATGGCAATACGGTTAAATCATGTTGAAATTCGCTGAAATCATTATGTGACTTTCTATCGAGTAAATAAAGTAATACTTGAATTTTTATGGTTAGTATATATCGTTTGACGTATAAACAAGAGGTGATGCTTCAGAATCTCCATTCAGGAAGTAAATGCTGTTGCAAAATAATTTTCCGGTCCACTCTATAAAAAAGTCGATTCTGCAAGAGGTCAGAATCCTGTGTTAATACAGTGGATATCCTGGCAGAGACAGGAGTAGGTTAATCTATTAGTGGTATCACTAAATTTCAGGGACTTCGTGAAGTGCTCCACAACACGAGGTTTGTTACCTAGCAACCTGCTGTTGAAACCATGGTTACAATACTGGCAAAGAGTAAAGCATCTACGAGCCAAACTTGTGTCCAAGCCTTTACCATATACAGAATTTCTCCCCAGGGTGAAACAAAAAATGAAACAGTATTTTCACAAATTTTGGACAAAATCAGCACAACATAAAGGACAACACGAAGCGGCTATTCAACTTTCAGTCCCAAAAAAAGTTTGGTACAAAAACTTCAACGCGAAAACACAATTCCTAACATCAATAATTCGGATGAGATTGGGACATTGCGCTATCCCCAGCCATCTCTATAGAGTGGGATCATGGAATCACCAGTGTGCGATGCAGACAAGGAAGACGAGGCAGATTTAAATCACATATTCCTAGGATGCAGTAAATACCCCTGCTTACTAAACTATTAGCGCTACAGGTACCTCTCCTTACAACGATCCCAACCCTCCTTTCGACGGGTCAACCGAAGATATACAGATCTCTGATAAACTTCTTACGCGATGCTCAAATTAACATCTAGACGAAACTAATCCAAGCAAAAGCACAAAACAAACCAAAACATTATAGTGAAAATGGCAAATGTAAAATAAGTAACTTGTAATATGTTAAATATGAACGACACGTAAATAATATATAAATAATGTTTAAATAATATTTAAATATGTAAATTATATGTAAATAATGTAAAATATGTAATATGTTAGATTTGAAAGATACTCAACAAGTAAAATGTTCCAGACAACTGTAATATATAAAATGTAGTAGGAGGGCTGGTGTAATGGTCTTGCGAATAGAAACCAATAAATAAATATAAATTTGAGCTCAGCTCAATACTCTCCGGATTTCGATACGAGAGACTAAAGACCGAATCAAGTGCTCAGTGATATTGGTTGAGAGTGTCTGCAGAATTTTAAATACTTGTAAACGCGTGGTATTTCACCCTTACTGTCTGCAGCGAGTTGTACTGCTGAGTATTTTTATTTTTATTAATCATGGCCTTCTGTCTATTGACCATACGGCCAGCTACAATTTTTACAATAATTTTTACAATCTCTGCTTAACCTATTACAGTAATATAATCAATACTTATTTTACCATGGAACATGTAATCAATCAGTGTTAACATAATAAGATGACAATTAAATTTAATAAGATTATCTTACCAAATAAAATTAGTAAAGTGTATAGAAGGAAAAGGATACTGGAAGAATTATGAGTTTAACTTGATGAACACAATAACTTTTTTTTTTTTTTTGTAGAAATTGATCTGAATTAACTTCAATTATAAGTACCTAAATTCCAGAATTTATACATTTTTTTATAGGTGATTTCTTTAAAAAAAGATATCTGCTTCACTTAAATAACGAGCTATCAAATGACACACATCGTCTCTTCCCCGTCTCAAAAGTAGGCCTATATCTACAGATGTTTTAAGTGGGATTTTTAACATTACCAGGCTGTTGAATAATTTATTCTGTGGAGTCCGATAAAGGGAGCATGCTAGTATGATATGATTGATATTTAATTTAATTTAATTGCGATGGAGCACACGCTCCGGTGGCAATTTCCCTACACACCCAACTTCACCCTATCCTGCACCCACCTACATTTGCCCTCTACAAACTTTAACTTTAAATTCTTTTAACGTTTTCGGTAGGTTATTCATCATTCCCCTTGGTAACTCATTCCAATCCCTGACACCCTTACCTAAAAAAGAAAATCTTCCCACACCCTTGTGCCTGAAATCGAGTGCCAGCTTGTGGTCACGGTCATCTTTTCCCTTCCATGAACTACTTTTCATACCTACTGAAATATCTTTCCATGCCTCATCTCCAGTATACGCCCTGTACACTCCCATTACCCTCATCATCCTCCTCCTGTCTTGCAATGAATCCCATTCCAGCTCCTTTATCATATCAGTCACTGATTGCATTCTGCGATAATTTCCAGAAACAAATCTAGCATCCCTTCTTTGCACCTTCTCCAACTCCTGTATTTGATACTCAAAATGTGGGTTCCATACTACACTACCATATTCGAGCAATGGTCTGACCAAAGTTTTGTAATCCAATTCATTTACTTCTCTCGTGCATCCCCTCATAACTCTCTCTAACAAGTGCAGGATTTTGAAACCTTTTCCTACCACCTGTCCAATGTGTCCTGCCCTGTTAAGTTTGTTATTAAATGTAATGCCAAGATATTTACATTTCAAGTCTTCAGAAAGCAATTCTTCCCCCACCTTATATTCATAATTAAACTTTTGTTTTTTATTTGTGTATCAAATTAGCTGACTCTTCTTTGCATCTATCTTCATCCCATGTTTACCTACCCAACTAGATATCCTGTCCAGATCACCCTGCAACTGTTTACAGTCCTCTATCGTTTTGATCCTTTTGTATAGCATTATATCATCTGCAAACAATTTAATTTCAGATAGTAAACAATCAACACAATTATTCATTAGAATAATAAACAGCAATGGTCCCAATACGCTACCCTGCGGCACTCCCATTTTTACTTCAGCTTCCTTTGATACCGCATTTCCTACCTAATTTTCTGTTTTCTACCCTTTAAAAACTCTTCTACCCAGCAAATGACTTTCTTATCCACTCCAATAGTTTTTACCTTATTTACTACCATTTTGTGGCTTACTCTGTCAAACGCCTTTGACAGATCTAGTGCTACACTATCAATTTGGCCTCCCTTGTCCATTTCATCTTAAATATCTTGCATATATCCCAAAAACTGAGATTCGCATGAATATCCTTGACTGAACCCATGTTGCCTGCTTGAAAACCACTTACGATCCTCACATACATTTCTGATGTGGTTGCAAATCAATCTTTCCATTAATTTACCTACCACCGAAGTCAAACTGATTGGCCTGTAATTTTCGACTCTATTTCTCACCCCTCCTTTATGTACCGGTACTACTATCGCACTTTTCCAGTCTTATGGTAAGCCGCAAGTATCCAGACTCAATTTAATTAATATTTCAAGATAAGGTACAATGTCACATCCGGCTATCTTTAAGATATCTGTAGTAATATTATCTGCACCAGCCCCTTTATTTTTTTTTCAGCTTGCTTATTTCCTTCATGATTTCTTCAGGATGAATTTCAAATTTTTTAGTATCTTCATTTCTAATCGTATTGTTAAGCTCATTCTCCGAGTTAGACCTTCCCGTTTCTGATTCATTGTCCCTAATGCTCTCACTAAACCAGTTACTTAAAATCTGTGCCTTTTTCAAATCCTCTGTAACTACTTCTCCATCCTTCTTTATAACCGTCTCTACAACCTCTCTTCCCCCCAGTTTCCTGATATAGCCATAGAAATTTCTAGATGCATCAGTCAGTGGTCCTCCTGCACTGACAATACTCTTCATAAACCCATCTTTAGCCACTTTCTTTGCTGTTATTAAGTCCTGGTTTAGTTGTTTCAAATATTCCCTACTACCCTGCTGTCTATTAACTCTGTTATGTTCTCTTCGTACCAACTTCTTTAACCTCCTCACTTCTCTATTATAGTACACAGGTTCTCTACTTCTCTTTATTTTCTGCTTTGGAATGAATTTTTCTTCCCCCTTTCTTATTATCTCCTGGAAATCTTCCCACCTTAACTCTACTGTACTTGTGCCTTCTTTCCATTTGCTGAAACGTTCTCTGAAATATCTCTTCGAATTTGAAATCTGTGCCTTTTTATAATTGTACCTATTTCCCCCTACAATTTTGGCTGCTGGTTTACTGAATCCTCTAATATCCATCAGAACTGCGTCATGATCACTTATTCCTTCCGTTACTTAACACCCCACAAGGTTATCATCGGGCTTTATTCGGAATATATCCAAAATATTTTGTCTCCTAGTGTTTTGCTCTACCACTTGTGTAAATCCTCCTTCCCTTATTAAGGTATTTGAAAATCTTTGTTCCAGTGTGTTATTAATCTTATTTCCTTCCCAGTTTACACCTGGTAAATTTAAATCCCCACCAATAATGATCATTCTATTCTCACCTCTGAAATCTGAGTATGAATTTAATTTCTCCCCAAGAGCCTCATCTTCATCTGTCATTCTTCCACTGCGGTAAGCAGCCAACACCCTGATTTTTTCTTTTTTATTACCCCAGAAATCTACCCCAAGTAACTCATGATCTTGATCTATGAACGCCAGTGAACTGTGGTAGTTTTTGCTAACTAGTATGAAGACTCCTCCACCAATTGCTCCTCTATCTCTGCGGTACACTCTGTAACCATCAGGAAAAGCCTCACTGTCTACTCTAAATCTGATAAGAGTCGAGATGCGTCTCGAGTCGTTGCCCTCTGCAGCCACGCTCTTTGATCGTCCCTCTCACCCGCTTCGCGTCTTGTTTACGATCCATTACGACGGCGGAGGACCACTTTCCAAAGCAGGGCGGAGCCGTTTTTTCCACAGCAGCTATCTCCCAAGCACACGCTGCTCCGAACTGATTGAGTCTTTAAAGCAACGATCAGTCGTAAAACCATGAACGAATGCTATCAGGGATTATGTGCCGCTTCAAAGTGATCAAAATAAGTGGAGTGTTAGTTAGTTTCCGACGGGTATCTGTTTAACCGTTATAATTAAATTAATTAGCGCTCCATACCAGAATACATAAACAGGCCAACAGGCAGGTATCAGCAATCAGGGATATACACGTGTTACTTTCATGTCCATACGATACGAAATAATGAATAAATGGCAAATGCAACAATAAAATCATATTTTGGAATTTACAAAACAATTACCAACGCGTTTTCTCGTAGAGACTAATCTTTCCTGCTCTTTTTCTTTCAGTTTTCATGTTGCGTTAGAAAAATGTTGTTTACAATAATACCGAATCCACAATTATGATTGATAATTTCGATCTAAAATTATCTTCTAGGAAAATGCGGACAAGGGTAATGTTCTAGGTATAGTTGTTGAGAAATATCATTTTCCAAAGAAAGAAATGTTTTGTATGGTATTGCGTCTTTTAATATTAATAGAGATGACGGATTGAAAGTGGCGCAAAAAGTGAGATAAAGGTATCAGAAAAAGAGGAAAGTTGAATAATGTTTTAAATTTTTTTAAAAACTGAAAAAGTTATGATCAGTTTGTGCGAGACACGGAGATGCCGCGTTCTCGTGTGAAATAGCGTTATCAGAACCTGACAGAGTTACAAAGGGAGTGTGGCCCGCTTGCTTGTTGTCCTCAGGATTCCGTGTTTTGTGCACTAAGCACATCGTAACAACTTCACACCTGCACCAGCAATCCGAGAACGAGTAATTGAATTCCTGCAACATTCTGTGTCATTCCGAATCATTGGTCGGAGACTAGCAGCCACTTTGGGCATTACTCCTGGCGTTATGGTGTGGGGAGCCAATGTGTATCACTTAAGGTCATGGCTGGTAGTGATTGAGGGAACTCTGACGGCACAACGGTACGTCACGGAGATCCTGCGTTCCTTAATTACATGAGGTGTTTTTCCTTAGATTTTGACCCGTCCCCTGTCCCCTTTGGTGAGATTTGGTAAGATGTGGTGGGTCTAGTCTCCTCCCCCCCCCCCCTTCATTCTCACGTCATATTTACCTTCATCATCATCAAGGGTTTTTTGCTATTCAGCAGGTCCATGCACAGTGACAGCCTTCCAAGCCTCCCTCTGTTCCGCCGTTGTCTTGGTCTATATATACTTCCCATTCACCGTGATGTCATCAATCATTTTGTTCCTTCGCCGACCTCTTCTTTTCCCTCCGTTTACAATCCCCCCCAAAGCAGTTTTAAGCAGGCACACATACCTCAAAACATAATCAATCCATTTCTTTTTTTTTATGTCCCTTATTGTTTTTATAAGGGACCTTTCCTCTCCTATTCGTTCCAGCACTTCATCATTCCTTATTTTTTCTTTCCAACTTATTTTCCCCATCCTCCTACATATCCACATTTCGAAAGTTTCCAACCTCTTTAGATCTTCTTTGCGTAGCGTCCATGTTTCTACTCCATATAGTCCTGCGCTCCATACAAAACATTTAATTAGTTTTTTCCTCAGTTTTTTATTCAGCCTTCCGCATAATAAATTTTTCTTTCTATTGAAAACTTCCTTTGCTATTGCAATTCTAGGTTCCCTTATAATATCAATTTTTAAATAATTTTTTTAATATATTCATCTGTTTTGCTTTATGCCACTAAATACCTCAGGGTCCATACTGCTGTTTTCTATGTACTTCATTTTTTCTGTAAAAAATAGACGTGAGATTTTTATTGACCCCCCCCCCCACTCTTTACCCTTTAAATGAGATATGGTGAGATTTTGTCGGACCCCCTCCCCCATTTTATCTCACGTAATTAATGGATGTTCGCTACTGTGTTATCTCCCATGCTACGGAATCATGGTGGTATTTTACAAAAGTTAATGATCTTCTACACAAGAAACGTGTCTGCATGATGTTGAGGTACTCCCGTGACCAGCAAGATTCCCACACCTGTCCCCCATAGAACTTGTATGGGACCAGCTCGGACGTCAACTACGTCCCAGTGCTAGTATCCAGGATATCAAGGACCAGTACAACAGCTGTGGGTCAGCTTGCTTCAACAGAGGATACAAGTGCTTTATGATAACCTTCCCAACAGAATCAGCGGATGCATCGAGGTAAGCTGTGAAACATTGTAGTGATAAGTGGTCTAATACTGCCAAGTTCTTTGTATATTTGACTCGATTGTGTAATCCCTGAAAAAACATTTCGTTTCCCTCTCCATATAAATTCTTCACTTTTTTGGCAGGCAGTGCAGATACAGCATAATGGCTGGCTGTATTTTGCTTGCTCAAGATAGTCATCTTTACGACGTTTCCTTTATGCGCGTGTAATATAGCTTAACGAGGCAATGGTCGCCCATTACTCCACAGTTAAGTCCGGCATCCTGAACCTGAATTAGCTGGCAACACGCGATAGCTAAAAACCTCAGAAGAACATAAAACCAGAGAGATAAAATGGACAGGAATCTCTCTCAAACGCACAAATAAATTATCCTTCTTTATTATTATTTTATTCGCACTATCCAACACAGTTACACTGTTAGCATGGCCTGGGGTAAACAGTTCACATAAAAATAAAACTTCAAAGCTGTTCGATAATATTCTTCACAATAAGTGGCTTTCTCTCTTTTCCTCCCACGAGATTGCACTCAACTTCACTTTGTGCTGCAATCGTAGCTTCTTGCAACATCCACAATACTTTATTGACCAATTTGTTTTGATAATTCTTTCAAAACATAACGGATCATGAAATCGTTACCATCTCCCCGGTAAGCTGCATCCTTCTTACTCCCACGTCAAACTTCTCGAAAAATAGCTTACTACAATTCCTTCTCACTGCAGGCTTGCCAACTCTTGAATATAGAATAAGCAATCACAAACGCATATATGATTTGTAGAGGGGGATTTTTTTTGTGTAAAGTAGCTAGCAAAATGATTGGTTTAACAATATTACTTTACACTTTACAATCTCGATAGGACGAGACAAGAAAGAACATGATCAGCTAGGAGAAGTCATGTGACTACTTCTTTATGTTTTTTCCTTTGAGCGTTAGGTACCGTCTATGTGGATGTCGTTAGAGGTGGGAGAGGATGAGAAAAAAGGAACGGGATGGAATTCGTCCATAGTTTTTTGGGGCAATCACCCAGGCATTTTACCAGAAATGATTTCGAGAAGCTAGGGAAAACCGAAATCTAGGGGAGGAGATACTAGGTCTAAGCTAAAAGATCGCGGCATAAAATAACCACATGTACATTTAGGTGGTACAGATGTATACCGAGAATGAATATAGCAAGAAAGAAGTACAACAATACAACCACTGGCGCAAGGAATAATAAAAGAGACACAGGAAGAGGGTTAGAGGCGACATATGATAAATCGGTAAACTGGCACAGAACTGAGTAGCAAAAATACAAGTACAGAAGTTGGTGGAGTAGGTTACTTTGCTGAATCTTTAAGTTTATAGTAATATCTATATCTACAAAACGAAAACCGGGTATATTTGTTCCAGAAAAACTTGAAATCTACTGCCAAGATTTGATGGGGTTTTCACCGTTTTAAATCTTAGAATCAATTCAGTTGTTTAATATGTCTTATGCTTCTACGTTACATAACGCCGGAACATTAAATGAAATTCTGATCGTATGGTGAGGAATACCACAGATGGAACCACTAGCTGCAGTATTTTTCGCACTAAACACACAATTACAATGTCTCTGACCATAGCCTTTAATGAAAACAAGAAGATAACTTTACAATAAAATCTATTTTGCACATTAACAAAACTTGCAGTATTATTTCCTTTAATTCGGGATATTCGGTTTTTAAACGCCATAGATATCCATAAAAACAACAGAGATTTTCTTTAACCACGATCTCTGGTAGTAGGCCTACAACTACATTGTCTCTGGCTATCGGCAATAGTCTTCTGTTTGAATAAAATAATTTATTTACGACTAGCTGACCCGGCAATGCCTCACTATTGATGGACTTGAGTAGGAACATAGATTAAATGAAAAAATATTTACATATAAATTTTAAACTGCTGTTCATTCATTTTCAGTTGGAAAGGGTGAGAGGGTATGCGCTTTGGAAAACATATGCAGGCAGTATTTTTTTTTTTTTTTCAAAGTATAAGTGTTCAAATTCCTATTGAAATCTGATGAAATATGTTGTTTTGTCTAAATTATGGGGAGGAGGGATGGATTTTTTAATTTTTTTTGACTGGAACCTTCTCCGTCATCCCGTCGACATCTCAACAAATCTTCACCGTAATCGGACGAACGGTTTGCGGGTTTGTTTAAATTATGGGGTGTTATGGGGAAGAGGGGGTAATTAAGGTGGTGGAAAGAGAGGAGAGGGATTGGGTTTTTGTGAAATTAATGTGTACAGTATTTCTCTCTCTTTTTTAAAGTATAAGTGTACAAATTCTTATCTAAATCGGATAAAAAATGTGGTTTGCCTAAATTATGGGGCAAAAACGTAATGGGGTTGGAAATGGGGAGAGGGGATGAATATTCGGAAACCATACGTAGGCATTATTTTTCTGTTTGTTTAAAGTATAAGTGTATAAATTATTATCTAAATCGGATAAAAAATGTGGTTTGCCTAAATTATGGGGTAAAAACGTAATGGGGGTGGAAAGGGTGAGAGGGTATGAATATTCGGAAACCATATGTTGGCAGTATTTTTCTGTTTGTTTTAAAGTATAAGTGTACAAATTCCTATCTAAATCGGATAAAAAATGTGGTATTGCCTAAATTATGGGGTGTTATGGGGAATAGAGGGTGACTTTTTGGATTTTTTTTTTCACAGGAACCTTCGCAGACGCACACTCGAAAACTCTCCAAAGTTTCAGTGCAATCTGATAAATGGTATAGGAATGCATAGAAGACGAACAAACCCACAAACATTGATTTTTATATATAAGACTAGCTTACCCGGCAATGCTTTACTATTGCTGGACTTGAGTATGCACATAGATTAAATGAAAAAATATTTACATATAAATTTTAAACTGCTGTTTCATTCATTTTCAGTTGGAAAGGGTGTGAGGGGATGCGCTTTGGAAAACATATGCAGGCAGTATTTTTCTGTTTGTTTCAAAGTATAAGTGTGCAAATTCCCATTGAAATCTGATGAAATATGTGGTTTTGTCTAAATTATGGGGAGGAGGGGTGGGTTTTTTAAAAAAAAATTTGACAGGAAACTTCTCTGTCATCCCGTCGAGAACTCACCAAAGCTTCACCGTAATTGGACGAACGGTTTGCGGATTTGTTTAAATTATGGGGTGTTATGGGGAAGAGGGGGTAATTAAGGTGGTGGAAAGAGAGGAGAGGGATTGGGTTTTTGTGAAATTAATGTGTACAGTATTTCTCCCTCTTTTTTAAAATATAAGTTTACAAATTCATATCTAAATCGGATAAAATATGTGGTTTGCCTAAATTATGGGGTGAAAACGTAATGGGATTGGAAAGGGGGAGAGGGGATGGATATTCGGAAACCATACATAGGCAGTATTTTTCTGTTTGTTTTAAAGTATAAATGTACAAATTCTTATCTATATCGGATAAAAAATGTGGTTTGCCTAAATTATGGGGTGAAAACGTAATGGGATTGGAAAGGGGGGAGAGGGGATGAATATTCGGAAACCATACGTAGGATGTATTTTTCTGTTTGTTTTAAAGTATAAGTGTACAAATTCTTATCTAAATGTGGTTTGGCTAAATTATTGGGTGAAAAAATTATGGGGGTGGAAAGGGGATTAATATTCGGAAACCGTATGTAGGCAGTATTTTTATGTTTGTTTTAAAGTATAAATGTACAAATTCCTATCTAAATCGGATAAAAAATGTGGTTTTTCCTGATTCATGAGGTGTTATGGGGAATAGGGGGTGACTTTATGGATTTTTTTTTTTTTCACATGAACCTTCGCAGACGCTCACTCGAAAACTCTCCAAAGTTTCATTGCAATCTGATAAATGGTATAGGAATGCATAGAAGACGAACAAACCCACAAACATTGATTTTTATTTGATACTAGCTGACCCGGCAATGCTTCACTATTGCTGGACTTGAGTAGGCACATAGCTTAAATGAAAACATATTTACATATAAATTTTAAACTGCTGTTTAATTCATTTTCAGTTGGAAAGGGTGAGAGGGGATGCGCTTTGGAAAACATATTCAGGCAGTATTTTTCTGTTTGTTTCAAAGTATGTCTAAATCGGATAAAAAAATGTGGTTTGTCTAAATTATGGGGTGAAAACGTAATGGGGTTGGAAAGGGGGAGAGGGGATGAATATTCGGAAACCATACGTAGGCAGTATTTATCTGTTTTTTTTTAAGTATAAGGGTACAAATTCTTATCTAAATCGGATAAAAAATGTGGTTTGCCTAATGGCCTGGACCTGAATAAAAATTACCAATACCACTATATATTCGCGGTGGAAATTACCTATACATGTTTTACTTTCTCCTATTGAATGTAATTATGGTTGAAATACGACCTGGGCCAGAAGAAACGTCACCAAAAGTACATGGCGTAATAGGCTACCTATAACCGATTTTTAACTTGCTAAAACTATAAACAAAGCGAGATTTCAAAAATTATATTACTTATTTACGATTTGTCTCGTCGAGTTACATTATGGGGAAGAGGGGTGGGTTTTTAAATATTTGTTTTTTGACAGGAACCATTTTTGCCTAAATTATAGGGTAAAAACGTAATGGAGTTGGAAAGGGGGAGAGGGGATTAATATTATGAAACCATACGTAGGCAGTATTTTTCTGTTTGTTTCAAAGTATAAGTATACAAATTTTTATCTAAATCGGATATAAAATGTGGTTTGCCTAAATTATGAGGTGAAAACGTAATGGGGTTGGAAAGGGGGAGAGGGGATTAATATTATGAAACCATACGTAGGCAGTATTTTTCTGTTTGTTTCAAAGTATAAGTATACAAATTTTTATCTAAATCCGATAAAAAATGTGGTTTGCCTAAATTATGGGGTGAAAACGTAATGGGGTTGGAAAGGGGGAGAGGGGATGAATATTCGGGAACCATACGTAGGCAGTATTTTTCTGTTTGTTTTAAAGTAAAAGTGTACAAATTCTTATCTAAATCGGATAAAAAATGTGGTTTGCCTAAATTATGGGGTGAAAACGTAATGGGGTTGGAAAGGGGGAGAGAGGATGAATATTCGGGAACCATATGTTGGCAGTATTTTTCTGTTTGTTTTAAAGTATAAGTGTACAAATTCCTATCTAAATCGGATAAAAAATGTGGTATTGCCTAAATTATGGGGTGTTATGGGGAATAGAGGGTGACTTTTTGGATTTTTTTTTTCACAGGAACCTTCGCAGACGCACACTCGAAAACTCTCTAAAGTTTCAGTGCAATCTGATAAATGGTATAGGAATGCATAGAAGACGAACAAACCCACAAACATTGATTTTTATATATAAGACTAGCTTACCCGGCAATGCTTTACTATTGCTGGACTTGAGTATGCACATAGATTAAATGAAAAAATATTTACATATAAATTTTAAACTGCTGTTTCATTCATTTTCAGTTGGAAAGGGTGTGAGGGGATGCGCTTTGGAAAACATATGCAGGCAGTATTTTTCTGTTTGTTTCAAAGTATAAGTGTGCAAATTCCCATTGAAATCTGATGAAATATGTGGTTTTGTCTAAATTATGGGGAGGAGGGGTGGGTTTTTTAAAAAAAAATTTGACAGGAAACTTCTCTGTCATCCCGTCGAGAACTCACCAAAGCTTCACCGTAATTGGACGAACGGTTTGCGGATTTGTTTAAATTATGGGGTGTTATGGGGAAGAGGGGGTAATTAAGGTGGTGGAAAGAGAGGAGAGGGATTGGGTTTTTGTGAAATTAATGTGTACAGTATTTCTCCCTCTTTTTTAAAATATAAGTTTACAAATTCATATCTAAATCGGATAAAATATGTGGTTTGCCTAAATTATGGGGTGAAAACGTAATGGGATTGGAAAGGGGGAGAGGGGATGGATATTCGGAAACCATACATAGGCAGTATTTTTCTGTTTGTTTTAAAGTATAAATGTACAAATTCTTATCTATATCGGATAAAAAATGTGGTTTGCCTAAATTATGGGGTGAAAACGTAATGGGATTGGAAAGGGGGAGAGGGGATGAATATTCGGAAACCATACGTAGGATGTATTTTTCTGTTTGTTTTAAAGTATAAGTGTACAAATTCTTATCTAAATGTGGTTTGGCTAAATTATTGGGTGAAAAAATTATGGGGGTGGAAAGGGGATTAATATTCGGAAACCGTATGTAGGCAGTATTTTTATGTTTGTTTTAAAGTATAAATGTACAAATTCCTATCTAAATCGGATAAAAAATGTGGTTTTTCCTGATTCATGAGGTGTTATGGGGAATAGGGGGTGACTTTATGGATTTTTTTTTTCACATGAACCTTCGCAGACGCTCACTCGAAAACTCTCCAAAGTTTCATTGCAATCTGATAAATGGTATAGGAATGCATAGAAGACGAACAAACCCACAAACCCACAAACATTGATTTTTATTTGATACTAGCTGACCCGGCAATGCTTCACTATTGCTGGACTTGAGTAGGCACATAGATTAAATGAAAACATATTTACATATAAATTTTAAACTGCTGTTTAATTCATTTTCAGTTGGAAAGGGTGAGAGGGGATGCGCTTTGGAAAACATATTCAGGCAGTATTTTTCTGTTTGTTTCAAAGTATGTCTAAATCGGATAAAAAATGTGGTTTGTCTAAATTATGGGGTGAAAACGTAATGGGGTTGGAAAGGGGGAGAGGGGATGAATATTCGGAAACCATACGTAGGCAGTATTTATCTGTTTTTTTTTTTAAGTATAAGGGTACAAATTCTTATCTAAATCGGATAAAAAAATGTGGTTTGCCTAATGGCCTGGACCTGAATAAAAATTACCAATACCACTATATATTCGCGGTGGAAATTACCTATACATGTTTTACTTTCTCCTATTGAATGTAATTATGGTTGAAATACGACCTGGGCCAGAAGAAACGTCACCAAAAGTACATGGCGTAATAGGCTACCTATAACCGATTTTTAACTTGCTAAAACTATAAACAAAGCGAGATTTCAAAAATTATATTACTTATTTTCGATTTGTCTCGTCGAGTTACATTATGGGGAAGAGGGGTGGGTTTTTAAATATTTGTTTTTTTGACAGGAACCATTTTTGCCTAAATTATAGGGTAAAAACGTAATGGAGTTGGAAAGGGGGAGAGGGGATTAATATTATGAAACCATACGTAGGCAGTATTTTTCTGTTTGTTTTCAAAGTATAAGTATACAAATTTTTATCTAAATCGGATATAAAATGTGGTTTGCCTAAATTATGAGGTGAAAACGTAATGGGGTTGGAAAGGGGGAGAGGGGATTAATATTATGAAACCATACGTAGGCAGTATTTTTCTGTTTGTTTCAAAGTATAAGTATACAAATTTTTATCTAAATCGGATATAAAATGTGGTTTGCCTAAATTATGGGGTGAAAACGTAATGGGGTTGGAAAGGGGGAGAGGGGATGAATATTCGGAAACCATACGCAGGCAGTATTTTTCAGTTTGTTTTAAAGTATAAGTGTACAAATTCTTATCTAAATCCGATAAAAAATGTGGTTTGCCTAAATTATGGGGTGAAAACGTAATGGGGTTGGAAAGGGGGACAGGGGATGAATATTCGGAAACCATACGTAGGCAGTATTTTTCTGTTAGTTTTAAAGTATAAGTGTACAAATTCTTATCTAAAACGGATAAAAAATGTGGTTTCCCCAAATTATGAGGTAAAAACGTAATGGGTGTGGAAAGGGGGAGAGGGGATGAATATTCGGAAACCATATGTAGGCTGTATTTTTCTGTTTGTTTTAAAGTATAAGTGTACAAATTCTTATCTAAATCGGATAAGAAATGTGGTTTGCCTAAATTATGGGGTGAAAACGTAATGGGGGTGGAAAGGGGGAGAGGGGATGAATATTCGGAGACCATACGTAGGCAGTATTTTTCTGTTAGTTTTAAAGTATAAGTGTACAAATTCTTATCCAAATCCGATAAAAAATGTGGTTTGCCTAAATTATGGGGTAAAAACGTAATGGGGTTGGAAAGGGGAGAGGGGATGAATATTCGGAAACCATATGTAGGCTGTATTTTTCTTTTTGTTTTAAAGTATAAGTGTACAAATTCTTATCTAAATCGGATAAGAAATGTGGTTTCCCCAAATTATGGGGTGAAAACGTAATGGGGGTGGAAAGGGGGAGAGGGGATGAATATTCGGAAACCATACGTAGGCTGTATTTTTCTGTTTGTTTTAAAGTACAAGTGTACAAATTCTTATCTAAATCCGATAAAAAATGTGGTTTGCCTAAATTATGGGGAGAAAACGTAATTGGGTTGGAAAGGGGGAGAGGGGATGAATATTCGGGAACCATACGTAGGCAGTATTTTTCTGTTTGTTTTAAAGTAAAAGTGTACAAATTCTTATCTAAATCGGATAAAAAATGTGGTTTGCCTAAATTATGGGGTGAAAACGTAATGGGGTTGGAAAGGGGGAGAGAGGATGAATATTCGGGGACCATATGTTGGCAGTATTTTTCTGTTTGTTTTAAAGTATAAGTGTACAAATTCCTATCTAAATCGGATAAAAAATGTGGTATTGCCTAAAGTATGGGGGTGGATATGGGGCGAGGGGATTAATATTGGGAAACCGTATGTAGGCAGTATTTTTATGTTTGTTTTAAAGTATAAGTGTACAAATTCCTATCTAAATCGGATAAAAAATGTGGTTTTGCCTAAACTATGGGGTGTTATGGGGAATAGGGGGTGACTTTTTGGAATTTTTTTTTCACAGGAACCTTCGCAGGCGCACACTCGAAAACTCTCCAAAGTTTCATTGCAATCTGATAAATGGTACAGGAACGCATAGAAGACGAACATACAAACAAACAAACATTGATTTATATATATAAGATAATATTATTATCGATTCACTTTTGATATTTGTATGATAGGCTGAATCTGCGGAGTTAAAGTATCTGGCGTTTCGAGCAAAACGTATCTCCAGTAACTTCGCAATTGAATCAAATGTGAGTTTCTAACATAATCTTGCGTTGTTTAGTAATGCAATTTCTTAACCAAATTAATGAAGCTTGATAACATGAATCATTACGGACGAATTAAAATATTTTACGGGCAAATAACCTTCAACCCACCTGTTTCTTGGTAGGGGTCGTGTGAATCTAGGTTTGCTTAAATTCCGAAAAAAGTTGGCGCTAATTTTATATATCTTTGTAGAAATGATTATCATTGCGGGAATGAAAACAGCGTACTGGTATATCTACGCCAACTATACTGGGCGACGCCGGGAACTCCGCAATAGTCATGTTGGGGATAGCTGTAAAATATTTTCTTCTTCTTCACCAACTATTCCCAACATCAGGGGGACCGAGCGTGGTGGTGTAACGGCTAGCGTTCTGGCCTCGCATTCGGGAGGACGGCGGTTCGAATCCCCGTCCGGGCATCCAGATTTGGGTTTTCCATGGTTTCCCCAAATCACTCCAGGTGAATTCCGGGATTCATCCTTCAAAATTCCATGGCCGAATTCCTTCCCATTCCTTGCCCCCCTTCCTTTCCGGTCTCTAAAGACCTAGTTGTTATAGGAGACGTTAAGCAATTAAAAAAAAAACCAACATCAGGGGTTGATGGGTTTTAATCATCTTTTGCATGGTAAAATTTAGAGCTTTGGCTTTACGGCCACTGACGCCAAGCATGTTATCTCTGCTGCCAGATCGTACTATGTACTAATAAGAGCAAGAGAATTGGTGCCATTTGTCAGACAAATGTTTAACTACGTTCTGTGTGATAAGTGGTTTTTTGTTTGTTAAATATGTGATTTATGAGGCGGAGATTGGGAATTGTTCAGACATTCCACTTAAAAAAATAAGAAAATTGGCATTCGCCCTTTCAGCAACTGCGTTTCTATCATTCATTAAGTATGTATATATAGAATCTTCTCGTTTTATAATTAATGATAACAAGTGACGGGGACAACACAGGAAGAACACAACACTTAATTAAAACCACCCATGCCCAAGGCCGGACTCGAAGTGGCGACCCCTGCAACGCGCTACCGGGGCCGGCGACATTCGCCTTGGCGCCCGGGAGGAACAGCGAACAGGGCATTCGGCATGCGGTGGCCTGGGCTCCTGAACGGTCCCGTTGTACCTTCTCGATCCACTGTGCGGCGCCTCGCCACTCTGAGTTACCCTGGCTGGTGTTAACGGTAAAATGTAATTTACTTAAAAAATGAACACGCGTTAGTAACGGTGTTCATTTCGACGGCTATTGGACGAAGTCCACCACAAAAAAAGGGCAGTGTTTAATGACACGTTGAACGCCCCTCGCGTCTGGGATGGGGCGTGGAGAGAGTGTCTGGACTACCGCCGAGGCGGCACGAGGCAAGTGCCTGATCGTGATTGCCGTCCAGTAAGGACGGAGCCGGTGGTAATTATTGGCCGTCAGGACAAACACGGACCGAACGAGGTGTGACCTCTGACTGCGGCGGGGAAAACACAGTGCGACCGCACACACCAGAAATAACAATCAGAATGGCTGAAGGGACCGAACGGCACCTCCGCACTTAAAACTACACTACTGTTTGTGAAAATTGCAACACCCAAAATGAGATACATGATTACAATGAAATTTATGGGACAGATTAGGGACATGACAGTACACAAATGAGTAGAATTACAGAAATGTTCATGCACTTTGACCGTGAGACTTCAGTACTTTGTGAAGCCGCCATGTACTACAGCCAGAGCCTCTACACGTCACGGCATGAAATCAAACAAAGCCTGCATATGCTGCTGCGAAACACTGTCTCGCGGTTTGTAGTCATAGACAGGACCAAAACGAATAAATTGCCTACCAACTACATTCCATACATGATTGATGGGTGACATGTTAAGCCAACTTGCGGCCAGGGAAGCAGTCGTACCTGTCGTTCTTCGAAGAAGGCTTGCTCATTCCTCGCCACATGTGGCCTTCTGAATTATGGCATGTGTAGCTGCCTGCAGGAGGGGCAGTGCCTCGGCCTTTAAAACTTCCCTGATGTAGTAGTTGCTGTTCAGATTGCCCTCAATACGCAGGAGGCGAAATCGCATGTTATAGCCAATGGCACCACAAACCGTCACACTTTGCGTTGGTACGCTATACCACTCAGCAATGCAGTCTACCCGACAGCGTTCACCACAGTAGTGTAGGACACGTAAGCGGCCATCATTGTAGGACAAGTTGAAGCGGGACTCGTCCGGAAATACTACATTTTGCGTTCACGTCCCATTGAAGTTTGAGCTGCTGGTTTCAGGGTGGGCGTTAGGGAGGGATAAGCTGGGCAAAAATACCCCGGGTCAGAGTTCAGGATGGGGGACCCCCAACCAGGGTGCATAACCAAATTCAAATGTAACTGTAAAATGTAAATGTAAATGTAGCTGTGTTTACGTCGAGTGTTTTCCTTCAAGCAACCTGATCAATAATATAAGAGTAAATCTATATGGTGGATTCAATATAAAAATAGGATCGGATGCAATAGGAGAAGTAAGTGAATTCTGTTACTTGGGAAGCAAAATTACAACCAATGATCGAAGCAGGAATGATGTTAAAAGCAGAATAGCACTAGCAAAAAGAACCTTCATGAAAAAGAGAAATCTTTTAGTTTCAAATATTGATCTAGGAATTAGAAAGAACTTTTTAAAACTCTGTGTCTGGAGCATAGCAATTTACGGTAGTAGAACATGGACTTTAGGAATACCGGAAAGAATGAAAATTGAAGCATTTGAAATGTGGTGCTACAGAGGAATGCTTAAAATTAAGGGGACAGACAACGTACGAAATGAACGAGTTTTCGAAATGATGGGTGAGGAAAGAAGTTTGTGGAAGAAGCTTACAGAAAGAAGAGACCGCTGGTAGGTGATATTTTGAGACAGGCTGGATTGGTTAATTTGCTGGTGGAGGGAACAGTCGAAGGTTAGAACTGTAGAGAAAGACGGATATTAGAATATATGAAGCAGATAGTTGAGGACTTGGGCTGTAAGGGGTATGTAGAGATGAAGAGGTAAGCACAGGATAGGAAAGGATGGAGGATTGCATCAAACTAGCCGAGAGACTGATCACACAAAACAAAAAATCTATATGAAATATGCGAAGTGTTCAGTCAGACTATTTGCCACAGTACATAACTTATTCGGCTGGCAGAGCTCCTTTACTAAGTAATACGTAACCTAATTTTCTCGACATTGTATCACAGACAAGCGATCGGACAGATCTCTTGATGACTGTCGAGACGAATTGGCAACGGCTAGTTGCATTTAGTCTCCACTCGGATTACCACACGACAAATCGTCAATTGTCATTTTGGTGCAGGTTGTACAATCTGCGCTAATAATGCCCGCGGAAAATTCAACCAGTCTAGGTTTTCAAATAAAAACAAATTCTAAGTTTATGATGGTATTGCAGGGAGCATCAATTGACATTCTGGTCCACCTAACACGTGTCACTAACAAAGCTGCTTGAAAATTGAAAGACTTAACAAAATTCAAATTTCTAGCTAATTATGCTTAGCAAGATTGAAAAGTCTAAAAAGACTCTAAATTATTAGTGACTTATTCTGAAACAAGGGTACCAGTTATACGTAGCAGCTACGTAATACCTATTATGGTTGGAAGAACGTGTGCATTATCGTTGCACGTCTTAATATGTCTTCCAGCAATTACTCGCCGTTTAACGTCATAATAGTTTTTGTGTCAGGTTTACGAGGCATACATATATATATTTTCGTTGTTTCTGGTAAGGGGAAGCCGACACAAACGAATCCGTGCCACCAGTCCAGTCCTCGTTTGACTCTACACTGATTAAGAATGGTGTAATACTGGCCAGTTCGGTCACACAATACAGAGCGCTGCTAGGTCTTCCTGCACGCCAACTTTCTACAATTTTACTAACTTATTATGGTTCCACTGTAACACATACTGTATTCTCTGATTTTGAAGTGATTCAGACCATTCCCTCTGGGCTAAATCCTGCCGTAAGCCCTTTGGTGACTTAACGTTTTCAACAAGTCTACCCTGTCGTTTAACAGCAAGGAGGGTTGTTTCTCGCTTCTATTACACATCAATATTATCAATAGAGTAAAGCAAAATATATTTTACTGATTCTGGATTTTGGAACGTGATGGAATTCGGCCTTGGCCTTTTTTGAAGGAACCATTCAGGTATTTACCTGGTGTGACTTCGCGAAACCGTTGAAAACCCAAATCTGAATGGACGGACGGCGATTCGAACCCGTGTTTTCTCGAATGCGAGGTCAGAGCATTACTGCACTGTTTCGTGGTTTTTCAAACTTCCATCGCAATTCCTCCGAATTCTTTACTCTTCCTTGCCTCAGAACCGCTCCTGCCGTAATATTTCAACAAAAAAGGGGCTTTTGCTGAAATCACTATAGTCAAATGATAAGCGATATGACCGATTTATTTACAATTCCTTGTCCAAAATCCTATCCTAGTTTAAATTATCTGGTTATTAACAATTTGTGAAGCTCTATTCAGAATAAAGCCTTTGTTTATTCTATCTTTTCCCAGATCCGCTCATTACGGTGAGGTTGAATATTTACACCCACGTGGGAATTACTTATGCATTGAAAGTGTGGGAGAAGAGGAAGAGAAAGGGTTGCGGAGGATTTAGAAAATGGGAGATGATACGGTAGTGTGCTTAACGCCAACTGTCTGTGTACAGAGCTAGTTGTTTTCTGTAAGATAGGTGTTAATTGTTTGCGGAATTTTTATGAAGGAATTTTTGTATCCTTCCAAAAACCACCTAAATGTAAAATGCAAAATATTAGTCATGACCATTACCAGCATGCCAGGCTTGCGATTCCTTATTTTTCGGTCGCACATTAGTACTCACATTACGCACAATAATAGTTTAAATTTTTCTCAGATGATCGCAGAATTCTCATTTTCCCGACTGTGTCATGTTTGCAGACGCCAAATATCTCATAAGAGACTAAGAAATAATTTTACAGGAATTGAAAAGATACTCAACGTTCTGAAATACTAGAATAGTGTCGAATCTGATGGTGAACGAACTAAATAGCTCAATATGCATTAACATTTGCGTAGAACTGAAAGGTTCGTATTTAATGGTGATGCAGAGATCTTGTCAGCTCATCTCAATTGATTTAACCAGAAATCATTGTGTTTCTTACTTTTATTTCAAAAATTAATTGCTCTGCAACTACTTTTACTACACCTCTTTTCTCCATACATTCTGCATAGTTTCAGTTCTTATGAATTTAAGCCTTGTCAACGTCGAGTTTATTATGACGGAAAAGGACTGGTGGCTAAGAACTGGAAGGAATTCTATCATCTCGGCATTCACCTGGAGTAATTTTGCTAAAAAAAAATTGGAATACAGATATCTTGATGACTGTAAGGGGATTCGAACCTGCGTTTACCCGTATCCAACGCCATAGCGTTACTGATCACCCAACACACTCTGTCCATTACATGTAGAAAAAAATGACAGGAAATTAGTGCACCTTACCTCCCATGTGAATACAAGGAATATTATTTTTAAGAAATAAAAATCAAATCATTTCGGAACTACTCTAGTAAATTTTCCTTATCACAATTTGATCTATTGTGAAATTGGGATACCAAAGGTATTTGTGTCATTATTACTAACGATAAAATTTTTAAATCAAAGATACACTTCACTATTTCACACAAATCCAAACCATTTCTATGGTTTCGATGAATGTATACAGCAGCAATAATACTACCTCACTATAATCAACGGCACGAAGTTTCATGCAACGTCTGCTTTATACATTGTCACAACTATAGGACTAATTTTGAGATCATTACAAAACCTTATGGTTGTACACAACGTTGTAGTTTATCCAGTATAGACCACCAGCATGCTGAATCACAAAACGTCAAAACGAAGCATATACGTGAACGATACTGCTGAATTTAACTTTTTTTTTTTTTTTTTTTTTTTTTTTTTTTTTTTTTTTTTTTTTTTTTTTTTTTTTTAAATTAACAATTGTCCTCAATACTCCTTACGACGTTTGGGAAAATGGGTTCTTGAGATAAATGTACAAATACTTGGTTAACATATCCCAGGTGACGTAATACTTCGTCCGCTTGCCTCACGTTCCGCTATTCTGAGTTCTTCCTCGGATGTGGGTTATTTGTTATATCAGCATTCTGGTGCCTCACTATTATTGGTGGAGAAGATTAAATATAGTTCTCCAATATAAAATGGATTACACAATGCTGTTGTGTGATACCGATGGTCTCGGAAGCTCTTTATTTGGTTTAAATGCATAACCATGGGTAGCTGTTCACTTTTCTAAGGTGAGGTTTTATTCTTATTTTTGCAGTTGCATCTATTCCCTAGAGCATCGTTTTCCATTACCAAACGCTATCGCACGTGTTGATAAAATGTGGAGACCATGTTTACAGCGAGGTCGTATCTACTTCTCGTGTTATGCGGGCTGAGTTGTGTCTATCAGCAAGTACAGCTCTCCCCTCCCCCCTCCGCCTCCCTATTGATACAGCGTTTTTTCCCGACCCAGTTTGTATCACAGCACGTGTAGCCAGATTAACCCATCTATTAGAATAAGTCACATTCCACCTGGCCCCCAAATCATTCCTTGCGAATGCCGGGATGCTTCCTTCAAAAGGCCACGACCGAATTCCTTCCCGTTCCTTGTCCCCAGTCCCATCCCGCAATGACCTTGACATCGACGAGGCGTAAAGCCATAAGTAAAAATAAAAGGTCCATCTGGCCGAATGCGGTGGGTGAGCGGTTAACGCTCTGGCCTTGTATTCGGGAGGACGACGGTTCGAATCCACGTCCGGTAATCCAGATTTGGGTTTCCCATGGCTTCTCCAAATCACTCCAGGATGATGCTTCCTTCAAAAAGGCCAAACCCGAAACCCTTCCCGTTCCTTGTCCCTAGTCCTATCCCGCCTCTAATGACCTCGACGTCGACGTGGCGTAAAGTTATAAGTAAAAAAATAATAAAAAACAACATTCCATCTGTGGTTCAGTTGTGGAAAGAAATTTCACGATCTGCTACACGGGAATCGGGAATAGGAAGTGTCTTAATTCCGTATTACCAGGTTTTTTTTTTTTTTTTTTTTTTTTTTTTTTTTTTTTTTTTTTTTTTTTTTTTTTTTTTTTTTTTACGGGTATAGTCTAGGTTTAATACCAAACATCTATGAATTGCATATGGCCTGAGGGCATAAGACACCACGATTACCCTGGCAAATGTGGTCTTAATGACCTGGTTACAGTGCTTTAATTGGCTGTGCATTCCGCCCAATATCGTAGTCGCATGATGTGTCGGAGATAGAGGTGGTGTTAAGCCTTTTGAGACAGGGATTCGAACCGGGAACCTATCAATCTCCAGTCAGACGCCTAAACCACTGAACCGCTCAATACTCTTGGTGTGTTTCCCCTAATGAAGAGTATATCCTCTCAAGTCTTCTACAAAATAGTACACTTAATCCATCGTAGTCAATCGTAATAATATAAACTACACGGCCCAGAACAAAGGAACAGTTGGTTCTATTTCTGAGTATCATAGGCTTAGTATGTCTTCCGCTGTAGGACAAAAATCAGACTTTGGATTATGAACCACAATGAGAAGATGAACAAATTTATGTGCTATTTATCAACTTGAAGCTTACATGTAAAGCAATTTTTAATTTACCTTAATTACGATTAAACAGATGCATCGGTAGTGATATCCCTCATCATCTGCTTCCGTATTTAATGATTTTTTTTATAAAGTTTTCAACGAGTGAAGTAAATTTTATATTATTTTCCTTAATAATTTATTACAGTCTCCACTCAGCTACTTACAAAACAAAATTTTGTCTACTTTCTTATGACTGAAATCAATGCGAGCTTGATGTCATGTTCATCTATTCCTTTCTGCGTAAAACTGCAAACTCCTCTACAACTATCCATGCTGGATTGATCCCCATTTTACGCATTATACACTTGCTGAAGTTCCTCCACCCGTCTACGTGTTTTCAATTACTCCCAATTCACATCTTTAACTGTATCAGTTACTGGTTGTCATTTGTTAAATTACATAGAAAAATCTAGCTGCTCTCATTTGAACTTCTGCCTACTCTAGTATTTGATACCCTACCATAGTCAAACAATGATTTGACCAATGTTTTTCATCCCAATTCATCATAAATGTCTTTTCTGTTTCTACGTCAATACTTGGTGACTCAAAAATTGTGGGTTTGCACCAAAACTATTCTGTGTAAATTCCAATCATTAACGATACGAAAGAAGAAGAAAATACACGTAAGCACAGTGTGGCACCTCATTTCACTCATATTATCCCTCTTCTCATTGCAACTTTCATTCGTGGCTGGGAAATGTATTTCTCCATAAATGAAGACGCATGTTCGCAAATTTTCCAATAAATTCAGTTGGAAACTGGGTCTTCTGTCTATCAGACAATACCAGACAAAATTCTGTATGAAGCCTGTAATAAATTCGCAATGGCTGTTCCATGGTACCACAAAATGAGCCTTTCTTCTGTGTACTTTATCGTTACTGATAATCAACCTTCTGTGATAAAGAATGCAATCAGCGCTACAGGACTATAGCTGAGAGTGTAAGAGAGATATTTATGTTACATCTTTCATATACGATTTCCAATTATTTCAACTTCCTGCTATGAATCGCAATCTAGAATCAGCTTAACCTACCACTGGAGTTAAGTGCTCGCCCTACATCATGTTACTTTTTGTTATTCTGCCTAAATATTTCAAGGAATCATCTTTACCAAGAATCGTACAGCTTAGTTTTTACTCAAAGTGGATTATTTTTAATAGTTGAGCGCGTTTCCTTGCACTTTTCTGTACCAATTTTGATTCGTGGCTGCACGTCTGTATAGAATAAATTTATGAACATTCGGCAGAATTATTTATTTTGTTACACTAAAGTAAACGCGTGTGACATTGTTGGCCGGGAGATCCCTAAGGATTGTTCGGCCGCCGAGTGACAGAGTTTCGATTATCCGCGCATGCGCCTCTGTCATGGCTGCCGTACCCCGATAATCCTACCGGGAAAAGGGGAGCTACAGCTTTACGTGGAATCCAAACAATGGTGCGGCCTAGCTTCACATGAACAAAACAAGGCTCTGCCAGTTTTAAGGCTGTAAAATTTCAATGTAAAACCAGGACTCGAACCTACAACCTTTTCTTCCCCAGTCACGCACCTTAACCAACTGAGCCTCCATGCTGCTTGTTATATTAAACACAGTAGTCAATAAATAATCAGAAAATGCTATTAACTTTATCTGCCTTAAAATATTAAGAGAACAAGCGATTCTATTATACATTCTTGTAGGTCGACTGATTTAACGTCTAGAGTAATACAGACTTGGCTTTAGAACATGGCAATATACCAAGGCGTTATGAATTCATATACTCATTGAAATATCTATTTCTTCATATTGCAAAAAATTAAAATAAAAAATAGTGACAGTTACCTGCGCATATTTTCAGTCGAAGAGTACTTTTTTCTCTTATAACGATTTCGATTTACGCTATACGTCAGTAAGAAGGAACTGGATTTTAGTATCAAACTCTGACAATAGTTTCAATGGGATACCACATGGACTCGGTGTCTTCTCCCACTTTTGAAACTCCAGTTGCTTTACAATACCTGCAGAGTCTACTTCTGATAAATCCACTTCAAACTATGCACGATGTGGGAAAATAAGAATGACATCTACAGTTTCTTTAGTGAATGAATTTTTTAATTCTTAGCTAAGTACGCCAGTTTTTTCGCATCTATCAATAATATCATTACCGCTGCCGACATACTATTGACATTTTAACGTGTGTGTGCTCTGCTTGTGGCACATTAATTAACATGAACCCTACCACCTCCCATTGCGACAATTACTGCTTGTTACCTTGACCAATAAACTTAAATAATCGGCCAAATTTTCCATGTTACTAACAAGCCACCGCACGAAGGCAATAGCGGTACCGTCGTCAAACGACAGAGTTGAGTACAGTAAAAAGCGAAATTACTGCTAAACGCCGCAGGGACGCAACTCAGATCGTTAGTCAAACTTGTTGAGTGACGTAAGACGGATAGGAAGCAGTGTCCAGACTCTCATTAATCTTGCCGGCACTATCTCGCTACAAGAATAACTGAAACCTAATTGGTTTACTTTATACGATAAATATTATACTATAGAAATTACGTGAATTATTTATTCAATTAGAGAAGTCTGATAATAGTGGAGAGTTTCTTGCGACCTAAGCCTGTTTTAATATTTACTTAGCCAGGCAGTAAAAAAAGTGAATCACGGGCTGTGAGGTAAGTAGAGGCCGGGTTGTTTGGGAGTTGTGGAGCCGGTGATTACGTTCCAAGGAGGCCGGCAGGCTCTCGCCAGAAGACGCTAATCATACTAATCGTCATAATGAGCTTGTTGGACGCGGGACGATGAGAAAGTAAACAAGTGTGACGATACGAGCAGTGTCACGGATCAGTCCAGGACGGAGCCGGCCAGAGCTTCAGATGATTGCGGCTCTCTGTACTTAGTGTAACAAAATGAAAGGCACACCAACGACTCATTCGTATCTTTCAAATTGTTTTACACTGTTCAACGATCTTGATGATTACAGTATGGATACACTAATATTAGAAGTGCGAAAGTAGCTCTGTGTCTCTGTTTGTTAGATACACCGATCGGGGTGAAATTTGACAATGAAATACTATGTATCATTAGTAAGAACACAGAATACTTTTTAGAGATAAGTAATATATTTCCTCGTGAAATTTTGAAAAATAACCTTGTGGTGACAGACAGATGGACAGCGGGTGTAAGTTTCTGTAATTTTATATCGGTCACTCAACCTTTGTTTCACTCGCAGTCGGTTTATGGGACACCTTTTACATAAATTAAAACTTTCTATTTCCAATTCTAGCAATAATATTCCAAGTTCACGCGTATGAAATCACGGGTAGCAGCTACATATGGTAACACTTCGTCCCCAAATTATGTTATTTTTTTATCACTGTTCGTCTTATAGAGTTTCTTTTCTGTGAGAAATAATATAAACGATTACTTTCCTACATGAAAGAACTGTAGACGTATGCGCTTCTTTGCAGACTTACAGTCGATTATGTTTTGGTCTTGATATGCCTTTCGCCGTTGGGTTAGGTTGTTGCGGCATCGTGATGGTGTCCGACGTCTGACACATTGTTATCGGATACGGTGGTGGAAGAAGTTTTCACCATCAGAACTTTGAAATGTTGTGGTGCACAGTTTCTAATCACCAGATTGTTCACAAAAATACTAGGTGACATTCCATAAACCTCCCCGCAGTAACCATGGAGAGATAATATCGTTGATAGTTATTCTTCTGTCAGATAGAGACCTTAAGCTTGCCGGCCCCTTTGGTGTCTATAAGAAGTGAATGGGCGGGGACATAGTTTCACCTACTCTCTTCGTTCATTTGCATTCGATCACTACACAAACAAGATAGTATACTTCGCAATGCACACATCAGCTTATACTTTAGTCCCTTGAAGAGGCAAGGAAAGTCTATCTTAGGTAAATTTCATTAAAAAAAGCTGCAATGGTGGTTTAACTTCACTCAAGGACCATCCTCCAAGCCAGAGTCACCGGGTAATGGAAGCAATCATCGAACCTTCTTTACAGTCTTTTCATCTTCGTCATGACGTTACTGGTTCCACGTTTCCTTCGGCCTACCTTTTCCATTTTGAATGGTCTCTCCCGCAATGTTTCTCTCCGACTATCTGTCTTAGCCTCTATGTATCTCCTACAAGACTCCTTCAATTTCACTTCCATCATTTATTTGAATTTATGACTCTTAATATTTTTCTAATTGTTCAGGAAACTGGTGATATCTTACGTCTCTAAGAGAAATAGATTCATTTTGAATTTAATTAAAATTTGTATATGGTACAAAGTAACTGAAAGATTACGTTAGTCCACAATCATAGATTGGTTTTATTCTCCAGAATGAGGTACCTCAAACCATCGTGTTAGTGCTAGGCGGCCAGCTTTCTTTCCTTCGAGACCTTCATGAAATAGATTTTGTTTTATTTTGTGCTTTACGCTTCCTCGTTATCAAGATAATTATAGATGGTACAGAATTAGAGACAAGGATCAGGAAAAAATTCGGACATGTCCTTTTGCAGGAACTTCCGGCATTTGTTGGCATGGCGAAATTTGAGAAATGACTTTCGAATTCCAGAACCGATGGTTGGCCGGTCTTCTGATAGGCTCGACCCCATTATACGTCATACGTATCTATTTCTTTCTCTCTGTCCAGCTCTCAGACTCACACACACACACACACACACACACACACACACACACACACACACACACACACACACATGCACATACTTCGGCAAATGTAAATAATAACTTCATTCTATATCGGCAACTGCACCGACGAACTTCAAATTTTAAATCATACGATCTTCCACTGAGTTAATGTACCGCTTGCAAATGGCTTACTACGTGTGTAATAGAAATGATTTCATACCAATTTACGAAATTTCTTAAGGCCTGAGCAAAACAGTTCGCTCTTTTCCTTTTTCTGATTCCGTAAATCTATTAGTAAAGAGGGCCTATAACCTCACATGGAACACTATATTCACAAAGCTAACTCAGCTAGAGGTGGATGAGTGTTTAAAATCTTTGAACATCAGAGTCGGGATTCCAAACTGAGAACTATCAACGCCATCTGAGAAATCATATCGCGTAGCCAACATATCGCTGACAATTGAAAATCTTCTGAAGTTTCGATTATGAGGACAGATTTAACTAAGGTTCTAATTGAACGTGTTAGATTTATTTCCATTTTCGTATCCATACTTCTAAATTTTACACCTCGCTTTTAATATAACAATACCTCTTCCCCATCATGATAACGTTTGGCTTATGTGTTCGGTACTAGGCACTGCCATCACTTTAAATAGTATAGGTGTTGCGTTACAGGCCACATGCTGAACATTTTACAATCATATCTTAATCAGAAAATGTGACAGATGTTTGCTTTATCTCACTCAGCAATTTACTTTTCGCATACTAATTATAATGGATAAGTAGAATACAGCAGAATGGTGAATACAGATCACATGCTTTATCTAGCACGGGTACACCGTGTTTATTTGGCTAAATCGATCATTCCTTCAAAATGCCATGGCCGAAATCCTTTCCGTTCCTTGTCCCCTGTCCCATCCCGCCTCTAATAACCTCGACGTCGACGAGGCGTAAAGCCATAAGTAAGAAAAAAAAGAAGGAGAATAAGACTGTCAAACGTTTTCAGAAATCTATAGTTGTGTGGGCGACTTCAGTGAGAATTAGGCTCTACACAGTACAGTTTGCACCGTATCGTATCCTTTAACCAAATATTATTGGACACATTTGTGACATTTTACTCTTAATAATTAGTTTTGATATTCGATCCAGGTCTCTTAAATGAGAGAGCTCTAAAGTTTAACCAAAAAACCTGAAGTGGGCAGCAATAATGAAAGAAATAGTAATTCTTTATTTTCAACTGCCTGTTGCCAGTAAATTCGTCTTCTTTATTATTTATTTATTTTACATTGGATTAGCTACTCACTAGGACAATGTGACCTTAGAATTTTCTGTCAACACATAGTCAAGAAAGATACAAATACAGCGAGAAATGCACTGGAATCACAACTCCAAGAATGGGTTAAATGAACGAGGATGATGAATATCAGTCTCAGTTTCAATAAAATAATATCACAGATACGTACCCCGGTGAACAGAACTCGCCATTAAACAGATATTAATTTGCAGACAGTTTTGTATTAGGCCTGGAACAGACGAAGCGACTTCCCGCCGCGCGGCGGTCGAGGCGGCGGCCGCCACAGCTGTTCACACGACGCGACTTTTCCACTAGGGTTATAAACATTTTTTCGGCTGATTATAGTACTTTTTAGAATAAGCTAAAAAAATATAGCACACTTCGAAAAATACAGTAATTTATGGAAAGAATAATAAAATGACACAAATTATGTTTTTTTACTTATTTATTTTTATAAAAACTTGATTTTTTTTATTTTCTGTACCTTTTAACAATTTTTTGTCTACAGCAACAGTGTCATATTATTTATTTATGTAGATTGTTTTATTAATGAGCTACTCGCTCTGCTTCTCTCTTCCCGGCATTTCAAATTCATAATTGAAAATATCTTTGCTGTGAATGGCGAAGTTGTGGGAATAGAGGGCAGGACTGAAATAATCTTAAATAATTTCAAAATATGCTGTCATTTTTGCCTGCAGTTCTTTCGGTAAATTCACTACAATGTTTTACTTTTACCTAGATTTCCTTTAATATTCTTATTTAGTATCTTCGCGTACTATAGATTTTTTTTTCAACAGTATATAGCAGGCTGACCGAAAATACAGTACAATATTGTATGTTATAGTACGGTTGGCAACTTTAGACTCAACTGGCACGTGGACTATTGATTTGGCGCGTATAACTCAATTCTTTGTAAAACAATTGATATTGAAGACGAGAGGTAAGGTTACTATTATTATTATTAATTTAACTGCGATGGAGCTAACGCTCCGGTGGCAATTCCCCCAATCATCTAATTACCCCATTCTATATTATTTTTTAAATTTAATTTTATAGTTGCAGTGTTAAATTACTCCCCCATTTACTTTTCCGATTTACAAATATTAATTTGGTAATTTGTTCCAATCCCTGACACCCTTACCAACAAAAGAAACCTTTCCCGATCCCTTATGCATGAAATCGAGCACCAGCTGTACCGAAGGTGGTATATCAGTATAATGAAATATATGAAAATGTTAGTAATAAAAATTATGAGTGCCACATTCCTTGGAAACAATCAGACACTCAAACTGTATCTTACGGTTCAAAAGTACAGATTAAGATAAAATATTAAATTTGTAATTTTAAATAGTGTATTATTAAAGGATATGAAATCAGGAAATATTTAAAAGAAAAGTAAAATTAAATTAGAATTTTAATTGTGTGTTTAATGTAATCGCATATTAAGTGTTTTATATTTGAACACTGAAGTCTAATGATATAAAAAGGGAAAAAAATCACCATTTCTGATTTATTTTCTTCAGTTGGCTGTGTCGCCGCGCCACCTCCACGCGGCGAGTTCAAAACAGATGAAGCGACGCTGAGCGCGGCGCCAAGCGTATGTCGCGGGGAAGCCATGAACCGCGGACCTTAGTTTCCCAGTTTTTCGACGTAAATCGTAGCTAGCCTATCTTCCTCTTGTGGGCTTTATACTGCTCGAAATCCCATGAAACCCCAAACAGCTGCTTTTTCGTAAATCAATCAACGAAACACGAGATAAATTTACCTTTGTTTTTCAGTTTTCCGACACCACATCAATACAAAATATCATATATCTAATTTCATAGCGCGTTTGGTTAACAAATGTGGCCCAATGTCAGTCTGTTTCATCCCCACTCCGTTGCATTTACCCCTACAGTACATCGGAAGGGGAAGAGCGCTCCCTGACAAATTTGCTACTCTCCTGCCTGGATGCAACCATCTACTCGGAGGGGTAAGAAACTAAGGTTAGGAGCGGAGCAAGGGAAACATGACCTTGAAGCGACAGTTGGGAGTGAACGGGGTATAGTCTGTAACCCCGGGATGCTTAATGAATGAAATCTTATTAAAATCGAAATGTTATACGGCTCCAAATTATAGGGTAACGGATGCCGCTTGCCACATCAAAAAGCTGGAGGCACTACAGAACACAGCCCTGAGTGCTATTGTTGGTCTTCCAAACTTGAAATTTCAGCAGGACCTGCACTTTGACCCACTGACAACCATTATTAAAAAAATGCATCAGATAGATACTCTTTCAGCAGCGGAAACTCAACCTATCCAGAAAACACAGACATAGGAAATAAACCATAAGAATTTTTTCCATTTCGGCATCTTAAACAATTCCCCTACTGACCACTTAGCCCTCGAATCTTCCATTAACTGTAAATAGGCCCCTTCAACATTCAACCAGGTCCCTTGCATATAATTTGCAACATAAATTCATTTAGTTATAAGTAGAAACAGGCAATAAAATAGTTAAGAAACAGTTTGCTCCCAGAAAAAAAATCCTAGAATAAACTTGTGTTTAAAATTACTCCAGAACTAAAATAATAAAAAAATGTATTTAGGACAGATTTTAATTATTTATTATCATATTTTTTGTTTTTATTTATTTTTATTTGTTTATTTGCTTATGGCCTTTTGCCTCGTTGAGGTCATTAGGACTGATGGCAAGGAGCGGGAAGGAATTGAGCCGTTGCATTTTGAAGGAAGCATCCCGGCAATCGCCTGGAGTGATTTGGAGAAACCTTGGAAAACGAGGACCGGGATGCTCGGACGTGGATTGGAACCCGCGTTCTTTCGAATGCGAGGCGTTATCTCACACCCACCCCGCTCTCTCTGGAGCTAAGCAGGACATGTGGCTTGTGTCTGCGCCAAATAAACCTGGCTCGCTCGCTTGTATAAATCGCGCTGTAAGAACTAAATTTAGTTCTCGCAGTTGGTATATTTACATTAGACTATTAAACAAAACTAATGATTTAGGTAAACGTAGATTCGATCATCTAAAACATATGCGCATCGTTGTTGATATTGTTGTGAGAATTTATTGTTTATTCGTTATTGTTGTGACACATTCGTAGTTGTCAGACTGTTATCTAGAACAATTAGTGAATTACGTATTGTGAGACGTCGCGGAAAAAGACTAGGTTTTCCGTAGTGTGTTTTACACATCTGAGGCAAAAGTTGCCTCCTGCCGGCCAACGGATTTCGCTTACCGGCGGACACCCCCTGCCCACGGACTCTGCCTGACCTCGGACTTCGCCTGACATCGGACTTCGCCTGCCCTCGGGCTTTACGTGCCCTCGGGCTTCGCCTGCCCACTGACTTCTCGTGCCCACGGACTTCGCGTGCCCACGGACTTCGCGTGCCCACGGACTTCGCCTGCTCACCGACTTCGCCTGCTCACCGACTTCGCCTGGTCACCGACTTCGCCTGCTCACCGACTTCGCCTGCCAACTGGTAACGCCTGCTCCCCAACTGCTGCACATCCACCGGACACACCAATGTACGGTAACGCTATGGACCTTTCAGACACCAACCCAACCATCCTTCCACCCACTGTCACTACTAGCCCCCACTTCTACACCATGGCTACATCTTCAGTTATTACTACAACCACCATCAGCACCACCACCACCACCTCCTCATCAATCATCTGCCCCGCTGCATCTGAAGGCATTCATCAAAATCTTCCACAGGTAGTTCAGAAACCACCACGTGGCACCAGCTATCTTCAAACTGCCAGAAATAATGCAAAACCCTACGAACAGATCAAAAGTGGCTCATTACCATCGCCACAAACCTCCTTATCCAATAGTGCAACAACCGCATACGAAGTTATGGACACTTCATCATCACCTCCATCCACGTCACAGACTATTCATACATACCTACTAAAAGGGACCTTCCCTGAATATATGAACAGTAAAACCCTAAGCAAATTTATCAAACGACATATACCCAACATTTCTATCCATCAACTTATCCCCACTAAAAACGGTATGATCATCAAGAGTAATGAACCAGACTTCCCCAAATTAATTAAAAACAAAATTGGACTATCTTCATTTGGCGACAACGCCAACTTAACAACTGTCACCTCATCCCCACCAAAACAACCAACCCCACCTAGAAGACCACCTACACTCACAGCCGTCATCCGAGGAGTAGAGCCAACAATAACTGAAGAAGAGGTAGTCGCCGAACTCAACTCGAACGACGAATTACATGTTCGAAAAGCTCTCCGAATCAAGAACAGCTTAGGACCCACTTACATGATCAGAGTACTAACTGAAGACGCATCAACAATTGATCAACTGCTTAGAAATGGAGCCATAATCTACCATCAAAAACATAGAGTGGAACCATCAAAAACCCCTTCCCCCCAACCCACACTGTGTGCACGTTGTCTACAATACAATGACCACCTAACGGCAAACTGCAAGAACACCCCTATCTGTCCACACTGCAAGAGAACCACTTTTTAAAAGCTTGCCCAAACCTTCAGAAAACTCCCACCTGCAATACTTGTGACCAAAACCATCCTACCTATTCCATTAAATGCAAATCAAAGCCAGCGCCTACCAAAGCAGAACTCACAGTACCCCTCCGACCCATTGATCCTCCCACACCACCCACCAACTCCATCCGTCCTCCACCGACCATAGAAGATATCCTAAGATTCATGACAATCACATTACAAAACCTAAATCCCTTCTCCCGTGAACACACCCTGGCGCAAATTTCAATTGCAGCAAAAGCAGTATTTGGAATACAAATAAACGCCACCTACTCTCACAATAACGCCCACTTCCAGTTTCTGCCCCTAGAAACCCTCGTCTAAACCCACCAACTCCACAACTAGAACTATTCCTAATATGCCACTTTCCCACAATATACTTTTCAATAATATCCGATCACTCCCAACGAACAAAAACCTCCTCCTGCATACCCTCGCTACACACGACATCCATTGCTTTATGCTCAATGAAACCTTCCTCCAACCCCACCATCACATCCGTATGTCACCCTACCAGCTCACCCGAACCGACAACCCAGCGCCTGTAGCACGCGGGGGAGTGGCCATTGGCTATAAGCATCATATCCCCATCAAAATACACCCACCACTCAACCATCCATCTGAACATATCATTGCCACAGTCTTTCTCAAATCCCTCACAATCACCCTTGTCACCATATACATTCGACCCGGTGTTCCCCTCCCTTTAAATTTTATATCATATATAGATAAACATTACAGCTCATACATCATCATGGCAGATATCAATATCCATAGCCGCACCCAGCAAGAACTTCATCAATTTCATAACATCCTAACCGCCATGAGAGGTGACATCATTAAAATCCCATTACCCACACGTCCCGAATCAAACACAACCCCTGACGTAGTTATAGCTTCTCCCAATATACTAACCCGCTCCACCCTTCATGTCCTCGATCCAATCGGCAGTGATCACCTCCCCATTATGCTTTCCATCCAGTACAATGCCCCCCACACCCCGCACCCACCCAACCCCACACCTCATAAATATATTCAAAACTACAATAAAACCAACTGGAAAGACTACAGGAAATACATAGACGACCAGATAGCGACAGATAACCCAAATATCATAGACGCAGACAGCCTACTTAGAACCGCCGAATACCTCCAACGTACAATCACAGACGCTACTGCCGCTCATATCCCCTTGACTCCTATCACCCCTCACAAACCATCACTATCCAGACGAACCCTTCAACTTCTTCATATCTCACGTCGCCTCTTCCGCACCTACCTAAGAACCCATGACCGTCAGCTACTCACCCTCCACCGACAACTCCAGCGAACAGTCCGCAACTGTATCGCCGCTCAGAAAAGACGCACATGGAGGGACACCTGCAACCAACTAAGCCAAAAATATTCGCAAAACTCCTCCCAATACTGGTCCACCTTCCGCCGCTTAACTGGTCTCAAACCCGCCCCCAACTACCCCCTCCTCCACAACAACCTTCCTGTCCCCGACAACACTCAAAAAGCCAACCTCTTCGTCAACCTACTTGAAACCATCCACACTGTCCCAAACGACCCCAAATTCGACTACTCAGACTCCCATATCATCGAAAAGCGTGCCAACCCTACATCACCTCCCCTCCTACCCGACTTCAACTACATTCAAACCGTCAGCCGTACTGGACTTAACACGCCTATCACAGCTAATGACATCCTATCCGTCCTCAACACGAAGAAAAATACTGCCCCGGGCCCAGATTCAATCACTTATCGCCACATTAAAGAAGCACCCCGCTCTTTCCATCAACTTCTAGCTCATCTATATACAAACGTACTATACTCTGGCATCTATCCCCCAAAATGGAAATCTTCAAAAATCCTTATGTTCCCCAAACCTAACAAACCCACATCAGATCCGAACTCATACCGCCCCATCAGCCTCACCTCCATCTTCAGCAAAACATTTGAAACCATACTATCACGACGTATCCACAAACATCTATCACAACACTCTCTCCTATCCCCCGCCCAGTGTGGCTTCCGTCCAAACCTATCGACCCAAGATCAACTCCTCAGACTTATGCACCTTCTGACCACCCACATCAACACCCACAGATCAGCAATACTTATACTATTAGATATTGAAAAGGCTTTTGATCGAGTATGGCACGCTGGCCTCATTTTCAAATTGCAAACCTTTGCCCTTCCTATCACCTACATTCGCACAATAGCTTCCTTCCTCACCAACCGTACCTCTTTCGTTTCCATAAACAACATTCTCTCCCGCATCTTCACCATGACCGCAGGTGTCCCCCAAGGGTCTGTCCTGTAGCCCCTCTTATACATCATGTACATAACCGATATACCCATTCCCGCACCACCTACATATATCCTTAAGTACGCCGATGACACCGCCTACCTCGCCGTTCATAAAACCCTTCAACAGTCGGAGAAAGCCCTACAGATCATACTAGACTGCTTTGTTAAATGGTGCAACCGCTGGCGACTAATAATTAATCCCAATAAAACACAAGCCATTATTTTTGGAAAAACTAGTAAAAGATACAGGCTCGCTGATTTTAACATAACCATATACAATCATCCCATCCAGCTACAACCCACAGTTACATACCTAGGAATCACCCTCGACCGACATCTTACATGGACACCTCATCTTAGAACCATCAACTCCAAAGCCCAAACCCGCCTAAACCTTTTAAAATTACTTACTGGAACATCCTGGGGACTACATAGCCAGGTCATCATAAATACATACAAAGCATTTCTTCGCCCCATCCTAACTTATGGTCACCTCTCATGGCTCTCCGCCCCTGATCACTTCTACAATAGACTCCAAATAATAGAACGCCACGCCCTCCGAATCGCCTACCGAATAAGACTACCTTCTCCTACCCAACAGCTTTATACCAGAATGCGTTTTCCTCACATACTGATCCACATAGAATCCCTCCGGCTAAAATATGCTATCAATAGCCTTCTAAACAAAAATCCAATAACTCATCGCCTACTTAAAGAACCACTTCATCTCCCCTCCTGTTACAAACAGATCCCACCAACACTGCACCTCCAAAATATCCTTTTTATAACCCAGCACAGAGACCGACCGCCTACCATACCTCAACAAGAGAAGAGAACAAAAATTTACCCCACTCTGTGAATGACATCAAAATCGCCTACTACTAGCCACAAATCTGCAAGAAAAGCAAACAAAATATTGTACAAAACTACAACTCTGATCATGTAACATCTAAATTCAAATCTACTGTATTATTTTTGTAAAAGTGTAAACATTCCTTTACGAAAATCTATTGTAAACCATATTATCATTTGGCTGAAGAGCACGACATGTGTGCTGCCAGCCCGCTTCCCCCATTAAGGGGGTTGAATGAAATGACAATAAATATATATATATATATAGGTAAACGTTTTTACTTTCTTCAATGCGTATGCATCCTGGTATTTTAAATAATTTTTAAGCTATTGATATCACTTATAACCAGTGTTGCCACTGGATCGTAATTACGGTAAACAAATCGTATTCAGCAGTGATCTACCACCAATTGTAGGGTTACAACTAGGTGAGGTCACGGTGTTCCTACAGCTCCTGCAGCATCGCGTAGGATTCACGTAGATAGAACTCCGCACTCCCTGTACAACCTTCGGCACAAGAATTCACCCAATTACAGCTCTGTTCTAAACAACCCCTGTTCTGCTGGCCTGATTCAGAGAGAATCAGAATTTCGTCCTTCGGATTATGCTTCAATCGTAGACAAACTCCAGGAAGGAAGGATCACCTATAAATGCATAACTTCAACCACAGACAAACCAAAATTGTCACTTCAGAACAAGAAATCATTGCCCAAGATCTTTCAATGCTTCAGATGTCAAAAGATCGGACCACGAATGCGAAGGAAAGGAGCGGTGTATCCGTTGCGGTGAGGAACATCAAGCGGCCGACAGCACTCGACCAAGGAAAGATGTAGTCTGCAATGGATCCCACGCAGCCTGTTATAAGGGTTGTCCAGCTTTAGAACCTACCAAGAACTGTAGCAGCGAGATAACCGCCACATGCAGCCCACGAACAAGCACGCAGAGTACAATGAAACTGTCCCACCAGAGCAACAAATAACTCCGTCGTTTGAGCCCAGTTCACAGCGACGAAATCAAGCAGATCATCTTGTAGCTTCCCAGCCAACACATCGCATCCAAGACAGCAAAAATAAGGGCTACACAATTCCTCGCCAAGTTCTGGGAGCACCACCCTTCAGCAGTAGGCGCGCCAACAAGAAACCAAATCACGGCTGCAACAGTTATTTCCAAGTACACTAGGGGCCCAGTTTACTACAGTCATAGAACTGCTGACTAAACTCACTACAACTTTCATCTCCCAGTCATAAGAGCCTTTATGCAGAGACGTTAACGACCTTCTTATACTAATAACTACCAAACAAAGGAAAGCATTACAGCTTAGCAAAACATAAAGACAATCAGCAACCGGACCCGGCATATCCCGAAATGACAAACCAAGCAGTAACAGTCACATGTCATATGGAAGGAGATGCGAAACCAGCGCAAGAACTTCCCCATACTCTGGGACCAAAGCTTACCCACATGAATACTGCCATGGGGATGGATGTGACGGAGTCAGCGCCACGCTCTGGCCGTCCTTTACCTTCCCGCAGTTTCCTCCACGGTACTCATTAGACAGCACACTGGGTGGGCCTTATTTTTTAAAATTTAGTATCCGTTCAGAAAATATTGCTATACAGGACGATGTTGAATTTTACAAAAAAACATAACTCACACATTGTCATGGTTGAGGTCAACCCACAAAGCCCCTCAGTAACTACAAGGCTATGATACGATAAATTTTTATAATAATGGTAGCAATAGGAATATCAGTTTTAAAGTAATAAAAACAGTTATCAGAATTATAACAGCAATCAAAACAGTTAAAATGAAATTGGTTAAAAATAATGGCATAATATATATATATAGTTTCAAGAGCTAACAAAAATCTGATCTATATTCAACAGACGAGATGTCAAATAGAAGATGATAGGCCACACGATATTTAATTTATTTGCTGGTTCACTTCTTCTTCGGAATCACTTCCTGATAGAAAAATATCTTGAGGAAGGCGTTTTTTTTTTAACCTAGTTTGGCCGGTTCTTTCCCCTAGTTTGTAAAATTGCACACCAGGTACTGCACCCATTCGTTTAATTAAAAATATGGTTTGTTGTTTTATAAATTCTACATCTACATCTACATTCATACTCTGCAAATCACAAACATTGTGGGTGGCAGAGGGTGCTAAGCACCAATCCTAAACCCGCCCATTCCAATCCCGAATAGTGCGAGGAAAGAAGGAATACATATAAGTATCAGCACGGCATCTTATTTCTCTAATCTTATCCCTCCGGTCATTGCGACCTAAATAGGTTGGCGGAAGAAGTATTCCATTGCACTCTAAATTTAAATTTTTTCGCATATTCTCCAATAAATTCGAACGCAAGTTACATCGTCTGTCTTCCAAACTATCCCAGCCCAATCTATGTATCAATTCTGTGACGCTTTCATAAGGGCTGTAACAACAAGTCACGAATCTAGCGGCTCTCCTCTGCACCCTCTCAACTGAGTCAATCAGAAACTCGCGATACGGATCCCAAACCCCACAACAGTAATCCAGATGTGGACGCACTAGTGTTTTATACGCTATCTCCTTTGTTTGAGCATTACAATTCCTTAAAATACGACCTATGAATCGTAATTTAGAATTTGCCTTGCCTACTACGGAAGTTATGTGCATGTCCCATTTCATGTTACTTTGTACTATCACCACCAGATACTTCACGGAATCAACCATGTCAACAGGTGAATTGTTTATTTTGTACTCGTGAACAAACTGATTCTTCTTGTTACTTATCCGCATTGCCTTGCACTTTTTGCAATTAAGTGTAACCTGCCATTTACGGCACCAATCGAAAATAGCATCCAAATCACGCTGAATTTCTAAGCAATCGTCGGAGCACCTTATTTCCCTATAGATAACCGCATCATCGGCAAACAATCGCAACCAGCATTTGACGTTGTCACCTAGATCGTTTATAAATATTAAGAAAAGAAGTGGACCTATTACACTTCCTTGAGGAACGCCTGAAGTAACATTTATCTCAGAAGAGGCTTCCCCGTCAACAACGACATACTGTGATCAACCAGTTAGAAAATCCCGTATCCACTCGCAAATCTGAGCCGAAATACCGTAAGCTCGAATCTTCGCTAAGAGTCGGTTGTGTGGCACAGAATCAAAAGCTTTCTGAAAATCCAAAAAAACTGCATCAACTTGCGAACCTGCATCGATAACTTTCGTTATGTCGTGTGAAAATAGGGCCAATTGTGTTTCACACGATCTCTTCTTCCGAAATCCGTGTTGATATGGTGTAAGTAACTCGTTCTCATCTAGAAACTTCATTATGTTCGAGCATATGACATGTTCCAGAATTCTGCTGCAGACCGATGTTAGAGATATGGGTCGATAATTCCTAGGATCACTCCGGTCTCCTTTCTTAAAAACGGGAATTACCTGGGCTATTTTCCAGCTAGAAGGTACTTTTCTGTCTTCTAGTGATTTACGGAATATATCTGACAGAAATGGTTCAATATCCTCCGCGTATTGAGAAAATACTCTTACCGGTATACCATCGGGACCCGGCGCTTTACCTCACTTCAGGAGCTTTAATTGCTATACAATTCCTACGCTATCAATTTCTATCGGACCCATCTCTAATTCCACATGATGTGGTAAAGTGGGGATGTTTTCCATGTTTTCTTGCGTGAATGAATTTTTGAAATCGGTGTTAAATACGGTAGCCTTGTCGCGGCTTTCTTCAACCTCCCGTCCGTCTTTTATTAGAACTGGATTATTGTTCCCACTACAACTAACTTTTTTTTATATACGACCAAAATTTCTTAGGGTTTTCAGTGAGGCTCTTAGAGAGAGAATTTTTACGAAAGTTATTAAATCCCTCACGCATCGCATTCTTAACACGTCCCCTTATCTCCTCTAACTTATCTAAATCAGTCCGATGCATCGTCCTTTTTGATCGTGCATGTATCTTCCTTTGCTTCTTGAGTAACCTTTTAACCTCCCGTGTGTACCATGGGGGATCGTTCTCTTTCCTGATTGTCCGTTTCGGTATATGCAAGTTCATACCTTCCCCGAGTATATGTAGGAATCGATGCCACCTCTCTTGAACGGTGCCTCCTGCTGCTAAGAAGGTGTGGTAATTATGCCTCAAGTACTCTCTAAAACACTCTTTTGAAGCCTTTTCGAATCTGTAAACATAAATGTAAGCATAAATGTAAGCAACATTTAACTCTCTGTGTAGCTGACTATTGCGTAGGCTACATACCATGGTGCGTTCACTGCCAATCTGAGTAGTTTGTTCTGAAATATTTGTATTCTTTGTAATTTGGTACGGCTAGCACATCCCCATATAGGACATGCATAGGCTATGTTATTAGTGGCCGTAATATTAACAGACAGCACTCTGTTTTTAATTATTATTTTCTATTTACCACAGGGTACAATTTGCGTAATTTGGCATAGACTTGGTTTAGTTTATTGTTAATGTGTATGTTCCATGTTAACCGCCTGTCAAGATCGACTCCAAGGTATTTAATAGAGTGATCGTTTGGATTCCATGTTATGTTACTTCCCATTATATTTATCTCCGGGGGGGGGGGGGGGGCGTTGGTTTGCAGTCTTAGAGTGAAGAATTTGGCTTGACATTTTCCTGGATTTACAGATATACGCCAGTGATTGAGCCATTTAGTTAACTGCATTATTGTTTCCTGACGGTTGTTGCGTGCGATATGGATGCCATTGTGCGAAGAGTATATGATTGTGTCATCACCGTACTGTGCAGTCGCGGTGTTTTGAGGAGTTGGTATAAGCCTATCTGAGGTGTATATGTTGAAGAGCATTGGCCCTAAGACAGATCCCTGTGGGACTCCAGCTCCTATTGATCGTGCTGTGGATATTTTTGTTGTTTATTCTTAAGCCGAAAGTTCGATTCTCTAAAAAGCTTTCTAAAATTTTATGCAAATACAGAAGCATTCCTTTGTTTTTAAGTTTATATAGTAGGCAGTATGCCATACTTTGTCAAATGCCTGGGCAACACCTAGTAGCAGCCAATGTGTGATGTTTGAGCTCAAAACCCATTGTAATATCTCCTTCCAGGCGTAGTATTTGGTGTGAGGTTGAGTTCATAGGGCGAAAACCAAATTGATGAGGCCGAATAATTCCTTTAGTATCAAGGAAGGAAGTTAGTCGCTTCCGTATTATTTTTTCTAGCAGTTTTGACAAAGTAGGGAGCAAACTTATGGCTCTGTAACTAGAGGGTAGGGATGCTGGTTTGTTAGATTTGTTTAAAACTATGATATTAGAATGTTTCCACTCTCTACGGAAATACTCGGTAGACATAATGGTTGTTGAATAGTGACATGAGGTGCCTTACTGCCTTTGGGGGTAATTACTTAAGTGCTATGTTAGGTATGTTATCATGTCCTGGGCATTTGCGTACAGGTAAATTCTTGATTATTTGTCGCAATTCTTTTGGAGTAGTGAATCTGACATAATTCTCCGCGCCTATAGTAACATGCTGATTAGAATTTTCAATTGTAGTGTTGAACTCATGATCTACTATAGGATTTGGTTTGAAGGTATTTTCGAAATGATCTGCTAAGATTTCGCATTTCTCTGAAGCGCTGGATATTTATGTATTATTCCATTTTTTAAGGGTGGTAAGATAGTGGGTTCCTTGAGAATACGTTTTGTGTTTTTACATAGAGACCTGACATCAGGTTCTATTTCCGATAGATACTTTTGGTATGGTTCGTAACGCCAAATGAGTCAAGTTCTGTTTTTACGTGTCTAATTAATTGGTTTAGTAATCGGTGTTGGTGTAGGAGTCGCTGCCTTTGCCACTGTCTGCGAGTTTGATTTTTATAGTTGATTAACTCAATTATTCTTTGATGTATTCTTTCATGGAGTGATCTAAACGTTCTTGTTTGTGATTTTTGGTTGATAGTTCTTTCGCCTGGTGAATTGCAGTCGTTACCTGTCGTATTCCTTCATCAATGTAATCTTCATTGTCTTGCCTAGAGAATGGTGGTAATAGCTGATTAAGATGAATTTCCAGTAGGTTCCAATTTACTTGTCCAGTTAGTATCTTTGGTGTTTGTTCTGATATTTCTGGGTTTGTACCAAATTTTGCCATCACCGGAATGTGGTCTGAGTCTGATTCAGAGATTGCTTCCATATTTATTGGTAGTGGTGTATTTTTAGCTAGGGCAAAGTCAAGTATGCCACGGGGTAACATTTGGATTATTAGAGTAATAGGTCGACCCGTGTTGTGCGACTATATGCAAACCGAGGTTACCTGCAGCGTCGAACAGTTTCCTACCGTTGTTCTGCATCCCCAAGCTTCGTGCTTGCTGTTGACATCCCCCATTAGTAAGGTAGACAGATTTTGATCAAATATCGGTATGAGTTGTTGTTGTGTAAGCCACCGATTTGGTTGTTTGTAGGCAGCAACTATTGTTATTTCGTAGTTTGTTTTAGTTTGAATTCGGATGCCAACTGTTTCCAGATCATTGGCAGGCATATAGATCGAATACTGACTAATGTTGTTTTTAACCAAAATAGCTACACCGCCGGAGGCTAGAGGCGCATCACGATCTGTTCAGAAAATTTTGTAGCCAGTAATTTTAAAAGTGTCATTCGAAGTGAGGTGTGTCTCAGTTATGCAAGCAATGTCAACATTGTGGCGGCTCACAAATTCGGCAAGTGTTGATTTCTTATTTCGTACGCCATTTGCATTCCAGTTCACGAGTGTTAATCTGGAAACTTTGACCAGCCGCCATTCTCTGCCATTTCTTCAAAAGGCAGTGTTTTTGGGAGTTGTTATCCTAGGATATTTTCTCCTATTAGCAAGGTTGGTCAATTCTTCTGAGTTGGTTTGTCTTTGTGTTGGTGCATTAGTTTATTAAGCTCAATGGCCTTTTATGTCGGTCCGCTGAAATATCATACTGGCCGATGTTTTTGACCATTTGATTTTTTTTTACTTCTGGCAGCTTTTGCAGAATGATTTTTGCAACAGCCTGAATCTTTCCAGGAGCATAGGCAGTGCAGTAGCCTCGTGTAAAGCATCGGTCGGGAAATGACGTGGAAAGTGTAGGGCTCTCTTCAATGCCCGGTTTCGAATGACTTGTAGCTTTTGTATTTCATGATTTGCGGCGTTTGCCCATACGGGCGCATATTCCATAATTGGTCGGATAAGAGTAGTGTAGATTTTGATTCCAATAGCTGGAGGTAGTCGACTATTAAAATTGATCAGTGGGTAGAGTTGTTGTAATCTCGCACTTGTTAGGCATCTAACGTCCTCTATGTGGGCATGCATTTGTTCAGTTATACATTTACGACGTGGAGGCGGCACAATGGTTGGTAAAGACGGAAATCCCGGCGAGGCCGGATTGTGCGGTATGTGTGTCCCAGTCAACTATCTTTTTTGAGTTACAAAGTTTGTTTTGATGTAATGTTTTTTTTTGTTTTGTTTTGTTTTTGTTTTTTTGCAACTTCTAAGTTTCACTTCTTCGTAATTTTTACATTCTTTAAAGTTATTTGGATGTTCCCCAACACAATTAACACATATTGGTTTTGTAGTACGCGGGTGGTTACATGAGGAGAAATGGTGCTTCCCATCACAACGAACACATCACGGATCAACTTTGCAGTAGTTTTTTGTGTGACCATAGAATTGGCAATTTGTACACCTGGCGATGTCTTTTGACTTTCTGCGTGGTTCTACTTTAATAATGCAGTGGAACAATCTGTCTAATTCAAAGATATTAGCACAATCGCGATTATCTTCAAGCTCAACCGCGCAGAGTGGCATAGGATTCTTATCTCTATTTAAAAGTCATGTTACTTTGCTCACTGGAAAATTTAGTCTTATTAGTTCCTCTTTTATTTCATCATCTGTTAGTGAATATGGTAAGTTACACACGATAACCGATAATTGTTTTGAGTCTGTGGCACGAAATGTATGGTATTTCTGCTTAATGGTATCAAAATGTTTTGTTAGAGTTCTAAAATCGTGAATAGAGGTTTTATTTATTGAAATCACTTTTCCTTTATGTTCAGTTGAGAAGTCGTTACTTTGCAAATTTTTGACATCTCGCCTAAGTTTTTGATGATTGTTTATGTCGTATAGAAAAATTGGTGGTGTTTTAACTACTTCTGTGATTTCGGTAGTCTCTTCTACAGGTTCTTGTAATGCAAAATTTGGAATCTGTTTTGCGTTGGTATATTAATAACGTATCTCATTTCTGGTGGTTCATTATCAGGAGATAAGGCCCTAGGAGTTTGTTGCAAGTTATTTCCACTATTTGTGCGTGGGCGCTTATGACCGGTTCTTTTTTGATCGATAATAACATCCATGGGCGACATGAAACTACTTGTATTATTTGGGCACTGTGGAGGAATGCATATTGGCGCCTGCATTAAACTGTACATACATTTGGTTCAGCAATGCGTTGGGCGTCGTGGGATGTTGTGTTGTCCCCCTCGGTTGTGAGGATTGGAGTTGAAGCTGTTGATATTGAAGCATCTGCTGCTGGTGGTAATGTTGTTGCTGGTGGAGATGGAGATGCTGGGCTGATTGTTGTTGCTGCTGTTGAAGAGCATGCTGCAGGTAGGCTGTGACCTGCTGGTGATGGGCTGCTTGACATGGCTGCTGCTCTGGGACTGCTAATCTAGATGGGTGGGCTGCGTTGTCTTCAGAAATCATATCGTTGGTGATATCAGATGGATTTACGGAACTTTTATTAGAGTTCTCGCTGATCGTTGCAAATGGCCAAAGCCTAGTCCGTGTTTATCGAAATCACAAGCAACCGGTCGCTCAGAGGGAGAACGTTCGGTTGTAATCTTCCACCGATGGGCCACTAATTAGTAGAAGGTTTGGTAACTCACTTTAAACGATATAATATATTTACACTTATTGTTCAAAGTAATTCGCGAACACGTTGCGTCAGTAGAACTTTCCGATAGCGATGCGAGCACTGTAGTGGAGGAAGTACACGACCGTTCTCAACCGCTGCTTACACGGAAGTGCGAAATGTTGAAAATCGTATACAAATCGAATTCCTATACGGCTCCAAATTAAAAAGAATGTATGCCGCCTGCTGCATCAAAAAGCTGCTGGCACTAGGGAACACAGCCCTGCGCGTTATTGTTGGTCTCCAAAACTGGAGAGTCGATCAGGACCACCAATTTGCCCCACTCACTACCACTATAAAAAATGCATCAGATAGATTCTGTTTCCACTGCGAAAACTAACCTATCCAGAAAACACAGACATGAGAAATAAACCATAAGAATTATTGCAAATTCGGCTTCATAAACAATTCCCCTAGTGACCACCTAGACCTCAAATCCTCCATTAACTGTAATAAGCCCCTTCATCATTCAAACAGGTCCCTTGCATAAAATTTGCAACATAAATTCATCCTCCATCAGAATTTTTTTTTTTTTTTTGCTGTCGTCAGTCTTTAGACTGGTTTGATGCAATCCTCCATCCCTTCCTATCCTATGCTAACCTCTTCATTTCTACATACCCGTTACAACCCACGTCCTCAATTATCTGCTTCATATATTCTAATCTCTGTCTACCTCTACAGTTCTCACCTTCAACTGTTCCCTCCACTAACAAATTAACCAATCCAGCATGTCTCAAAATATGACCTTCCTGTAAGCTTCTTCCATAAACTTCTTTTCTCACCCATCATTTCCAAAACTCCGTCAGATATAAGTAAAAATAGGCAATAAAATATTTAAGAAACAGTTAGCTCCCAGAGAAAAATCCTAGAATAAACTTGTGTATAAAATTACCCCAGAACTAAAATAATTAAAAAATGTATTTAGGCCAGATTTACCTTTTTTTATTTTATATTATTTTTTTGCTTATAGCGTTTCGCCTCGTTTAGGTCACTGAGGTAATTAGCGATGGGAAAGGACTGGGGACACGGAACGGGAAGGAATTCAGCCGTTGCTTTATGAAGGAAGCATCCCGGCATTCGCCTGGAGTGATATGGAGAAACCTTGGAAAACCAAGACCGGGATGTTCTGACGGGAATACGAAACCGCGTCCTCCCGAATGCGAGGCTAGAGCGTTACCGCACATCCACCGCACTCTGTCTGGAGCATAGGACGAAATGTGACGTGTGTCTGCGCCAAATTAATTAGGCTCGCTCACTTGCATACTAAATCGCACACTAAGAATCTAAGTCTAAGAATCATAATTTGTTTCTCGCAGTTGGTATATTTAGAGTACATTATAAAGACAAGCTAATGCATTCAGTTTAGCATATTTACTTTCTTCAGTGTGTAAACGTCTGGTTAGTCTGGATAATGTTTAAGGTAGTGATATTTTGATCAACAATCGTTTCAACTACATCGTAATTACGATAAATACACTTTATTCAGCATAGGCCTACTACCTGTCGTACAGTACACCGTAATATAAGGAATCGTAATTTTTAGGTAATTGTGATATTTTTTTAAAAAAGTTTCACTAGTTTATTGACCGATGATAATGCATCCTTAGTTTTATTTGGCTATTTATTTCGTATTTTGTTGCTAACACTATTTTTTTCCCTTTACACTCGTTAAATTTTTGGGAATTCCCCAATATGAGCTTCGAGATATTACGCGAACAAGTTTGATAGATAATTGCCTTATTTAATTGTAGATGAATACTAAGAACTTTTCAATTAAGTCTGTTGGTATTCTTAGTTCACGTTTCTTTTTTTTTTTTTAAGTGTTGTCATTTCGACTTTGAATTTGACTTTGAATTTGAAAAGATGGTGAGTGATAGCGACAACGTTTCTAGAGATGAAGATAACCTAACACTAACACCAGCAAAGAGAAATCGTTATAAACAGAGGTTTCGGGAAGATAATATTGTGACTGGCTAAGAAAAGATAATGATTTAACAAAAGCGGCATGTAGTTATTGGAATATTTCTTTTATGGCCGACATAAGTGTAATTAAATGCCACAGAGAAGGAAATGAACACATCAATAATGTTAGAAAAAAATGTACTGCTTCAACATAAAAAAAACAACAATCTATAGTAAGTGCTTTTAAATCCATGCCAGTGAGTGAAAAACAATTGGTTAATACTTCAGAAAAAAAATGAATAGTTACTTTCGTTGCAGAGGATAAAATTTCTCACATTGTTATGGATCACTTAGCCGATTTGTTACCGAACTAGTTCCCAGATTCTCAAATAGCCAAAGATATTAAGTTAAAATGCACTAAAGTTTCAACTGTGATTAATAACTGTGTTGGCGAAATTGAAAAAGAAAACCTTATTACTGATTTGAAGTAACAGAAGTTTTCAGTTTAGATTGACGAGAGTACAGATATTGCTGTAGAAAAAACAGTGTCAGGTATTTTGATCCAAGTAATGGGAAAGTGCTGAGTCGGTTTTGAGATTTAATTCAATTAATTGATGAAAAAACAACGGATAATGTTGCAAATGCAGATATTTTTTTAATACTGTTATTAATTCATTTTAAATGTATGAGATTCCTATTGAAAACATCATAAGCTTTGGCTCTGATGGATGCAATACAATGATGGACTCTTAACAATTCAGTATCAAGCCGATTTCGCCAACGCTTAAATGCATTTTTCATTCGCATCATCATTGCGCAAGTGATGCTTGCAAAAATCTTCCACCTAATTGTGGAAAATTGTCACGAAATATATATAATTATTTTAAATCCAGCAGAAAAATACAAAGTGAGCGTAAAGAGATCCAGCAATTGGCAGAGGTGGATGTCCACAAAATTCTTAGACCAACCCACACACGATAGTTGTCATTAAAAGCAGTAGTACAAAGAATCCTTGATCAATGGGATGCATTACGTCAGTATTTCGATAGCGAACGCCTAATAGATTCAGAGAGTCACGAAATCGATTCATACCTAAATGACCCAATTAGGAAGGCATATTATTTCTTGGCTTGGGTTTTGCCAAACCTTATAGCATTAAATAGCTATTTCCAAAGCGAATCTGTTCTGATTACTAAACTTGATGAGAGAATGACAGCTCCGTATAAAGAGCTGTTACTATTGGTTTTACAGAGAAACAATGTAAATTTGGCTGCTGTAAAAACCCTAGACCCAACAGACGAAAGACACCATAAAGACCTGAAAGACATATATCTCGGTTTAGGTGCCTAAAAAGAACTAAACTCAATTGAAAGTGAAGAAAGAAAGCCCACTCTGAGAATGAAATGTAATCATTTTATTATTAGGGTTTGTGTAAGAATCCGAAAACGATACTCTGTTAATGATAAAAGTATGACAGAAATAGCAAAATATGACATAGAGAGAGTAATTTCCCTTGACATGGAAAAGTCGGTTTCAACTAGAATCGTGCCAAATTCATTGCAACACCAACAAGAACTCGATGATGAGTGGCGGAATTTACCCTTTTATCTTAAGGATTTGAACTGTAGTCAACCTCCTGACAGGTTTTGGCACCTAGTAAATTTTCAAATAACCATAAAGTGTTAATATTGCTAAGTAAATAGGTAATCTTTGATCGTGCGTGCTATTCTCGTCTCCACCGTACAAATTTCTGAGTTCGCAAACATTTAAAACGTTTGCAAACGTTTTGCGCCATTGGTGGATCCCCCACCTTGAAATAATAGCTCCCCAAATAGTTACAAAGAGAAACACAAGAATCATTAAGAAATCTTACTAAAGGATAATTACTCGTTAATTCAAATGCAAACAAAAGGATTTCTTGGCATATTGTAAGTGTTTGTATTAATTTTTAATAATTTAATTTAATTGCAATGGAACGTATTATCCGGTGGCTATTCCCCTATACACCCATTTCCTTTTCCCTCCTACTTTTTCCTTCTACTAATTTCAACTTCAAATTCTTTATTCGAAAAGAAAACTGCGTTCAAAGGCAATCGTACCTCGACATCTAAATATACATTTGTATAATCTTTCATAAGAGAAACATCGAAAATACGATAACGTCACCGCAACAGATGCTCATGAAGGTACATCTCTTTTGCGGAGAAAACACCGCAAGCGAAAGTATGGCAGTGTAAAGTATAGAACTGTAAAAGTAACGAGAACTTGTGTGCTCGTATGCATTCGTTACTAAATCAGTCAGTACTCGTTACTATCGAATCATTACTCGTTACTTTTGACACAATCGATAGCATCGCATCGAGTCGCATCTCGTACGGGTTATTAGGATGACTTCGTTCGCACTTTGTAAAGTTTAAGTAAATTGTTAATTTAGTACAGTACTTTTGGGTAAAATTTGTACTGTAAAATAAAATAATTAGTTAGAATATCGCATTTTAGAAAAACTCATTTCATAAATGTTTAAAATTAAAAAAAGGAAAATCTCACTATGACATGATCATTGAAGAAAACAATAAACATTTCAATTTAACTATGCAAATTTTGTATTTACAAATGACGCTCTGTAAATTTTAATGTTAAACAAAAGCAAAACAAAAAATAACTCGTAGATTCTTGGTTGTCCGGGTGGCGCCGCTTCATGTTTCTTGAAACCGACGTTTCGACCCTCTGCCCTGGAAGATGACCCCAGAATGAGGGTCGAAACGTCGGTTTCAAGAAACATGACGCGGCGCCACCCGGACAGTCAAGAATCAACTAACTCTGGCCGCGGAAGCCTACGATTTCAAACAATAACTCTTTTATTTTGTCAAAATTACTTACCTCGTTAAAAATATCAACACTTAACTGTAAATAATATACGCCCAACGTGTTTGCACTTATATATTTCCCTTTATAACAAAACGCATTCAAATCATTGTCTATACCATGTTCAAATGCTCATTCTTTCATTCAGTTTCATTTAATCGCAGGACGAACCGTTCCAGTTTCCGCTTGATGCGTCGTATTTGTCCGTTTAGCCAATCAAACTGACACCCATACGACAAATGTGAGTAACGAAATGAATTTGTGCGTAAGGCCTCGGTACTTCGAGTCGGGCGATGTACTCGAAACTTGTTACGGTTTGTTACAGTTGTAGTGTGAAGTAAGGGGATAGAGCTTGCCAATGTACTAGACATACACGTCCTAGCAGACGATCACTGTACGTGTTATTTAATACATCCCTACTCTGCTACTCACAAAACCGTAGATATCAGCCATTGCTTAGCACCAAAAACCGAGCGTGGTGGTGTAACGGATAGCGTTCTGGCCTCGCATTCGGGAGGACGGCGGTTCGAATCCCCGTCCGGGCATCCAGATTTGGGTTTTCCATGGTTTCCCCAAATCACTCCAGGTGAATGCCGGGATGCTTCCTTCAAAAGGCCATGGCCGAATTCCTTCCCAATCCTTGCCCCCATCCTTTCTCGTCTCTAAAGACCACGTTGTTAAAAAGGGACGTTAAACTGTTAAAAAAAAAAAAAAAAAAAAAAAAAAAAAAAAAAAAAAAAAAAAATTGCACCAAAACTAATCTTAATTAATTCCGACCCCGAATGGCACGAGGAAAGAAGATTTCATGTAAGCGTCAGAAAGGCAAATTACTTCTATAATCTCATCTCTTCTATCATTGCGACCCAAATAGATTGGTGAACGAAATGTTTCATCGCAGTCGCAAATGAAAGTTAATGTTCGTACGTTCGCCAATAAATTCAAACGAATCCTATGTCGTCTGTCTACCAGACAATGCCAGCACAATACAGTGACGCTTTCTTAAATACTGTGTGAAAGTAACTGTCATTCTATCTAGCAATATATCACAAACGGTTACACAGTAGTCCAAATGTGTACTATAAGAAAACATATAAATTATGATTCGTCGTATGAAAATTCTTCAATGTACAGATTTAATTGTGATAGAATAACGTATCGCTGGACCAAAGATAGTTATTATCAGTAGCAATATCTCAGAGCAGACTCTTTGACTGTTTGGTAGTAAGAGAAAAGCTATATAAATGAATGGGAGCAAAATCCTTTGGTTGTGTTGTATTAACAAAAAGCAAAAAAAACTATGTTAAGCTGAATGTGTATTAATTGAATGATAAATAAAGAAAGTTATAAATATGAGAATAAAAATCAATGTAAAATATAGTTTTCTTACAGCACGCACCAGGATTTTTACAATAAACAATAAATTATATAAGTTTCTATTGTAAAAGAAATTGGAGTAAACAAAAAAAAAGGTTTTTTTTTTTTTTTTTTTTTTTTTTTTTTTTTTTTTTTTTTTTTTTGCTTATGTGTTTCCGTCTTGTTGGCATCGAGGTCGTTAGAGGTGGGAAAGAACTGTGAAAAGGAACGAGAAGTAATTCGGCAATGGTCTTTTGTAGGAAGCATCCCGGCATTCGTCTGGAGTGGTTTTGGGAAACCATGGAACAACGAAATATGAATGCCCTGACGGGGATTCGAATCCGCACCGTACCCAATACGAGGAATTTAGGCTCCCAGTTCAAAAGGTTACACCGACCTTTCCTCCCTTTTTGTAAATTATCTTTTACTAAAAAAAATCTAAACACATTAATATTCGACATATTTCAAAGAATCAATTTACATGATGAGCCCTGTATTATATTTTTGACTCAGAAGTTCTCCAACCGTCTCTACAGAAAGCCTTGAGATTATATAGTTTTTGAAGCAGCTTTAAGTGAGCAGTGTTGCAGAAGCCCTGACAGTGATGGATATCCCCTGGCAGTAAATAACGTTATTGCTCTCTCATTAGCATTGTGTACCCGCTTCAGTTGTAGCTCTTTCTACGGCATCTGCCAAGTCTGTAACGGAAGGAGTGTTGTTCAGGCTCTAATAGAAGCAGAAATTGCGCGCCTGTACGAAACTCTAATTGTGCAGTTGTGAGCCGCCTTTGATCACTATGTGCTCGTTACACTGTACGTAGTGGCAGTCATTAAATTTTATTCCGGCCCGCGCGGTGTTAAATACGAACGTGCGGCTGGAGGCAATACTTTATGTATTCAGACGTGGGACGTGATGCAGTCAGCCACGTGAGAGATCGCAAGTAGCTGATGTATTGCTACTCTGCGGTTCCATAAGCGTATAACATTTTACTCACAAACCTAGGGTTGGCAGCTAAGTAATAGCATATCACTGGTAAATGGACTTAGTTAAACTTTAAGGTTTTTTTTAGGTATTCGAAATGTTGTTTGATAGTTGGTTCTTTGATTAATAGTCACTAAAAAATGCATTAGTCATTTGTGTTATTTTTATTTGCTAACAGTTGAAAAACAGAAAATCAAAACCTGCATTTTCGTCACATCTTGTAGTTATTCTTCCACAAATGAAAAAAAATATATATATTATTTAATGCTCACAAAAGCTCAAGTCGAAAAATAACGGCAGGCTAAAATTTGGTTTGGTAAATTTTGTTTCGGTTCTTTTCCTTTCAAAGTTGAACAACGTTCTCGCTAACGATTTGAAGTTATGAAGAATAAATCAAATCAATAATCGATACTGACCGTCGTAAGCACTATTACAGACATCAATGGTGTCGCATTATGTTTATCGATGATTGCTGCAATACGTTTGATGACCATCGTCGGCAGGTATAGTGGAGAATTGGGGTGAGGTCCAATTCTTCCAAAATTTGGGAGGCACAGTGGTGTTGCTACTTGCGCCATGGTGTGGAAAGCAATGAGGTATGTTTTCAGGTGATGGTTGTTAGTGACGATGGGAACTCTGACTGTCATTTTCAAACCTGCGTCCTCATGTGTTGCCTATAATGCAACAGTATCGTGGTGCTATTTTCAAGAGGGCAACGCTTGTGCACACATGGTAAGATTCTCAATGAACTGGCTGCGCGATATTGAGGTACTCCCGTTGCCAGCAAGATCCCCAGATCTTTCTCCGATAGAACATATGCGGGCACTGCCAGGATATCAAAGGCCAGTTACAATAGTTGTAGGCCAGCTCACCTCGAGACACAACGGCTTTTTGAAACACTTCCCATCCGAATCAGTGCATGCATCCAGGCTAGAGGGGGTGGAACGCTTTACTGACAAGTGGGTTTACACTACAAAGTTCTTTGATACCTTGAGTTGATTTTGTACTCACAGAAATAACTTCGTTTCTTCCTCTTCTGCTGTGTGCTTCACTTTTTCTTTCTGGCAGTGTAACTGAAGGTGTAATAGTTCTGTGCCTAACGGCGTAGTGATAGACTGAATATCTTCATAGAGCTTTTATTATTTTGTTAACTGTTCCAGAAATAACATAGCACGTAACAGTGAAAGGCAGCGAGTGAAATAGCTCGAAGCTAAACCTCATATTAAAAAATATCACCTGCGAGCAGAGGAAGGTGTGACTGCAAACCGAGGCAAGATAATTCATAGGATGAGTCAGTTTTACAGCTGATAACATTTAACTGACAGAGAGATATTAAATAGCGGTTTTCGTCTCCATGGTGCACTGTCATGCCCAGATGCCTCTCCGAAAACGTAGTTGCAAGTACGCTTGCCTTCTGCTTCGTCGATCTTGAATCACTTCTCGTTCTTTCCATTAGACATCTTTTTTGTTGGCGGTGCAATTGTTACCAGGAATGCCACGACTATCATTAGTCCACCAATCTCACAGCTTAATGTAGAGGAAAGTTCCATTCAAAGACCTCCTGAAATCGTGTCATTGGCATCAGAAAATCGCTCTCAAATTTTTCCTACTAAACACGGCTAGCCGTAACGTCGTATGTTAGAGTCAATGGCCAGGGTTAAAGATCCCATCAGAGATGAAGCTTGCGAGATGAAGCTTTCCCAAACACGCAACCAAGGCCTTGCTGGACAAGTCTGCGAGGAACGAAGGATTAATTATTGCTCAAGGCTTATGACCACGTAGAGTGGTAGTGATTGGTGGAACTAACTGAACCTTACAGCCCTTATTAACTGATTTAAGTTTAATTAGTAATGCCGAATATACCAATCTTTTTTTATGGAGGCAAAAATTGTACTGCTTCAAGTCGAATATTCCAGACAGAAGAGAATAAAGTTTTATGAAAATGCGACATCAAATGAGAAGCCATTTCGTTCTTAAGACCATACTCGTTGCTTACAAGATTATCTTCTATCGTCGGTCGCCTACACCTATTCATGCCTTACATCTTCGAATTCCGTAATATTTCTTCAGGGTTCCTAGAGAGTAATGGTCGATTTAGTCCTTGGGAAATATCGAACGTGGAACACACATCAGTCAATTTTGATTTTAAGAATGCCTGATCGAGTGCCGAAGCTTTTAGATAGAATAACAATTGACAACGGAATGCCTGCTGTGTGCCCAATAAAAAAAAAAATTCATATTTTCAACATCTTTTGTGACGTCTGCTAATCTCGAAAAGCCAAAGGATATTTAGTGAGAGTCAATACGGAGTATACAACCAGATTTGAAAACACAAGACAGACTATCCGAATAATCTATAAACCATCTGATTCGATAGACGAAGCTTTGAACAGCACAGTAAATCGCACTGGCAAAAGACATGGATTAATGACCTGACTTGATAGTTTATATATCGTGATAAATTCCATATCTTTGTGACGTTTTCAGTACCTTTATAACTATCTATGCATTATGTGGATTCTGATAAGGTTCAGGTTTTTTCGTGTCACAAGGGGCACTGGTTAGGTAAAGACCAGACAATGGATGTAAGGTAACAAAGAAATATGTCTCACCTGTTACTTCTATTAATCTTTCTAGAACCATATAAACCTTATTGCTCTAAGTTGCAAAACGTTAACTGGTATTCCTGTGTTGTGCTTTTGAATATCCAACAATAATTGACTGTTGGTGTTTCTGGCATTGAGCCAATTGGATGAATTGTTATAGTAGGGGCTCTGCATTCGAGAGAAAGTGAGTTCGATACCCAGCTCGATAATCCAGATATTCCAGAATCACTCCAGCCAATGCCAGTATCGTTCCATAGTGTCTTAATCTCCTCATCCATATAACCTTAACAGGGAAGATACTAGTGTTGGAATGGAGTCCAAGAGATCAAGAGTAAGACTAACAAACTGATTGCAGACAGACATATTGACGATGACACAAGTGAATCGTCAAACTATTCCAAATACTATTGTCTCTAGCCAAAAATTTTCTTGTCGTTTGGAGCGTCCATAAACTACGTGGTTCGATTGGCCTACCTTGAACCCTCCTTGTAGCCTGACGTGGCTTTTGCCGCCACCCCTAGTTTCCCCCCTCCCCTCCCCTCACCCCTCTGTGCGGCACGCAACTTTTCCCCTATTAATCCCCCTATTAATTCCAGAAGTCATTCTTTACTGTTTCTCTTGACATATCATTGTTAAAATTGATGTGTGTGTATTTAATACAAGCGATATTTGCGTTATCTACTTTTCTATTATTATAAACATTCTGAATGAAATGTTAACACCAGCCACATCTACAAATGATCAATTATGCGGAAAAACCTATTTCTTAAGAAAAGTCAGGGGTTCTTTTCTTCTTGAGGTGTTGCTAAAAACATTCTCCTTATCTCATTCATCATCGTTCAATGATTGATAAAATAGAACAAACTACACCTGCCGTGTAAAAACTAAGAATAGATGCATTTTTTGTTTTATTTTGCTGTAGTTCTGTCACCTTTCTACATTTCCAGGGACCGAATCTTTGATATGCTTACAAGATTTATATAACTCATTGGATTGGATAGCGAAAACATTTTCGATAACTCTCGTAAAATTTACTGTACAGCGTCACTTCAGACCACACTTTAAACTGGAAATAACGTTTCAGCGAGTACTATAGATAAAGTTGCACTAAAATTCACTTGACAGAACAAAATTAGTATTATTTACATGTGGGCGACGATAATCAAAGCAGCTTTATTTGAAACCATCAGAACAATAGGAATTTTTGCAGTATCTAAAAATCCCGGGTGACAACTATAAGCGGATTTGAGTTTAGGTCAAGTAATGCCTAATATTTTTTCCAATCGCAAAGCGCCGTCGCGTGTCAGCTAGTTCAATTGCAGCGGCCGTGTGCAACCCAACGCTATGACTTCAAGACACACGCGTGCGCAGTTAGTATTTAGGATATCTAAATTATATACAGAGAAAATTAAATGACGAAAATAAATTTCTACATGTTGTTGTGTATTCTGTTCCTTATTGTAACTATGCCAAATAACATGAATGAAAGGCTACATGGCTTGGCCCAGATACCTCCCTTTCTTTTCCCACCTAGCCCAGCGTAGTTTTCCACCACCCCTCCAGCTCTCTACTTCGAGTCACGTATTTTATGGTCGCTCCTTATATTGACTCATGACTACAATACGCCTGTCATTGTCTGATGATAATGGTGATTAATTGTTTGACTAAACCGCATGTTTAGCTACAAGCTTACACTTAGTCCGAACTAATAGAATACCGGTAGATACAGCCAGTCCTAAAAAGAACAAAATGAGAATGTTGTCAGCACCTATTAGGGGAAATTGATGTTTAATACCGATTAGATACGTCTAAAGATTGCTGAAGATAGGGGGGGAAAAAAACCTCTGCTGCGTGGGGTACGCTGTCTTTGTTTTTGAGACGGGAGACCAAAGATTATAGGAACGAAGTGGACAGTGCATACCTGACCATTGGTGTGTCCCCGGTGGCGCCACTCTGCATACGACCGCAGACTGCGAAGGCCGCACCAAGGATGCTAGCAGCGGAAGCTCGTACGCATCCGAAGTTTACTGCCGCGGCGTGTCTTATCGAGGGCGCCAAAACAAATGCTAATATATTCCCAGAGAGCGATTCCACTAATCTTCGTGCGTAAACATGTCTACCGAAACCAAGGACGACGATTTCAGTTCCCCGAAGCATACAGCGTGTCTGCATCTCGGAAAACAACCAAATGGCCCTCGACGATACTGTGGTACAGTAGCCTATGGCTTCAAATCAACGTTACGTCTTAATTGAAACTTTATTTCCAAGTTTCTGTTCCACATTGTTAAATATTTTTGACACATTTGAGTAGAATAAATTTGTTTTAAACTGTTATAATCTAAAACACACGCGCGGTTTAGATTAGGTTTCGTTTCAAAAATTGTATCACTTACAAAATACCTACCAAAAGAAAATGTTATCTGTATTGATTTTTTTTTCACCCTTCTTAACGTAAACAGAACCTTTATTTCTTAATTAGCTCATTTATCCGTTCGCCTGTGAGCCTCTCGAAATTTCTTTTACTTGTAAATTTATTCACTACTTTCGTTCTTATTTACGATAATAATCTAAAGTTTATGAAAATCTTGGGGATGGAAACAAATTGTATGAGGTTTAGTAGCGGGCTGTAAATTTATCATGAGATGAAAGCTTGTAAACAGCCGAATCTCAAATTATTTAACTTATCAACTATTTAGATATTTGTGGACTATTTCCCCCTTTATTTCTAAATCTTTGGTTTGAGAGTCCTTTCGAAGTTTTATAGCGGACTGTAGCCTGTTAAAAGTTGCAGGAAAAATTTAGTAATCTTTATGAAGTTTATAGCTATCGCCAGATAACTAAATGATGGATTTTAACAAATATGATACTTTTTCAGATTTTTCTCGGTAATGGATCATATATATAATTCAATGGAGAATTTTATGAATCGGATAATAAATAATTTTTGAAAATACTTTATTTGAATATTTTGAAAAAATTTCTGAGACCATTTTTCAAATTTATTATTTTTGTTTGATTTATATGTGCCAGATGAAAGACCATTTTGAAAAACGTATAATGAACTTTATTTAAGAATCACTTGTTATTCATTTTTAATGAGTTTTTACAAATTATTTTTAATAAATTCTGTATAAGACATAATATTTTAACTGATCACTCAGCGTGCCAGAATAACGTTGTTAGTTCACGTTTGGCCTGCTGTGGACCACATTTTTTAGCTGCTTTATTCCTCCGCTTTTAATATTTTCTGAGTATTTTAATGCCTGGGTGGGAGTTTAACCATTTGACGTCCGCATGCCATGTTATTGCTATAACTAATCATCGAAACGGGCAATAAACCCGGTGCTACACTTTGTGTACGAGTAGGATTCTGAGTTTCATTTTAGCTTAAGTTGTAATGCAAATATACGTATCATAAATATATTATTTCATAAGTTTAGATGTTTACTAGGTGTAAAAATTACGTTAGTTTACTGCATTGCAGTGATGCTGTAATCAAGTTTTTTACAGCTGCGTACTGAAACCTGTCTCTTAATGTCACTGGACGAGCTGTTGACACCTGTTAAAAAGACTTGTCAGTAACGCGCTGCTGGTTGCCTGCATACCAGGAACTAGAGTGCTCCTCTTTCATTACGCTAGCTGCGGTCAAGAACAGTAGGAGGCTCTGTGATTCTGTTATCCACGTTTGGATGTATTTCCTCTATACCTATACGGAAGGTTCGCTGCTTAAACGTCTAATGTTAATGTTTATGGAAATTTTAGTATATGTATACTAACTGAAATTTGATTTTCCTTTGTCTATTACGTTCAAAAAGTTCTCGGCTTAAACGCTGTCTGTGCAATGTGTGTATTATGGGTACTGGCAGGTTATAGTAGAAAGCAATTGTAATATCATTTATGTGGTAGACAGCAGCAATGAGGGAATAATGGACAAGTAGAAACGAGCTTTATGATAGCCATTCAAGGTATAAGAGTCAGTTACAGTAGTTAACATGAAACTGCAATGAGGGTGCTTGAAGTGACTTATACTACTAAAAGACACTGTACGACGCGATGCGGTGCCCGGATTTGGGAGTGAACTTACAGCACGCGTCACGTAAAAGTGTCACCCTGGAACGACACGCAATTGCGCATGCACCTATACGCGATAGCGTATATCGATTGCAGACGCACAACGTCGTATTGGCACAGTATTATTCTAAAAAATCGTTAGTTATTAATAATATTTATCTATTTTTAATGTAAAATGTCTGGTAATTATATACAAAAATGGGTAGATGTTGCCAGGATAGCATCAGATATTGGATTAATGTAACGGAATTAGCTCCTACCATCTCATAAAATTATACGAAAAGTGTCTACTTTATCTGAATGTCATTCGCTGTAACCTTTAAAGCGTTTTGTACGGTGGCAGACAAGCATTACACAGGTCATAAAACGTATCACCATAGATGGTATTACGCGAATTTGTTAACAAGAGCATGTTTGTAGCTGATAAATCTTAGAATGGAAACTATGTACGAATATAATCGAAGCATCTCTTGCTGATGTCTTTCCTATGACACATACTTTTTATTTATCGTAGTTTATTTTATGTATTACTAGAGGTACCACCAGCAATCTACTGATGGTAAAAAGCCACGGTTGGCTGATCTGCAGATTAATGGTTAATTCCATTAAGAGCAATATTCTAATACAGTGGCGATCATAGCCTACCCGTTACAAATTCCGGTTTCTGATGGATTTTTGAACGACTCTTGTGCGTCACCTTAGGCAAATCTTATTTTGTGTATGTTAAGTGCGATAAAATTTCTCCATGTTACGGATTCCACTAAAGCGACAGGTCCCCTTTACTTGGTGACAGTAACAAAAATGTTTATTTATTCCTTTACGCCTCTTCGACGTCGACGACAATAGAGGTGAAAAAGAACTGGGGTCAATAAGTAGGAAGGAATTCAGCTACGAGCTTTTGGAGAAACCATCCCGCAATACGCTTGGAGTGATTTCGTTGTAACGATTAAAAACCAAAATCTGGGTGGCTGGACGGGGATTCAAACCGACGTCCTCTCCAAGGCAGAGGGTTACCACTAACCCACCACGCTCGGACGTGAATATGGTTAAGCCATCAATATCGAAGTGGATTTCGAGGCAGATAGAAAATCAACGTGTCCTTCTAGACATGCGTAACTATCTGATAAAAGGGCTGATTTCCAGATAAAATTAAGATGCGGCAGATCAGGAAATGATGGCAAGAGTCAACTCCGTTATCCTCTCATTACTACCACAGAACTGGGGAAAAAACAGCTGTTCAGATGATATGACACACTAAAACTGGTGGGCTGTGTGATTTGGATATCAAACGTAGCGATACATTTGTGTTTTTGGGAAAAGCATGTTTCAAGTGTCGAAACAGACCTTCGCTCTCTCTCTTTTTTGTTCTCGTAAACAGGAAAACACAAAATACACTCTTCATTTTTGTTGTGTACTTACAATACATTCATAATGGTAATAAGGAGGTAAAACAGACCTCGGGTAGTCTGGTTTCCGAAATTATCTACGAAAATGTTGCAGTAGTTTCTACTTTCCACCTCGGAGATTGTGGATTTCACACATAAAGAAACATTTAACATACAGAATAAAACTTGTATCGACTACAGAATATAACAACACAAGCAGTAGAGGAAACGACAAATACAGAATGCCTTATAACAGAAACAGTCACTTATTATTTTCGCGTCCGAAATTGCCTTGTCTAGAGTGGTTTCTGGACAAAATAGAATCTGGATGGCCCGAACGGCAATCAAACCCACACCCTTCCGAATATCAGAACGTTAACCGCAGACCCACCAGAGTCGGTTTGATTGTAACAGTCTACACACTTGCGTAACTCTTATGACATCATCTCTCAGGTCTACACACCTCTTACCTCAGCCTGAAAATTCTTTGGTCTTTAGCCATATAGGGAAGTGTAACAGGAGAACTTTAAGGAAAGTTGATCCGAAGGTTGAGGGTAGAAGATTACAGGGAAGGGCAGCGAGCTAGTAGATTGCTTAAGTAAAAACAAAATTACTTCAGCAGTCTCTTATGCCTGCTGAAAATCATGGATGGTGAAAAGCAAATTAAATGTAATGACTGAGAACTCCCACGGAGAGCTGATACTCATACATGATGGATTCGACCAATGACACACTGTAACATTACATTGGGCTTGCAATCTTTGTTTAATGATTATCGGTATAAATATCGATTGTCGATATGCCGCGAGAGACTAACCTCTGTGGCAGCAGCAGTAGTAAGTGAAGTGTTAACGGTGGCGGGAACAGTGTGTGGTGGCGTGTACATGTTTCTGGTACATTCGGGAAAACATTCTCGGGCACTTGGATGCGGAAAACGTGCGTCCGCGTCGGTAAAATGTAATTTGGCAGGATTTCTTCGAGAGAATCACAATCGGACTTTGCACAACGATAAGAAGTGTTAGATCGTTAACAGGTTATAAACATTGCTAAACAAAAATTCAATCGAAATTAACATATAAAATTTTACGCTTTTAGCAGGCCTAACGTTGGTAAAATTCCAATTATTATTTGCGGGTTTATCGGTGTTTCTACGATGTTGTTACTGCCAACGTTTTGGTATCCAACCTGTGGTCATGCTCAGTGCTATTTTGGGTAACCAAAACAATCCACCTAACGTGCAGGTGAACGACGAAGTGGTGTTACCAGCCATCAGAAGGTGATAAATCGACTCCAAATAGGGCTTGGCAGACCCCCAGATTGGATGCCGACACTTTGACAGTGAAAACATCTTAGAAGCAGTACTACACCCGCAAAAAGTACGAGCGTTGATGTGAAACTAAGGTTACAAGGCCTTATCCCTGGAATGTCATCCGCTATAGAGAAATTAGTAGTGTGCAGTAATTATAAGCCATGTGGTTGGCAACTGTGCACATATTCAGCCACCTGCCGCCTACTGCGCTAGCTGTACGTAAACACAAATGGCGACTGGTTTGGAAAACTGGTCTCACGAAGAAATCCGCTCAATTAGTCGTTTTCTGTGGGCGATACATGTAATCGCGACTGAAATTCACCGCGGCTGGTAAAGGTTTCCGGAGGGACTCTAATTTCTTCTTAGCATATTGCAGAATGATGTATAAAGTTTGCGGCCGGTAGAGAAAACGTCACCGATGACGATCGTCATCCTCTCTCACCACAGCTCGGACCTCGAAGCGGCTTTCAGATTTTAGTCTCTTGAAGAACATGTGGGAGACGAAGATTCGCTTCAGACGAAGAGATGAAACACTTCTCGACAACGTGCCAGAACAGGAAAGGACAGGATTTTTACCCGGAAGGAATATTCACACTAATGCAACGAAACGACAAGTGTCTAAGGTGATATGAAGACATTGTCGAAAAATAAGCTGATGTATGTACATTAGTTGGCTGTACTGGTTGTATGAAATAAAATTTACACGTTTCTGACGAGCCCCTTTTATTGGAATTTTAGGAAATTAACTTGTTGGTGCTGACGATCCGCAGGGCTGAGCGATGTCCTGATTGCATCAGACGCCTCGTGTGGACAAGTGTTCGGCTCGCGAGGTCGTTGAGGGGACCCCGGCTGCAGCTGTCCGCCCCGCCGGCAGATGCGGACACGCCAAGGCTGTCTGGGCGCGTGCCACACTACTGGCTGCAGGTGCGTCACAACCACTGTGCGTCGCGCAGCATCCGCCAAAACGGGACACCGCCGACAAGGTCCCTCCACCTCTGCGTGTGGTCACAACGGCCGCGTGACACAGTTTCGAGTTCCGTCTCTGTCGATGCTGGAGCCACCGTCTAACGTGGAATCCAAAACAAGGAGAGTACGTTTTTTACATACGAGTATGTTTGCCAGAAGTGAACAGTATGCTAAGTTTCCGCAAGAATTCCGGGACAGCTTAGGATTCGATGGGGGAATCTTAACTTCAACGGCTGGCACTTTCGATCAGTTATAAAATAGTTCCGATGTGAGGGGGCATTGTGATGTTTTGATTACTACCATGAAACATTCGAGCTACTTAGACAGCGTAGCATTTAATAACTTGAAATTCTCATGGTTTTATAATTCACAACAATTTATTCAATTTTCTTTCGTTCCAGGATGAATATACGAGGAGCTACCCAAAAATAACCGGAATAGTATTTTCATGGGTTGGGTTGTGTAGTACGCGTTTCTGCCGCTAGGCGTTTATAGTGGAACTCATTGCCAATTCACTGCCGCCTGTGTTGTCGACCTGGCTTGTTCTGTTAAACTTCAGTGATTGTTTTTTCTAGCGCTGTTTTGTTATTGTTTCGCTTTTGATTATGTCAATTTTAAATAAACAACGTGTAGCTGTGAAATTTTGTATTCTACTCAATAAAAATGCAGCTGAAACTGTTTTTAATGTTGAAAACAACCTACAAAAAGGACGCTATGGGAAAAACTCAAGTGTGGGAGTGGTCTGGTCAGTTTAAAAATAGCGATATGTCGATTGATGACAAACCTAGTTCTTGACGTCCATCAACTGCCCGAATCGACGAAAATATCGAAAAAATTCGAGAGCTTGTGCTCTCGGACCGTCGACAGACAATTGATCAATTGTCACAGATTAGTGGGTTATCTTGGAGCTCGGTTCAGCGAATTTTAACTGAAGATTTGAGGCAGACAGGAGACTGGTTCTTCCACCACGACAATACACCTGCACACACAGCTGTCCCTGTTAGGCAGTTTTTGGCTAAAAATGGCATTGTTCCGCTGCCCCACGCACCTTACTCGCCTGACCATGCTCCGTGTGACTTTTTCTTATTTCCACGCATGAAAAGGGGCATGAAAGGACACCGATTTGACAACACTGAAGAGGTCAAGAAAAAAAACGAGGGAGATGTCAGCCATTTTTAAAGATGACTACAGTGGAAGCACCGGTGGAACAAATGTATTAGTTGTAGTAGAGAGTATTTTGTAGGGGATAAGGTTGTTTTGTAAAAAATTTGAAAATATGTAGTTTTAAAAAATAATTCCTGTTTTTTTGGGTGGGGGGGGTGGTACCCCTTCGTATATCTCCTTCCTTGCACTTATCCAGCTGCTGCAGTGCTGGGTTTTACAGGATTCGACGTGTTAGGATTTGGCTGGCTTGTAACTGTGTCTGACACCTTCCTGGGAAGAAATCTGTGCTGCCATTTTTCAGTGAAACATGTAACTGTGTTCTGTGAGCGCAAGGAGTATTCTTTGTTTGTGTAATTTATAGTTTGCGATGTAGAGATTGGGGACCAGCATTCACCTTGGCGATTGTGGAAAACCACGAAAAAACCATAATGATGACGGCCGGTATGCGTGGGTCCTTATCTTTATCCACTATACATACTGTATAAAATGGAATATCTTAGAAATGGGTAACACCTCCTTTTAGAGATAATCTTGACAGGTGTGGCTCACGTCCTAGAAAACACAGGACTTAAATTTTAAATCAGCCTAAGTGATTTTTTTTTAGTTGCAGAACTGTGTTGAAAATTATTCACAAGCTATTATTAAGGTCTCAGTATAACTGGTTCTTATCATAGTGACCACATCTCGGGAGCAGAATCCATGCGCACTTTTATAGCTTGAGGGGGGGCTGCGTGAACAGAATTTCTAGGCCACTCTACCCGTTTTACTATCTACCTGAGACGGAGTAATTATGGATAGACAACATTCAAATAATATTCTACCCTCCGCTGACAAAACCACCACACATTTTCTTTATTTCTGATTTCAGGCGCTGGACATTATCTCGTGAAGTAAACATCGACCAAATATCCAGCTAAAATAGTACGTTTCTGCTTTGTCTGCATCAGAATCAGGATATAGAACAATTTTAAGACTTACTAACCTATCTTTTGGTGAACACATGCAAATAAATTACGCCAAAGCAATCGACTTTTTTATATTTATTGGTCTCCCGTACGCGTTTCACTTCCTTTGCAGAAGCATCTTCAGCGGATTTTTTATTTTGTGGTCTATTGCATTTCATTTAGCTCCATTCTCAGCATCAGTGCTTTTGAATTTTTGGTGAGAAGTGTCTTCATTATTCAGATTCACAACACTGCACTTTATTGCACTGCACTTTGTGTTTTGTTTTTTTTGCGAATAAAAAACATAAAATCTATACGAAATACAAATGTAAATATTCGTTTGTCACTAATCTCAAATCTCTAAAGTTTTCACCGATTGCTTTGAAATTTTGACACAGCTTTGGATTCGAATTTGAGCGTGATTTTATATACCTATGTCACTTATTTCGTTAATATTTTTTATTTTTCAGGACGAATTTCACTGCCTCATAACTTCTGCAGTTTAGAACAATTGGTTGAAAAATATATCATATTGTTCGAATCAATTATAATTCATTGCTTTTGTTTTCTTTTTTTCATGATTTAGAGTGATTTGTTTTCCTACTTTCATTTTGATTAGTACTTATATTCTATGGTTTTTCTTCTTTTTTTCGTTTCTTTGAGTCTGTTACATTTTTTTCAGTGATTTTTGGTGATGAATTAAGTGTGGTAGGGGGTAAAGGGATAGAGGTGTTAAGTTTCCAACCTGATGTAAACAATATTTTCTCTCTGTGTTAAAGTACACTTGTGCAAAGTTGTATCAAGAAAATTAGCAAGCATTAAGGAGTTTAAAGGGGGAGAAGGGGTGTATTTTGTGGAGTTTTTTGCCAGAAACTTTTGAAGGCGCACCCAAATCAACTGATCAAACTTTCGTCGTAATCGGATGAATTGTACAGGAACCTTTCAATATGTCCTCATTCCTCGCATTCCTATGATTCCAACGATTTAATTTAAGAGATTGCAGTTCCCAATTAGAGTGGAATTGCGATTACCGTCAACAAATTTCAGGGCCAATCGTTTGAATTGTCCGGTTTATTGTTCCTCACGTGGACAAATATATGTTGCGTGTTCTACAGTCGACAAACCAGAGAATCTCTACATCTGCTGAGACAATCGAACAACAGAAAGTATTGTATACCCCCAAGCATTGTGAAATTAAACCTATTATAAATGTGTGTTTTTTCTTCTCTTTCTTTTCCATTTAACAGGATTGAACCACAACAACGGGCAAGGCTAGTATATCAAAAAATTAATATCGCTGTACCATCAGTGACCCCATTAACATATGTCAATCAGGAGGAGCGATACTATTGATTGATGGTATGGCACGCAACTAATGATCTGAAAGCTATCGATTAAAGTTGCGTCATAGATTTCTGTGTTTTTATAGGACTCTTACCCTTATTACTTCATGAAAAAGGATATTTCATAAAGAAACACTTGATATGAGACGGTTTAGTGCTTATCGTGTCAGTGTTTAAAGGAGAAATACATAAAAGAGTTTAGCAGATGTGTGTATGCACATTCCTTAATTGTGTGGATAATAAACGTGTTTGTTATTCTAATGGGGAAGGGACTATGTTCTCATATTACTCTGTGAAAGCAGAGCTGATTAAGTAGTTATGCAGCGGTAAAAGTATTTCACTGCCTGTTCGTCCACAACTATTTAATTCCAACGCTGAAGGTTTTATCGCACATTTGTTCAGGGTATGCTTGTCGGCCCACAGAGTAATGTAAGATACGGTTTGTTGTTAGCGTCTCCCCTCAACAGTTACTTCTCTCCGAGCTCAATCCGACTGAGGCATGTCCGCTTTCTCCCTCTACTAACGAGCGTTGTCGTATTTTACGCTCGGGTCCACTCGGTGACACGGAATATCCCTTCAAGTAACTACGCGCTTAGGCCTTGATGGTGTAATGGATTAAATTCGCAGCTTTACTGTAGCAATTAGCTTAAAATTATTTATAAGCTAGCTGTTACTTGTAATCTAACATACGCGGGCTGTTAATATACGGATTAAACCTATGTTACAGTTAACACATTGGAAGCGAGAAAAAATGTATCTTGATTCCTCTAAGGGGGTATCATAAGCTGCCCATACACACACACATTTGCGCGGATATTCTCGCGACGAGCCTGTACTTGTGGAAGCCCATACACAGGAATATCAGTTCCACACATTTGTCGTTCAGCTGGCTCGCCGCGCTCAAATTGCTGTGTTTATGGTAGTGGTCTACGGATTTATCCGTCATGATTTCCTGGCTCGCGGCTCACTGGGAATTCCAAAACATCGCGAGCCAAGTGTAGTGAGGTTATGTTACAAGCGATGTGACAATATTGAAATGAAACAGGTTTTTAAGTTCTGCACACAAAAAAAGTATTTATTCGTGCAGCAGCTTATATTAGAGCAGTAAACAAGAAAAAGAAACGGACGGTATGACAAAAAAAGTGGTTGCAGGAAGATTGTAAACAAAATCATATACTGCTACTTGTACTATTTGAAAAGCATTTTCTTCGATTTCTTCAGTATTACATAAATGCACAGATACATCTTCCTATACATTTCCTCAATATCCTTCATCTTCCCCTTCATAATTTGGGCATTCTATATTGCTGATACTGTCCATTGGTTCGTGTTGATATCTCATAAACAGTAGTAAGTCGTAGTAATAGCGTAAATTAGTTTTGTAGATTTAGTCTTCGCCTATTACACTTCTTGTTCAATTTTCATTTATATATATATTCCTTCGAAAAGTACTCCACAAAGAGTGGATTTTCTTTTTTATCAATGCACTGTCAACTTTTACATTATATTTTCCACTAACCTCTATCAATGTACTATATCCTATTTTTTTTTAAATTTCTGTTCGCGTCCTCTTTTTGGTTTCACTTTCCAAATGCAGTATGTTGCCGATATGTCGCAATGAAATCAGCTACAAATTCTCTGCTCATCTTACTTAACTTGTTAGTCTTATCTGCTGCGAGTAAATTGCTAAGTGAGATATCTGTGTGTATGGTTACCGTCGCGCATGCTCGCCACGTTCAAATCTGTAATGGCTCGTGATGCGGCTCGTTGTTAGACAATTAACACACACATTTTATCGTCTATATGGATCGCCACGGAATTGCTGGCGCACAAATGTGTGTGTGTATGCCTAGCTATAAACTATGTAGCCAGATCGAGGGAGGGGGGGGGGAAGTAGAAAGGTACGCTGGGCTACAAGGAAAAGGGGGAGGGGAGGTGTTTCCGAGTCAAGCCACATAGCTATTCATTCATATAATTTTCACAATTAAAATAAGGAACAGAACACCCAACACCCTGTGAATATTTACTTCCTTCATTTAACTGTCTAAGTATGTAATTTACGATAGTCTGACTAGAGAAAACAGCACAAAATGCCTTCTGGAATCGAAAGGAAAAAAAAAAAAAAGCTACGTCCCACGTGGGAGGGAAAGGAGAGGGAGGTAGAAGCAAAAGTCATGTCGGGATACATGAGGGTGGAGGGGGGGAGTTAATAGGAGGCCAAACTGGAGATATATAGTTTATGGCCGTTCCATAACCAATATGATAACTAGAGACTGGATCATATGCATTTGCATGTTTGCATATACATTTGCATATTAAGCCCATTTACACCGGTAATTGCATATTTTACCTAAAACCATGTATGATGCATATTTTCACTGCATTTACAATATTTTTCGGTAGTGTGCGTAGTTAATAAATAGAATCTTACGTTGTAGCCGGCAAAACCTACGACGACTCGCTGAAGAACTGCGACCCACATTTGGGAATCTAAATAAACTGATTTCATCAACAAATAAAACGATTCTTAAGGTACCTTCTCGTAATAATACAAAAAAAAAAAAAAAAAAATGCCAAATCTGCTTTTACCTCCGGAACCAGTGGTAAATCGATGGGTGATGTATGTTGAAGCTGTACTGTTTTACGACGAACTTTCTGAGGCTATTAAAGGTGTAGTAAACGACTTTGATAGTGAAGAGGCTATAACAGATTGTGGTTTCCTCGAATCACTCCAGGCGAATACCGGGATGCTTCCTTCAAAAAGGCTATGGCTGAATTCCTTCCCGTTCCTTGTCCCCAGTCCTTTCCCGCCTCTAATGACATCGATGTTGACGAGGCATAAAGACGCAACAAACAAAAACAAATAAAAAAATACATTTTCTCAGTACAAGGAAGCATTTAAAAATTCTAATATTAAAAACCATAGCTGTGATTAGCACTCATTTTTCTTGCATACCTGCGAGTATTATAAAGCTTGAATTTCAAGGTTTGACGTTAACTGAATCTATTCAGTTAATGAATAAAATCCGCATTGCCAGAGGTATTCCTGTGTAAACTTAAAGTGAAGTTTGAAAATATTTTGAACAATGATCCAGTTTTTGAACCTTTGTGTCAAATTGAAAGTTTTAGTAACGGGACGGGTGAACTTTCTCCAGAAACAATGACTGGTAAATTCAGATACTGCCCAGTTACATCAGTGAATGTGGAATGGTCCAAATCCACTTATAAAAATATCTTAAGAGATCGAAGAAACAATCTTACTATTGAATATTTGGAACAGTACCCGATTGTTTACGATTACAAAAGTAAAAATAAAAGTTAAATAATTGTTAATCATAGAATTTATAAATATGTTATTCAACTACTTACTAACTGCATGCTGATTTTTAAATAAATTACTATTTTCATATTATATAATGTTGCATATTTTGACACTTTTAATACATATTTTAAGCATTTTTCATGCATATTTGGATGCATATTTCTAGATTATTGTGTTGCATATAATCTGGTCTCTAATGATGACGTTAGTAATATGAGATAAGGATAAACATTTTGAATGCGAGAAGTAACTAAATGCGGTATCAGTTCCTCAGTGATATTCGTTCAACAAAAAATGGATAGTAATTTCTGGGTAAAGGGTGTGGGAAAATTTTCTTTCTTAGGAAAGGGTGTGAGGGACTGGAAAATAATTTACCGGAAACACTGAAAGAATTCAAAGTAAAAATTAGTAGAGGGCAAAAGTAGGCTGGAAGAGGAAAGGAGAAAAGGGGGAGGGGGAAATGTAGGGAGATTGCCAACGGAGCGGGCGCTCCATGGCAATTTTATCAATTATTATTATTATAACTATTCAGCATTTCTCTTGGTAATTTGTTCCAGTCACTGGCTACCACATCTGCAAAATAAAATTTAATGCAATTTCACAACATAGATGTAAATGAAAAGATACTATAAACATGACATTATTGTCATCTCCATTTAATCAATATTGATAATATTAGACCACTAATCATAGCAAAAAATCCACGACATAGTACATTGGGATCAAAACATCTCTGACAAAAGAAAACAAGGTATATCACCTCAGTTCACCTTCCTAGACTTTAGGTGATAGCAAAACGGAAATCGCAAGTCATATCCGGCAGTCAACAAGCAGTTCGCCTTACTGTCTTCATTAATTGATTCTGAATGCTGCTACATGGACCTTGTGATCTGTGCTATTAAGGGATACGGACTACACTTCATATATTTCGTGGTGACATCAGTGAAGATACTAACCTGACTCATAAGAGACAGTTACATTGACAATCCCACAACTTCATAGCAGGAGTTGCGTTTTTTTTGTATTTTTCTATATGTTAAGCAAAAAAGTTTGAGAAAGAAATAGAACACATAAATTTAACGTAATTAAACTTATTTTTTTATCTTACACACATTTAAGAGCGTTGTCGAAATAGTAATAATTTTCTTCATCATCAGTGAACTGGCTGTAGAGTTTCGAGGTATATTCAGTCTCTACTTCGATTTAATCTAACCCTGTATAACTTCGTGGTAAGAGGTACTTACATCTAACTACCAAATCTGAGCCGCAGTGAATGTCTGGCTTATGTTACAAAAGAAACAACAATTGACAGAGGAACAAACTAAGTCAGCAGTCTATGAAATTTCTTCACAAGAAATTTAATATGGAATCATCATACTTTTGAAAACAAGCTGTATGGATAGAAACACATACACAATTAATCACTATTACCTTTTTTTTTATTCTACTTAACGTCTCTCTAACAGCGAAGTCTTTAAAGACGGGAATGGATGGGGGGGGGGGGGCAAGGAATGGGAAGGAATTCGGCCATGGCCTTTTGAAGGAAGCATCCCGGCATTTGCCTGGAGTGATTTGGGAAACCATGGAAAACCCAAATCTGGATGCCCGGACGGGGATTCGAACCGCCGTCCTCCCGAATGCGAGGCCAGAACTCACTATTACCGTATCTCTCCAATGAACTTGTCGCTATTCTGTCTAACTATTCTTTAAGTTTATTTTACGTAGTTGCTCTTTTCATATCTGTTTTCTACCATTGAGGGGGGGGTAAAAAATAAAGGAATACTCAAGTAGGAAAAAAGCAAAATAATTTGTAAGAGTGGAGGTTTTCTAGGCGTATAATATTCGTAAAATATTCTCGCATAACTTGTCAATGGCCGCCGAAATTTCCTGTTATGTTGATGGATTCATTTGGCCAGTTATCAGAGAAAATTTTATTCAGCCAAATATTTTACTTCACTGAAATGCTTCACGAATCATATGTTATCCATAAAGGGATTAAAAGAAAACAGATTGTCTGTATAGCGCTCCATATAACTGAATTTACTTTACTTCAAATACGATGGATTTACGTGTTCTCATGCCTGATGAGTTAGGTTTTTAGATGCAAATGATGTTTTTGTTTTTCCTTACGACCTTCAGGCTGCTCGAAGTCGTGACTAACTGAGGCAGATAAGAAACTGCAAGGAATTTGGTCATGGAATTTTGCTGGAACCATCCCAGAAGTGATTTTGGAAGAAATCTAGGTGGCCTGACAGGGATATGAAGCCACGTCCTGTCGAATGTGAGGCTCACCCACCAGGCCCAGTGTTTGAGATGACATATTCCGATTGGAACCTTGGTTGAGGATAGAATATCAATAAAATCTGAGAAAACCCGCTTAATGTAAGTGAGGTAAACATCGGGGTTAGCCTTTCACGTTTACCTGTAGCCACCCTTGACCTATAATAATTACCGGTTTAGGTTAATTCACAACACAGGTGAAACGATCGGCAACTTAACTCTATTTCTCGGTCATTAAGGTCAAACTAAATTTCGCAGTGGTAATGGCAAACCCAGCTGCGCTCGAGGTAGTTCAACATTTGCTGTCATAACATGACATGCATGCTCTAGATATGTTCCAACGCAGGTCTGACTCTACAATGAGCGGTTTTTCCTTAATAAGGCAGTTGCGGTCGCAGTTATATTTAACGTCGTACTGTCACATTAACGAGGGGAGACCGCTAATTGTAAAATTCGGGTAACATGAGGTTTTTCGCCACTGTCGAGAAAATCGGCGTTGAAATATTCCTTTTTTTTAACTGCTTAACGCCTCTTAACAGCGAGGTCTTTAGAGACGGGAAAGGATGGGGGGGGGGGGGGCAAGGAATGTGAAGGAATTCGGCCATGGCCTTTTGAAGGAACATCCCAGTATTTGCCTGTAGTGATTTGGGAAACCATGGAAAACGCAAATCTGGATGCCCGGACGGGGATTCGAACCGTCGTCCTCCCGAATGCGAGGCCAGAACACTAGCCGTTATACCACCACGCTCGGTCGAAATATTCCGTTGTATTCAAATACTTTCTACGTTACGGAGATATCAAGAGGCACGTGGCACAACGACCAAACTCTCTGCTTCGTAAAACCTTCGTCACTGGATCTAATATCGCTGCTGGCAACTTGTATTTATTTATTCAAATGTGTATGAGTTTCAAGATATATGCATGTAATAAGTTACTACTTCTGATCGACTCTTGGAGTACGATGAAATGTTTCAGGACAATAAAAAGTTACCAAAATGCACTATAAAGGTCATTCCTCCAAAGTAGACTTTACTCGTCCTGCCATGTGAGGTGTACTTTTACCGGGAATCCTTCAAAATTATTCTTATTTAATCGAGCAAGTACGTGAAATCAATTCCATAGAAGATTGTATAAAAATCCGATTGATCTTCCACCACCAGTTATCTTCTCGAATTTTTTCCGATACGATTCGATACTCGCGGTTTTTTATCACGCCTGACGGACGATAGAACAATCTTTTTAATGAAATCAGCTGTTTTTACCAACAGATACGTTTTAAAAAAAAATAATGTTCTTGTAAAATCGCATCGTCTTTCAGCTGTGCTGTGTTTTTGCTGTCCATGTTTTTGTGATAACTATCACTCTGGTTCGTGCATCACTCCGGCTATTTCATATCATTAATTGTAAATTATCTGCAAGTATATACGATTCAATAAACTGAACCAACTTAAATGTTTTTTGCATGCAACTATTATAAAATATAACTTTATTTGTGAGCAACTTAAGGAAATCTGAATGCGTCGGTTTTTCTACAAGAAACAGTTTTTAAAACAATTTATTATATTCATGATTGTTTTAACTGTTTGGCGGAAATCATCTGTATACACATTTGAATAATTTTTTTGGCCCGGTTCGAGGTCCGATCCGTCTTAAGCCGCGTTCCCACGATCTCTTGTAACAGAGGCGAGACGGGACGGGACGGGGACGAATACTCAACATCACGCCATGGGAACAGGGCCGCCTCTGCTAGCGGAGATGAGACGCAGTTACCCGCTCTGTGTCGGTAAACATCACAGGCGTGTGAAGAGGTGCGCTGTTGCAATTGGTTTGCAGCAGCGGTGCGCACCCCTTCTATTGTTGTAAAGTGCTCTGTGCCAAACGACATTAGGCAACGTGGTGGGGAGTTGGCGGTGAGGTAAGCTAGGACTAACCTGCGGCGCGCGCTCGTCCCTACACTTCGGCTAATGAGGTCCCGTCCCGTCTCACCTCCGTTACAAGAGATCGTGGGAACACGGCTTTATGAGGCCGAGAACGTATTATCTAACGTAGGAGGTATTTGAACGCAATGGAATACTTCAATGCCGATATTCTCGACAACGACGAAGAAGCGCATATTTCTACTTTGCCACGTTACAGCTCTGGGCCTGAGCTTTTATTGTACACAGTATGAATCCAATCTGAACTTTAAAACTGGCGGCCTCCCCTTGTATAACACGAGCTGGTGGTTCATCAGTAATATCCAAATTTCTACCCAGTTTCAACAGTGAGAGGCCTATTTTCTAGAGTGATCCGAAATTATAGCACAGATGAGTCAAACTTCGATGCAGAATGTGACCAAGGGGGCAGCCATTAATTACGTGAGCTGTTTTTCCGGACCTCGCCCCCCCCCCTCTGGTGAGATCTGGTCCGTGAGAACCCCCCCCCCCCCTCCTTTAGGGAGACTTTTTTTAGGTCTAACCCTTCAAAAATCCGGTTACACCCCCTCTTTTCGACGAAAAAACCACCTAAAATCGACTTTAACGCAATTTGTAGATCTTTTTTTTTTTTTTAAGCTGTACAGTCAAAAAAAAATTCCCCTTGGACCCCCCCCCCCCTATTTCACCTCACGTAATTTATGGATGCCCGCTTACTAGCTTCTTTAAGCAGGCTTAAACCCTTAAACCAGTTATTTAGAGATGCTCCGATGATGCAGTACACGAGTCCACCTTTCGCCAGTGTATACGATGCAGCTCCGCAACAAGGCAGGCTTAAACTGGTTTGTCAAAAGTAACTTCAGGAAGGTCAAGCTACCGTAATCTGTAATAAACAGGAATCATAGCCTGAGTAACACGTTAATGTGCTCCATTCCAGATCCTTAGTAACTCAACGGATGACAGAGATATACATGCAGCAATCTGTTTCTTTCACCTTGTGCAAACACTAATCCAACGAACCGAGGAAGCGAAGTAATGCATTCCTCCCCTAACAACAACGCGATCACTTTTAAATAGAGACGTATATCAAACTACAAGTAATAACGAAATTAATTATTTATTAGCAGATTGAATTCCACTTTTGATGTGCACGAACTCACCTCCATATCGGTACTACGTACATCGAAATACTGTTGATGCCAGAGTATACCATCTCGAAGTCTTGTTATTACTTTTTCTTGGCGACGAGGAAGAACGTTTGACTACATACGTTTAACGTATTATTTCCCAAAAGTCATCTTTATTGCGTTCATGGACGAAGAATGTTCTGAGTTTGTTGTAGTCCATTGCAGTCCGACCATAAACTATAGGATCCATTAACATAAACTTCTCCACTGTCTTCCCAAAATCACTCCAGGCGAATGCCGGAATGATTCCTTCAAAATGCCATGGTCGAAATTCCTTACCGTTCATTGCCTCCTTAATGACCTCGACATCCCATAAGCAAAAAAAATAAAAATCTTTTTGTTGCCAAATTGTCTTAAGTTAGTCATTGGATCATTCAAGTTCCATACAATTCATAAAGATTCAGTTGTGCCTATATTAGGCAGTCAAAAAACATTAATTCATTTTTTATGTATGTATGTATATTAATGGTTTGGGCCACCTAGGACCACGCTAAGCCTTCATTTGGTTTGAATTTGCTTTAAATATGTACACATCCGTGTTACAAGTAAGGTTGTTATCCATAGAGGGAACCTGCAGTTTAACGTCGAAACCGAACCACGGAAGTGTTCTGGCTTCCGCCACATTACACACCTAGTTGTGCCGGAGGTGAAGATCGGGTTAAGAGCTTATGAAAATTCCCGCCAAGACAGGGATCGAAACCAAGATCTTTCGATTTACAACCACACACCTTGGCCACTGAGGCACTAGGTCGCTTTCCTTCTTTAATTCTTTTCTAATTTCTTAATCACCATTTACGTTTCCCTTGTTTTATAGTTGATCCAACTACGTGACTTATGTGTTACGTGTTTCGTATTGTAACTTAGAAAACCTTGCATATCGATATATCGAGTATCGATACCGCTGGAAGAAGAGGAATATCTGTGGTAAAAAAGCAAGGATAGAGTGGAGAGAGGTGGAGGAAAAACAGTGCAACGTGGTCTCGAGCGCAGTGTGGATGTAAGGCGTGCTGAGAAACTTGTGAATAGTTCCCGCGTGGAAGGTTTGTTACCTGTAACCACATGGAGATATTTTCTGATATTTAACATGGTTAAATGTTTAGCATGGTATCAGGGTGACCTACACGGTTAATTTGTACGCGATTAAACATAAGTAATATTACACCACCAACTTTTGTTTCAGTGCGGTAACATTAACTGTAGAGTGCTCATCTATGATCCATAATATTCTCTACTTCGATAGACTGGCGACCAGATACTTTTCACTTGCAACTGGTGTGTTTGTGATACTACCACGACAATTTATCCGCCACATGGCGACCGTGACAGGACTCTAGAAATTTAACCGTTTGAAGCAATGAAGGAATGCATATTTTGACCCCAAAATCTTGTATTTCTAATTTATAAATAAGTGAAATGTATTAACACATCTTGTGAGTTGTTTTTGATTTTGTATGTAATATGTATATTAATGTCAATGTTAATCATAAATTGTGAGATTTTTCATCAACTAATTTGTTAGCAAAACCCTATATATCTTTAGAAAGTATTTATATTTAAGGAAGTGCCTGATCACATTTTGTGAGTTTTAAATGTTATCTATACTATAATAAATCTGTAAGCAAGCTGCGTTTGTAGTGAGGCTTGATCTCTAATAACGCAAAAACTACCGCATCAATTTGCATGGTGTTTCCAAATTTCTAAAGCTAATGTTGCTGATCAACATCTGCAGAAGTAGCTAACGACTAATATGTACCATGGGAAGAAGCAAGTCAGTAAAAAAATTCAGAAATGTGAAACTGTAGACCACAGATAATTATACACATTCAGACTGTCACTCCTTTCATAAAGAGACCTTACAAAATTTAGGATTTCCCTTTTTTTTTTTACTTCTGCGATTCATTTTTCTGGACCGCAGTACTTCAAAATAAAAAGAATACGTGAATCAAGTATAATCAGCATTTACTTGAATCGTAACAGGTCTGTTGAATTACGAAAAAGTTTATTGAAGACATGTATTGTCTCTGGTAGACTGTTATACAGTTTATCTCTGGAATAAAATTGCTACGTGAACGCTGTACATTACAGCCACAATAAGCCAATACTTAATACGAAATTCAGTTTTTCTCTAAGAGCGATGTCTGAAAACAGCTATTATAAATATCAGCAAGTAATAAAACATACTTCTTTCATAATGACTTGTGCGGAATTGTACATATTTGTAAGTACTTTATTCGATTAATATGTCTCGTGGCTATAACGTGCAAATATAACTAGGCATCCGAAAATTCAGGTACATGCGACTCAAATAATTACATAGAAAATACGGATATATTGAAAGAAACTCAAATAAAAAAATTTTCATATCCTAATGCTACACCGCGTAAATTATCAAGCTAAAAGCATCGTCCCTTTGGCCTATAACAAAGCATATCAGCTGTCATCACTGTCCAGGTTGCATTTCAATCGATTTACAACTTGCGATAATTTTGCCACTCAGAAATAATTGCTTGAGTTACATGCACATTAGTACATATACTGTACCGTGATCCATTTTGACATTTTTGAATTAATTATATCTGACTGAAATAATGACAATAATGATGATTAACTCCAATTCACGTAAATTTCTATTTTAAAGCAGGAATAATTGATGGTGTATCAACATAAAATAAAAACCAATATCCAAACAGCAAAAATAAATAAATCAGAAAAAATTGAGATGCTGTGATTATTGGTAACGAATTTTTATTTCAAATATAACTAGGCATCCTAAAATTCTATTCTACACCGCGTAAATTTTAAAACTAAACCCGTTATGTCTGATGCTAAACAAAACGATCAATTATCATCTGGTCCAGGCTGTTGTTTCGCCAGGTACTTACATGCGACTGAAATAATTACATAGAAAATACGGCTATATTGAAAGAAACTTAAATTAAAAATGTTTCATATCCTAATGCTACACCGCATAGATTATAAAGCTGCAGGCATCGTCTCTTAGGCCTATAACAAAGCATCATATAGGCTGTCAGGATGCATTTCAAGCGATTCACAACTGGCTATAATGTTGCCACGCAGAAATAATTGTTTCAGTTACATGCACGTTACTACATAAACTGTACCATGATCCATCTCGACATTTTTGGATTAATTAGATCTGACTGAAATAATGACAGTAATGATACGACGATTTGAAATCAAGAGTAGCTCCAATTCACGTAAATTTCTATTTTAAAGCAGGAATAATTGATGGTGTATCAACATAAAATAAAACCAATATCCAAACAACAAAAAACAAAAAAATAAACAAAAAAAAACAAAAAATAAATAAATCAGAAAAATTGAGATGCTGTGATTATTGGTAACGAATTTTTTATATTTCAGCACACTTCCAAGAGGACTAAATCATTGCACAAAAACATCATTGAGGCCGTTATTTTAACAGGATGTGGACGAGGAGAGGAATACCATTGGTTCCTTCAAACTTCCCGTTCAAATTTAAGCGCCTACAATTTCCCGTAACGTCATGTTTTGCCATGATAATTAACAAGTCTCAGGGACAGACACTAGGAACCGTAGGCATTGATCTTCGGACACCATGTTTCTCGCACGGCCAGATATACGTTGCTTGCTCCAGGGTGAGTGGCAGATCACGCCTGTACATATGTACAATGAACAATCAGACCAGAAACGTGGTCTACACAGAGGCATTACAATGAGTGACCTACGAAGTATGCTGAAGATAGTATATTATTTCTCTTAAGCATTGCTTTATTTACTTATAACGCAAAAATAAAAGCCTTTCTAAACAATAAATGTTTATACTTCGCACAATAATTACAACCACGAATTACTACTGTTAATTTTTCAGGAACCTTTTCTACTATTGAATCAATTGCATCACGTTAAAATATGAATAAAACAACTCTCTGACATCAGTATGAAAACCGAACCTAACGTATTAACCGAAACAAACGAAACTATTCAGAATACATTAACAGTTCATGCCTTTCCACGTTAATATCTGATAAGAGAATAAAATCGGTAAATAATTTCTACACCTGCCAAGGCACGCGCGCGTGAAGCAGCGGGCAAATGCTAGTTTGTAATATTTGTATCAATGTCAATGTTGTTTATGATATATAAGATTTGTATGACAAACCATTTCTGTAACAGGTCACCTCCGATACCACAAACGTATTTGATAGTTTGTAATTTTAGTATTCTAATATGAGAGGTGTATTTTCTTAGTGAATTAGTGTGTGGAATATGATGTCAAGGAGGAAAGTTAAAGCTTGCAAATCTTAAATTTATCCTAAAATTTTGGACGGTAAAAATTGCCAAAAATAAGGAACTAGTTGACGCGCCCTAAAGCCACAAAAACAACAACAAACAGAAGCAACTAAATCTGACTTAGTTTTTCCTTTAATCACATTCAACGAAATCAGGGTACTAATTTGTGATCATCTTCTTCATAAATTTCTCAGCTCTCCGACTTCACATCAGACTGAAACATTTCCTGCTTTACTCCCCAGGTCATGGGCTGTACATCATGCGAAATCCCATCAAAATCAAAGTGATAGATCTTTCGTTCATTCGAATAGAACCGCGGTCAACGAAACGTAAGTTGCTTCCCGCAGTCAATACGTTTAATGCATAGGATATAATATTTGCCAAGTAACTATTGGCTACACCGAGGCTTAAAAAATTAAATTTCGTACTGCTACTTGCCACTTGGGAGGACCGGGGTCAGACTCGGTTCGGCCATCCTGTCTGAGGTTTTCCGTGGTTTTCCTGTCACTCTAGGCGAATGCTGTGATGGTTCCTTGCAAGGCCACGGCCGACCTTCCATCCCCCCTGAAAAGGATCTCCGCGTTCCTCCAACAGACCGTCTCCCAGCCTTCAGCTGGGAGGAATGAAATAGTAAAAAACAAAAAAAAAACTATTGGTTATACCTGTAAGTTTATTTTTGAGATCTGGAGTAGGGCTGTTGATATTTTAAAAATTTCGGATTTTCGATGTATCGATATTTTAAAAAGTATTAATATCGGCCGACGATATATCGGAAAAAAGTATCTATGATCGATATATCAATATTTTTATATATGCAATTTCTTAAAATCAAATCTTGTAAAAATAAGGCTGTCCATTGATAAATAATGTGTGATATTGTTCTTAGTCAAGTTTCCACTTTCGAATGGTTTCTCTTGGTGATGATGAATGTTGACTTTTTAAAAAAAAAAAAAAAAATTGACCATTATGCGCGTCATGATTTTCATAAAAATTAATAATTTTTTAAAAACTCGAAATAGGTTCGAGGCAAATCTTAATTTGCGTATTTTTAAGATTGATAAGCAATACAGGAGGCATTTATTTAGGTACAAGTTTAGCTATCATAGCATACATTATGGCCAAGTTATGTAACTTTTTTCATAATTTTTTGTGGTATTTCATTTAGTATTGTATGTTGATATTTATTCTCATTTGCCTTCTAGCTTTTCTTGGTCTCTAACTAGCAACTATTTCTTATTTACACTTCACGCTATTCCTGCTAACACACTAATTTCAAGTTGGAGTTCCCTGGACAATGCGCTCGCTCATCTCAAACAATGGGCTCCCGTTCGATTCGTGCTGGGAGAGCGATCACTTGCTTACAATGTTGTCATCATCTGAGTAGACTTGGTACCTATAACTTCCAAATTAATAATAGAAACGTGGTAAGATTTACTTAAGCTTGCTGATCTCAATGCGTAACAGAAACTTGAGGGACTCAGAGCAAACGAAAAATGATAACTTATTTTTAAAAATATCGACGCCGATATCAAGATTTCAGTATCGAAATATCGATATATCGCCCTAAAAAATATCACTCATAAATATCGATATTTTCAAAAAATAATATCGATATATCGATATATTATCAACAGTCCTAATCTGGGGTAGGGTTGGGCATTTAAAAAAATATATCGATAAACATCGAAACGATATTTACAAACACTATCGACATACATCGGGGAAAAATATCGATATTTTTGGCTAAAAGGAGTACTTATCTTAAAAAAATCATAAAATTCAGCAAAATATTTAAGGAAATTCTGAAAATTAAAGACACAAGTAGAAATTATATTAATTTATTATTTTTTCAATCAATCAAACCAGTATTAGTTTGGGATGGACATCAAAAGGACTCTTTCTTTTATATGCTCCTCCGTCAATCTACTCCTGTTGTTCGGTACAGTTAAGGGGGCATCCATAAATCTGGTCCGTATGCCCCCCTCCCCCCCCCCCTACAAATCACCATTGAAACTTTTTTAGACTTTTTTTTAAGGTCTCACCGGCACTTTTCGACGAAAACCTCCCCTACAATCGACTTTCGCGTCAGATTTCACCCTAACTCTCTTTGTGACTGGACTGGTTCCATACGGTATATAACTACGTATGGCATCCAAATCCTTAATTGTTTTGCTTCGTCACAGGAATAGCAGTGTAATAATGCGATTATGTTACCACAAAAATCGAAACTGTGTGTTGGTATAAAACATATGGAGGGATTTGTTTAAATAAATTCTCTCATTGACAACTTTATATCTTAAAACTTGTGTTGAAAATATCAATCCATACATTTTTTTTCCATTTCGCGTCTGTGTATTTTGACTCTACTATGTTTTGTTGCCATGAAGGTAAACATTTGATAAACCTGTTTGGTTGTACACGGGAGTTTTACCACCTATGTAACTTTTGTGTAGATAATATTGGCTCACCTTTTTTTTTTTTTTTTTTTCGCTGTCTTCAGTCTTTTGACTGGTTTGATGGAATCCTCCATCCCTCCCTGCCTTGTGGCTCACATATGTTAAGTTTTTTTTTTCCAGTGTGGCCGATGTGAATTTGGGCAACCACGCTGTCAGACTTATAATCGGCTTCGACATTAGCTGTTAAGGTATCGCTTTTCGTTCTTAATTTTTCCATCGCCTTTAGGAACAGCTCTTTGTATTTGACGTCTACGCTTACTACATCTAAGCCACCGCTGTTATGTTGTATTGCCAAGGTATCGAAATTTATCTTAAAAAGGTGCCTCGAAAAATACATTCAAGAAAGTACCGTCTTTATTTTTTTATTGCCTTACGCTTCGTCTACTACGCTCTCATTTAAGTTGGAACAGAATTAGGAACAGAAAACCATGATCTTTTGAAGAAACGATACCGGCATTCGCATGGAATGATTTCGGAAAACCATGGATAATCCAAATTTGGATTCGAATCACTTCCTCCAGAATGTGAGGCAAAAGCGTAACCGTTCACCCAATACAAACAGTTTATATTTTGGACTACTGTCTTTAGGGTTGGCAGAATCTGCGCTGTATATGTTAATTTAACTAATATAAGCATTTTAGTTATCTTGATTTTTTAATCTCATCATGGAGTTTGTTTCTGTGTGTTGTAGTGTTCCTGTTACGGCATTCGAAACATTTCTTCAGCCATTCACGATTTTTGTGTGGCTTTATATATAATACGTAATTTCTTTGTTGATCACAACTGGGATATTTTTATCGATATCGCCATATACAACGCGGTCAGGCTCAACAGGTTTGTAGCAATCGATTTATTCTTTTAGTTCCTATAGTACCTTAATTAGAATTTCGTGATGTTCGATCTTAGTTCCAGTCTTCTCACAATGTTAAAATATCGATACCCACTAGCATGGCCGTGTGCGTTAAGGTGCTACTACGCTGAACATGGGCGGTATAATGATCCCGGGTTCAAATCTCGGCGCTGGTATATTGGCTATCCAGATAACGTACTTTCGTAACCATCTAGATGAATGATGAGACAGCCTTCAATCTCCCGCTAAAACATTAAGCATTTCACAAACAAAAATATAAGGATTTGAAACAGAACACACACTACACGTTTCACAAATAGATTGACATTTCAGCTCTTCCATTATGATAGTGAAAAAAAAACCTTTCACTATATTAGATATCCACAAGAATATCGAACAAAACAATTAAAAAAGTACTAATAAAACATGGGGTTCAAAATAATAGATAATGCATTTAAGTTAACAAGAAACTTAAATAGCAAAAAAACTCTCCCCGAAATACAAAACTAAGGCAATATCAAACAGTAGTTATAGGGCGAGTATTTTATACAGTAGAAACACTTAAATTAAACAGAATTGGAGATCTTGAAACACTAGAGAAATTCGAAGGAAGAAGTTTGAGAAATAAACTAGGACCTAAAATAAATAGTAAATCAAAATAATTTTAAGATCAAACAAAGAAATATATTTTAAAATTGAAAAACTGACAGATGTATTGAGAAAACAAATACTACAATTCTATTGGCTCATAAACATAATTTAATAACGAAAGATTAACCGAACAGATATTTGACTTGATAAACAGCTACAAATCCAAACCCATATAGTTCAAGGAAATAGAAAAAAAGATATACAAAATACTAGAATCAACACTAATTGCACAGAATATATTTTAAAGGGGAAATTCAAAAGGCAGGTTTTCATGAAAAATTCAACCAATGAACGATCATGGACACTGGAAGATAAGAAAAGGCACTCCACAGGACGAAAGGAGTATTGGATGGAACAAGGAAGATTGAAAATAATTAGGCATAAACATAATTTGATTTATCGTACCTTATGGAAGGTTTATTCGAAGAAAGAAAGAAGATAGAAAGCGTTCGTTAAAAGCAATTCGTCATGTGAGTTTAAGATGGAATTCAGTCTTGCGGTCAGCATCCCTGTTGACCTAAACTAAATGTGTGTGAAGTAGGTACTATGCCGGCCTCGCTAGCGTAGGGGCTAGTTCGAATCCGGCCACGGGCATGGATGTTTAAGTGTTGTGTGAATGTCCTGTCCGTCCTGTGGCGTCCATACATTGGAAAATATAATATACACTGGATGATGACTTATACACTTAAAACTACAAAATTACATTGAGCTGGCTGTATGGCCTTCGTTGCCAAATGCCATTAAAAAAAAAAAGGTAGGTACTGCTACATAAACATGTTTGGGAGATCATTGTCAGTGCAGATTTTCTTGACTGTAACATCCCCCGCACCCCTCACAGCAACGTTGATTATGCGAGGAAGGACGAGACGAGAAATTCCCAAACCTCCACCACTTTCGCTTGTGACTACTGCAAATACTGTGCGTATTCCCATGACAAGAGTAGAGATTACTCGACGGAACTTCTGAGAGTGCAACCAGTGGTAGTCTGGATGGACCAGATGCTCGTTCCAAACAGGTTGGATTACCTTAGAGGCCAACGTCTGGCATTTCGTATTGATATCACAGCCGCGCACAAAAGCAGACATTCTATTCACTGCTGGTACAGTCATTCTGTCTTTTAAAATATGTCAATAACCAGTACATGCATACTTGCTCACTCAGGTAAAGCTAATTCAGAATTGTGATTCAGAGGTGGTACATTTGGATTATTGTGGTGGAGTTTGAGATCCGTGTCACAAGTGATTGATTAATATGACAGAGAAAATTCAGAGAAGAGACACTCGATTCTTGACTATTGGCCACATGCTTACGAAAGCACCAGTGAACTGATACACAGATTAATGTGAAATTATCTGTCAGACAGAAGATTTAGGTTTCCTTTGAGTTTATTCTTCTTTTTCTTTCTTTATGCCTCGTTGACGCCGAGTTCATTAGAGGCGGGAAAGGACTGGGGGCAAGGAATGGGAAGGAATTCAGCCATGATCGTTTTGAATGAACCATCCCGGTATTCAAGTGGAGTGGTTTGGGGAAACCATTGAAACATAAACTTGGATGGCTGGACGGGAATTCGAACCCGCGTCCTCCCGAATGCAAGGCCAGAGAGTTACCGCTCACCCACCACGATCGGTTTGAATTCATTGACGAATACGCAAATATCTTCTTTCATTTACGAGTGCGTCGACCAAGCTACTTAGATTGCAATGGCAAGAGAGACAAGATTATATAATGAAGACGCCATAGTGATGCTTATATGTATTTCCTCCCCCCCCCCCCCCCCCCATCGCGCTGTTCGGTATTGAAATACACGGGACAAAGATTAGTTTTGGGTTTCAACTGGAATAAATCTACAGCCGCCATATTTGTCGACATTGAAAAAGCCTATGACAAGGTGTGGCACACCAAACTAATAGACAAGCTGTTCCATCACACCGACATACCCGACTGCTATATTGCCCTCATAGCCAGCTACCTCAAGGACAGGAGGTTCTTCGTCCAAATCGAAGGCCAGAAATCATCTACCTTCACAATTAATGTGGGCTTACCGCAGGGATCTGCCTTATCGCCTCATCTGTTCACCATTGATGTTAATGACATAAGAACCCCGCCCAACGTTTATATTGCACAATTTGCGGATGACACGGTCATCTACGCAACCGGAGGTGACCACGAAAGAAATATTTCCAACGACCAAGCAGGCCTTGACGCCTTTAGTCTCTGGTGTCGAGAAAACAAGGTGAAGGTGAACCCTACTAAATGTGCCGCAGTATATTTCTCAACTAAACGACCAAACCTGCAAAGACAGTTGGAGCTAATGGGGCAAAGGTTACCCTGGGTTACCGAGCACCGGTACTTGGGGATAACGTTAGACCGTAAACTACTCTTCCGTCAACACGTCCTCGACAGAAGGAAAAAAGCCCTAGCCGTGGTTATGAATCTGACACCGATCTTCATGAGCAACGACTTGAAACTCGAAACAAAAATAAGAATATATAAATCAGTTGTCCTACCCTTCATTATGTACGGTTGCCAGGTCTGGGGAACTGCTTGCAAATCTACCCTGCTACACTTACAAAGAGTTCAGAACAGATGCTTAAGAATGATTAGCCATGCTAGCATCTACACGCCATTAGACCTTCTTCACGAGATCACCAACATGCCTACCATCAATGCAGAAATTTTTCGACAAGCAGAGAAATTTTCACCAGGCTTGATACTATCCGCCCAGAAGTTGACAGATTGGAGTCAGTAGGTACAGTACTCCCAATGGAATGGCACAAATTCAAAGTGCCACTTAGCACAATTATGACACCAATATAAAGGATCAACTACCACAAGTGATCCTTAATAAGAACATTCAAGGGTTTCCCATAAAGGCTGTTTATAATGGTCAAAGCTGGGTTTTTCCCTAACGCGAATCACAGCGATTCCAATACAATCTATTCGAAACTGTAGATAAAGCTACATACAGTAGCGGGGCTACAAAACGCCGTTGAGGCAGTGAAAAAAAAAAAAAAAAAAAGTTTTGGGTGTAATGATCCTAGGTCACTAACAATATTTGTGATTGCACTGTATTGATGTAGACCAACACTATCACCAACAGCTGTTGCTGCTTCAACGGTATAAGTGAACCTATGTTTCCATTTTTTGCCTTTCTGCATTGTTGAACGATTTTTCAAGTCTGATTTCGTTGAGACTGAGTGGATAATTTTTTGTTGGTCCCGTACTGACATGAATAATTTATTAATATGGCCAGCAAACTAAGGGAAAAAACAAATCCGACCTAACAAACAATCCCTTCAGCTGGAATTCTTCCTAAAGTTCAACTTTCGTTAAAACCTTGAGGATATTATAATAAATTACGCTTGGTATCGTCACAGCTTGGAGATAGTTTGTGATACACTGTGTTTAAGTAAATTATACAAACCAGTTATCTCACAATAACGACAGTGTATTATGAAAAAGGGTCGTAGTTGAGTTACCAGCTGAGTTAGTGATAAGGATCAAATAAAATCTATAGCTAAACTAGAACATAATTTAACTAGAAGATAATTAAAAAAGGATTGGCATTCGGCATTTTAGCCGTTAAGGCAACATCATCTGTATTTCATTTTCCTTAATTGTGTCAAATTCTTCTAGTGTTGCTGATAATCTCATGTGATAGGACAACACATGTCCAACACCAATGCGCTGGGCCAGACTCGAACAGGCGACCTCTGCCACGCGAAGCCAGTTAATGCAAGAACGGAGAGTTTCCCGGAGTTTGGTTACAATTAAATCTTCGCGGGTGTTCCGCCAGATAGTGTTGTAAAACTACGGTATTTTGACGGCTAGCTCCGCCGTCTGCTTCAGGTGAGAAAACATCTGCACTTGTAAACGGCCCGACAGATAAATAGTTGTCGGTTGCTGTAGCTCGAATTCCACCTCAAACCAAGACATAGTTTGGATGCTCGGCATATCAAAACTACCATCTGACGGACGAACAACACGGTGATCCTTGCTAGTAATAAAAATGCCATACACATTTTTTAATATTGTATCCAAACCACGCAGCGTCCTAGCGTGATTCGCATGAATAAATCAAAGCAATAAAATGTCAGGTTAAGTTCCAACAAAAATTATTGTGGATAGATCAAAATTCGAACCAATGATGTTAATTTTTCAAGGTAGTCGGATTTACCACTACACCAGCGGTTTGGTGGCTCAGTCTGACTTAGGATTGAAAGGTTCCCGGTTCGAATCTCTGTCTTGGCGGGGATTTTCGTAAGCCCTTAACCCGACCTTCACCTCTAGCATAGCTTGCTGTGTCATGTAAAGTACGCCAGAACGCTTCCGTGGTTCGTATTCCATTTTAATCGTAGGTCTCCTGTTCCCGGTAGGATTGCAGGGTTAGGTTAAAGAGGCTACGATAGGGGCGAAATGCGCAGCCAATAGAAAACACGTCACCAAGGACACACGTAATTATTATTACTACCACTATGCTACCTTCCATTGCGAGAAAAGAAACAGACGTAACTACCGTAAGGCAATAGACGGTTTCAAATCGATTCTATAGAACACTTAAACTTTCAAACACCTTACATAAACGTCGGTAGATAGCTCTGGTAAATTCTTTCTTTTTCTAGATAACTTTTAATCTAGGCTTCCGCTAGCATGTTCTGACAGTTTTAAGGCATAATCATACTCGAAAATTGCATTTATTTAGCGGCCTTAGCGGGGCATCATTGTTATTGGTGCTGACAACGTTTTGGTCCCAAACTGGGGCCTTTTGCAAGGCTGCTTTGTCGTTTTCCGGCACACTGTTCGGAATGTTTTGATTTTCCGTTAAATAATATGTTGCTTTTCTGGCAGAGACTGTTGTTGCAGACATAAGGTAAGCAAGATTTTCTTATGTAGTAAATTAATTTGGTAGCTGTTGTTTCGACGTATTTGCCTGAGGGGGCGGCCATTAATTAACTGAAGTGTTTTTACGGAAATCTGGAACACCCCCTCTCCGTGGAGAATTTTCGTGGGACCCCCCCCCCCCTCCTTTTATGGTGAGGTGAGATCTTGAGAGATCACTCCCCTCCCCTTCCCTGCTTACGACATCGGAACTTCTGGAGACTTTTTTTTAGCTCTCATTTTTTCAAGGCTCCCTCCCCAACGTTGGGATCAACGTCGCAAGTAGTTTGTACCTTGATTGGTTCTTGGTTCTCCGGGTGGCACCGAGTCATATTTCTTGTAGACGACGTTTCGACCCTCGTTTTGTGGTCTTCTTCCAGAGCAATTTGTAAATCTTTTTCCAGCTCTACTGTTCTTGATGGAATTAAAAAAATGACGTGAGATTTCGCCAACCCACCTCCCCCGCCCTATTTCACCTCACGTAATTAATGGACGCCCCCTGATAGCGCACACTTCCACATTTGTCTTAGTTTGCCATCGTGGAAGTTTTTGACATGTTTAACGACAACTGGGTTGCTCTGTTACAGAGGGAAATGTTAAATCATGCCTCTCAAGAACAGAACAGAGAACATTCTCTGCAGAAAATCAAAATATTCGGCCCAGCATGCAGGAAAAAGACGAAGGAGATGTAATCAGCGGTTTGTAGCGGATACGTTAACACAAAGCAGACTTGAGTTACAGTAATATAGTGCTAAACCCGCAAAGTAAGAGCAACTTTGAAACTTGACACTCACGAAAGCATGAAACTCTATAACCGTAAGCTAATTCTGAACATTTTTCTACAACTAGCAGGCTGACTCAGATTTGGTAAAACGCAAAATCAGTAAATAAATTTTAAAAAAAGTATGAAATGAGTACTGTGTAAATCTGCAGCTATCGTTTCTTTAATTTCTTCATTCCGAATTGAAACGTGTTTTATTCCAGAAACCATAAAAATCTCTCTTTTCCTTTTTGAGTGAATCTAGTTCATCCAAACAAATAACAGTTGCAAAAAATAGTTGATTCCTTCTCTGCAGCTTATTAACAGGTATGAAACTAATTTTTAGAATTTGTATCATTGAACCTGTCTCACGAAGGGAACCAATTTGAAACATGTTTAAAAATAGCAACAAACTAAGGGAGACATTAACCGTGGAGGCAACTGATCACAGTTCCTCCTGCAAATTTTTGTTTGTGGTTTAAAATTATGTCACTCTCTGGACACATCTTATGTCAATACCGTTTAGGGCACAACGTTTTTGGTATTGCTGCCCATTGATGGGAAATATAGTCTTTGGGGTTTAAAACCCGTGTGCTGGCTAGATGTTACTGCCCGTGGGATAAACACGTCTTTTCTAATTCAACCTCTGCTACTTTCAGTGTTTGTCCCCGAAGTTTATTGACAGTCTTTGCAAAGGTTAATTTATTGGGAACTGTAGTCTATGAAGCTCGATTTGTAAGTCTGTCAGAATGTTTGGATTTTGACGAATCAACACATCACCTTTTGCCTTTTCAGTCACGATCACAGCTTTTTTTTAATTATGGTTTTACACCTCGTCGACGTCGAGGTCATTAGAGGCAGGATGGGACTGGGGACAATTAATGGAAGGAATTCGGCAATGGCCTTTTTTTAAGGAAGCATCCCTGCATTCACCTGGTGTGATTTTGGGGAAATCATGGAAAATCCAAATCTGGATGCCCGGACGGGGATTTCAACCGGCGTCCTCCCGAGTGCGAGGCCAGAGCGTTAAACGCTCACCTACCACGCTCGGTATCACAGCTTTTATTATGTCGCGCTCCAATTGTGCATTTGTAGACGTGTGCCGTTGCACAGTCGCGGTAAATTGCGGTTAGGCATCAGTGGGGACAACTTTTAATCTTAATTTATGAGAAGGCACTCCAGGTAACTCCAAACAGGTAAGGAACTCCTTGGAACATTTGGTAATTTCTGCAGTATCCATAACACTGTCTTCTGATAGAAACACCACTATTTAGACTTGTACTTGTGAAATATTTTTTATGAATTTATCAAACAGTTTCTTTACTGGGCATTATCATATCTAAACAAACTGCAAGAGAAATAAAGCCTGAGCTACCGATATGCCAGACTTCCATACGCTACCCGTCTGTCTGTTACCGTACAGTTAATTTACAATATTTAATGCCAAAATATGTTATTTGTCAAGAAAAGCGTATGCTGTCTCCTTCCTAATGGTACATAATATTTCCTCGTCACATTTCAGTAAGATCAGATTAGCCGTTTAGTCGTAACAAACATACAGAGTTACTTCCGCATTTATAACACCAGTATAGATTATAGGCGAAATATATCCTTGAAGTGAATAATTCAAAGCAATAATTGAGGCTTTAAGACCCCTTTTGTAAGACTAATGAGAGGAAATGTTTGGTACAGAGCTTGTGTCGGCGGCGTGGTGAGCCCCTTCAGTTAGTCAACCACCCGGGCGGCCCAGCGGGAGGCAGCGTTGATTGCCCACATAGTAGCACATCAGATATCGTCCACTACTGACCGGGTACATTGTCGCGGCTATCAGCAACATTAGCCACACACACCGGTCCATTACACACGCGTGGAGCCCGCCTGTGAATGGGGCTTCAGCTTTCTACAAACACCTACCTGTGCGTGATTGTGAACAACCTGAAAAATAAAATCATTTTGTCTGTTAGTGTTTCTGTTCTGTGTTCTGCCGTCATACAAAAGCTAGTTAGCAATGTTTGACGGATGTGTCAATAACTGAGCTATTTCTCTCCAAGCTGTCTCACTTAACGTGGAGGTGAAAGATTAAAACATGCTTTGGAAATCAAATTTAACATATATTATATATCCGCACCATTTAAAAAACTGAATGCATTTAGATGCGTATTTTCACTGCTTAGAAATTTAGAAAGTTAAACCTGAAGCATTGTTTCCACATGTTATTTATTTATTTATACAGGTTTGTCAATCCTTGTTTCAGGTTGTAGCTTCTTTAAGCCAGATGAGCTAAATTTTACAATTTAAACCTACATAATTTGGTCGAGTTCCTTCCAGATTGATCGATCTTTAGCAACTCTCTTCCAGCTCACGCCTGTTACTCGTCGAATGTCTCTATCCCAACTATTAGGGGACCGAGCGTGGTGGTGTAACGGATAGCGTTCTGGCCTCGCATTCGGGAGGACGGCGGTTCGAATCCCCGTCCGGGCATCCAGATTTGGGTTTTCCATGGTTTCCCCAAATCACTCCAGGCGAATGCCGGGATGCTTCCTTCAAAAGGCCATGGCCGAATTCCTTCCCATTCCTTGCCCCCATCCTTTCCCGTCTCTAAAGACCACGTTGTTAAAAAGGGACGTTAAACTGTTACAAAAAAAAAAAAAAAAAAACTATTAGGGGGTCTTCATCTTGCTCTTTTCTGACCCCTTGGTGTCCAACCCAGAACTGCCGTAGCCCATTTGTCGTCTCTTTATCGAGCAATATGACCATACCATTGCCATTTTTGGGTCCTCACTCTTTCTAAGATGTCTGTCACTTTGGTTATCGAACGAATGAAGATGGCCCTTTTCCTGTCTCTTCTTGTAAAAGCATTGTTCTTTCCATACTTCGCTGTGCAGTTCTAATTTTTTTGCTTGATTGGACTGTTTAGGGTCCAAGTCTGGCAGGCATATGTTAGGACCAGTAATACATATTGTTCAAATACCTGTTTTTTGAGATGTGCTGGCATGTTTGATTTAAAAATTATGGAATTTCTTCCGTATGCTCTCCAGCCCAGCTTTATGCGTCTGTTAATCTCAGACTTTGAGTCACCATTCACACTGATCAGTTGGCCAAGGTAGATGTATTGTTCTACAGACTCAATACCAGCTTCTTTCGTGTCTGCCTTGTCTTTGTCTGTCCATTTGTTTTACATGATTTTGCTTTTTGACAGGTTTATTTTAAGGCCCACTTCTCTGCAAGCTGCTTCTAGTTCATTTATCCGTTCTTTGAGCTCTTCCAGACTGTTTGAGAGTAAAACTACATCATTAGCGAGTCTTAAGTTTTTGAGACTTCTTCCATTTGTACACATGTACGGCTCAGAAAATTGAAATCGGATAAAATTACGAGTACTAGCGAGGAAATAGCCTGAATGTCCTGGAAACAGCAGCAGAAATAGGTGTATCTTTCAATGAAGCAGAGATATATTTACTTCATTAACAAAAAACCTAAAATATTTCTGTCACTTTTGTCATTGATAGCTAGTTTCAGTGGTTGACTAGCCGACCTGCTATAAGTGGACGAAGTTCATACTATTATAAGCAACCCGCCAGTGTGGGTATGTTCGCTCAGGCATCACACACTGGATCGGGGAGATACAACGGGACCATGTTCGACTCCTGGCTGCCGCTTGCCGACCGCTGAGACGATCCCCAACCTTCGCCTCATGAAGTAAACATTACACAAACAAAAATACATTTATCAGACACAGAACATAATTACGTGTTTCTCAGACAGATGGTTACATGTCCGCTCTCTCATAACACAACAACAGGCCTAATAAGCCGTTATTGTCACTGTTAAATAAGCTTTCAAAATGAAAGCAGCCCAACTCGTGGTTAGAAACAGCTCTAGAATAAGAAGAAGAATTACGTTAGAATACACGAAAAACTAAATCGAAAATTAACTCCACAATAAGCGTAACGAATTTGTGGAATTTAATTTATGATAAAGGTTGCAAAGAAACTGCATTACAAACGTTTCTGCAATGCTACTAGGCGAAAAACAAAAGGAAAAACGCAGTACTAGGTACAACAAGATACGAGTAGACGAAGTAGGGAGATAATGATAGCAGTTGATATATTATGTAATGTAACAATCGTCTAAATTTGCTTATTAAATTCTTGTAATATTAATTTTTGCTGCTCGGGATTCAGAAATGAAAAATCTCTTACTAGGTAACAAGCTGCATTTAATCTACGTATTAGAAGGTGATATGTAAAACAAACAAAGAAATGATTTTACTCACATATATATCTCACTATCACTTCCAGAATTATTTACACTTAATACAATATTACAACTTTTCATTCATACTGTAGTATAAAATCATTCTCTCCTCGAAATCGTATGAAATCAAATATGATTAAGCCAGCTAGCTAATCACGCAACACCAAAGCACTGATTGCATTTGAATTGTTAAGTAGAGCAATGAAATTATCTTTAAGGACGTGTTATTTTTTCCGTATTCCTCATTGTTCGTGATAATTCGTTGAACAGAATGATGTGATTTACCGTTTCTAGAATGCAGGAAGCGGCCACAGGTGCGTCCGATAGTAACTCAAGATTGTTATTTCTTCCTCTCGTGTCTCATCGCCAAAACAGGCGGACAAATGGATACAATATCATCATCATCCCGGAGCATTTGCTGCTTATACTTTTAAGCAGTTTATGGGGAAGGTTTTGTCTGTTGATATTTCCTTCATAAATGCATGTATCGTTATTAAACACTGGTAGAACCAAGCTTAACCAATCAGCTGCTCGTTAGTCTGATTCATGCTGCATGCAAGCAAAAGAAAAAAAAAAGAACTTTTAACATTACTACTGTGCAGTCAGTAGAAAATACGTCTAGCACGTTTCGTGCTCCAGAACAGAATGAATATAGAAATGGCAGACACTAAGTTTCCAAACCGCTTCCTTCTCGCCTACCCAAGGCTCAGCGCTGCTTCGGTATAGGGCTTGTCTTACTTTTAGTAAATTCCTACGCGCAGGCCGAGAGACCCGTCTACCGCAAACAAAGGATTGCTGGTGCCGCAAAGTCGTGAATTATAGCATCGGCTCAACGGACATATTCAAAGGAACTGCCCGTTCGACACTTTAGGAAAATCTTCCGTACACGTCCTCCCAGCTCCCGCTAATAACCAATACATTCTTAATAAATACATAATGTAATTTGGATCATTACAGTAAGGCAGCAGGTTCTCTCAGCGTTGAATATGAATATAATCCTCTCGGGTAGTTGGTCCATCCATAAAACACGAAATTTCGGCGGTCATAAACGCTGCCGCCATTATCAGGTCACTTGAGATTAAGACCGCCGAAATGTCGTGTTTTATCGATGAACTCAGTGTCCCAGAGAATTTTATTAGATTAGAAGTAGTTCATTAATTTTAGCGCAATGAATATCTAATGGATGCGAATGGTCCTTACCGGACCACGCAAAGCCTTGATACTCGTCGTGGATTCTAATTAAGTATTTAACCAACGTTTCAACTGGGTAGTTGGAACCAGGGCTTGTCAGCACTTGGAGCAAGGAGGCAGTTTAATTTTTGCCATCAGTTTGCGATTCGTGTAATTTACGTTTTCTATGATTTTTGTTTGGAAATGTATAAATTATGAGGCGGAGACTGGGGACCGTCCTAGAGTTCGCCTAGATGATTGCAAAACACCGCCTGTAAACAACAATCAGAACGGCTGCAGCTGAGACCGGATTCAAGCTGTTCTTGGCAACCACGTAAGGTTAAATGCCATGGTCTGTGGCATCGTAACTGAATCAATTATAAGTTAATTAGTTATAAGTTATTTGATGCCCAATGTCGTGAACTGCCACCTCCAATATGCTGCTTGCTAGTCATTCTGTTATCCACAGGTCAAGCGCAAACGCATTATTGGGCTTTAACGGCATTGATCACGGAGCAGGTTGTTACCTCATTTACAGCGGTGCTTAAATTTCTCTTTTATGGAACAATTATGTCAAAAACACGGAGCAGCAATTTGTAAACTACTTGGTGCGCTAATTCCACTAGTTGCCCTTGGTCACAACAACGACTGTGCAGCAAAAGTAACAACAGATTTAATTCAGAGCAAAGGACATAAGGAAACGGTCCTACTACATCGATGTGCATCCCTAAACAACTATTAACAATGCATACTGAAAACTAGTGAATAAAAAAGCAATTACTAAAAGAATGAACTGTACAAAGGTTGCGTGATCGAATGATTTAATGTCCTAATGGGAAGTATTTTCGAGCATAACGATAATTTGTTTTAAGGTTAACAAAACTGTACAATTGTGTCTCGACTCTCCGACAATTAGGATTACCACATTAATGACCTTAATACATATCTCGTATGTGGTATGCAAGTCTTAGGCGATTTGTACAAAAATCGTTGTTTGACACATTTTCACGTAAGGCAGCGGAATGTCGCTCGAACCGCTAGTGCAATATTGCGGTTGCAATAAAACTTAAAATACGTATTTTGGGAGGTTATGCAGACTGAATTAAGAATACCTCCAATGAAAGAGTGTTAATATATTGCTACTTAACATCAAAATAAAAGTGTTTACAAGTTCTGTTCACATCTCAGAAACTATAGTCGACATTGGGAACAAAATTTAAGTTATAGCTGTTACTGATCCTGAGAGAAACTAATATAGTCTGAAATAGATAGCTATGAAGCTCAATGGAGATAATATACCAGAACTACTGGAAACTCATACAACTCTGATGACGCAAGAATGATATTAAAATTTCCTGCTAGCCTTCGCAGATGATTTAGCCATACTAGCAGATGCGAGACCACAGCAATTAATTAGACAGAAAAATCTCAAAGAATGCGCTGAAAGAGAAGGCTTGCAAATATCCTTCCAAAAAACCAAGTTCATCTGCTCAAAACTCCATACTCAAAATCTTACCACAAAGTATGGACAAATTGAGAGAGGCTCGTACTTCAAGTATTGGGGAGAAATCCTAGAGCCCACAGGAGGAGCGAAAATAACACAGAAAGTGCCCATGCAAAAACTTAGGAGAGCCTATGGTAGAACCTACAACATATATAGTAAAAATGTTTGTCCAAATGCACAAAAGTCAGACATTACAACACAGATATCAACCTGAAGCCATGTACGACAGTGAAACTTTATTACTGCACAGAAAAGGTGACCTAGAAAGCATTCTTAAAGAAGAACGCAAAATTATAAAAGATCCTGGGCCCGGAAAAAACAGATGACAGACACAGAGTTAAATCTCGAAAAGCGACAGAAACACTGTCAAACCTCGCGTCAGTAAGATTTTATTGACATATTCACATACTCCCAGCAACAAGACACATACATAAAATTATGACATACATAGAACAGCTAAAAACTATGCCCTGAGTCCAGCAGACCAAAAAAGACCTAGAAAAAGCCCACAAAAACTCATCAGAAATCATAAACAGACAAACGTACAGAAAAAAAATAACAAATGGGAAGTACCACCGGAGAATGAAGCGCTAAGTGACCGAGGACGAAGTGGACTGAAGAAAGGAAGAGAATCCACGGAGAAAAAATGAAAGCTGTATGGAAATTCGGAAAACTGAATCGTTATGGCTTTGCGTGATCCGACAGGGTCCAATTGCAAATATTAATAATAATAATTTCAGTTTTCTCCTCATCTTGTTGCGGTAGAATTTTTTTTTTTAACACTGTTGTTTCTACAAAAATGCACAGAACATAGTTTTACAAAAATAAAGCGATATTTTATCAAGTGTGGCTGTGCGCATTAAGGTGCCAACAGACTGTGTAGGGGAGGTACAGTCGGAGACAGAATTCGCGACACCATACGCTTCTCTCTAGACACCTCATGGGACGGCATAACCGTTAGTAGTTACACTAATTTCAAAATATAATAAATCTTCAGTTCCCAGTACTTTACTCAAGACTAAAAAATTTTCCCACGTGAAAGAAACTCTATAACACATAGAGGACAGACTCAGTGTTCTACAGTTAAAATAGTTACGAAAATTCCCTTTTTAGTCATAGTAACTAAATCGATTGATTTTTGAGAAATAGCTCTACTTTACCCATAACGATCACATCCGTTACACCTTATCTTAATAAATAAGGGACATTTCACCGGCAAATACAGTTATTTGACGAATGCTAAAACGAATAGCTAACATAAGCACGGGGAAATATTTTTACAACCGATAATGACAGAATGAATTAACTAGTCATATTTTCTAGCGGTGCAGCGTTATAGAATAGTGCATGACGAATATAGTTTAAGCATAAGTGAAAGGGCCGTTACGGAAGTACGTAAATTGTGACGTAAGCCGGGAAATATTAATTTATTAGCACCTTCAATGATTCAGAAAAACAATCCCTTGATTTTTATTTTCACGATGACGTAATATTACGAAGGTAGGATCACCTTTACCGTTGAACTTTAGTATTTTTATTACTTATGCTTAGGTTTCTAAAATCAATTTAAAAACAGCAAACTGATACCTTGACTAAGATGATATAGATAGCGCTACTTCCAGTCAATATAACTATCGTCCTTTCCTCTTAGACGTATTTGTAGAGTATTCCGTCTTCGGGGTGAAGGAATCAGTTTCCTCTGTCTATATTTATTTTAAAACCTAAAATTGGAGTTATGATACTACACTTTCAGAGAACATTACAAATGCTAATACACAGATCAATCTCTTGGAAGCAATAGCCAACAGAACAGTTTTGAGAATTTCTGTAGAAAAAACTGAATTTACTACAAACATTAAAAACACTCCAAAATTTTTAACAACAGATAACGGAAGAATAGAGAAAGAAAAGATATTTAAATATCTGGGTGAAATAATTCAAGAAAACGGATTAGATCAAGCCGCCATAGAAGAAAGGATTCACAGGATGGAAAGAGCGTATGGTGTCACTAAAAATTTTTATAGAAAAAGGGTTTGGTTAAAAATTAAGAAGTCATAAAGAAATAGAAAATATAAGAGAATCAATAATTGCTGATTTTTTTTACATTTCTACAGAATGAATGATAACATACTAACGAAAAAGATGTTCAATTACAGAATCTTAGGCATAGTTGCGTTACAGCAACGGTAAAAAACTCGTATTCGGTAGAGTAATAGCCAACCAGTTGCAATTACCTTTGGGGAAAAAATCAACAACCAGCTGGATCCAAGAGGATAAGAAACATTTTGAAAGAAATAAGATAAGAGGAAATTATGAAAAGAGAGATTCTTTAGAAGGAAGGTATTAAGTTTGAAAGGATTAAGAGAGGCAGAAGGGGAAAGAAATAACAACAAACAATGAAAGAATTGAAATTGGAAGGTGGTCGTAGCAGACCACATCGAAAAAAACAAGGAATCGTAATAATACTAAACCTTTTAACGGCAGTCAATATTAAACAGTAATAAGCTTTGAAAGGAGTGTTCGATTAATATTTCAACGATATTGCTCATTGATATTTTTAGCTTTATTATATTAACAAAATATGCCTGTGGGTAACAAATTCATCTAATGTATATATGAACGAGGGACTACATAGATTGAAATTTAACTGAATATAAAATTTCAGATGATAATGCTAAATAGAAATTTTGTTCTTTTACTTGTTAGGTACTGAGAATATTATCTATAAATTTTGGGGTTAAATATTTGAACCTTGAAAACATAACATTTAGATTTTTTTTTTTTTGAATGGATCTGTATTATTAAGAACTGTTAGGTTTACACTTTTGCTAGTAGAACAGAGGTATAAATAGCGAATCAGTGATAGAGATGCTACAAAAATTAACTGTATAGTAGTACACAATCGCTACTAGTCTTGTTTGGTTTACATAAATCTGTCAGACAAGGGCATGTAAATAGGCCACTACTTCCGACCTCGATTTTTGCTTCAATATGAAATTATGTTTCATCGTATGTGTAAAAACTAGAAAGAAAAAAAGGTATAGGTTTTTCCTGTAAGTCAGAATTTCTCAAATTAAGGTCCGGGAAGAATGTACAGTCAGATTATTAAAAATTTATATACCGTATACGTACTGTACATGGCTATAAGTGATTATAAAGCCCATCTTTTTTTTAAGAGCCACAATTATTTCAGCGACCAGGCAAAAATCTGGTATTTATGAGATATGAGGATTCGACAACATTGTTTCTACAATGGTCTGTTCATTTCCAGTTGGCATCATAAAGAGCGCCATTCTTTTAATGACTGTTTGTGAAGGTCTTGTAATGTGTAAGTGGACGGGTTGGTAAAGTAAAGAAAATGTGTCAGGTCTTGTTTCTTTTATTTTATTTCGACGTGTAGGTCGGTAGTAATAATAGCATCCAGCATACAGTAACATTATAATTCATCTAATTACTAAATATTAAGAATTTGGTTAATATGTGATTTTAATGGTTCATTTCCAGTTTCATAACTGTTGTTTTTGTATGAATTTAAAATATGCTTTTATATTTATTATGTTACTAGCTGTTACCAGCGACTTCGAACGCGTCGACTTTTGTTGCTGTAAGCTACGTAAAAGATGACAAAAAAAAAAAACACAGTGTCAGAATAATATGTCAGGGAAGCCATACCTCTCTGCCACCGAAACTGTCTCATGAAGAAGTCAATTTGCAACTTGCTTAGAAACCACTTGCAGGGGAAGAGGGGGGGGGGTTGATTGAGGATAGCTTGTCTTTCAATTTGGTCTTGTCTTCTTTCTTCATCACGATGGTTTCTAATAACTTTAACACTTTAGCTGCTCATGCTCTGCTAGCGCTACTATGTATGATGTCTGATTTACGCCTGCGAGGCATGTCAAGAAATGATACAAAAGATATTGATGCCAGAAACATTTAGGTACACACAAAATATAGTCTGGTGCAAACGAAAATCAACATCTGTACCATGTAATAAATTTTGTATGTTAACGAAATTTATGAACAGATCATACACTTAATAACGGAGACCACTGGAAAGTAAACTGACTGGTCTGTAATCTACGTCTGGTACAAGTAAGGACGAACAGGGCCCGTAACAAACGACATAAGGTTGGAGGTAACATCTTCGACAACCTTGATTCGCGAAACGCTTCTCGAAGGAAATGGCGATTTGCCACTTGTAAGTTGTGTCAATAAATTTCTCACCAGTCAGCGCTAACATCGGCATCCATTTATTTTAGGCCGCTTAGCAGGTTTTACTGCTTCATCTGTGGAGGGAAAGGGGGGGGGAGAAGTTTTGACGTAAGACATGCCTCGATTTGTTAAAAGCGAATAAACATAACTCTCCTTCAAATACAAAGCGTAGCCATAAGACTTCAGTATTTGCTCAGACTATAATTTTTCTTTTCTTTTTTAGTAAACATATCACTAGCCTTTCACAGTCTGATTTACAACGATTACATTGATTCTCCCAGTCTATACTGGTTTTACAAGTTTATATCCACATGTGTTTATATATCACTCCCCAAGTATTTGTATTCACAGCTTTACGGGCCCAACACGTCATTAAAAACGGCCATAGCAGACAACACTCGAACCGGCGACCACTGCAACTAGAAGTTAATATGTTAACCCCTACACCTCCGGGGCCGGCCACACAGTAGTTTTGAGGCTGTAACCGAGCGGGGCGGTGTAACGGTTAGCGTTCTCGCCTCTCATTCGGGAGGACGGCGGTTCGAATCCCCGTCCGGGCATTCAGATTTGTGTTTTCCATGTTTTCCCCAAATCACTCCAGGCAAATGCCGGGATGCTTCCTTCAAAAGGCCATGGCCGAATTCCTTCCCATTCCTTGCCCCCATCCTTGCCCCCCATCCTTGCCCCCCATCCTTGCCCCCCATCCTTTCCCGTCTCTAAAGACCTCGATGTTAAAAAGAGACGTAAAGCAGTTACAAAAAAAAAAAAAAAAAAAAAAAAAAAAAAAAATTGAGGCTGTAAGTAAGAATCCATCTTAGTATCTACATTAAAACAACAAGTGTTGTACGGAAGTTTGAATTTTCTCACCGCGTTCCATATAACATCTCCTTTTTTATACGCTCAACCAAACTGTAATAATTTTATCGTGCTAATCAACGACTATTAAGTACACTGTGTTTATAAATTAAAGATGCCTGAGACAACTTCGTTTGCTTAAGAAAGCAACATGTTAAACTCTGCGCGCTTTACCTTGGTTTATCAAGCAGGTTTCTCACAATTAGTATGTCTTGATCTGAAAGGAGTCAACATAAGCGGCTTTAATTTCCATCATGACCCTTAGTCGCATTACGTTCACTTACCAAAATAACATCAGGACATTATTTACATTTAAACTCTAACCCCCGGTACACATACAGTCATTTACAGTAACATTTAAAGATTTTGCTGTACGATTCAACATTATAATTCAAATCCTCCAGGGTGTTTTGGTAGAAATCAGCAGCTTCCTTTCGTCAGACTGTTCCTTCTTATTTCTTGCTAACTATCCTTCGGAAGACCACGTAAAAATACCATCATCTGATTTTTTAATTATTATTATTTCTTTTATTATTATTATTATTTCCCTGCGCAACCGTGAAAAATTGTTGTGTGGTGTATCAAACAGGAATGTGCAAATTAAATATTGGTTTTAGGATACGGAGCTTGTCAAAAATGTTAATAAAACCATAATGACCATATTAGAACTACTATTTTATTTTACAGTGCAAATTTTACGTAAATTCACTTTACTAAATGAACAATCTACTTAAACTATACAAAGTACGAATGACGCGACTGGATGCGATGCTTCATACTAATGCTCGACTGTGTCAAAAGTAACGAAACTATACGATAGTAACGTAGTCGTCCCTTACGCGGAGCGACTCAATACAATGCTTCATACTAGCGCTCGATTGTACCAAAAGTAACGACTAACGATTCGATAGTCGCGAGAACTGATTGGTTTAGTAACGAATAGGCTACCTATGAGTACACAATTTCTCGTTACTTTTACAGTTCTAGTTAGCTGTTAAAATCAACAGTAATTAACCTTGTGATACTGCAGAGGGAAGTGATTAAATCATTTGGTGAGCGGAAACAACTTAATGTCATATAGCTTGACTTTTCAAAGACCCTTGAAAAAGTTAATTATCCCAACTTTCTTGCTAAGTTGGAGAAATATAGCATCATTGGAAAATTATTAGAGTTGTTTGGTAGCTACAACTGCTACGGAAGGTTTATTATAAAGGCTTTCGGCTCTCTGTCATCTTCGTCTACAGCCATTTCTGGAGTACCTCAAGGTTCACATCTGGGACCATTGTTTTAAGAAAATGATGTCTCTAGATGATTACTTGGATCTTGAGAATTTTATAGAGGTACCGAGCTTTGATGCCAGCAAAACAGTTCATACTAATGCTCGACTGTGTCAAAAGTAACGACTGCTACAACTGCTACGGAAGGTTTATTATAAAGGCTTTCGGCTCTCTGTCATATTCGTTTACAGACATTTCTGGAGTACCTCAAGGTTCACATCTGGGACCATTGTTTTAAGAAAATCATGTCTCGAGATGATTACTTGGATCTTGAGAATTTTAAAGAGGTACCGAGCTTTGATGCCAGCAAAACAGTATAAAACTTGATGTTAACATATGTTCCTACTGCATTTTGTACCGCATTTAGAATATTTGACTGAAAACCAGCTATTGAGACCTTGGAGTCTTTCTGACATACAACCTCAATCCAAAAGAACATGTCCGTAACACATGCACCAAGGCCTACAAGTATCTGGTCTTACTGGCACGCACTTCGCGATTTATCAACAGTACTCGTGCACTCAGGCTTCAGTACTGTGCCCATGTCAGACCTATACTTGAGTATTGCAGCGTTTCGTGGTCACCTCATCAGCACACACTGTGTATCAGATCCAGAATCTTTGAAATAAGTTCATACGACTTATTGGCTGTAGCATGAGCTTCTACTGCAAAGATGTTCCGCTGATCGATGTTGGAACCCATCTCGATCTCCGTTTTTTAGAGCTGACACGTAGAGTCCGACCGAAGATTCGGCTTCGGCTTCGGCCAACTTCGGCCAAAAAAAAGCACCTTCAGGCCGCACATTCGGCTTAGGCCAATTTCAGCCGAATGTTTGGCCGGAAGCCGAAGTTTTACATCCAGCCCCTGAAAATGAACCAACTCTTACGAATACCGTCAACGTAGCGCGCCAACAGACGATAGCAAAGATAAAGAACCATTATGGAAAAAATCATAAAAATCAGTGGGAAGTATATTATGAAGCCAGTGTTAAATACCAAAGCTTGATTAATTTTAAAAAAAAATCAGAGGTCTTGTATGCGCCCAAAGATTTTCACAAAAGAAGTTTAACAGTCTACTTTACGCGATATCGTAAAAAAAAAGTAGCGCCACCATGGCCCGATAATCATCCGATTTCTTTGCGGATTAATGTATTACGTATGGACCTGGTCATCATAAACATGTTTTCGTAGCACTTCCCAGACTTAATTTTACTGATCCTCATACTCGACCCTAGTACAGACAGAAGCGAGAGAAATATTTTAGAAAGTCTTTAATGCCAGCTGCGTACGAAAAAGTAAACAGTAAAGTTGCACTGATCTTAGAAAAAGGCTGAATGGATCAGTTTTACCACGAACATATGAAGTGATCAAGTAAACACGTTTTTTATTGTCACGGCACATGCCATTTCCGAAGGTTCAAAAAAAAAATTGGGTGTTAGTGTGTTGGAAGGTCATACAAGGCAATATACTACACAAAAAATCACTGAAACTGCTACCAAATACAATTTAAAAGAAAATATCCATACAGGTATACGTAATAATACTTCAAATATGAATGCAACCATCCGCTATGGAAACTTCGTTTTTATTGGTTCTGTTGCTCATACTCTACAGCTCATGGATTCACAAAGTAATTTCTAAAGATATTGCTATAATAGAAATAGTGCAGAAGTGTTGTAAAACGTAAGCAGAGTGAACAAGCCACTCGATATCATAATTAATAGAACAGAAAAATGCAGTAAATCTGTATATGTTAGAACGTGGTGGAATAGAAATTCCAACTGCAGAAGAATGGATACAAATGAACAATTATATAACTGTGCTAAATTGTATTTAGGAAGCAACAACTTATATATCTAGTGATTTATCAACAGTATCTTTAATTATATCAATCATTTAAGTGCAAACATTGAGTTTTACGTATACATAGAGTAGATAATATCATTGTCTCTCAACTTGATTCTTTCAATGACAGAGTCACTATTTTCAAGCAAGAAGTCTTGCAAGTATGAAGTCGACAATCAGGTTCCTAGTATTGACAGCTTGTATTCTTACTTGGTTCTCTCTGTCTTATCTGTTCCAGTATATTTTTTTCTTTTCTATACAGGTACAGTAATTTTTGTAGCTGAACGTTAATTATTATTATTAGTTTGTGAGTGTCTGATAGTTATCTCTCATGTAATTATTTTTTATGTAATTTTAGTCCATAATTTTTTCCGTTATTTCTCGTTTCGCTGTAATTATTTATCATAAATGTTTAAGTTGTAGTTATCATATAATATTTCAGTATAAAATCATTTTTCTGCTGGAATAAATAAATAAAACGCTTTGTCGGGAATTCTGAAAGACGCGGGTTCAAATGCCCGTCAAGCAATCCGATTTTAATTTTCTATGGTTTCCAAAAGTTATTCAAGGCGAATGCCTGGATGGTTCATTCAGTAAGGCATGGCCGAATTCCCTACTTCTCATTGTTCCCAATTGTCTCCAGTCTCTAATTACGCACAGGAAATGGGAGAGGATTATTGAAGTTGTTTATCACGAATGCATCAGTAACGTACACAAATGTGACTCACTTGGAACACTAATTCATGCTTGTTAATGTTATAAATAAGAGGCATTAACTGAAAAACGTTTTATTTCTATAACCTGCACATAGCAATAAATTGCATTGAAAAAACTAAAGTTAGTGGGTTATTAGAAAATATCAATAAGTAGGAAAAAATGTAATCTAGTTTCGCTAAATGAATTTACATCATCACAAATATAGCACTCATTTTTTCTAATGAAATTATATTATTAACTGCAGTTAGATAGTTAATGTACTGAAGAAATACTCTATGGCAGCAGTTGTAAAGTTATCTCTAAATCTGCAGATTGCTACAGCAATACTGATTGTGGTCTGGATACAGGTGGTGGGTTCTGAAATCCCTTCAACATTAAACCAAAGCCTTCAGTGTTACTATTAATGAGGTCAATGGTTGCGAAACATGAAAACAAAGCCGTGATAAAGATCCATTCTGGTCGTCATACCAAGAAAATCGTAGCAGTTATATAACTCGAGAGTATACCTCGAAAACATTTCAAGACGCGCTTTCCGCAAACCAAAATAATTTACATCAAGCATTTTAACTGCATTTTGTGGATGGACGGTTATAAATAAGGACTAACTAATTGAATTAATATGGAAGCCCCTATACAGGATAAAATAACGCCAAGGCGGAGATAGAGATACGCACTATCCTTTATAACCGTGGCACAGTCTATTTTGGTTAGTTAACATTCTGCTGCGAAATTGATACCTCGTAACGGGTACTGGGGATAAGGTACTTTCATCTTCGAGGAAATAGGAATGGACATTACCTGTCACAGAAATTGTATTCAGTCGCTCAGCCGACATGCCCTAACTGCCGATAAAATCTCTGAATTAAAATGAAGTTGTGATCCTGTTTATCAAATCACAGTGGCAGTCCAGATTACTTCACGCATGGCATTTCGAGCACTGCATATTATCAGCCGTGTTACGCATATAGAAATATTAAACACTCAAAGAACCTGTTTCTGATCACCACATAACATCTCCAGTAACAGGAGGATGATAATAATGTAAACACATTAAGAGACGTCTGATTAGCAATTGCTTATGGATGGCCGTCAACTATCCTAACATCACTGTGTGTTTTCGCAAGCGGACTGTTCCTTTTAGCAGTTCCTTGATGATGATGCGTGCTGACGCGAACAAGCAGCTCACTGCTGAATAATCACCTGGGAGTAAAGATTTACCTAAATCAACTGGACTGTCGAGTGACAGAATCTGAACCTTCACTGTAATACGTAAGTCTGGTGAAAAGTGTTGCAGTTGACAAAAGGTAATTATAGCTTACCCGCACATGATAAATATTTACAGACCATAATGGTGGTTGATTCTTTGATTCATTTTATTCAGAATTTAGTCGCTATGTATCTTGTGCCAACGTCTTCTTTTGCAGTACATCAGAAATAACTTTATCCTCAATTATCTCCTTCACTTGTTATTATCTTCGTAATTCTCTATACTTCTTTCCTGGAGTTTATCAGCTCCTTATTATTTTCGTGTCCCATAATGCAGTTTTATATTTTTATTAGACATTTTTCATAAACCATTTTCTTCATCCTTCATATCCAGGCGTTGTTTATTCCATATTACAACTGACGAAAAAAAATTCAGCATTTAGTAATAACATCAAAATATTTCTGACTTCAAAAATACCCCTGTCTTACTTCCACAACTATTTTAGGAAAATCTAGCTAAGCATCAATTCATTATTCATACTAAAGCTATTCATCTTGAAAGAACACCTTAGTATTATGCATGCTCGTTTGGGGCCAACTTTATTTAGCTTGAATTTTGCTTTAGATGTGTACACATCGTATTACAACTAGTGTTGTGAGGCTTAGAGGGAACCTACAGTTTAACTTGGAATCAGAAGCAAGGAACGTCCTGGCGTATCTCATATGATCAAACACAACTCTCTCTCTCTCTCTCTTTTTTTTTTTTACACCTTAATTTTTATCGAGATTTTTTTGTATTTACATTAATGTATCTCACTTGTTTAAATTATAAACTTACAGTATTTTAGTCTTAGTTGTATCCAGGTTCGCAGACCCCTGTTACCATTCAACTTCTCTGGGCTCTGTTCTTTTCTTGGCTACTAGATGAAGCGCACATCTGCTGTATTCGCCGGTTACTGGGCCCAGTCGCCGCCAACAAATCATACTCCATTAATTTCCTACACATCGTCTGGGAATATAGCCCTGGTCGCCCACGTGGCAGATGTGCATTCTAACACTTTTATTTTTAACAAGAACATTTTTTGAAACAAGTTGGTTGTCAGTATGGCATTACTACCTGCAGAAATCTAACAAAATTGTCCTTTTACATGTTTTGTCTCAGTATTCTGTGATGTTCCACTATTAGGTGATGCCAGTTTTGCCCTTCCTCGATTTGTTATGATGTAATAAGTATAATTGGCTTTGAGCCAAACATGGGCGTTTCTTTTGCTTAGTGGGTATTTCCTCTGATCTGGTAAGTAACAAGATGCTGTCGGGTGTGTACATGTTTGGTGCCGATCTGTTTACTAAAGATAGCTTTTTATTCGTCCAACTCCATATCTTTGGTTCTTCGCAACACAAAAGTCGGTGTTCTATAGTATCCTGTAAGATACAGTTTACGCACAGCGGTGAGGAATGGAGGTGGATTTTATACAGCTTGCTGTTTGTGTTTAATGCTCTGTTTACTACTCTGTACCATACTGTCTGAACACTTGAGCGCAGCAGTTTGTTGTATACGTTCTCTCATACAGTCTTCCAGTACATTCTGTTATACAATTTTTCTGTGCTATTGGTGTATTTGTTGATTGTCATTAAATTTTAAAGCATTTCGGCCGTTGGGTTGTTGCTCTTGATCTCTCTGTGTATGTAGCTGTAGTCTACGTAGTATTGCCGAATATGAGATGTGAGGTGACGGTGCCCCTAACTGAGCTACCAGACCACTCTATTAATACAGGGTGTTCGCCGGGAAACGCTACCCTCCCAGTCTGTTGCCGTCGGCAACTTGCTGGGACAGTGGTGCCAGCAACTCCCGCCACACGGCGCCGTGAATCACCGCACTGTTTAACACCTCCGCTGCCCCAATAGTGTTGTGAATAAACGTTTTTTTGCGGTTTGGCTGGTTTGGGGCTTCATACTCTTACTAATCTGTATCGTGTTTGAGTGTGAGTAAAATTATGGTACGTTTGCAACAAAGAATATTTCTATACGATACATATGTGAAGAAGAAGTCGTTTAAAAAGTGTCGAAGTAAATTTCGTCGCGAATATCCTGGCGCTTTACTGCCAGCTAAATCAACAATTCTGCGTCTGGTTAAAAAAGTAAGAGAAACGGATTCATTTTTTAACAAAAAGAGACTGTCGGTCAACCGTATTCTCACAGAGGAGAAAATTGACGATATCACTTTTCGACTAGAACAGTCACCCAAAAAATCATTAAGTCAGTTAGGGCAGCAGGCAGGCGTATCTAAGACGTCAGCTTGGAAAGTAACAAAGCTAGATCACTTAAAGCCGTACAAAACAATTGTGGTGCATAAAATTACAGAAATAGACCAGGGGCCTAGGATTAGATTTTGCAACTGGTACCTGCAGGGTGTCCACGATGGCACTGTTGATCCGCAGCTGACGTCACATTTAAATGCTTAGTACATACAAGTTTATAAAGTTTATGAAGCGTAATTATTATGAAATAGTCCGCGGCCGACGGTCGAACAATGCCGGAAGCTGACCGCTCGCTCGCCGGGAGCAGTTTCTTCCTTGTAGTGCTAACAGTGGGTAGCGTTTCCCGGCGAACGCCCTGTATTATGTCATAATGAGTAAATTATTTCATTGGTTCCGCCATGAGTTACTATTATGCTTCTTAAAAAGCAGAATTTGCTTACTACTTGTATTACACGTGTTACAATTTTTGTATTTAAAGGATGCACTTCCTTTATTTTACTTGTGTCTAATACTTTTTCAAAATCTTTGTTCCTTATATCCAATTATTTCTCCTTAAGAATAAGTCCGATTTCCTCCCTGCTTTCTGTTCTCCTCCCCCCCCCCTTTCCATCCCAGCATCACTAATGACACTCGTATTTTCCTCGAAAGCAGTAAAGACCTCCTTAAAAAAATAATCTTACTGAATCTTTAAACCTTTCTGGAAATGATGAGCGAGTCAAGAATTACGCAGACAGTACACCAAAAGAAACAGAATGGTAGACGACCTTTTAATTCTTGTTAGTGTAGGCAATAAACGAATAATAGAGGAATTCAAGTATTAGAATACAAAAACACATAACTGAGAACGTATCTTATAATGGGTATGATGTCATTAGCTCAAGGTAAGTAGAGATGGGGTATCAGAATCAGTAGAGATGCCGATGTCACAAAAATATGAGCAATGACAGCATGACAAATGTTCAACCAATAGGAAACCTTTCAATGTTAACTTCCATAACACTCTTTGTAACCAGAACGTAAAGAGAAAGAAAAGTCTATCTCATACTAAACAAATCAAGTCACAAGTTATTGTAGTGAACTAAGTGCTCATTATGAAGTTAACTAGTGTAACGCATTGAATATACAAAGAAGTCAATAAGATCTGAGCTTATATGACATAAAAGAAACAAGATATCAGCTGAAAGAGAAATAATTAAAATCTATTGACCACAACAGTTCAATTTGATGACTATTGGACTGGGTCTTTACATTTTGGTGATATGGGAAGTTCACTAATGATAGGCACGGGCTTCAGCGATGGTGTCATGCTATGGAATCATTCAGCAACCGACTAGGCAGATCTAGAAAAATCATAATGACTTACTATTTTACATCAAGAAAAACACCATCCAAATCGAAACTTCAACTCCCTTCATCATTTGGCCAGGTTCAGACTTCCTATTAAATCCTCAAATTTCGCGTGGAGAACGATTCCATTAAACGATCTGATTGGGGTGAATTTTCTCTTATTTTATCCAAACTGTTGTTGCTGGGAGCGAAACATTTTGCAATACTCGTGGGAAACTTTGGTTATTTAATCCTTCTTTTTTATATTAAAAAAAACTTTTTAGGTAAGATTTCTTTTCCATTGTTTTCTCCAGTAACGAAAAACAAGGTTTTTCACTTTTGTGCGTTCAAAACTTCATTCACCCACCATTTATGTTTTCGTAGCGGTTCAGTATTTTTCCCTTTAAAATAAAATTTGAAATCAAATGTATTTCACTTAAATATACATTTTAATTACGAAGAGGATTGTGCACCGTAACGAAGTGAAGCAGAAATATGACAGCATCACAAAATTAACGTTGTGAGCATTGTTACATATCAATGCTATTTAGTGAAGCAACTCCAACGAAATGAGATGCCAGAAGACTGCTTTCAGTCAGTCACTTTTGGCTGACTTAGAAGCTATTTATTAATAAAAACACCGACAAAGTTGTTTTTTATTTGTTTATTGTTGTATGCTTTCTCGTCTCATCGAGGCACCATTAGCGGCTAACATTTTATATTAATGTTATTAAGGTTGGTACCCGCATTTCTATGTTTAAGCATATCCGAATAGAACCATCGAACGAGATATTACTTGCTAGTTGTAGATGATAACGTAGCAAGCCACCGAAACGTCTTGCTTAGATAGTAAAATTTGACGATTTACCCACGAATACTTCTGTATAACTGCGTATCGTTGTTAATATTGCTACAGATGGCTCTAATGGCAACACGCTATATACAAGGTGATTCACGAAGATATGACCTAGCGTGGTGGTGTAACGGATAGCGTTCTGGCCTCCCATTCGGGAGGACGGCGGTTCGAATCCCCGTACGGGCATCCAGATTTGGGTTTTCCATGGTTTTCCAAATCACTCCAGGCAAATGCCGGGATGCTTCCTTCAAAAGGCCATGGCCGAATTCCTTCCCATTCCTTGCCCCCATCCTTTCCGTCTCTAAAGACCTCGCTGTTGAGAGACGTAAAGCAGTTAAAAAAAATTTAAATAAATAAACGAAGATATGCAAATATTTTAATATGATATTCTACCAGTAAAACTAAAGAAAAACGTTAATATAAACATAGGTCCGCTAATGTTTAGTTACGGCTAGTAAAAGATTTTACCTGAAATTAGGAACCTCGCTAATACGAAGCCATGGAAAAACTGTACGAGGTTACTAGAAAGCACGATTGAGCTATGGTATTAATAAAAGCAGATTATCTGACACATTCATACTGTTTTAATTAACTTTATTACCATCATTTTCCGAAATTAAATATAAAAAAATTGCGTCAAGTAGTTAATAAATTATAAATTTCCCCAAATTATTTCTTTGCTTCTCTGGAATTTCTGGAAAACTACTGCAGATACATGACTGGGACTTATTTTATTACATTCCCCAGGTCAGTTACAACTTAATAAATGGAAATAGTGATTTACTGTAACCTCGTACACTTTTGCGATGGCTTCATACTAGCGAGGTTGCTAACTTTCAGGAAAAATCCTTTATTAGCCGTAACTCCGTAACTAAACATTTGCGGACCTATGTTTATATGAACGATTTTCTTTAGTTTTACTTGTAGAATAACATATTAAAATATTTGCATATCTTCGTGAATCACCCTGTATATTTATATGTCCTTACGACTCGTCGAAGTCGAGGTAATTAGAGGTGCAAAAGGACTGGGGGCCTTTTGAAGAAACAATCCCGGCCTTCGCCTAGTGTGATTTGAGGAAACAATGGGAAACCCAAATCTCAATTGCCCGACGGGGATTCGAACCCGCGTCCTTCCGAATGCTTGACAGAGCTTTACCACTCCCACCACGCTTGGTAAACACTATTTACAAACAGCAAAGATGTGTAGCTACCGTCACTAATGCAACCAAAGTAAAATATCGGACGGTCAGGATGCCTGGACGGGACGAGAAACAAGTACCGCAATTAACAAATAAAAAACGGTTGCATTGGCATTATTTACTAACAATCGTTATCGTTAACTTGTCACTGTAAATGGACTCCACACTGCTCAGGAGGAGTGTATACTCTCAGTGTACAGCCGTGTGAAGCAGGTTTCGTGTGCGGTTTACGACTTGATTAGCGCTATAAAGCAGTGACTCTGGACGCGTGCCACAGTGCAGCGCTGGGGGTGTTAGTTACGGCTACCAGCCATGGTACCTCTGTAAATTACGTCCTCCCAGCCACGTGTAGGGATCACGACGAAGCCACGGATTTGTGTCACTTTTTCTCCCAGAAATAACAGCTGTGAAGGCTCTACGGGAACATTGTCGACATATCTGACCCGAATATATAACAGGCAGAGAGAACAGGGGCGTAGCTACTATGGGGCTAGGAGGTGCAATGCACCGGGGCCCCTATGCTCAGGGGGTCCCCAAGCATACCTCTGGGGGCCCCAAAGCGCACCTCTGGGAGCCCCCAAGAGCAGTTCAGAGGCCCACGAGCCTTCATGGCGAACAGGGGACACTTTTTTTAGCTCTACAGTCGTCTAAGGGAGCCCGTGAGACACAGGAAGCCCCTCACTAAGGGCCCTCACACTTCTCAGGGGGCCCCAACCACTGTTCAGGAGGCCCCAACCACTGCTCAGGGGTCCTCTAAGCACAACTCAAGGGCCCCATCCTCAGCTCAGGAGCTCAGGGGGCCCTTACCAGCAACACAAAGCAAAAAAAGGTTGCCCATCTGGCTTGAGGGCCCCCAAAAAAATTTTTGCACCAGGGCCCTTGTTGACGTAGCTACGCCACTGAGAGAGAACACTAACGAATTGTTGGTTGTCCATAATATTAATGTTGCTGCCAGGAAAACCACTTAGAGAAACAGTTTCAGTGAGCTTGTCATTGTTGACATAAGGCACTTGTTCCAGAAACAAGATCATTATTGTTCTGATTAGGTTTCCCAGTATTTCGTCCTTTCTTAATGAGGCTACCCTTAGCCCGTGCATTTGGCGTCCGACCCGGTTTAACTATCAACAGCCATGGGAATGGAGCTGCCTCTACTGGCAGGGATGGCGCGCCTCTATCCGTCGCCGAGCAGCTAAACATCAAATGCCCGGGTAGCTAAACGACACTGGATAACGCGGCTGCGAGGTGACGAGGGCTAGCCTCTGGGGCGTGTTGAAACGTACATTTCCTCTGCATGGCGCGGCCTACCAAACCACGGGCCATGGGAAGCCACCATTAGAAACCTATATCCTGTTCACTCCAAACTGGCGGCTCAAGGTCATGTTCCCCTTACCCCGCTCCTCACCAACCTGCCATATCCCTTCTCAACTCCCCGAGCTCTCCGTTCTATCAATACAGGCAAGTGGCAAATTTCCTCTTCGTATGAAGGGGTGAAGGCAGTGGAGTGGGGATAGAGCAGAGTGACCTTGAGCCGCCTCTCTTAACTGAACGCACCAAGTATGAAATACAGATTAAATAAATGATCCTAGAACAGTGTTATTCATGGACGCTAATAAGTCATAAGTGCAATTGTAAATCCTAACGTGTTACCTCCATAATGAGATTATAAAAATAAATATAGAACATTAAATTTAAACCACGCTTATGAACTGAACGGTATCGTTCGGGTCAGACAATTTGCAGAGCATGCAGTCGATTAACGGTTTGAGGATCACATTTTTAGTTTCCTTTGATATCCCAAAATTACTTGAACTTAATAAAGGGATGGCTCCCTCAAAAGATTAAGGCCGCATGCCTTGTCTTTACTTGTCCATGGTGCATTAGCAATAACGCTATGCCATTTCATTTTGGAGGACGCGTGTTCGAATCCCCATCCTGCCATCCAGATTTGGATTTACCATGGATTCCAGAAAACACTCCATGCGAATGCCGAGATGGTTCCTTCAAAAAGCATGGCAGAATCCCTTCCCGTTTCTTGCTCCCATTCCTTTCGTGCCTCTAATGATTTACATCGACGTCGACGAGGCGCAAGTAAAAAATACTTGTTCTTTTTTTTTAATTTCACTGCCAAATTCGCGATAGTAGATTAAAATCTGTGAAAATAGGTTGTGCCTTATATCTACCGAAGATTGGAGAAAGAAGTTATAATCACTTCGAGATGGGACAAATATGCGCCACAGATAACTCTATGTTAGAGATGAGCACTCCTTTCAAGAAATACTGACAAAAGATCACACTATTACTCTTTGGATTTTGTTTTAGTTTTTTATATCGGTTATTTAAATCTTCAGTTTTCGGAAATGTAATACATTAAAATAATTAGAATACCTGAAAATAACGTTATAAGCATAAGTAATATTTAATTTACTGTAAACATCTTTGTGCTTGAAAATATAATCACCTAAGATGACTCTAGTACTTTTTGGGTTGTGTTTATACTGTATTTTTACTTTAGTTATATATTTCCTCGGTTTTCTGTAGTAAATTAAAATAAACGGAATACGTCAGTGAAACCATTACATAATAGATTAACACTTCAAGAAGCATAATGGAATTGTAATATTTTAATTTACGGTAACTTTTTTTCCTAATATCGATATTAAAACCTAATAGCGTTTGGCGATAATAATACAACTACATCATACATTAATACTTCCATAAGCGTAACTAAACTGTGATTTTTAATTAATTGGAAACGACTTTATGCTTAATGCTGATATCAAAATCCTACAGAACTTTGGTGTCTTATTACATATCAGTATTTGAAAATGCGATTTTTTTAAATTAACTCTTACGAAAATGATATTTTTCGTTATGACCACAACTGTTATCCTAACCAAACCAAAGTTTCTTCTTAGTGATATAATTCTATACATCTTCATGGATTATGGTAGTACCCATCTACAATAATCATTTCTCCATATTAATGTGGATAGTTTGACAGTGGCTCAATCTACATCTACATGCACAGGGTGAGTCAAAAAGGACTTTATAACTTTGGAATGATTTACAAATTTGTTGAGATAACTTGCAGAATGGGTAGATGTGTCATTTTGTAGCGAACAACCTCAACTTTCACATAAAAGTGTCAAGTGTCATTTTGGTTCGATGTGACTACCATTTGTGCATGCATCCCAGCGGTAATCAATTTCTTCACACACTCGTTGCAGCAAATCGGGCCTAACTTGTCGAACGGCAGCGTAGATTCGATTTTTCAGTTCGGCCCAATTCTTTGGTAGGGGAGGAACTTACACGCGATCTTTAATGAAATCCATGAGAAAGAAAGTCTGGGGATCAAGGTGGTCATGTGATTGGCCCTTCACAGCCAATCCAGCAACCTGGGAAGCGTGGTCGACCGTCTTGCTATACCTTGTTCACTCTCAACTGGCGTGTCAAGGCCATGTTCCCCTCTCCCCGCGCCTCACCTCACCGCCTCCTCCTGATGCCTACAGACGGGCAAGAGGCATTGTCGATTGTCGCAGTATTGTCCCGTTTTCCCGATACACCGTTATAGAAGCTGTAAGTGAAATGGCGTCAGATAGTTATTATATTAGGCGAAATTGTATGATTGTTTTGAGACACTAGAAAAGTCTGAACAGAAAGTTAATATACTTTTTTTTTAGGGAACCAGAAAAAATGACGGCAGAGGCGTGTGGTGTGTCGTTACGAACAGTGCAGCGACGTGTGTCGAGAATTAACTTCCACTGGGAAACACACCTAAAAGTCGGATTTAATTCTCAGAATGTCTTGCGCAACTTTTAAAACTTAAAATAATGACTGGAAGCAGCAAATTTAATCATTGATATGTGAATAATTTTCATCTTTATTAACATATGAAATTGTAGTTGGTAAACATGTAATTTCTACGACACACGATTCACGTGATTAAAATACTCGATTTCTCTGAAGAAATCATCACATAGATGCAACATATTGTACCACATACGTTGTGAGGATGTTTGCGCATGCGCGGCAGCTGTTTCCCCTTCACCTGTAGGGGTTCGGGCAGCGGCGTGGGGATAGTGCAGACTGACCTTGAGTCGCCTCGCTTAACTGAACACAGTATAGTAGTGAACCAGCCCATCTCGACCATCTTTGTCAATCTTTGGAATTAAAATGTTTTCAAGCATATCCAGATACACAATACCAGTGACACTTGCCTCCATGAACCAGAAAGGGCCGCGCACTTACAGTTTGCTAAGGGACGAAACACATTAACTTTGGGGCTGTCACGAACGGGTTCCAGGTTATTTAGCGAATTCGGTGCGAAATGTACACCGAACAGTTGTTGCAGAGTTCGTTTCCTGAAACCAAAACACACATCGCGGATGCACCGCACCAGTGAAAGTAGCCATTTTAACTGTGCACTACACTGGCGGACCAGGTGGCGGAATGGTGTACTGATGCACCAAGTGCACCAGACTTGAGGTTGTTTGCTACAAAATGACACATGTACCGATTCTGTATCTCAACAAATATCTATATCATTACAAAGTTGTAAAGTCCTTTTCGACTCAACCTGTATACTCTGCAATTCACAAAATTGTGGGTGCCAGAGTTTGCTTTGCACCAAAACTAAACTCTACTCTATGTACTCCAGTCCCGGATGGAACGACGGAAAATAGAATTCTTGCAAGCATTAGTGCGGCTCCTTATTTCTCTAATATTGTCTCTCCTGTCATTGGGTCCCAAACAGATTCATCGCATTCGTAAATGAAAGTTGGTGTACGCATGTTTACCAATAAGTTCAAGCGAAATCTGCATTGACTGTTTTTCAGATAATCCCAGGCCAATAACGGCGTACGGAGAATTAATTTTCCACTTGGTCTGAAATTTAGTACATGCGATTCTTGGCAATAATGTTTCAGAAATTTTAAAGAATATAAGATTTCTTTAAACTACTAGTATTGGTATCATTTCTGCTAAATTCCATCACATTTGTCTTGCTTTGATTTATATTCAGTCCAAAATCTTCCTTCAGTATTTTGTTCATGCCATTCAGTAGCTTCTCAATATCCTCAGCCTGTTCTGCTAACAAGATTATGTCTTAATTTAATTTAATTTAATTGCAATGGAGCACAGGCTCCGGTGGCAATTTCCCTACACACCCATCATCCCTCTATCCTGCACCCACCTACATTTGCCCTCTACAAGTTTTATCTTTAAATTCTTTCAAAGTTTTCGGTAAATTATTCATAATTTCTTTTGGTAACTCATTCCAATCCCTGACACCCTTACCCAAAAGAGAGAATCTTCCCACATCCTTGTGCCTGAAATCGAGTGCCAGCTTGTGGTTATGGTCATCTTTTCCCTTCCATGAACTACTTTTCATACCTATTGCAATATCTTTCCATGCTGCATCGCCAGTATATGCCCTATACACTCCCATGACCCTCCTCATCCTCCTCCTATCTTGCAATGAATCCCATTTCAGCTCCTTTATCATATCCGTCACTGATTGCATTCTGCGATAATTTCCAGAAACAAATCTAGCAGCCCTTCTTTGCACCCTCTCCAACTCTTGTATTTGATACGTAAAATGAGGGTCCCATACTACACTACCATATTCGAGCAATGGTCTCACCAAAGTTTTGTAACCTAATTCCTTTACTTCTCCCGTACATCCCCTCATCACTCTCTCCAACAAATGCAGAACTTTGAAACCTTTTCCTACCACCTGTCCAATGTGTCCAGTCCAGTTAAGCTTGTTATCAAAAGTAATGCCAAGATATTTACATTCCAAGTCTTCAGCAAGCAATTCTTTCTCCACCTTATATTGATGATTAACCTTTAGTTTTTTATTAGTATATCTAATAAGCTGACTCTTCTTTGCATTTATCTTCATCCCATGTTTACCAACCCAATTAGATATCCTGTCCAGATCACCCTGCAACTGTTTACAAATGTCATCAGCAAATCGTAACAAAACAAACAAAAAAAAAAAGAAAATCTTCGGTGCATCTGTACGAAATTCGTAATAATAATTAGAAGAAATGGAAAGTTTTTAGATGAAATTTTCATTTTTCGCTTTTTCACGTTAAGCACGTAAAGCAGCGGGATGGTACTCGTCTTACGTAATGAGAATAAGGAAGGAATCCTCCTTTGGGCAGTTCGCACGTTCTCCTCGTCTGGTGAGAATCCCAGCCTCTTGTCGGCTGATTGATGGCTACGGCCCTAACCGACGCTATCCCAGTGCGAGATAAGGTCGGGCCGGGACCCACGGCTTATCTCCAGCTTCACACCACGCCGCCACAAAGAACGCGCGAGGAACCCTTTTCGCGCGCTCGCACAACTCTCGACTAATTGTGTGGCGGCCTTTCTCGCCCGATCGATGCGACAGATTAGATGGAGATCGACGCGCGACACAAAAACAAGTTTCTCACGTGGCGTACATTCTTAATGAGATCTGCGGGGAGTCCGCCGGTGTTTTTTGTCTGCACCCTACCGAGCTTCAATGGCCCTGCAGCACAAGAGCCCCGACACCTTGTCCGTTAGACGACTCCACACTTGTCATGGTTGTTGAACAAACTCCAACACACGGCATTGCTAAGAGTTCTCAAAATATTTTCTGGTTGACGTAGTTAAGGAATCCTATCAGAGAAGTTTGAAACTATATGTAAAGAAAAGAATATTATTATAATCAATATATATCATAAAAGTAAGTTTACAATGTGCGTGCCGCTAAAACTAAAAAAACGGGTCCAGCACGATCAAGGGAGTTATATGGTGTGGTAGCCCTCTATCCCTTATCCATGAAGAAGGTTTCCGTTTTTACCTGAAGGGCGTGATTTTGAAGATAGAAGGACTGTAAGTTTTGTCCTCTAGAACAGCGAGAAAACGAAACAGTCGAAGAGCGCGAGGCACGTTTATGTTGTCAACGAAGGAAACAAAAAGAACAGTGATAAAACGAAACAGTCGAAGAGCGCGAGGCACGTTTATGTTCTCAGCGAACGTGAATGAGTACCGTGAGAAGCAAAGAAACCGAAGAACGACGAAATAAACGAATTAAAGAATCAAGAATTGCGCCACAATCTAATATTAGAAGACTGCGGACGCAAGCCGCCCATTAAAAACATCACCCTGCGAGAATCGCGAACGAGGACAAGTAAACAGTATAACCTGACAAATGAAGCATTCCACTACGACCCGACAAAACAATATAAAAAAAAACAACCACGTCGTAGTTGGAAGAATGGATAACGTCTAATAATTTTGCAACGCGAAAAAATTCAGTGGAGAAACACCAGGATTCTGTTGCATGAATGGAAAAATTCGATTACCACCACTGGAAGCACCTCCACAGGAATTTCTACTTTACATGACCGGGGAAACTCCAGAATCGAATTACACATTATTAATCCTCAGAATACCCCTGATATATAATTAACTGTTATTCGAATTTAAAAGACTACTATTTCCAATCAAATAAGCCTATAGTTTTACAATTAACAAAGCGCAAGGACAAACTTTAAAACATTGCGGCGTCAACCCCAAAGACTCCTGCTTCTCTCACGGTCAACTATATGCAGCTTGCTATGGAGTAGGAAATTCTAAAAAAATTTACATGTATACCCCGGATAACTAAATCAAAAATCTTGTTTATAAACAATTATTACAAAAGTTAGAATATGTTTTCAATAAAAAAATTACCTCTTACATTTTAAAGTTTATCCTTTTAATCCAACTTCCACACAATCTCATATCATCTCCTTGAGCGATAAACTTTGCGGATATTAGGAATTAATTGCTTTATTGGGGGCATCTTTGGTAGCATGGAGAAAAACCGGCACCCAAGAAGAAACCAAAGAAGATGGATGAATTATGTTGAGAAAAATGGTTTAAGATGGACGGATTGTGATCAATAATGAAGGATGATAACATAAATAAGTAGAGAAGCATAACTAAAACTGATTGAATCGGTAGCTACGAAAGTATTATACAAATAAATAGTTTGACTCTAAATGTGATTAAATTGATTTATATAAAAATAGTTACGGTTGCGGCCAAGGAAAGATACATCTTTGTAAAAGTTACGTTGAGTTCAGTGCAATGTGTATAAAAAATCACGTAATAAATGTGTTGAGAACACAAAAGAAATTTTAATACTGGTTATGTAACTGATAGTTTTAATGAAGAGAGAGAATGAAAATTAATTTCAGGTATAGCATATATTTTTTCCTTCCAAATAAAAAGAGGAAGTACAAAAAGGATAATATTTTAACCAAAGTCCAACGTAGAAAGTCCTCTTAAATGTATAAATGACAAAACGTACTCATTCCTGTTGGAAGTAAGCAAATAAACTAAGGTAAAACTAGAATAGAGCGTAGTACGTCCACAAACATTGTACAGAAATCTGTTTTGATATTTAGATGTACTTATAATAACAGCACAATACCGATATACTCTCTATTGTTCTCTGCAGCAGAAAATTTTAATTGCTTCAATCTCAATACTGAAAGACATAGCTAGAAATATTGGTCAGTGCCGTTTCTGTTAAAAGGTCGAGGAATCCGAGTGTTTCAGAAAGAAAGTAGAGAAACTGAAAAGAAACTATTTCAAAGTCTGAAAGTGTGAATAATACAGAGTTAAAATGTGTATAAAATATAGTAACATTTCACGTGCTCCACAGATGTCTAAAGTCAAAATAGAGATAAAACAGTGTTTTATGGTGGTAGTTGGTTAGTGGAATACTTTCACCAAGCAAGTAAACTTCTGTCAATGTCTCACATAATTTCTAACACCGCATCTTTTTTTTTAAGTATTTAAGCGAGTTTTTTGAATGTTAGTTCAGACAAATATTTCAACGTGCCGAATAGTCACCAAACCTGTCCGAGGAAAAAGAGGCCGCAGTTTACACAGAGGCTTATCCATCATTCAGACACAATGCTTGAACTTTCCAGATTTTCTCCTAAAAGTCAGGCCAATACGCTACGGTTCTTTGCCAAACGTGTAGCTGAATAAATTATTTTCACCGAAGGTTGTTCTTTTTTTTTCTCTTCAGGGTCAAATGAAGAGGACGGCGTTTGTAGTGAGTACTCTTCAGATACGCTGAATTTTAACTGGTCTAGTTGCCGACATACTGTCCTGGAACACAGAGCAAAAATCAAACAAGTGGATGGTGAAAAGTAGAGTGGTCTAGGGGCTCAGTGGTTAAGGCGTCTGACTGGAGATCGAAAAGTCCCCGGTTCGAAACCCTGTCTCGGCTGGGAGTTTCATAGGCTCTTAACTCTACCTTCACCTCTGGCACAGCTTGCTGTGTAATGTAAAGTACCCCAGAACGCTTCCGTGGTTCGGATTCCACTTCAAACTGTATGTCCTCTGTACTCGGCAGGATTGCCGGGTTATGTCAAGGCGGCTACGGCAGGGGCTGAATGCGCAGCCAATAGAAACCCTATCACCAGGTCATTACGACGACACGGAATTATTATTATTACTGAAAAATTTCATGAAGGCATATTTTATCAAAGCGTTCCTTCCACTAAACGAAGCCTGGTGGGTGTGCATGGCACCGGGAGGACACTAACTCAAATCCACATTTAGATTTTTTGTGGTTTCACAAAATCACTCCAATTTAATGCAGTATGGTATCTTCAGAAACCATGGTCGGTTCCTTCCTGTTCTTTGTCCCCCATAACCTCCCGCCTATAATAACCGCGATGAGACGCAAATCCCAAAAATAAACCTACCAATAACTCACTGTTCTGAATTTTATTAATTTCCAATTAACCTTTTGGGTCAAGTGTAGCAGTCAATTCACTTCTCAATTTTCAATGTTTTTTTTACTGTTGTTCCGTATAATTTTAGTCGTAAAAGAGCATGAAATTTTTTATTTATTATTTATAAATTATTTACTATTTATTTTCCTACGAGAAACTGCGGTTGAAATAAGCTACCTAAAGAGGTGATTTACAATATTCCTCAGACAGTGAATAATTTTAAAGGAAAAACTTGTATGAATCGTTAGCAGGTATATATGTAAGTGTGCGTCCATAAACTACGTGGGAGGGGTCGGATGGTGTGGTATGACAGAGTCACCCACAATGAATATAATTAAATAAATTAATTAATATTCAGATTTTCTTTAATAATATTCAATCTTGTAAGGTGTAAATACCGTAAATAATAGGTATTATATGGATAAATTAATTGTATATTAAACCCGGGCAGTCAGAGAAATAATTATTATAATTTTAATTTCTGCAAAACTTGCTGCTCAGTAACGTAGTGAATATGGGAAGCTGGACCTGCCATTTTCGAGCGCTCGATAGCGGGACAATGGCTGGGCTCTCCGACTTGGCGGCGCCGTCATTCACAAGAGCGATATTCCGTTAGGCAGGGGCGCTGACCTCACCCCTCTCCGCTGCTTTGCTCGAGGTAAGGCAGAAAAGTGCGCGAACGGAGACAGCAAATGCTGGGCGCGATATAAAACACGTGACGACGGACATGTATAGATGACCAATCGTGAACGTATATTGGGGTTCCCAAATCTTAATGCAAGGGGATTCTGTTACATGTGGCTAGTGGGAGACAACTTTGGAGAGGAAGAAGAGAAGAGGCCATTTTTGAGGACACTTGCTGCCGGGACGAGCTGCTGTGCAGACGTGTCAGCCGACACGCTCTCGTCCGGTGATCACTGTCTGGTTCTGATCACTCTCTTGCTCTGGGAAGCGAGAAGTCGTATGGCATGCCTGCCATTATCTGGAAGCTGTTTTAGTAACGCGGGCGTATCCGCTAAACAGGCTTTCATAGCTGCAGTGGCACAGTGCGTGTCACATCTCATCACGACGTTGCACTATTGGTAATGTACCGTCGCATATGGTCACGATTCATTGGATTTTAACGAGACTTGTGAGCCCTTAAGCGGCACTGAGATAAGACTCTGCTCCCGGAACTAAATCACTGAGCTAGCTGATTTTATGTTTCATTGTAAATTCCAAGCATCTTGCTAATTGTAAATTCAAGACGATGCTTTTCTTTAACTTTATATGGCGCCCCTGGGATACTCCTTTGTTGTAGTAAATGTTAGCTTCAATTTGATGGCCTGTGTTGCCACGTTGATCATATGTTAACTTTGCTATTTAATTTGTTGAAATATTTCATTCAGTTTTTGTTTGCTTTTCATCGGCGGATTGTAAACGTCGGGTATTGCTTGTTTTCTTGTTTTATGATCTGAATATGTTTAACGTAAAGTTAAATATTACTCGGCCTTGTATAAGCCATAAGAATCAATAAATGGGATATTATTTGTGTACAATATTCATGGTTCTGGTTCCTTTTAGCTCACCTTTATTATAAATTAAAATCATTTTCATTTTGTTTTCATGTGCAAATAAAGTAAGGTAGAGTAGGTATGGCAGGTGTTGGAGGTAGTTTATAATATTAATAAATCCCCCCTCCCTTTTTTAATAAATACCTCCAGGCTCATCTCTGATTACAATGGAAAGCTACGCTGGGCTACGTGGGGGGCGGGAGGGTTTCCGAACCAAGGCACGTAACTTTTCATTCATATCATTTGTCACTGTTAAACTAAAGTACAGAACACATATCAGCATGTAAATATTTATTTCCGTCATTTAACTATAACCGTTTGAAATTTACGGTAGTCTGATGAGAGAAAACAGTACAAAATTTCTTCTGGAATCAATAGTGAAAATAGCTACGTGGGGGGGGGGGGGGGGGCAGAGGCAAAAGACACGCCGGGGTACGTTGGAGGGGAGGGGGATTTACAGGAGGCCAAAATGGAGCTATGTGGTTTATGGACGCTCCCTAACGTAACAAGGAACTTCTTGTACAATAAAAATATAAAAAAGTCTTTTAAGTTTCTACAAACAAGAAGTAAATTCATACATCTATCCCTCCATAATCTTCATGAGAAGGGATGGCGCTAGACCCTGGGATGAACATTTATTGTACGTAAGTTCCATTTTACCAACAGATTCGAGTTATATCTGTACTTCCGAAACCCGGGTTTTCAACAAGCTACACACAAACCAAAGAGGTCAAATCACTCAGCAGAAGTTCTGGTCAAGTCTTTTAAGGCTAAAGGGAAGATAAACAACGACAAGTGATCGATCATATATGTTGACCTTCACCTGCCCTCTTCAGAAAGAACTGGAAAGGAGGTCACCGACCTTGTTCCTCGGCGGCAATTGGCCATTGCTTTTTCTTCCAGTTTCGCTACCAGATGTTCGCTTTTCTGGGACAAGTGAAAGTACCTTCCGGTACAGATTACTCGCTACAAGGTTATAAATAATTGAACATGGATTCCGTTGGAAAATCACTGAAACAAAAAAAGTTAAAATATAATTTGTAACAAAAGCTCCTGTCAAATTTAACAATTTCATTTTCCTTTGCTACTTTGTGGAATACCATGGTACAGAGAAACCATCGAATTTCTTAAGATTTTTCAAAAAATCTCTTCAATTTACAGAAAGAAACACTTTCCTGTTCCCTTAGATCTAAAATTATGTGGAAGAATAGTAAATAATATTAAAAAAGGGTCAGAATTGACTTCTTCACTTTAAAAGTTTGATTGGAAACAAGTAAAATTCAATAAAAAGTTAGTTGTTTTGTTTTTCTTTTAGACAAAATCTCCAGTAATTTTGTATATGATGTAAAGTGACCATTTGTTGGCTACCGTTAAGAAAAACGTGAGTTGCCAAAAAAGGGAGGGGGGAATTATTAAAATCTAAAATAATTCCTGAAAATGAAAATTACATATAATAATGATGCTATAAGGGGATCTAATAGGTTACTAACTAGAACCATGAATTTCAGACACAAAATAAAACCTCATTTATTGAGTCTTATGGCCTTACAAGGTCGGGTAGTAATTAACGTTACGTTAAACACAATTAGATCAGCAAAACAAGCAATACCCGACGTTTACAATTCGCCGGAGTAAGCAAACAAAACTGAATGAAATATCTCAAACAAGAAATAAAAAACAGCAAAGTTAACATTGAAATAACATGGCAACACAGGCCATCAAATTGAAGCTAACATTTTACTGTACAAAGGAAAATCCCAGGGGGCGCCGTATAAAGTGAATGAAAAGCATCAAAATTGAATTAACAAACAGCAAGATGCTTAAGAAAAAAAAATTGAATCGAAATATAAATTCAGCTAGCTCAGAATTTAAGTGACGGGAGCAGAGTCTTAACCCAGGCGTCGCTTAAGGGCACATAAGTCTGTTAAAATCCACTGAATAGTGACCGTCGTTTCTGGTACATTACCATAGAATCATCGCCGTGATGGTGAGCGACAAACACAATGCCACTGCCGCAATGGAAGCTAAATAAGCGGCTACGACCGCGTTATTAGCATAACTTCCAAATAATGGCAAGCATGCCACTCGACATCTCGCTTTCCCAAAGCAAGAAATGATCAACCACAATGATCATCAGAGAGCGTGCCGGGCTGACACGTCTATTCACCAGCTCGTCTTGGACCCAAGTCACGTCCGTTCATCAGCTCGTCTTGGACAGAAGTGATGTCTAAAATGGCTCCTTCTTCTTCCTCGGCTAGTTGCTCGCCACATGTAAAAGAACTCCACGGAATTAGTATTGTAGCCCCAATAAATGTTCAGGATTGGCTATCTACACATTTCCGTCGTCACGTGTTTAATATCATGCGTCGCATTCGCCGCCTCCTTCGCGCGTTTCCTACGTGGCCTTCGGGGTAGTAGCGGGGTAGGGGGTAGGTCACCGCCCGATTTCGAACGGGACTCAAGCCGGGCTGTCCCGGCGCCATCGAGTCGCCTCGCCTGCTCCATTGTTCCTCTCTCAACCGCCGAAATGGCAGTTTCTAGCCTTCGATATTCAGCCCTTCTGAGCCATGCGTTTACAGAAAAATTGATTTACAATAAAATATACCTTTGGCCGCCCTGGTTTTAAACATACATTTAACCTATCCAGACAACCCTCATTATTTACAATTAATTACACGTTGCAAGACTAAATAATTAATAAATTTGAATATAATAAAAAAAGAAATTATGAATATAATTAATAATAATTTAATTATATTCATTGTGGGTGACACTGTCACACCACAATGAGTAGACTTTAATGATTTCGTTACCATTTAAAGATTTCTTTGCGTAAATTCCACTTAAGGCAATGTTTTTATTTTTTTTTTTAGTATTAGGATCCAGTCATATTTGAGCCACTTAGTTGAAATTCTGTTGCAAATATTTTCTTATACAAATGTTTAAATAATTACAAAAATTAATCACTTAGAAGGAGTGACAGTTTATCAGCGTAACATTGAACATAAAAAAATATGCTACTAGAATGTAACCTTCCCCGGTATAATAACAAAATAAAAAAATTCCCTGAAAGTCCCGATAATTTTTTATACAAATATGGCAGTATTTAAATAAAATGTCACGTGTAACTATTTACCTGCCCCGTTGGTTCAGTTTGTTGTGGCATCGTGTTGGTTGCCAGAGTCTGACACGAGATTCATTCTTTCAAGTCCTGGTGGTGGAAGAAATATTCATTATCAGGAATTGGCCGGCATGGTAGGAGAATCGGTGTTGCACAATTTCTAATCACCAGACTGTGCATCAAGTCCAGGTTAAATCCAAAACCACTCCACAGCATGTGTGAAGTGAGCGCATACGCCACTTTAGTCGTTACAGCCTAAAATTCCGTTGATTCACTTCCTACGGAATATTGCGCCTGAATTGGAAAGTACAGCGATCCACTCTTTCTCATCTATATGTCATTCGCAGTATTATAAACACAGGACCTAGCGTGGTGGGTGAACGGTTAACGTTCTGGCCTCGCATTCGGGAGGTTACGGGTTCGAATCCCCGTTCTGGCATCCAGATTTGGGTTTTCCATTGTTTCCCGAAATCACTAGAGGCGAATGCCGAAATGCTTCCTACAAAAAGGCCATGACCAAAATCCTTCCCGTTCCTTGTCCCCTGTCCCATCCCGCTTCTAATGACCTTAGCCGTCGACAAGGCGTAAAGCCAAAAGTAAAAAAAAAAAAAATCGCAGGGCACTGAATATGCAGTTATGCACTCAATAAACTCGTAAACACAATTTCATCACTGGGGAATACGACGGAAAACATCCCCCAGTTTAAATTTTCCTAGAATAAGTACCCATCACCCCAACGATTGAGCAGAAGAAGAAGAAGGCGATTTCAATCTTTTTTTTCGGCATTCCTATAGCAAATTGATCTGGTTTTCCTTCCGATTTTGAGTGTTAAAGTAACCTTACTTTTCACAACTCTTTGATCTTACAGGGATATTTCGTAATTTCATGATATATCTGTAGCTGAGACAAGGAGATTTTGTTTTGTTTATTACGTTGAAGTTGTTATGCATTCAGAGCGTACGCTGATCAGCGTAATTGTTGATTCTTATCCGTGCAAAAATTACAGGTGGCTACTGTGGTGGGTGCCTTGGTGGGCAAACCACATTACAATTATTTCTCATACCTTTATGATGAATAATTGTGGATTTTAATTTTAATTTATGTGAAGGAGTGAAAATTTATTAATTTTGCAAGAATTTCGACGTTAGTTGGAATTCAGGTAAATTGTCACAATATGACATTTATTTTCTTATCACTGGCGATTACAAGTCCGAGCGAATTTACCGTTAACATTAACACAAATTGGCAAAATCATAAAAGCAACGCTCAGAGTTACAATTAGCCGTCATGAGCAAGCAAACAATTATATATTTACTTTTAAATATCTCAGAATCAAAATGCAAGAAATAATGACAACTGGAAACAATGAAAAATACAAGTTATGACTACCTCAGACAAAGGCATCATAATACTGTGACTTTACAGTTAAAAAGAAAATCATGGGCGCCAGAATGAACAATATATCATTCGAAAATAACTAGTTCTGGCAAATTATGCCGCTAGCTCAGGGTTTTTTACAATTACAAAGTGAGAACATGGACCTATCCTCTCAAAGTCGCTTACGGGTTCTGTTTCACGGAATGCACAATCACATGGCTTGGTCGTAATCAATTACCATTGTAGTTCTGCGTCTGATGTCTGCGATGAGTGTAGCGGACCCACGATATGTGAGATTATCTCACAAGTCGGCTATAGGCATCTCTGGTCTGGCAATGCGCATCATCGCATTACCGGCTGTGTTGCGGTGATAACCTTGCTCCAGCAAGGCAAGCTGCGGTTAGCGAAAGAAGTCAACTTTCCAAGTCAACCTCAGACTGGTGCGATCGAAGTTAGAATGTAGCAAGTCGAATGTAGAATCTAGAATGTCCTAGCTCCTCGCTCTTCGGTCCACGAGGAAACTTCTTGCTCCGCCCATTTGTAGTCTCGAAGCTCACATACAACAAAAATTCCCAGGATTTTGAGTTATACGCTCATTTTGATTGGACCTTCAGGTCGGCACCTAATGTCACGTGAAATCCTCGATATGTGATTTGGCCAAAGAATCCAACAGAGGTCGGACATATTCGGCTAAGTTCGCCGGAGCGAGAGAACATTCGGGTTTCGGACGGCAGGCTTTTCCCGCTCGGTGAGTGACCCATCCCCAGGGAGCAGTGTGTGTGGTCTGGCAAATCCCAAATCCGCGACGTGCTGTCGCCATGGCTCGGAAAGACCAAGATTAGCTTCAAGCCTACATAGCTCAATAACTCTTTAATATTCGCTTTGCTACGATACACTGTATAAGTTCACCATTTCATTACAGTCCTCACTTGGAATCTTGCGTACTTTATAAAATTACAACAAAAATCTATTCACGTGGTCGCCCAAGATTTATGTAAATTACTCTTATATTATTACATATATAATAAAAATGCACCTTGTAACGTGGCGACAGCGCGGCTCGTTACAATATGGCCGGCCGTTGGTGAAAAATGAAATTATGGTACAATAATTTTATTTTTAACTACCTAATTCTATCTCCATTGTGACTCAACAAAAACTTAAGCATTTTTATAATTACATTAATTTTAAATGTGATTCCAATAACCATCGGTATTCCTGCCTTGTAAGGTGAATATATAACGGGAGCATATGTCCTTTTGGCCGTCTTACAATTCTTTACAAACAGAAGCACGTGAATCAGGTAGCCTTCCCAAATACAAAGTTATATTAAACACAATACTAAATATACATGAAAAGAAATTATTTACATACATGTTTAAATAATAATAATCTTGAAAATATCTTGTATCAAATCTTATCATTAAATCACTAAAATGAAACACATTAATAAAACAAAACATTTTGATACCACTTTCTGCAAAAGTGGTTGAACTATACATTGTATTTACAATTTAGCGTGATGTTTTACTCATGTGCATAAAAATAATTCTGCCTTCAACAAACATCCATAAAGATGCTAGAGGTGAGCGTAAAATATCTCATTACATTGCGCGGTTTTAATCTCAAAACAACGGAATAGTTTAGTCGGATTCGGTGACGTGATTTTCGTCATGACCGACGGTTAATTCAATAAGCATTTCAGAGAAGATGTGCCCGTGTTCATGGTCAAATATCACTTATGCTTCTTTAGCTTGTATGAAAAGGTCGTAAGCTTTGTGCATAGAACGGTACGATCTCAGGTTTTCCGTTTGCCAATACAAAGCAATTTTGAGATTTCACGCTAGCAGAATACTATGAATCTATATAAAGCAAGAATATAAACCTTGAAATTATTTTCGTTGAGTGCACACAATTCTGAGCAAAACATGTGCTGTCCAACAATAGTTTTAATCTAATTTACGGAATACTATACAATTTACAGTAAGGGTACGCGAAATACCGCTAGAACGAGGCATGAAACTTTTGTTTTCTTTCCCATTCATTCTTGGGTATGCGCTACCTGCCAGAATTCTAGGAACCTGCCGGTTGAGTTCAGCTGCCTACCTGCGTTAATGACCTCAGCTGTTCGATGGTAGCTGTCCCCAGCTCCCTCGATACCGTTACTTAGTATGAAATGATATAGCATGAAAAACTTCGATATCACCAATAATCTTATTGTTCACGTCTTCACCATCTGTGCAATTATCATATACAAAATTCCCTTTTAATTGAAGTTAGCATCAAATATAATTACCTTAACTTGCAAAGTTAGCTGAATTATTGAATATATCCCGTAAATAAAGTTTTTCCCCTTTAGCCTTTACAAACGCAGTCGCCTTTAACTTTTTGCTCTTCGCCCTCCCTCTATCGTTAGCAAAATAACAGCAAGGTATTGTGAAAACTCTCCTTTATATCTGTAATCCAACTTAAGATTCCTAATTTCTGTGATGACCAACCCAATTTAAACAAATCTTTCTGGCAAGGTTTCGTGTTCTATAGGGCATTATCTATGGCACGTTAGCCACCCTTTACAGATACACACAAACAAAGAAGTAAAGTTCGTTGACGAGATAACTTGCGATCTTCGATCAACACAGACAAAGCGATATTACGCTCGCTGTACACTTCTGCTCAGAAAAGATAGAATGCAACTACCTAAGGTAAAACGTTACATCGAACTCTTGCATCACAAAATGTTGAAACCCTTTTCGTTTATGTCACAGAATACATCTTAGAAAGCATATCACAATATTTTTTTCGCTGTCAGATTCATTGTGATTGCGAAGACAAGAAATTGTGGTTGCTAATGGCGCTTCATTTACCGCGAGGGCGTATCAATTTATCTGGCTCAGGAAAACATTTAATATTTCAGGATTTTTATCAAATCAAGTCCAATTAACAGCGTGAAAGTCAAAAGTGACTATTAATATTTCACGTGGACAAAATATAAAGTTCGGAATAGCGAAATAAGCATTAAAAATTCCGAATATGGAAATATCCTAAGTAGCTTTAACTGTAAGTGCAAATCTTGGTAACTGGAATTTTAATTTTCCGTTTATCTAATCTTTCCAGCAAAACAGACGGTTTAGACTAGCGGAACTGGCATCGGCGTTTTTCAAGCATGATTAATTTCGGTAAGGCGTCTAACCTAAAAGAATGTGTACTGTACATTTAATTTCCCCCTTTTTTATGATTCAAATCGGTCAATTCATAGTCAGCCTTTTCGTCAACGTATTTGGCATGCTACACAACTTGTTGAACAATGCCTACAAGAAGAATTTGAGACGTCCATGGATTCTTTTTATCACATAATTCCTTTCGGAATACACGCTCATCGCATATTTATTGAATGCGATAAAACGCTGATGCGAGGCGAGAAACGTTTGGCACTCAGTGATGACCCTAAGTCCAACATCTGCGCTCCCGAACAAAATTCTCGGAAGACGCATTGTGCTGGCGGATCCCTTAGCCTTGCTAATGGGCTCAGCTGACAACCAGGTACCTGGGTTAAACAACATTCTCGTCTGTCTTCCCTTCCAGCTGATTTCATTGATCCTCCAGAATTTAGTTTCTGCAGCAAAATACTTGTCTTTTGACCTGAACGGGCACAGAAAAATTTCCCGTTGCTTTTCGATCATGGCGGTGTATATGCTATCATGCCTTTCTGTTCCATGGATACTCAAACCGAAACGCTTTACACAAGTTTTCCGGAACTGCGCGTCTGACCAGACGCATTCCGTACTCACAACTGCGATCTGCAGTGACTTTTGCACTGTATCAACGCTTTTGCTGACACTATGCTCAGTAATCTGCCGCGTCACTGTCACGTCTTCGAGCAGTGTCCGATTGAAAATTTGTATTTCCGGAACTGCTTCGACCATACAATCGACAGACGTAATGGTGGAATGCCCGCATTCCTCAGAGTTTACCAGCTGTTGGTCTGTATTTTGGGTTGGCTCTACTTGTGCAATTTCGATCCATTCATCGGTAATCGCGGCAGTTGGTACCTCTGTGTGTTTTTGTGATTCAGAATTTTTCTTTAATCCCTCCTTTTGTGGATCAACTGGCCCGCTTAAGTTATTAAGCATATTGTTCATCAACTTCTCTTGGGAATTAAATCGTGCATCAATACTCTGCTTAAGCGAATCCCAATTTCTCTTATTTTCCTCTTCTACTGAATCAAAAAGCTTGTTTAATTCCAGAAATTGCCTGCTTGATTCCTGCCTTTGTGAATCAAATTGCTGCCCTATTGCAGTCATCAACATGTTTATCATTTGCTGTGATGAGAGGGGTGGTTCTATGGGAATTTGTGTTATTTGTTGTGTCTGTTCTGAATGTGCGGTCGTATTCTGTATCATTTCACCGACAGGTGACGGAAAATTTTCCATATCTTCCTGTGGCGACAAAGTAGACTGCGAACTATATGAGTGGGTCGGAACTTCAGAACTTACGTTCCCCTCCCCAGCAGCCAATATTCCGCATTCTGTTAACTGAACCTCGTTCATGATTTCGGGAGATTTTTGCCTATCAGACTGATCTTCCATATCGAAATCTTTTATCGTACGAGATCGTAGCTTCATATGAACACACAAAGAATGAATTTACATCGCAATTTCAATACACATAAATACATATACCCCTCCAAAATACAGCAAGAGAAAAGCAACGATGAATCATGCAACACAACACCATGAAAGCAGACTTACTTTCAAACACATGGGCGAAACAAGCGTGTCTTTAATTTTCTTAGCAGCTACCATGCATTAAGAAATCAACACTGAAGTTACTCATTTAAAAATTTTAAACTGATCACAAAATTGTTACAATACAAAGTGTATTGCATCTCAATTGAAATACACAAATGAACTTCTTTTTAATGCGTTGAAACAAAATAAATTTTATGCATTGAAACAAAATGAACTTTATGCATTAAAATATAAGTGAAACATCAAAATAAAATCTTGTATGAATATCTATTGACTACAAGAATAATAAAACAGCCAAAAACCATGTGCAGCATTCCATGAAACTTTCTGAATTTGGGCTCCAAATTGTATTAATTTGAATTAGTGCCACCAAGTTCGCAGACATTAAGAAGTAATGTCTCATCTCGCCCCACGTTGGGCGCCATTATGTGGTGGGTGCCTTGGTGGGCAAACCACATTACAATTATTTCTCATACCTTTATGATGAATAATTGTGGATTTTAATTTTAATTTATGTGAAGGAGTGAAAATTTATTAATTTTGCAAGAATTTCGACGTTAGTTGGAATTCAGGTAAATTGTCACAATATGACATTTATTTTCTTATCACTGGCGATTACAAGTCCGAGCGAATTTACCGTTAACATTAACACAAATTGGCAAAATCATAAAAGCAACGCTCAGAATTACAATTAGCCGTCATGAGCAAGCAAACAATTATATATTTACTTTTAAATATCTCAGAATCAAAATGCAAGAAATAATGACAACTGGAAACAATGAAAAATACAAGTTATGACTACCTCAGACAAAGGCATCATAATACTGTGACTTTACAGTTAAAAAGAAAATCATGGGCGCCAGAATGAACAATATATCATTCGAAAATAACTAGTTCTGGCAAATTATGCCGCTAGCTCAGGGGTTTTTACAATTACAAAGTGAGAACATGGACCTATCCTCTCAAAGTCGCTTACGGGTTCTGTTTCACGGAATGCACAATCACATGGCTTGGTCGTAATCAATTACCATTGTAGTTCTGCGTCTGATGTCTGCGATGAGTGTAGCGGACCCACGATATGTGAGATTATCTCACAAGTCGGCTATAGGCATCTCTGGTCTGGCAATGCGCATCATCGCATTACCGGCTGTGTTGCGGTGATAACCTTGCTCCAGCAAGGCAAGCTGCGGTTAGCGAAAGAAGTCAACTTTCCAAGTCAACCTCAGACTGGTGCGATCGAAGTTAGAATGTAGCAAGTCGAATGTAGAATCTAGAATGTCCAGCTCCTCGCTCTTCGGTCCACGAGGAAACTTCTTGCTCCGCCCATTTGTAGTCTCGAAGCTCACATACAACAAAAATTCCCAGGATTTTGAGTTATACGCTCATTTTGATTGGACCTTCAGGTCGGCACCTAATGTCACGTGAAATCCTCGATATGTGATTTGGCCAAAGAATCCAACAGAGGTCGGACATATTCGGCTAAGTTCGCCGGAGCGAGAGAACATTCGGGTTTCGGACGGCAGGCTTTTCCCGCTCGGTGAGTGACCCATCCCCAGGGAGCAGTGTGTGTGGTCTGGCAAATCCCAAATCCGCGACGTGCTGTCGCCATGGCTCGGAAAGACCAAGATTAGCTTCAAGCCTACATAGCTCAATAACTCTTTAATATTCGCTTTGCTACGATACACTGTATAAGTTCACCATTTCATTACAGTCCTCACTTGGAATCTTGCGTACTTTATAAAATTACAACAAAAATCTATTCACGTGGTCGCCCAAGATTTATGTAAATTACTCTTATATTATTACATATATAATAAAAATGCACCTTGTAACGTGGCGACAGCGCGGCTCGTTACAATATGGCCGGCCGTTGGTGAAAAATGAAATTATGGTACAATAATTTTATTTTTAACTACCTAATTCTATCTCCATTGTGACTCAACAAAAACTTAAGCATTTTTATAATTACATTAATTTTAAATGTGATTCCAATAACCATCGGTATTCCTGCCTTGTAAGGTGAATATATAACGGGAGCATATGTCCTTTTGGCCGTCTTACAATTCTTTACAAACAGAAGCACGTGAATTCAGGTAGCCTTCCCAAATACAAAGTTATATTAAACACAATACTAAAATATACATGAAAAGAAATTATTTACATACATGTTTAAATAATAATAATCTTGAAAATATCTTGTATCAAATCTTATCATTAAATCACTAAAATGAAACACATTAATAAAACAAAACATTTTGAGACCACTTTCTGCAAAAGTGGTTGAACTATACATTGTATTTACAATTTAGCGTGATGTTTTACTCATGTGCATAAAAATAATTCTGCCTTCAACAAACATCCATAAAGATGCTAGAGGTGAGCGTAAAATATCTCATTACATTGCGCGGTTTTAATCTCAAAACAACGGAATAGTTTAGTCGGATTCGGTGACGTGATTTTCGTCATGACCGACGGTTAATTCAATAAGCATTTCAGAGAAGATGTGCCCGTGTTCATGGTCAAATATCACTTATGCTTCTTTAGCTTGTATGAAAAGGTCGTAAGCTTTGTGCATAGAACGGTACGATCTCAGGTTTTCCGTTTGCCAATACAAAGCAATTTTGAGATTTCACGCTAGCAGAATACTATGAATCTATATAAAGCAAGAATATAAACCTTGAAATTATTTTCGTTGAGTGCACACAATTCTGAGCAAAACATGTGCTGTCCAACAATAGTTTTAATCTAATTTACGGAATACTATACAATTTACAGTAAGGGTACGCGAAATACCGCTAGAACGAGGCATAAACTTTTGTTTTCTTTCCCATTCATTCTTGGGTATGCGCTACCTGCCAGAATTCTAGGAACCTGCCGGTTGAGTTCAGCTGCCTACCTGCGTTAATGACCTCAGCTGTTCGATGGTAGCTGTTTCCCCACTCCCTCGATACCGTTACTTAGTATGAAATGATATAGCATGAAAAACTTCGATATCACCAATAATCTTATTGTTCACGTCTTCACCATCTGTGCAATTATCATATACAAAATTCCCTTTTAATTGAAGTTAGCATCAAATATAATTACCTTAACTTGCAAAGTTAGCTGAATTATTGAATATATCCCGTAAATAAAGTTTTTCCCTTTAGCCTTTACAAACGCAGTCGCCTTTAACTTTTTGCTCTTCGCCCTCCCTCTATCGTTAGCAAAATAACAGCAAGGTATTGTGAAAACTCTCCTTTATATCTGTAATCCAACTTAAGATTCCTAATTTCTGTGATGACCAACCCAATTTAAACAAATCTTTCTGGCAAGGTTTCGTGTTCTATAGGGCATTATCTATGGCACGTTAGCCGCCCTTTACAGATACACACAAACAAAGAAGTAAAGTCGTTGACGAGATAACTTGCGATCTTCGATCAACACAGACAAAGCGATATTACGCTCGCTGTACACTTCTGCTCAGAAAAGATAGAATGCAACTACCTAAGGTAAAACGTTACATCGAACTCTTGCATCACAAAATGTTGAAACCCTTTTCGTTTATGTCACAGAATACATCTTAGAAAGCATATCACAATATTTTTTTTTTTTCGCTGTCAGATTCATTGTGATTGCGAAGACAAGAAATTGTGGTTGCTAATGGCGCTTCATTTACCGCGAGGGCGTATCAATTTATCTGGCTCAGGAAAACATTTAATATTTCAGGATTTTTATCAAATCAAGTCCAATTAACAGCGTGAAAGTCAAAAGTGACTATTAATATTTCACGTGGACAAAATATAAAGTTCGGAATAGCGAAATAAACATTAAAAATTCCGAATATGGAAATATCCTAAGTAGCTTTAACTGTAAGTGCAAATTTGGTAACTGGAATTTCGTTTAATTTTCCGTTTATCTAATCTTTCCAGCAAAACAGACGGTTTAGACTAGCGGAACTGGCATCGGCGTTTTTCAAGCATGATTAATTTCGGTAAGGCGTCTAACCTAAAAGAATGTGTACTGTACATTTAATTTCCCCCTTTTTTATGATTCAAATCGGTCAATTCATAGTCAGCCTTTCGTCAACGTATTTGGCATGCTACACAACTTGTTGAACAATGCCTACAAGAAGAATTTGAGACGTCCATGGATTCTTTTTATCACATAATTCCTTTCGGAATACACGCTCATCGCATATTTATTGAATGCGATAAAACGCTGATGCGAGGCGAGAAACGTTTGGCACTCAGTGATGACCCTAAGTCCAACATCTGCGCTCCCGAACAAAATTCTCGGAAGACGCATTGTGCTGGCGGATCCCTTAGCCTTGCTAATGGGCTCAGCTGACAACCAGGTACCTGGGTTAAACAACATTCTCGTCTGTCTTCCCTTCCAGCTGATTTCATTGATCCTCCAGAATTTAGTTTCTGCAGCAAAATACTTGTCTTTTTGACCTGAACGGGCACAGAAAAATTTCCCGTTGCTTTTCGATCATGGCGGTGTATATGCTATCATGCCTTTCTGTTCCATGGATACTCAAACCGAAACGCTTTACACAAGTTTTCCGGAACTGCGCGTCTGACCAGACGCATTCCGTACTCACAACTGCGATCTGCAGTGACTTTTGCACTGTATCAACGCTTTTGCTGACACTATGCTCAGTAATCTGCCGCGTCACTGTCACGTCTTCGAGCAGTGTCCGATTGAAAATTTGTATTTCCGGAACTGCTTCGACCATACAATCGACAGACGTAATGGTGGAATGCCCGCATTCCTCAGAGTTTACCAGCTGTTGGTCTGTATTTTGGGTTGGCTCTACTTGTGCAATTTCGATCCATTCATCGGTAATCGCGGCAGTTGGTACCTCTGTGTGTTTTTGTGATTCAGAATTTTCTTTAATCCCTCCTTTTGTGGATCAACTGGCCCGCTTAAGTTATTAAGCATATTGTTCATCAACTTCTCTTGGGAATTAAATCGTGCATCAATACTCTGCTTAAGCGAATCCCAATTTCTCTTATTTTCCTCTTCTACTGAATCAAAAAGCTTGTTTAATTCCAGAAATTGCCTGCTTGATTCCTGCCTTTGTGAATCAAATTGCTGCCCTATTGCAGTCATCAACATGTTTATCATTTGCTGTGATGAGAGGGGTGGTTCTATGGGAATTTGTGTTATTTGTTGTGTCTGTTCTGAATGTGCGGTCGTATTCTGTATCATTTCACCGACAGGTGACGGAAAATTTTCCATATCTTCCTGTGGCGACAAAGTAGACTGCGAACTATATGAGTGGGTCGGAACTTCAGAACTTACGTTCCCCTCCCCAGCAGCCAATATTCCGCATTCTGTTAACTGAACCTCGTTCATGATTTCGGGAGATTTTTGCCTATCAGACTGATCTTCCATATCGAAATCTTTTATCGTACGAGATCGTAGCTTCATATGAACACACAAAGAATGAATTTACATCGCAATTTCAATACACATAAATACATATACCCCTCCAAAATACAGCAAGAGAAAAGCAACGATGAATCATGCAACACAACACCATGAAAGCAGACTTACTTTCAAACACATGGGCGAAACAAGCGTGTCTTTAATTTTCTTAGCAGCTACCATGCATTAAGAAATCAACACTGAAGTTACTCATTTAAAAATTTTAAACTGATCACAAAATTGTTACAATACAAAGTGTATTGCATCTCAATTGAAATACACAAATGAACTTCTTTTTAATGCGTTGAAACAAAATAAATTTTATGCATTGAAACAAAATGAACTTTATGCATTAAAATATAAGTGAAACATCAAAATAAAATCTTGTATGAATATCTATTGACTACAAGAATAATAAAACAGCCAAAAACCATGTGCAGCATTCCATGAAACTTTCTGAATTTGGGCTCCAAATTGTATTAATTTGAATTAGTGCCACCAAGTTCGCAGACATTAAGAAGTAATGTCTCATCTGGCCCCACGTTGGGCGCCATTTATGTGGTGGGTGCCTTGGTGGGCAAACCACATTACAATTATTTCTCATACCTTTATGATGAATAATTGTGGATTTTTAATTTTAATTTATGTGAAGGAGTGAAAATTTATTAATTTTGCAAGAATTTCGACGTTAGTTGGAATTCAGGTAAATTGTCACAATATGACATTTATTTTCTTATCACTGGCGATTACAAGTCCGAGCGAATTTACCGTTAACATTAACACAAATTGGCAAAATCATAAAAGCAACGCTCAGAGTTACAATTAGCCGTCATGAGCAAGCAAACAATTATATATTTACTTTTAAATATCTCAGAATCAAAATGCAAGAAATAATGACAACTGGAAACAATGAAAAATACAAGTTATGACTACCTCAGACAAAGGCATCATAATACTGTGACTTTACAGTTAAAAAGAAAATCATGGGCGCCAGAATGAACAATATATCATTCGAAAATAACTAGTTCTGGCAAATTATGCCGCTAGCTCAGGGGTTTTTACAATTACAAAGTGAGAACATGGACCTATCCTCTCAAAGTCGCTTACGGGTTCTGTTTCACGGAATGCACAATCACATGGCTTGGTCGTAATCAATTACCATTGTAGTTCTGCGTCTGATGTCTGCGATGAGTGTAGCGGACCCACGATATGTGAGATTATCTCACAAGTCGGCTATAGGCATCTCTGGTCTGGCAATGCGCATCATCGCATTACCGGCTGTGTTGCGGTGATAACCTTGCTCCAGCAAGGCAAGCTGCGGTTAGCGAAAGAAGTCAACTTTCCAAGTCAACCTCAGACTGGTGCGATCGAAGTTAGAATGTAGCAAGTCGAATGTAGAATCTAGAATGTCCAGCTCCTCGCTCTTCGGTCCACGAGGAAACTTCTTGCTCCGCCCATTTGTAGTCTCGAAGCTCACATACAACAAAAATTCCCAGGATTTTGAGTTATACGCTCATTTTGATTGGACCTTCAGGTCGGCACCTAATGTCACGTGAAATCCTCGATATGTGATTTGGCCAAAGAATCCAACAGAGGTCGGACATATTCGGCTAAGTTCGCCGGAGCGAGAGAACATTCGGGTTTCGGACGGCAGGCTTTTCCCGCTCGGTGAGTGACCCATCCCCAGGGAGCAGTGTGTGTGGTCTGGCAAATCCCAAATCCGCGACGTGCTGTCGCCATGGCTCGGAAAGACCAAGATTAGCTTCAAGCCTACATAGCTCAATAACTCTTTAATATTCGCTTTGCTACGATACACTGTATAAGTTCACCATTTCATTACAGTCCTCACTTGGAATCTTGCGTACTTTATAAAATTACAACAAAAATCTATTCACGTGGTCGCCCAAGATTTATGTAAATTACTCTTATATTATTACATATATAATAAAAATGCACCTTGTAACGTGGCGACAGCGCGGCTCGTTACACTACCAACTGGCAAATACAAGACAGAAACAAAGAACAGGTTTAATATGAAACATGAACGTAAAATAGTTAACGAAAAATGTTTTTGAGGTAAAGCGTAGACCTTAACCTGAACTGGAATCAAGGTATTCGACAACTGCCTTTTTTTTTTTAAAAAAAAAAAAAAAAAAAAAAAAAAAAAAAAAAAAAAAAAAAAAATTGCAACACTTCTTGTAAGAATAACACCTCGATCCTGATTTTTTAACAAGAAAATCAGTGTTTTTTTTTTAATATCACCATGTAACAAAATTTGTTTAAGTTAATTTTTGTTTGTTTGTTTCTGATGCATTGTGTTTCAAAATACTATGTAAACACAATTCTGCGCGTGGTAAATTGTTTTTAGGGAAATGACTTTGATTTTCTTAATTTTAGGAAAATGTATTTATTTAAAACAATAAATGCTCGTTTACATATACCAATGAAACAAAACAAAAGAAATTCTTAAATACAACGTTTGAAAAAATGTAAATGCAGTAAATATATTTTACAAAAGTTATAAAGTACATGAAAATGTTTTCATGTTATGTACAGTGTGCTTAAAAATGTGTTGTCTTCCTACATTTCCTCTTATACGTTACATCACTCTCTCTGATCAGTCTCCAGATATAATCACCAAGCATTCGCTCATTATACTGTCCCTGGTACCTTCTTTCAAACAATTGTAAGTCCTGATGGAAACTTTCGCCCTGTTCTTCTAAATATGCACCCATATGAGACTTGAAAATCTCTAGATGCGAGTGGAGTACATGCAGCTTTAGAGACATTCTGCACCCCATTGCTTTGTAGTTCTTCAAAAGACCCTCTACCACATCCCTGTAATTGCACATTCTGTGATTACCTAGGAAACCATTCACAACATCCCCGAAGCTCTTCCAGGCCTTTCTTTGAACTGGTAGAAGCTCGCTGATCTCGAAGTAATTTTTTCACGGCCCACAAAAATTCCACCTTTTATCTTACCTTCTGATAGTTTGTGGAACACATTCTGGAGGTACTTCATTGAATCTGATGTTGTATCTAAGGCCTTTAGAGTTTGCTTGATGAGTCCAAGCTTAATATGGAAGGGAGGCATTAGTATCTTTTCCTGCTCGACAAGGAGTATCTTGCAACTCTTACTAAATAGGTTCCACTGCTTTAGTCTTGGTGTTACAATTTCTGCTTTGGATTTTGTAAGCCCTTATGTGGGGTAGCGAGGTGTAGTATCTTCATCCTCTGAGAAGTCTTCTTCGTGATCGATGTCGGTATTTGATTCACTACAGTCTTCACATTCTTTCAGTACTGGAGGAGGAAGAGGAATGGGAAGCTCCCCACCGTGTGGAATGGGCCTAAGAGATGATGGCAAGTCTAGATATGCAAAAACATTTTTTTTTTTACACCTCTTATGATGAGACAAGTCAGTAACACAGAAATAGCACTTGGAGAGGTGATCTGTTGGTTGTCACCAAATTCTAGGTACACCAAATTTCATTTTTCTGTTTTCTCCTCTACACCAGGCCTAGAGAGTGGATCTGCAACACCCACACACAACATGTGGTGCCCAGTTTTGTCTTGGTCTCTAACAGGCATACCAAAATAAGACCTGTATACTAAGCAGAAGTTGTTAGCATCCTTTATTCTATGCTTTACTGCTTTCTTAGCTAATATAATTTAACCAATTAATTTCATATTATTGGGCATAAAAATCAAATAAATGATTATATAAAAGTAGGAATTTTCAGTGTTGTTTAGTTCTGACCCAATTCATCCAAAACAAGCATAAAATTTACTTAAGCAAGCAAAAAGTATTTTTTTTTTGTTACATTGTGTATTTTACCCTCTAATAATTAGCGGGTTCTCCTTCCTGAGAAATTTTTCACGAGCTTGAAGGGTCAAAGAACTGTTCGTTCAATAAACCTGACGACATCGTATAGAAGTCTATTTTCAAGTGTAGGAATACATACAATGCCAGCACAGAACAAGTACTGTCTAGTACCAAATAAAGCTGACCACTTTATTTTCAGCTGTTGTCAAGCTTGACTAGATTAAGATATATTTTCTTCGATTTCATATCGGAATAATACGGGAACTGTGGAACATTATATATCGTACTTAAGAAACAAAAAATGCTAACAATTGCTCATTAAATGTTAGTTACTTACACCAAAAGTATAAAAATTTCGTATGGACTACAAGTTTGTAACATACTGTTATTAATTACTATATTTTAATCGAAGATCAAAAAGCATTTCTACTTTTTTTTTTAAAAAATCTTAAGCCATAGAGTATTGTACATAATTTAGTTATGTTTCACATCCGTAGTGCATTTTCATAAGATATTCCTCTGTTGAAGAATTAAATATGTTAAAATAATTATTCATGTAGTTTTTCTTCTGTAAAAATTACAAGTACACAACGATCAATTAAGATTTCCTCCAATCTTCGGGAGATTCAAAAAGAATTATAAAATATTCTATATAAAACTTCTTCAGCCACCAATAATTCACCAAGAATTGCTTTAACTATCCATTTTATTTTTTTATTTCTTTTATTTTGAGCTAGTAACAAATATTACACGGTTGCTGAAGTCTACGTTAGAACGTTGTGAAGTTATTTGGGTGTGACAGACGTAAAACCGAATGATAAGAGTTCCGAGCCGTTTATGCTCATTAAACTTAATTAAGCTTTAGTTATGGTATGAAATTAGTACGAGACCATACTCCAATTTATTTTGACTTGTTTCAGTTATTCATTTCATTGAAAATGTTTTTAAACGAACAAAAATAATTTCTTTTACCATTTTGAAACTTTTTGCCACATTTTCAATTATTGTAATTAATAGATTTTTATGTAACAAATCACCGACTTTGCATTGTTCAGTTTCTGAGTTACGCGTTGTCAAGATTTCGCGCGTACTTCTCGAATGTTCCACTGGGCAGTTAACACTCTGGCCTTTCTTTCGGGAGGACGGCGGTTCGAATCCCCGTCCCGGCATCCAGATTGGGGTTTTCAAAGGTTCCCCAAATCACTCCAGTCGAATGCCGGGATGCTTCCTTCAAAAGCTCATGACCTAAATCCTTCCTGTCCTTATCCTCAGTCCTTTCACGCCTCTAATGACCTCGACGTTGACGAGGCGTAAAGCCAGAAGCAAAGTAGCTTTTCGTAAGTCACATCTTGGCGCGCAGGTTTGTTAGCAGTTGCAATACTTTTTTTTATCTGCTTAACGTCTCTCTAACAGCGAGGTCTTTAGAGACGAGAAAGAATGGGGGGGGGAGCAAGGAATGGGAAGGAATTCGGCCATGGCCTTTTGAAGGAAGCATCCCGGCATTTGCCTGGAGTGATTTGGAAAACCATGGAAAACCCAAATCTGGATGCCCGAACGGGGATTCGAACCGCCGTCCTCCCGAATGCAAGGCCAGAACGCTAGCAGTTACACCACCACGCTCGGTTTGCAATACTAATGGTATATCGTCTTCCAATATTTTGTAGCTGTTGTGCAGGCATTTCATTTATGCCTCTATCTGTATCAATTAAAAGTAATTAATTCTGTGATTGGAAAGTTTGTCTGGTTTAAACAGCTTTAAGAAGT
>JARYHS010009186.1:63637224-63664184 GCA_031002005.1 Vandiemenella viatica
AATTGAGCATGGATTCAGTAGGAAAATCACTGAAACAAAAAAAAAAAATATATAATTTGTAGCAAAAGCTCCTGTCAAATTTAACAATTTCATTTTCCTCTGCTATTTTGTGGAATACCATAGTGCAGAGAAACCATCGAATTTCTTAAGATTTTTCTAAGAATCTCTTCAATTTACAGAAAGAAACACTTTCCTGTTCCCTTACATCTAAAATTATGTGGAAGAATAGTAAATAATATTAAAAAAGGGTCAGAATTGACTGCTTCCTTTAAAAGTTTGATTGGAAACAAGTAAAATTCAATAAAAAGTTAGTTGTTTTGTTTTTCTTTGAGACAAAAGATTTCTTTGCATAATTCCACTTAACGCAATATTTTTATTTTTTTTTTTTAAGTATTAGGATCCAGTCATATTTGAGCCATTTAGTTGAAATTCTGTTGCTAATAGTTTCTTATACAAGTTTTTAAATAATTACAAAAATTAATCACTTAGAAGGAGTGACAGTTTATCAGCGTAACATTGAACATAAAAAAATATGCTACTAGAATGTAACCTTCGCCGGTATAATAACAAAATAAAAAAATTCCCTGAAAGTCCCGATAATTTTTTATACAAATATGGCAGTATTTAAATAAAATGTCACGTGTAACTATTTACCTGCCCCGTTGGTTCAGTTTGTTGCGGCTTCGTGATGTTTGCCACAGCCTGACACGAGATTAATTCTTTCAAGTCCTGGTGGTGGAAGAAATATTCATTATCAGGAATTGGCTGGTATGGTAGGAGAATCGGTGTCGCACAATTTCTAATCACCAGATTGTGCATTAAGTCCAGGTTAAATCCAAAACCACTCCACATCATGTGTGAAGTGTGCGCATACGCCACCTTAGTCGTTACAGCCTAAAATTCCGTTGATTCACTTCCTACGGAATATTGCGCCTGAATTGGAAAGTACAGCGATCCACTCTTTCCCATCTATATGTCATTCGCAGTATTAAAAACACAGGACCGAGGGTGGATGGTGAACGGTTAACGTTCTGGCCTCGCATTCCAGGGGGTGCGGGTTCGAATCGCCGTCCTGGCATCCACATTTGGGTTTTCTCCAGGCGAATGTCGGAATGCTTCCTACAAAAAGGCCATGGCCGAATTCCTGCCCGTTCCTTGTCCCCAGTCCCATCCCGCTTCTAATGACCTTAGCCATTGACAAGGCGTAAAGCCAAAAGTAAAAAAAAAAAAAATTCAGGGCACTGAGTATTGCAGTCATGCACTCAATAAACTCCTAAATACCATTTCATCACTGGGGAATACGACGGAAAACATCCCCCAGAGAAGGCGATTTCAATCTTTGTTTTCGGCATTCCTATTGCAAATTGATCTGGTTTTCCTTCAGGTTCTGAGTGTTAAAGCAACCTTACTTTTCACAACTATTTGATCTTACAGGGATATATCGTAATTTGATGATATATCTGTAGCTGAGAAAAGGAAATTTTGTTTTATTTCTTACGTTGAAGCTGTTATGCATTCAGAGTGTACGTTGATCAGCGTAATTGTTGATTCTTATCCGTGCGAAAATTACAGGTGGCTACCAACTGGCAAATACAAGACAGAAACAAAGAACAGGTTTAATATGAAACATGAACGTAAAACAGTTAACGAAAAATGTTTTTGCGGTGAAGCGTAGACCTTAACCTGAACTGGAATCAAGGTATTCGACAACTGCCTAAAAAAAATTGCAACATTTCTTTTAAAAATAACACCTCGATCCTGATTTTTTAACAAGAAAATCCGTGTTTTTTATATCTCCATGTAACAAAATTTTGTTTAAGTTAATTTTTTTGTTTGTTTCTGATGCATTGTGTTTCAAAACACTATGTAAACACAATTCTGCACGTGGGAAATTGTTTTTAGGGAAATGACATTGATTTTCTTAATTTTAGGAAAATGTATTTATTTAAAACAATAAATGCTCGTTTACATATACCAATGAAACAAAACAAAAGAAAGTCTTAAATACAACGTTTGAAAAAATGTAAATGCAGTAAATATATATTTACAAAAGTTATAAAGTACATAAAAATGATTTCGTGTCATGTACAGTGTGCTTAAAAATGTGTTGTCTTCCTACATTTCCTCTAAAACGTTACATCACTCTCTCTGATCAGTCTCCAGATGTATCACCAAGCATTCGCTCACTATACTGTCCCTGGTACCTTTCGCCCTGTTCCTCTGAATATGCACCCATATAGACTTGAAAATCTCTAGATGCGAGTGGAGTACATGCAGCTTTAGAGACATTCCGCACCCCATTGCTTTGTAGTTCTTCAAAAGACCCTCTACCACATCCCTGTAATTGCACATTCTGTGATTACCTAGGAAACCATTCACAACATCCCCGAAGCTCTTCCAGGCCTTTCTTTGAACTGGTAGAAGCTTGCTGACCACGAAGTAATTTTGTCACTTGGGGGCCCACAACAATTCCACCTTTTATCTTCCCTTCTGATAGTTTGTGGAACACATTCTGGAAGTACTTCATTGCATCTGGTGTTGTCTTTAGAGATTGCTTGATGAGTCCAAGCTTAATATGGAAGGGAGCCATTAGTATCTTTTCCTGCTCGACAAGGGGTATCTTGCAACTCTTACTCAATAGGTTCCACTGCTTTAGTCATGGTGTTAGAATTTCTGCTTTGGATTTTGTAAACCCTAGAACCCTGATCAAGTCATTTAACTCATATTATGTGGGGTAGTGAGGTGTAGCATCTTCATCCTCTGAGAAATCTTCTTCGTGGTTGATGTCGGTATTTGATTCACTACTGTCCTCACACGCTTTCAGTACTGGAGGAGGAGGAATGGGAAGCTCCTGACCGTGTGGAATTGGCCTAAGAGATGATGGCAAGTCTGGATATGCAAAAACATTGGTTTTGTTTTTACACCTCTTATGATGAGACAAGTCAGTAACACAGAAATAGCAGTTGGAGAGGTGATCTGTTGGTTCTCGCAAAATTCTAGGTACACCAAATTTCATTTTTCTGTTTTATCCTCTATAACAGGCCTCGAGAGTGGATCTGCAACACCCACATACAACATGTGGTGCCCAGTTCTTTTCTTGGTCTCGCACAGGCATACCAAAATAAGACCTGTATGCTAAGCAGAAGTTGTTAGTATCCTTTATTCTATGCTTTACTGCTTTCGAGCCCAGGAAGACGCCGTACACAAACAAAAACAGTCTGGATTATGCTTACAGCAACGGGAAGACGCAATTATTATCCAATAAAGTTAATCTGAAACAGATTACATACAGTTGAATCGTTCATTCTTCTCATATATAAACTGTTCTTAGCTAATATAATTTAACCAATTAATTTCATATTATTGGCCATAAAAATCAAATAAATGATTATATAAAAGTAGAAATTTTCAGTGTAGTTTAGTTCTGACCCAATTCATCCAAAACAAGCATAAAATTTACCTAAACAAGCGAAAAGTTTTTTGTTACATTGTGGTATTTTTAGCGGGTTCTCCTTCCTGAGAAATTTTTCACGAGCTTGAAGGGTCAAAGAACTGTTCGTTCAACAAACCTGACGACATCGTATAGAAGTCTACGAGGTTTGTTAGAAAAGTAATGAGATTGGCAACACTGCGGGAGATCTGGCATTGTTGTGTCTACTGGCTGATGCTAAATCTGATTGTTGATCCCTTCCACTTCCTCAGTCTGAGTTACAACTCCATACAGTTAACACATTAGTTGTGTTTTCATTGTGCGTCACAGAAATGGAGCATCGGAATTTAGAGCAACGTTGTGCGATAAAGTTTTGTGTTAAACTTGGTGAATCCGCGAGTGTGACTTTTGTAAAGTTGAAACAGGCCTATGGGGAACAGTGCTTATCGAGAGCACAAGTTTTCCGCTGGCACAAATCATTTTTGGAAGGCCGAGAACACGAAGAAATGTCGAATGAGCAAATCAAAGATCAAGACCATGCTGATTTGTTTTTTTGACAGGAAGGGTATGGTGCACAAAGAATTTGTTCCACCAGGACAAACTGTCAACCAAGTGTTTTATAAAAGTGTCCTTGAAAAGTTGAGGAAAAGAGTGATCCGAGTGAGACCAGAAATTGCAGACAAGTGGATGCTTCATCATGACAATGCTCCGTGTCACACGGCCATTTTCATCTGTGAATTTTTGACCTCGAAATGCATTACTGTTGTTCCTCAACCCCCTATTCACCTGATTTAAGTCCTTGTGACTTTTTCCTCTTCCCGAAATTGAAACATGTCCTAAAAGGACGTCATTTTGGAACTCTAGAGAACATTCAAAAGACTGTGACCGACCAGTTAAAAGCCATACCAATTGAAGACTTCCAGCGCTGCTACCAAGAGTGGGAATCACGACTCCGCCGATGTATAGCTGCCCAAGGGAACTACTTTGAAGGGGATAACATTGTTGTTTGAAAATAATAAAAACTTTGGTTAGTATGAAATCAGTCTCATTACTTTTCTAACACACCTCGTATTTTCAAGTCTAGGAATACATACAGTGCCAGCACAGAACAAGCCCTGTCTAGTACCAAATAAAGCTGATCACTTTATTTTCAGCTGTTGTCGAGCTTGACTAGATTAAGATATATTTTCTTCGATTTCATATTGGAAAAATACCGGAACTGTGGAACATTATATATATATATCGTACTTAAGAAACAAAAAATGCTAACAATTGCTCATTACAGGATGGGTACTTACACCAAAAGTATAAAAATTTCGTATGAACTACAAGTTTGTAACATACTGTTATTAATTACTATATTTTAATCGAAGATCAAGTAGCATTTATACTTTTTTTTTTAATTAAAAAATCTTAAGGCATAGAGTGTTGTACATAATTTAGTTATTTTTCACTTCCGTGCCGTATTTTCATAAGATATTCCTCTATTGAAGAATTAAGTATGTTAAAATTATTCATGTAGTTTTTCTTCTGTAAAAATTATATGTATACAACGATCATTTTAGATTTTCTCTAATCTTCAGGAGACTCAAAGAGAATTATAAAATATTCTATATAAAATTTCTTAAGTCACAAATACAGTAATTCGCCAAAAATTGTTTTAACTTTTTTTTTTGATGTAGTAATAAGTATTGCACGGTTACTGAAGTCTACGTTATAGCATTGTGATGTTATGTGGGTGTGACAGACGAAAAACCGAATGATAAGAGTTCCGAGCCGTTTATGCTCATTAAAATTAAATAAGCTTTAGTTATGGAATGAATCTAGTACGAGACCTTATTTCAATTTATTTTGACTTGTTTCAGTTATTTATTACAGCGAAATTTTTTTTACCGATCTTAAATAATTTCTTTTTCAATTTTGAAACTTTTTGGCACATTTTCAATTATTGTAATTAATAGATTGTTATGTAACACATCACCGGCGTTGTATTGCTCAGTTTCTGAGTTATACGTTGTCAAGTTCTCGCGCGAGCTTCTCGAATGTTCACCAAACGTAATGGGTGAGTGGTTAACGCTCTGGCCTCGCATTCGGGAGGACGGCGGTTCGAATCCCCGTCCCGGCATCCAGATTGGGGTTTTCAAAGGTTTCCCCATATCACTCCAGGCGAATGCCGGGATGCTTCCTTCAAAAGAGCACGACTTAAATCCTTCCCGTTCTTTGTCCTCAGTCCTTTCACGCCTCTAATGACCACGACGTTGACGAGGCGTAAAGCCAGAAGCAAAGTAGCTTTTCGTAAGTCACCTCTTGACGCGCAGGTTTGTTAGCAGTTGCAATACTTTTTTTTTTTTTTATCTGCATAACGTCTCTATAACAACGAGATATTTAGAGACGAAAAAGGATGGGGGGGGGGGGGGTAAGCAATGGGAAGGAATTCGGCCATGGCCTTTGGAAGGAAGTGATTTGGGAAACCATGGAAAACCCAAATCTGGATGCCCGAACGGGGATTCGAACCGCCGTCCTCCCGAATGCGAGGCCAGAACGCTAGCAGTTACACCACCACGGTCGGTTTGCAATACTAATGGTATATCGGCTTCCATTATGTTTTAGCTGTTGTGCAGGCATTTTATTTATGCCTCTATCTGTATCAATTAAAAGTAATTAATTCTGTGATTGGAAAGACTCTTTGTCTGGTTTAAACAGCTTTAAGAAGTTGTTTATAAATGGAGAAGTAATTCCACTAGCCGACTCGTCATTTGCAGTTAAATTTCTTCCTGACAAACTCAATTGTAAACGTCAAGACTCAAGATAAGAGGAACACCAGTCGCGAAGAGAACAGCAAAAAACGTAAATGGCTCGGGAGTACAAGAGTGATTGCTATGTTTGTGAGGTACGACGGAATCACATTACGATATATGCGCTTCAGTACGAACCGCAAAAATTACATAACATGCGGGGGTGGTCAGGATATAGAAAACCGAGACATCGGAATTTTCAAGAATATTTAGTGATTTGGGCATATTTGGTAATTTCCAATTTATACAAACAAACAAAAGGTATTTTCGGTATTCTCTAAAGTTATTGATCCCTGCAAACTATTTTGTAGATTACTCTCTGATTGAAACGTACCACACCAATCAGGAAAATATAGAAATAGTCTCAAAAAAAGTATAAATACAAGTGTAAATACAGCAAATTTGTCACCTCCATAAGCTTGAACAAACAAATATGAAATTTCGGTGTGGCATGCACGAAAATAACTATAAACCTGCATCACAACATTTTTCTTCATTATCATAGATTCTGTATTCGGCATATCAGATGTAAATATAGTTTGGTGGTTTATACTGTTTTAGATGCTAGCACAGGCTGTCTCGCAGACATGCCTTCAATCAGGTATGTCTGATGTATCAAAAACAGTAAATGAGAATATCATCATTAATAGTAGTTATGGCAACACTATGTACTTTCAAATGGTTGTTATTTTCTGTCTGGTGGCACGCTTTTATCATTACCACAGTTATTTCCGTCCATGAACTGGACTTGCCTGATATAGATACGGAGTTAGGACAAAATAATATGAACACCATGCGATAGAGTACAGGTTGTTGCATGTTGGCACCACTACTTCCGTGTGAATACTACGACGCGCATGTGCGGCGTAGTTGACGTGGCAGGTATTGTAGGTTATGTGTCAATGGTATGCTTCGTTCTGCGACGGTTATAACAAGCGATGGTGAAATGCGTGTTCCCTCAGACTTCGAAAGAGGTTAAATCATTGAAGCTCGTTCTGCGGGAGCGTCTGTGACGAAAACAGCTGAATTGTTTAACGTCTCAAGAGCGACAGTATCCACGGTAGTGACAGCATACACAAACCATAGTAAATCATCGACGGCGAAGAGGAATAGCGGACGAAAACCAAAGTTAACCGACAGAGACCAACGAACGTTACATAGGTTTGTGGCCAGACAATAGAAAACTACCTCGCCAAAAGTGACAGCAGAACTTAACACACCTGAGTAATACTGTTTCGACAAAAACAGTACGGCAGGAGCTCCACAAAGCTAATATTCATAGAAGGGCTGCAATTGAAAAACCCCTTATAACGGCTACCAACTCTACGCTCCGAAATAAGTGATGCCACGTTCATAAAAACTGGACATTTGATGATTGGAAGAATGTGGTATGGTCCAATGAATCGTCGTTCACATTCTTTCCTACTAACGGCCGGTTTTATGTTTGGAGAACCCCAAAAGAAGCCTAAGATCCGGACTGCCTGCATCCTACAGTCATGCATGAGGGAGGTTCCGTTATGATTTTGGCGGCTATATCGTGGTATTCAGCTTGTCCTCTCATTCGGATCACTGGCCGGATGACGGAATGAATATCTCGACATCCTCAACAATGAAGTTCTTACTATGACTAGCATACTGCTGCCAAACACTACCATGTTCGAAGATGATAAAGCGCCCATACACACAGCCAAAATGGTTCTGTCTCGGTTCGAGGAGCATCAGAATATCATCAAACATCTTCCCTGGCCAGCACAATCGCCAGACCTCAACATAATTCAACCGTTGTGGGGGGTTTTAGACTTTAGAGCAGAGAATAAAGAGGAGATTTCCACTTCCAACATCATTGAAGCAATTGGCGCACGCTTTGGTACAAGAATAGGACAACATTACTTTGGAAACTATTCAGACACTCTACGAATCTATTCCGCGAATAATTGCAGCTTTTCTATAAACAAAAGGTGGCTCAGCAACATATTAATAAATCAATAGTGTGTAAATGTCAGGTGTTCATATTATTTTGTACAACCCCTGTACTAGGAAAATGTATCTTTTATGGAGTACCCGTCAGGCTTCATTCCTCTGAATAAGGTGAGTGAGATTATTGACGTAACTTGCTGCGCAAAAAGAGAGTTCCAGAACTTTCATTGGATCAGCCTCTCAGAATACAACTCGTTCACCTTACATAGCTGTGATTTACTGGTTAGATAACGCCCCATCTTAAGCGCAGCAGGTTTAAGAGGAAATGTTGACTCCAACAGGTTTAAGCACCAGAGTCGAGGAGAATTCTAAACAACTATTTACTGATCGTTAAGAAAAGTTTATTTGGATTCTAGTGACTGTATAACCAAAAGCAGCATTTCATAATCGTAATATTAAGAATAAGGAGCCTATTGGATTGCGTAGGATTTATCCACTGTTAGAAATAAATAAATGAAATAATCCTGTTGTGTCTAACCTGTCTGAATGATTTTCATAACCTATTCAATAGTGCTGGTTTCCCATTGTTACCCGAATTCATTCAGGCGAATGCCGAGATGTTTCACCAAAAACCCGATGTGCAATTTCCTTCCGGTTCTTTACGCCCAACCCCCAGGCTTCTATCATCTCGATCTCGACCAGTCGTGAAGACCTAGTAAAAAATACTCATGTACTAAGACATTCTGTAAGTGAGGGAGTACCTTTCTGATAGTCATTTTCCTGGTATTTAGGACTTACAGACTACTGCCATTGGCTGATTGATCCGTGAGCCTATTAAATGGCGTAGGGAGGGGATCTAAGCTGACCACTATCTCCACGGCACTTGACGACTCATCAAAGTATGCCAGAGACCGTCCAGTGGCAACGGTGGTTAAATTGGCTGGTATCGCCCCTGCAAGTGGTTACTAACATGGTAAGGCTCTGAATGCAAGAAGACGCCAGACATCCTGGTGATGTGCCAGAGGCATCCCGATCGAGTTTTTACGCACCTCCAAAGTCGTTGAAAGGAACACTGAGTACTGAAAGAATATCAGCGTCGAAGAACAGATGGGGAGAATACAGAGATTTGTTCAAGCCGGAAGTGGGTTCACCACCTCGGTCTGAACAACCATGGCCCGTATGGAAGTCACTGAATAGACTTTTGAGTTAGCGTTGACTACTACAGATACACTGCCGTTTCATGGGGGTATCTGGAAGAGCAACCAGATGCCAGTTGTTCTTGTGGCAAGACACAAACAATGGTAAATTAGTTTTCATGTCCACAACTCGGAATCAACGTATTCCAATCAAACTTTCAATCAGCCAGTGACAATGCCAACGCATTGGCATTTTGTGTTTAATGCTGTCATCGTCACAAAAAAGGTCATTTTGATTTCCAGTACTGGGCCTAGTGACCTATTGCGGTCTACTTCCAGGTTTTATCTGGAAATGTGATATAGTTATCTGCCGCGGTATTCTCATTCTGTCCACCCTTTTCACATGTTAAAACCTCTTTCTCATATTTTCGATCAGTATGAATGGCCACAATCAAACGGCTTATGGCGGAAACTTATCCAGTGGCAGAACATGCGAGTACCCATAAGATGATCAATCTTAACGACTGTTTTACAATGAGGGCTGTGGGAGTTTTCCCTGAAACTACAGCCTCCTCAGAATTGTGCAGATGTGAAAGTTTTTATTAGTTTTTAAACACTCTTACGTTAGTTACTTTGGTGAATGCCGCCCTCCTTTTTTAGTTATAATATTTCTCCAGAAATAAGCTACCTGTGGTTTCCATTGACGAAACGGGCGTCCGTGTGATCACATCTTACCTCGTTAAGTGTCTTTAACACTTGCAAGAATAAGGTTCAACACTGAAATATTGTGTTACATAATCGTCTTTTCTGTGTTAAAGTTGTTCTCAGCCGCCGTCATCTATGGTAATTGTTAGGATGAACTTCCCTGTCCTTCTGATCTTGTTCTTCTTTTCGTTATGGCCAGCTAGGGTCCACGTGCCAATTTCAATTCCTCTACTGTTGTTTGTTGTTTTTTTTTATTATTCCTTTCCAGTTATCCTTCATTATTCTACTGTTTTTTCTCTTTCTCTCCTCAGACCATTTTGATCCGTTTTTTTTCTCCTCTCTACCTTGGAATCCTGTCATATTCGAAATCTCCTTTCGAAAATTTTCTCTTTCGATAGCGTCCTGTTCACTGGTATTATTTCGTTTCTAATCTTTCTTAATCTCTCCAATCCAGGTTACAGTTGATTTTTTCTCCAAAAAGTATTTGTATATTTTTTTTTGTTAGCCTGGTGTCATCCATGCGTTAGTTGTGTCCAAAAATATCGTTCTTCATTTTGTGATTGATTCTGTTATTTTTTCAACGTTATGATATATTTCCTCATTCGATCTTAACTTCCATTGTACTGTATTTTTCATCGAACCCAAATTTTCCTTATAATTCTCCTTTCCAATACTTCAAGCTTATCCAGTTTATAATTTAATACCAGGTATTCACTTGCATAGAGATATTCCTGTTTCACCACTGTATTATAGTATCTTATTTTATGGCTTTTAGACAGGCACTTTTTGTTGTTAAAATTCTTATTAATACCATACGCTCTTTCCATTTTGCGTATCCCTTCTTCTATTGCAATCTTTTCTAATCCATTTTCTTCAATTATCTCGCATAAATATTTAAAATTCCTAACCTTTTCAATTTGGACAATATGTGTCATTAAAAATTTTGGAGAATCGTATATGTTTCTAATGAATTTAGTTTTTTCCACTGGAATTTGCAAACCTGCTTTGTTAGATAATTCTTTCAAGAGATTAATTTGTGTTTGTGCATTTTTTAAGCTTTCTGAAAGTATAACGAAGTCATCTGTTAATTCCGGACAATGTACGAGGGTTGGAACTTTAATAGTGGCAACTATTTATTCACAACCGATAAAAAAGCATTAAATCTTTGCACCTGTTACTGTCCTTCAAAGTAGTCACCAGCGATGTGTAGAACCCGTTGCCAGCGATGTGGAAGACGTAGTATACCGTTAGCGGAGCCTGTTCTGTTGATGGTGCGAATGGAGCGGTCTACTGCCTGTCTAACCTCTCGAACAGTTCTGAAGCGAATGCCACGAAGTGGTTCCTTCATCTTCGGGATCAAATCGAAGTCACAAGGACTTAAGTCCGGAGAGTATTCGTATTTCGACTCCTTTGTTTTTTCTCCCTACGGTTATTGGTGGAATATCATGTTCTTTTAATTTCTTCTTCCAAATTCTTACTATTTTCTCCAAGACACAATTGAAAAGAATGGGCGATAAACCATCACCTTGCAGTACACCTGTATTTATTTTGAATGACTGTGACATTTCATCCATAAATTTTACTTTTGATATAGTATCTGTCCTTCTCTATTGTTGTTGTTTTATCCTTGACATGATGTAGCAGTGTATATCCCGCAGTTCAGCTTACGAACTTAAGATACGTATATCACAGTGAGTCGTCGCTCATCTTGGGATTCTATTGTGCAGAGTACAGGGCCATAAACAAGAATTGGTCTTGCCATAATTTTAAACTTCTTAATTGTGATACTGGGCCTGTTGGATGTGCGGTAGCCCTCGGAGCTGACGTTCAGAAGGATGCAGGTTCGAATCCCAGAGTTCGAGTTTCTATGATTTCCTGAAATCACACCAGGCGAGTGCCAAGATGTTTTCTTCAAAAGGCCATTGTCGAATTCCTTCCCATTCTGTGTTTCCCATTTTGTTCTGGTTGTCATGATCTCAACGTTGACAAGCCGTAACGCCCAAAGCAAAATAATTATAATAGTTCTAGTATAAAATTGTTATTATTATCATGTCAGAAGCAAATGTACAACAATTAATAATATAAGTAAATGATGAGGAAGCAGTGAACAATCAAACTGAAGCCGACCAGAAATTATCAAAACATGCGTTAGCTGTCAGGTCTTCCATCGTAAACACCTCTGGACGCACAATGTGCTGTAGCAAAGTAGCCAACGTTTCCGTGGATTGACATTAGCACATCTCAAAATCCACTATAATTCCCCACAACCTCAATTTAGTCTTTTACCTACACTAATCCCAAAGGAAAGCCAGTTAAACGATAGTGATCCATTTCTTCGCATTGCCAGGGGAAACGGTTCATTAGTTAATAACCATTCATATAAAATTTTGAATTTCACAACTGGTTTCTAGCTTCGGTTGCTCTTTAAGTTCTTCAGTGCAGAGGCCCATATATTACCTAGCTTTGCTCTCCAAGATTTAAACTGATAACCAGGTACCAGTGTTCGAATCAGCTAGCTGTGTGGGACGTACACTGAAGAGCTTAAGAAACTGGTATAGGCAAGCGTATGCAAACAGAGATTTGTAAACACGAATAGTACGGCGCCGCGGTCGGCAACGCCTATATAAAACAACAGGTTTCTGGTGCAGACGTCAGATCGGTTACTGCTACTAAAATGACAGGTTATCACGATTTATGTGAATTGAATGTGGTGTTATAGTAGGCGCACGAGAGATGAGACACAGCATCTCCGAGATAGCGATGAGGTGGGGATTTTCCCGTACGACCATTTCACGAGTGCACCGTGAATATCGGGAATCAGGTAAAGCATCAAATATCCGATATCGCTGCGCCCGGAAAAAGATCCTGCAAGAAGGAGACCAACGACGACTGAAGAGAATCGTTCAACGTGACAGCAGTGCAACCCTTCCGCAAATTGCTGGGGATTTCAATGCTGGGCCATCAACAAGTGTCAGCGTGCGAACCATTCAACGAAACATCATCGATATGGGCTTTCTGAGCCAAAGGCCAACTCTTGTACCCTTGCTGAGTGACGATACAAAGCTTTACACCCCGCCTGGGCCCGTCAAAGCCGACATTGGACTATTGATGATTAGAAACATGTTGCCTGGTCTGACGAGTCTCGTTTCCAATTGTGTCGAGTGGATGGACGTGTACGGATATGGAGGCAACCTCATGAATTCATGGACCCTGCTTGTCAGCAGGGGACTGTTAAAGCTGGTGGAGGCTCTGTAATGGTGTGAGACGTGTGTAGTTGGAGTGATATGGGACACCTGATACGTATAGATACGGCTCTGATAGGTGACACGTACGTACGCATCCTGGCTGATCACCTGCATCCATTCATGTTCATTGTTCATTCCGACGGACTTGGGCAATTCCAGCAGGACAATGCGACACCCCACACGTCTAGAATTGCTACAGAGTGGCTCCAGAAACACTCTTCTGAGTTTAAACACCTTCGCTGGCCACCAAACTCCCCAGACATGAACATTATTGAGCATATCTTGGATGCCTTACAACGTGCCATTCAGAAGAGATCAACCCCCTCGTACTCTTACGGATTTATGGACAGCCCTGCACGATGCATGGTGTCAATTCCCCCCAGCGTTACTTCAGACATTAGACGAATCCATGCCACGTAGTGTACCGGCACTTCTCCGTGCTTGCGGGGGCCCTACACGATATTTGGCAGGTGTACCAGTTTCTTTGGCTCTTCAGTGTATATAAAAGCAAGTGTTTAATCGAGTTCACTCCATTCCTTCGGGACGTTCTTTCTTTTTCAGTGACTTTCTTGTTTGCAAGCATTATCATTTCACGATGAATAATATTTGGTGTATTAATTTAAAATCTTACAGTTGTGAAGATGGTTCAGAGATAGCGCCGTTTAAAAAATGGACGTGTGGATTCAAGAAAAATTCACTCTTAACTCGGCTGTCTAAGCTCGACTTTTAAGCTGTCTGCCATCCTAACAAGTTTTCAATTTAGCGGACCGGCTGTCTTGGCTGACTGTCCGTTATTTACATGTTATTTCAATTTCGTGCGGCAGTATTTACCGGTGGAGCGATAGCGTAGAGTCTCGCATTCTTAATCTTCACGGCAGAGGAGGTGTTGACCAACAGCTTCGAGACGGAGCCTAATTTGAAGGCCCTTTTGGCCGCTTGCAACCGGTTTGCAGCTGATTAACTGACTTCGATTTTTCTTCTGAGTTGAGAGATTCTATTTTCCTTTTATATGGACTCTATCACGCACAGTGGCTAACGTTCGGCGCACGGTGCCAGCAAATAACTCTTCAGACCTTACAGACGTTTTTTTAAGCGATGTGTGTGGCATCATCATCATTTTTCAGAGTTTCAAGCCACTGCGCGGGACTACTTTGCACGCCAGCCTCTTCATTTTTGACACTCTTCCCACCAAATCTTCGTCAACAACTTGATTCATTACTCACGTTTTTTTCCATGCACACAGCTTTCTTTTTTTTTTGTAACTGCTTTACGTCTCTCAACAGCGAGGTCTTCAGAGACGGAAAAGGATGGGGGCAAGGAATGGGAAGGAATTCGGCCATGGCCTTTTAAAGGAAGCACCACGGTATTTGCCTGGAGTGATTTGGGAAACCATGGAAAACCCAAATCTTGATGCCCGGACGGGGATTCGAACCGCCGTCCTCCCGAATGCGAGGCCAGAACGCTATCCGTTACACCACCACACTCGGTCGCACACTTCTCCCGTCCCCTCAACCACCTATACCCTTGTCTTGTTCTAGATCGTTTGGATTTTATTTTCATTTCACGTAATTTCCTTAGAATCCTACACTCGTCCATTCTATTAATATATCCGCAACATTTAAATCTCGCCTTCTCTACCAAATCATGCATAGGTTCACTTTCACTGTATCTCTAACTTTCTTATCCTGTCCATTAAGGTAACTCCTATTCCCCTTCCCAGAATCTTCATTTCATTCACTGAAATTTTAATGATATCCCGCTTCTTCACTGTAAATTTTCGGTAATGTACGTGAGAGTATGAACATTGTACGCTGGTTAAATTATTTCTCAAGTTCTCTATGATACACCCGTATCCTATATCAGGTTTCTGACACTTATTAAAATTAAATGATAAAATGACCCCAATGCAACTGTATTTGTAGCTTTATTGCTGTTTTGAAGATCTTGTATAGGCCTATAAGAAATGCCTGGCAGGGCTGATTCAATGCAGTGTTGTTGTAGGCCATTTTTCCGCAGTTGCTCAGTAAATTAAATGATAAAATGATGCCAATGCAACTGTACTGTATTTTTAGCTTTATTGCACGACTATAAAGCTAAAAAAACAGTTACATTGGCCTCATTTTATCATTTAATTTACTGAGCAACTGCGGAAAAATGGCCTACAACAACATCTTTATATATAAAGATGAATGCATGTTTGTTTGTTTGTTTGTTCTTCATACAAATCCACAGTTTTTATCCGATCTCGATGAAACTTTGCACACTTATCCTTTGAAACAAGGAGAAAAATACTGTCTACATTTGGTTGAAAAATTATCTGTATAAATAACACATGTTGTCTCATAACTTCGAAATACGGCGATAGACAGACACGTTGGATATGGTCGTCTCCGTACCGTGTATCCGTATAGTGCACTGGCAGCTTAGTGGTTAAAGCTCTTGCTTACGAACGTCGTGGTCTCCGGTTCAAATCTCCGTGGAGGCTAAAATTAAAAAAAAAAAAATTATCGTAAGAGTCAGGCCTGTGCCGTAGGTTATTCGGTTTGATTGTTAAACTGTAGATATTAGAAAGTTAGGGGTGCAATGCGAGGAAAATCGTAGGTAGTCTTGCAATGTTGTAGGTGTACACTTTTTTTACGTTATAATGATACCTCAGGTGTTGTTCGCAGTCAGTGTGTGAGTGTGAACCACAGTAATATTATTATAAATACGGAAGTAAGTCTCTGTCTTTTTGTTACGTTTTGACGACTAAATGGCTATATCGTTGTGATGAAATTTTATAAGGAAATATGTATGAAGGGCACAGGATATTTTTTGCAGTATGATTAACAGTTGCAGTCACGAAATTTTGAGACCTTATCGAATGGTGACAGAAATATGTTGGAAATTGATTCTCAAGAGACAGGTTCGATGGTACAATGATATAGTGATAGCTTTCCTGTCATATTATTCCGACTCGATATTATTTGGGACCAATCCTTCGTTAGCAACTGTCTATATTTAATTCTGGCAAACAAAATTCTTAATACACGCGTACGAAGTCGCGGGTACGGGCTAGTTGCTTATTAAAATTGTTTCTGCCTGCATCAATCTTTCACTTGTACCTCGATCGCTCCTTACACTTTATTCCACAACACTTCGCAAGTGTTTAAAAGTATTCACCTTCTTCAGCGGCTCTACTCTCCAGGTTAGCTTATACTTTTTTTCTGGTTATGACCAAATACTCAATTTTCTTTGTGCTAAATTTCGTGCTATGTTGCCCATTCCAGTAACTGCTAGTAGGCTTCTTGTTCCATACACCCCACATCACTGGTCATCTATAAAAATCCGTCAGCTTTTTTTATTTTCGCATTCTTACTCCCATTATCTCATCCATGAAAAAAAAAAAAAATTCTTTGTTACATACAGTTTGTTCTTTCTCCCCCCACTTTCACAAATTTCACACTAACCTGGTACAATTCTTGTACCCCACTTCCTTTTTTAATTTCTCTGTGTTCCATGCCCTACCTTTCCTTTATTCTGCGTGCATAAGCTTTCTCAATTTTCATAAAGACCGACAGCAGATCCTCTCCATACTCATACTGCCTTTCCTGCTGCGAAATTTCTTTACCAATATAATAAAAAATCATGGATTTCCCATAGTTGGACACAGAAAATAGCCCGTTCAGTTAACAGAGGCGGCTCAAGGTCACTTTGCTTTATCCCCACTCTGCTGCCCTTATCCCTGCGAGGAAAGGGTGCCCGCTGAAAAATTGCCAATCTCCTGTATAGTCTGGTTGGAGGTGTAGGCAAGGGGACGGGGTGGTGGGGTGAGGAGCGGGGTAAGGGGAACATGATCTTGAACCGGAAGTTCGGAGTGAACGGGTTAAACTCAGCTAATTGAACCTCTCGACTGATTACATTAACAAAAAATAATTTATTTACAAATACCGAGCATGAATACAGTAATATCGTTTCATTCACCTTCTTTGATACCTGCCTGCTGGAAAACGTCGTCAACAAATTGCAGCACATTTCTTTTTATCTCTGAACATTTATGTCGCATCCAGATTTTTCTTTTCCTTTCCTTCGTTGTTTCCTCTTCAAGCAAGATGAAAATTAGTGGGAATAGACTACAACATTGTCTCCAACTATTTTTAATTGATGCTAATCTCTGGGTGTACAGACTATGAATTCAAAAATAATCTAAACTGTCATATTTATTCTGTTTCTACCTTTTTTATAATATTTAAAGTCCTATAGAATTAAAACATTCTTGGTAATGCAATGAAGTCTTCACGGGTGTAGCACCGGATTGTGTTGTGAAAACACAATATTTCGACGACTAGCTCCGCCGTCTTCTTCAGGTGTGGAGACATCTGCACTGGTCGGCAGACCCACAGATACTAAAACGATATATCGTGTTTTCACAACACAATCCGGCGGTACATCTGTGAAGATTTCATTGCAATCGTACGCCGAGAAAGTCGTCGTTCTTACACCGAGGATGGTGGGTGAACGGTTAACGTTCTGGCCTCGCATTCGGGAGGACGCGGGTTCGAATCCCCGTCCGGGCATCCAGATTTGGGTTTACCATGGTTTCCCTAAATCACTCCAGCCGAATGCCGGGATGCTTCCTTCGAAAAGACCATGGCCTAATTCCTTCCCGTTCCTTGTCCCCAGTCCCATGTAATGACCTTAGCCGTCGACGAGGCGTAAAGCCGTAAAAAATATATACCGTATATATATATATTCATTCTTACATTCTTGGTAATTTCACCACATCCGTCTCGCCAAAGGAAAAGATACCAAAATAGTGTATGAGCTTAAGTTTGGTTAATGAACAAGCGATGTGAAAGAATTTTAATAGACTTCATAATAGATGCAATTAGTTCATTAATTTCTGTCTTGACTGGTTTCCCAAGGTGACGTTAATGTGAATGAAAAAGTTAACAAGTGGATAATGAAATCGTTGTTTTGGCGGGTCATAAAGATGTCTGCATTCCAGACGATTCTCTTTAGAATGCCAATGCGTTCGAAGGGAGGCGATTGGCCATGATTTATCTGTAGCGCGCAAGGTTGTAAAAGTGTCGTCACTCTCTAACCGAGGCACGTATCACCTCGCCCTCCTCAAGGCGATTATAGCTGCTCTTCCCTGTTACTGCACCATGTCAACCTGAACAGGTGTCCTGCGTGAGTGAGTTAGCACGCGGCAGAATGTTGATTGCATGTGCTACCATTAACTGAGTCTCTCCCATAAGTGGATTGCCTGTTATACTCAAACGGCTGTCACAATAGATGCACGGGTCAACACCTCCATACGCAGGCATCAATACTGCTTTGCTTTTTTCAATACAGAAATGGCATTTAACAGTATGGGCTTTAAAAATATTTGAAATGAGAACTGTCGAAGATATTTTACAGGAATGGTGAATGAGAGACGTAAAATTGCGACTACCGCAAACCAGTAGCAGACGATTTACTGTTTCCTCAGTCATTAGATACTTGACATAAAAACATTTCGCATACCGAAGCGAGTCATTAAAATTGAAAAGTCCATCAGTTCTGAGATGAGCTTGTTGAATAACAATCATGCAGTATCTGTCTGTTGGAAGCTTCCAACAGATCCTTAGAACGAATGAGGGGGTTGCGGATTGGTGCAAAGAATGTAATATGGAAGATTTGATGACAATACGATATTGGTAGAGTAGAGTAGAAAAGTCTACATTAAATCAGAATGAAAATTAATAATCAGAAGACGAAATGAGAGTTAAATCCTCATCTACTAATGGAAGTTTTATGAATGTTTCACCTCCAAATATGTTTTTTTTTTTTTACTGTTTCCTTCAAATTACCTTTAATCATGTCCTTATCTTCCTTTACCACCGTCATCACTTGCCACATTATGTGACAAAGTTTGGATATGATGCTATCCAATGAGACTCTTTGTTTAACAAAGTACCGAGCGTGGTGGTGTTACGGTTAGCGTTCTGGCCTAGCATTCGGGAGGACGGCGGTTCGAATCCCTGTCCGGGCATCCAGATTTGGGTTTTCCATGGTTTCCCAAATGACTCCAGGCACATACCGGGATGCTTCCTTCAAAAGGCCATGGCCGAATTCCTTCCCATTCCTTGATCCCCCTCCCCCCATCCTTTCTCGTCTCTAAAGACCTCGCTGTTAAGAGACGTTAATAAGGTAAAAAAAAATTAAAAGTGTAAAATGGTTTTTCTGGCAATTCCTGCAGTTCAATGAATGCTTTAGTTTTCTGTAATATCAAAATTCTAACTAACATATCTTCTTCCTATCAGCAATCATTAAGGGTCTAAGATTTGATGGTAATATGAAATGCATCGAATAACATAACGTCGTTTAATAAAGCTGTCTATAGTAAGTTCTGGAAAACCAAATATTCTGATGCGGTACGTTCGAAAATAGATGCACGGATTTCGGAATACGAATCTGAAAATTAGAAGTGGCCTAAAATAAGATTGCGGCTGCTATTGTTGTCTGTAATGTTATTTTTTGCCTGCTCAACATTCAAGCACGTCAATTCATTGTCCTGTAGTACAGGAAATCAGAAGCAATTCCTTGAAAGAATTAAAAATCCCATTAAAATTTACGGCAAGTTCTTCAGTAAATCTTCTTGGATATTGACAAAGAAATCGAACGATTTTTTAATGTCATCTAATTTTCTCTAGATCAGGTTTGGCACAGCGATGGAATGCATAACTGTCTCCTATCAACTGAATCAATAATTAGTCTTCAGGTTATCATGTGATCATCGTTTAGATTCTTTCTTCACTTTTCATCCAACATATTACTGCTTCCTCAATCATATCCTTACACAGATTTCTTCAGTTATGTACATCCATCTCACTCTTCATCATCCGTTGAGATACTAGTCACATTTACGTTTCCATCTAACGTGACGCAATATCGTATGTATCCACCAACCTGATCTTCACCTTGTTTCGTTCTTCTTTCCTCACCCAACGTTCTACTATCCTGCCATCAGTGTTTGGATCAAGCACTTGAGAAACTGAAATTTTTATATTTAAATCTCTTTCTTCTTCTGTTTTCCGCTATTTAAATAACTTTTATTGCACGAGCGTGGTGGGTGAGTGGTTAACGCTCTGGTCTCGCATTCGGGAGGACGCCGGTTCGAATCCCCGTCCAGGCATCCAGACTTGGGTTTTCCATGGTTTCCCCAGATCACTCCAGGCGAATGCTTGGATGTTTCCTTCAAAAAAGCCATGGCCGAATTCCTTCCCGTCACCAGTCTCATGAACGACGTTGACGAGACGTAAAACCATAAGTAAAAAAAAAAAGTAAAAAAAAAAAAAAAACACACACAACGCTTTTATTGCTACGATGACCATTTACCACTTCATACCTAAAAATAAAATTGAATTTTAGAAGAACGCAGTTCTGAAGGCAAACGAAATCGTTTTGTTGTTTTGAACTATGATATTCTATAGCAGATATTTTGATGGAAAAGTCTAGTAATCCACAAATCCATGACTGGTAATATTTATGTGTGTAGTGCAGCTCTCACTGTTGAACCAGTCACATTGTGGTATTGCCAGATAATCCTTTCAGATTTAAGCACTCTTAAAGCTGGTATTTCAAACATTAATTCATCTGATTCAAAAGATAAAAATTTATGGTTTTTGACGCATATAACAACTTCCTTACTATTTATAACTTCCGTTCTCAACACTGACTTAAATAGAAATTTTGACGAGTAGAAGTTTTCCCTTGTTGGTTTATAACCAGAAACTCCCACCTTGTTTTATATGATCAACCCACAACCTTCACACGTTAAGAATTAGATTCCGCAGCTGTGTAACGGGAAAACCATTAAATAAATTGCACAGAGTGGATACTCGCATGTGAATCTCCAGGTCTAATTACCTCTCTCATCGCTAGTTTGCTCTCGGAACCTGCACGCATGAGTCAGGTTTTTGGCTCCAAGGTCGCCGGGACGAGATCTGGCAAGTTCACTTTACTTCCCTGTCAGCGTAGGAAGGTCTCATTGCTAATTAGTGCACTAACTGCAAACTAATGAATGTTGGCCGTCCAAATGGAGTATATTACTACTACACGCAACGTCTCCATCTATTCAAAATGCAGCGCACCAATCCTGCGAATGACATCGTATTGGGGCAGATATTCAAGTCGGAGTCAAGCATCATTAGCACAATGTGTGACGAATAAATAAAAACTTAACTAAAATGACGCACTATAATTACACATTTAAAAATGTTTCAATCACCTGAAATAATTCACGGTTTTGTATTACGTGTCTTTCGACTGATTTGGTTCCATGCTCCGTCTCTTCCAATCCTATGCTATACTCTTCATTTCAGCATACGAATTACCTGCGTATTTCGCTATCTGCTTCATATATTATAATATTTGCCTTGCTCTAAAATTCTTTCCCGCTCTAACAATTTAAATAATCCCTCATGTCTTAAAATGATGTCTCCATGCTTCATCCTCTTTCTGTGAGACTGTTTCACAAATTTTTTCCTCATTTAACACTGACACATTCGTGCTTTATCTTATTCTGCCACATTTAAGATAGCAACTTGACTTTGGCATATATGAGTGGCGGTAGAATGGGTCCTTATTACTGTTTGAACTGAAATGTTTATTGCGTTTCTGTTCTCTTAGAATTCATGGAGACGCGTCCACAGAATATACCAGAAGCGCTTAATCATCTTCCAATGGTATTAAGGAGCATCTACTGTCCCCCGAGAGGCTTGAGACACAGGGTAGATACTTGTGGGAACGTTCAGTCGAGTAGCTTGTCTACTCGGAGGGAGTTAACAGCTGTTATGGTCTATAGCGCGGGGGTGAATGTTTCTATTACTGCTACTAATCAAACTGGTTGAAGATACAGAAGTATATTTACAACCCTTTCTTAGAAAAAAACAATAATGAAGATACATAGAGTCTCGACTATATACATAGAACAGTACTATGGTCCAGTATATACAGATCTTTACAGGTTCAGAGCAGAGCAGAGGGCGGAGGCAGTGGCGAGACTACAGGGTCCCGTGTTCGGGCCCGAACGGGTGATAACTTCTGTGGGACGTCCGCCTGAGGCATTTGAAGAAAACTTTTGCCCAATAGAAGATCCCCGCGATGATAATCACATACATCTAGTCAATCAGGAACTTGAACGCCATCTAAATCCCACAGCGCACCATGAAGAAACCATTGAACACACCACTGAAGAAGAGGTATCTAACCTGCTACGATGTGTTGCCACCAACAAAGCCGCTGGCCACGACCAAATAGGTGGACTACTTCTCCGTCATCTACCGCCACAAGTAATTACCTACATTACACTAACGTTCAACAATATCATGCGCACTGGGGAATTTCCAAAGATATGGAAACATGCTGAAATTGTTCCGGTACCAAAACCAGGCAAAGACAAAATATCACCAAAATCATATAGACCGATCAGCCTCCTACCGACTCTATCCAAAAATTTTGAAAAAATTTACCTCAAATGGCTACTCCAACATATTAACACTGAGAGACTTCTCCCCAATGCACAGTTCGGCTTCAGAAATCACCATTCAACTCCGCAGCAACTACTTCGACTTCTGGAATATGCAATGAGTGCCCTTGAGAAGAAGGAATCCTCCGGAGCGGTCCTTCTTGACGTAAGCCGTGCATTTGATTCGGTCTGGCATGAGGGCCTACTTTACAAACTAATACTACAGAGGATTCCCCTGTCTCACGTTAGACTCATCAAAAACTACTTGGCTGGACGCACTTTCCGCGCTATCATGGAAGACGCAATCTCCTCTATCAAAACAATTAAAGCCGGTGTCCCGCAAGGTTCCATTCTCGGTCCTGTCCTATACAATCTCTATACGGCCGATATACCTAGGACAGACCAGACCCTGAGTGCATTTTACGCTGATGATACTGCCCTCTATACCAAGAGTATTGGGGCAACATACACCGTGACTAAGCTCCAAAGAGGATGCGACCAAATCGAATTATGGGCGAAGAAATGGCGCCTAACGTTTAATGCAGTTAAGAGCCAGGCTATAATTATCACCAGAAGAAAGGTCCCGCCCCTTAACAACATCAAGATACGTGGCGAAGACATCAAATGGTCCTCCACTGCTCATTACCTAGGTGTCACCCTAGATAAAAGGCTGACCTGGAAAGAACACATCAAGAGTACACATACAAAAGCCATGGACAGGATGCGACAACTCTATCCAATACTCAATCCTGCCTCGCCTCTCCATCCACGCACTGCTATCACCCTCTACACAGCCACAATTAGGCCTATCCTCGAATATGCTGCCACGGTGTGGGGCAATGCTGCCCCCACCAACATCAAACCTCTTCAGCGCTTCCAAAACCTGGCAATAAGGTACGCCTACAAGCTACCTATAGACACTCCAACAGCAAAGCTCCATCAAATAAGCGGCTTACCAATTCTAAAAGAACGCCTCAAATCAGCAGCAAAAAAGCTCTACCTACAATGCCTCCAACACACTACTCCGCTGATCCAACAGCTGGGCACTCATGTGCTATACAAAGCCACCACAAGATGGCCAGTCAAACTGGCAAGGGACGACGACGCCCCATAAGATCTTGCACAATACCAGGATAGGATAATCCAATAATGACAGAGACAACCGGAAAACACATCCAATGAACGCAAAATCAACAGGATCTGGCAAATCCCATAAAGACAGACATAAACAAATGACATCCATAACATCTGGAAGGAGATGCGCTACGCGCAAGAGCTTCCCCACACTCTGGGACCAAAGCATTCCCAGATGACTAATGCCTAGGCGATCGCGTCCAACCGACCAAGTTCGACCAACCACCGCCTAACCTTGCCACTTGATGGCCTCCTTTATATACGCAATTACTACTGAAGTGACCCACTAACGCCACAGTTGCCTCACCTCCGCCGATATTGCTAGAAATCCAGGCATGGCACCCGACATGTTTTTATTTTTAAAGAAGGGCAATAGTTTGTTCTTCCATCTGTCATCAGCTATGTCTTAATTTCTTCTATAACAGAAGTACCTTATCTGGCGCTGGTAGCGTAGGGGCTAAAGCGTTGGCTTCACGTTTTCAGGGTCACCTGTTCGAGTTCCACCGAGTACATGTGGTTTTGACTACTGTATTCGTTTTGTGTCGTACTTATTGTCAGATACATCAACAATAGAAGTAATACGTATAGTGGTTGAGAGAGCATGTGTGTAATATCGAATCTGGCTGTAAGACGGAAAAGGCCAAATGACGTAGGGTAAAAAAACGGAGTTGATAGTTGTTTTCATCATTTAGTACGATACAAAACTGGAAGGCACAGTACATAGTTCAAACAAATATTCTAACTTTCCTGATCTTAGTCACTGAATGGACAATTGAGAATATGGTATTTTTCAGGTGTCCCATATTTAAATAACTGGATTCATAGTTATTAAAAGTTAAAATGGTGGATTTGACTGGGATAAACGAGATAAAAGATTAAGTCAAGACGAATTAAATAACAAATTCAGAGATTACGAAATATGTTGCAAGAACAAACTTCTGTTTACTCTCTTACCGGTATTAATCGCCCTCAATGTAGTAACACGGTAAAGAATTCTTCCAACTGTTTGTTCTTTACTTTTTATGTTTAGAAAATATGGAACTCTTATTGTCATTTCATTTGTTGCATTACCATATGTCATCTGTGTAAAATTGAAGACAAATAAATATGAACAAATTTTTTCGAAGACGTGTCGCCCATATCAGTTTCGTTCACAGCCCTAACTAAGATTGTAAATTCTATCGATTTCATTTCCTGTAATTAAGTCAGTTTACTTACTGATGTTCGTCACCTGTGTACATACTAATAGAGACAAACCTTCACAAGAAGTCGGTTTATGAATTAATTGCAAAAGCAATGTACTAAAAAATATAATCCATATGCCTTTATTGTTGGCACATTTATAAATTGCTTAACTGTTATTTATCATATGATTATTATAAGTGTCTCATGTTTAAGTAACTGGATTCATAGTTATTAAAAGTTAAAATGATGGACTTGACTAGGATATTCGAGATAAAAGACGAAGTCAACACGAATTAAATAAAAATCTCAGAGTTTATCAAGTTTCTTGAAAAAAAAAATCAAATGAACCGTTTACGTTCATAGAAAACGAATCAATCTTGGCATATCCCAATTAAATTGATTCTTCATAATGCATGACTAACAATTATTGTATTTCACAGACCAGGCTGAGTTACGGGTGGTCGTTATCTACAGTGGGCTGTATTCGTGAACGATTTATTTATCACTACGAGGTTGGTAGAAGAGAAGCTATATGTGTTTACTGGTGCAGAGTTCGACCTCTCGTCCCCCGCTCAGCCAAGATCGAAGGACGGTAACATCATAACACCATTCTACGCTCCAGGTAGAAGTGACGTGGAGAAATTAGGAGAGGTTCTCCCGTGTTTTTCAGCTTTGCTTGTCATCGACTTCACTACGAGACCAAGAGCTGTATTTCTTATAATAGCCACGGAAGATCATGATATCGACCCCTGAATCGCTTTCGATGTCGTATAGTTCTTCTGGTGAGGTGCACGTGACCAATGCATAGATTGCACGGCTTGCTCGATAATTGGACCAGATCACATGAGATCAGAAAACAAACACGTAAGAAATTTTCTTTTTCCGAACTCATGTTTTTATTGGAATTTTACATTTGATACAATCCCAAGCACTGAATCCACATTTCTCACTGGCGTAGGATCTTCCTGCTTTTTCTCCAGACTCTAAGGATACAGAACATGGAACTTAGTTTCTAAGAATCGTGAATTCGGAATTTAACCTTTTTCTATACAACGGTTTTCATGTTCGTCGTTTTGATCTCTTACTACCTTTGTCAAGAAGGCCAGCTCAAACTCGATTGTCCGTGCAAAGCTTGCTTTCCTTTTTTTGTTGCTTGTCAATCTACTTGGTCCACTAAAAGCCACAATTGATTTTGGTCATCAGACGTGTCCAAGAATACTTATGAAGCAGCTTATTGCTCTTTCCTGACAATCTTCGGGATAGAAGGAAAAAAGAGGTCTGAAAAAAAAAAATGTTCAAAATCTAGATCTATTAATTTAAACGCTACAATTGGAACTCTTAATTTAGATAAATTTACAAGTACAATACCTTGCAACAATTCTTGGTCACGATGTACCGATGTCTGTTGCCCTCTGACGTCACGCTTTCCGCCTCCGCTGCCCAACCAACAACGACCGGAGATGTTCGAGGTTATGTGCATTACTTAATAACAGTTGTATTTTGTTGAGCATCCACGAGTAAATGAGCTGCCACCACGCTAAAAGAAAAGTATTTATTTCGTAAAAGTCAACATTTTAGTTATTAGTTGCATTTTCTTAATTAAAATTCGTTCGATGTTTATTTTTCTTATACGTAAACTCTGTACAGCGATACTGTTGTTACAGTAAGCATAGACATATCTAAATTACGTCATTTTCAAGATTATGAACGTTATTTGATGAAAATTATACTTAGTGAAGAAATGAATAGCCAAAATACTGAGTTGAACGATTTGTTTATGACGGGCTTACAAGATATTTATAATGGATGTAGATATTTTAATTAATATATTAATTATTAGTTTCTTTTATTACTGACCTCACTATATCAGAAGCATGTAAATATTTCCATTGGGTCAAATTTAGATCGCAATACAGTGAA
>JARYHS010009186.1:63665184-63770021 GCA_031002005.1 Vandiemenella viatica
AGCCTACTCCAGTTACCAGCTTTCGGGTATTGCACCACCCAGTATCCGGAGAGTGATTGCGAACAAGGAGAGGAAAAAAGTCGAACGGGAAAGCCGTCATCCACTACACGGCCATACACCACCAGCCCAGAGGCTCAAGTCCAGGAAAAGCTTCCTGAGAACATCACGGGAACTAATTGTGGAAAAAGAAGGTCCCTAACATCTCGGGACCACTGACAGTTGCAAAGCGCTTGCCACCTGGTCACACAGAGGACTGGACCGTCAGGCAGTCCTTAAATCGACTGCGAACAGGAGTGGGCAGGTCCAAGGAAAATCTAGTGAAATGGGGTTATACTGATGCCACCAGCATTAAGTGTGAATGTGATGAAGACCAAACGATGAACCATATGCTCGAGTGCCCTATGTGCCCATCATCCTGCAACAAAGATGACCTGTTTCGAGCAACACGGATGCAATTGAGGTGATGTGTATGATACGAGAATAATAGTAAAGCAAAGAATTTGATTTTTTAAAATAATTGAAGTAGAAAGACAAAAGCAGGTTAAAATTCATTTAATAATAATAATATAATAGCAGTTTGAAATTAATTTGAGATTTAAAGGAAGATAAACAAAATGATAGTATCGAAACTTGATGACATCACCATGTGTGACTTTTGAAAAATTAATAACTCTTAAACAAGGATAATTACGAGAGTCCCCTCAGGAATACCCCTTTATTCCATAACACATCAGATAAAGATTAGCCAAGGCTATAAATAGTGAACCTGCATTTCCTTGTAGAATCAGGCAGTCGAGGCGAGAAGATGTGCATTTTAAGAGCTCCATGATGGACAGCAAATCACAAGGCTAGGGACTTCAAAGACTTTTAGTAGTGATGAAACGGGGAAATTAAGAAAAGTTCTAGATGTTATATACTTTGTATTAATGATCAGGACAGTGGCTCTAGTTCTATTTCAAGATGCTAGAGAATGGTCTTTCAAATTTAGGGGGGTATTTTCTGAAAGATTGCCATCAGCGTGTGTGAGTGACATAATTCTGCAATCTAAATTCAAGGAGACGATACTATTGATGCTTTATCTTTCTTGTGCTGTAATTTGTACTACTCAAGAGTTCAAGAGTATAAACTCTGCCTAAGCAAGAACTGTTCGATTCCATAACCCTTTAACTGCTGGGGATAATAATAGTTTGGCGGCCGAATAATTAATCCATCTTTTAAAGGTACCAACACAATCGAGTTCAGTAGTAATGTTTGAATCCCCAGCAAGGATTACTATATGACAGACTTCAGTGATAAAATAGGATATCCGTATCTGACACACATGTTTGTTATGCTGTTTACATCATAATTTTTTTACTGTTCTGTATATTTCCACATTTTTGTGCTCTACAACATCCTGCCATAATCTAATGTAAGTTATTATTCCTTCCATAATCTGCTAAACAATTGAAAGGATTCTGCAATTTACTGAAGACTGGTTTTATAAATAAATCAACCAATTGATGAATTTTAGTATTATAGTAAGACAAAGTTGCTTAGTTCTACATAATTAATGTTTTGACAGCAGACAGAGTGGTCATGAGTGGCCATTCTGGATATCCAATTTTAGAGAAGAATTCTCGACTTCTTAATGTAACTGGAATAATCAAGATTTGGTGAACATTATATTTTCCTCCAAGACAGTTCTTTGTTTAGAAAATATCAGACAATGTTAGAAGAAAATTAAATACACCTTATTATATATACAATGGTACCAAATACAAAATAATATGAGCAACTTTTCCTTATGATATAGGTTACTTACTCAGGCCTTATCCCACTTGCTGTCAGCTGAGCAAAATTTTTCACCTTCTCTCTCACCACTTGTATTCCTCGTTCATCTGAAGCATTCAGCTCCAAAATCCTGATCAAGAAATTTTAAAATAAGTATTGAAAATGGAAAAATACAGTTCATTACCACTATCTAAAAGCTTTACCTTTCTTTGTACATATCACCAAATAACTGTTTTGCTGCAGCCAAAATGGTACTTGTCTTGCCAGTTCCAGGAGGGCCATAAAACAACAAGTGAGGAAGATCAGCCCCACTGAGGCATTGCTTAAGAACACTAATAACTTCATTCTGTTCAACAACATCATCCACAGTTTTCGGCCTACTAAAGAAAAAGATAGTCAATATAATTTTTATGTTTTGCATGAATACTCTGTAAGCTCTAGGATTAAATTAGTTTTAATCAGTCAATGTTAAGCAGGATATAGTAAACATTTTTTCCCTTTTCCAAAGAGAAGTATTTGAGAAAAATTGTGATATTCAAAAGTCAATTCTCAACCTTCGAGGTTTTCTCAGGCAGTTTTATTACTATCATGATTCTGCTTCTTTGTTATAACAAACTATTATGAACATGACAATTCAACTAATGCTGAACTAATTCATATGTGTCACCTGGAGGTCTACATTTTCCGGTAGTTAAACATTATTATATTCTGATTTTTCGATCACTTTTAGAACTTAATACAAAACTTTTCACTCCAGAACTTTTCTTTGGTTACCTGACAGAAATATGAGAAACACAAACAAATCATTAACCAGTTAATACAAACTAAATAGAATACATTACTCCTTTGAGCTCATTTGATTAATATAGTCATATTTTAGGTAGTTTATAAAAGTACTAATAGTATTAAAAAATAAGAACAATGAAATGCATATAAACACAATTTAATAAACTATAATATAAATACATTGAATTGTTACTAATTTGTGATGTATGTAATTTCCAAATATGAATATACTATGTCAACATCTATAACTAACTAACAAAGGATAATGAAATTAAGCCCACCACTCACTAAAAGATGAAAGTGGGAGGTTAAAAACCTAATTCACGTAGAGCCATACAAGCTATGTGGCACTGGAAGTACAAGCAACATGCAGCCTGCTGTAATCCTGGGTAATCCTATAGAGAACATGGTTGGAGAAGTGGGAGTGGAGAGGGTTGAGTAAACCAGAGCAAACAACCAATAACTTTTAAAAAACAGTATCGCTGGTGGAGGTGGAGCGAATGAATAGATGCTAATATATAAAATTAAATAATAGTGATAAATAAATCTATATCTATAAAACGAAAACCGGAAATATTTGTCGTATAAAAACTCGGAATCTACGGAGCAGATTTCGATGGGTGTTTTCACCATTTTAAAGCTTAGAATCTTAATTCACTTGTCTGGTATGTCTTATGTTTCAACATTAAATAATGTAGGAGCATTAAATGAAATTCTGAACGTATGGCGAGAAATTCCACAGGAGGAATCACTAGATATCGCATACTTCGCACTAAACACACAACTACAATACAATATTTCTGACCACAGCCTTTAATGAGCAATTTACAATAATAACCATTTTTTCATACTCCACACTGAACAAAACTTGAAAAATTATTTCCTTTGAAACGGGGTGTTTAGTTTTTAAACGCCATCGATGGCCGTATTGAATGCGAGGAATTAAGAACGAAAAATCAGTAGAGATTTTCTTTGCCCCCGATTTCTGGCAATGTCTTTGACCATCAGCTTTAGTATTTGTCTCTGATATCAATGTTATTAGTGTTCTGTTAATAATAAGAGCTATTATTTACGATAATTTTCTGGATAAATTACGTTGAATCATACAGGTAAAACTAATACTAAAATATCTCTGCCATTTAAGTTTGGGTTCAGTTATTCACATTAACCAACGTTTAACTGATGGCTTTAACAAAGTAGGACAGGACTAAAGTAGATTTCATTTTCTATATTTGCATAAAAGACTGAACTGTACTGTTAAAATTTCAGGCGATTGGAGCTGATAGATTCATTTTGTTTGATGTATGTAATTAATTCTTACGCTGAGGTTTTTTGGTTTTTTTTTATCATCTGAAGTTTTATTCAACCTTTAGTGTTCGGAATAATAACAGCATCAGGTGTTTGGTGCTGATAGATTCATTCCGTTCGCAGTAATTAATACGTATGCTGATGTTTTTTTTTTATCATTATAAATTTGTATTAAAACTTTAGTGCTGAAAATAACAACGGCATAGGACAATTGAACATTTTTTGGTATTAGGCTGCAATTATACGCTATACGCGTGTGTTTCTCACGTAATCTAGGTTTTATTCATTCGTTGTTTAGTAATGCAATGGTTTTTAACATCAACAGAAGTGTGGGTGAGAGACAGATAGTAAAAACAAATTATGTATCTCGCTTAGTTCTCGAGATATCGAATTTCAAAAATTATTTATAGGTATAGATTTTTCCCTTTTCATGACAATTTTCTTTTGCTTCAAACTACGTTTCAACTTGACCACAACCGTTAGAAAGAAATCAAAACACCCTTTGTACTTATCCAGCGTGTAGTGCCTTGTGACTGTGTCGAACTTTTTTCTGGTCCAGGTTGCGTTTCAAACTAACCATCTCAGTTTAGAGATTCAGTATCTCAAGAACAAAGCAAGATAACCCTATATTTTACTATTCTCTTTCAATGTGTCTCATCAAGTTAGATAAGAATACATCGTCGATTTGGTTTATTCAAATTTTTTTTCACGTCCAGGCCGCATTTCAATCTAACCATGTCAGCTGTGAGATAACATTTAACGAAGACGTGTAATCGAGATATATAAAAAAAATTCTTAAATTTTCATTTGTCTTGTGGTATTACACAGGAATCCTCACGGAATTGCAACGTTGTTAATTAATACGTACGCTGATGGTTTTATATCATTAAGAAGTATGTATTAAACCTTTAGTGTTGAGAATAATAATGGCTTAGGACAACTGAACATTTTTTGGTATAACTATATATGCTGATGTTTTTTTATATATTAAGCTACAATTCTGCACTATACGCGCGTTTCTGATGTAGCGTGTAGTACCTTGCGACTCATGCGGTTTTTACGTCAATCGATGCGCTGCAATTTGATGATGAATTATTATATAACTCAATGAGACAGATACATAGTAAAAAAATACACATCTCGCTTAACTCTCGACATTTCGAAAGTCAAAAATTATTTATAGGTTATAGATTCTTTCCTTTTGACAAAGATTTTCTTCTCAATTTGACCACAAATGCTAGAAAGAAAACAAAACTCTCATTGTACATGTCCAGCTTGTAGTACCTTGTGATTTTGAGGTTTTTTTTCTGGTCCAGGTTGACCGTTTCAAACGGCAACCTCAATTTAGAGATACAATATCCCAAGGACAAAAATATTTTACATTTCACTTTCAATGTGTCTCGTCAAGTTAGATAAGAATCCATCATCTGGTTTAACGAGAAGTGTAAACGAATATTATATAATATCTTCAGTTTTGATTTGTCTTGTGGTTTACATAAGAATACATCACCAAATTGCAACGCCACAGCTGAAAGGTTTTCTGGTTAGACGAATACTGTTATAGTACTAAATCGACATGGAATTTTGTTTCCTTGAGAAGAAAGTTTAAATGCAACATTTCTGAGATACAAAAACTTAACTCAAACGGCAAAACAATACTCTGTTAGGCGAAAAAGGGTGTGTGGAGAAATTGCTACAGGGGCGTGTGCTCTATCGCAATTAAATTAAACTATAAAGCGAGCTTGATGGTTGAACGGTAGCGCTCAAGTCTTGGTCTTGAACTCGAGATCACCTGTATTCAAATCCCCGTCCGGCCATCCATTTTTTCGATTTTACATGGTTTCACAAGCAAAATACTCAGGTTGTGACGCATACCTCTTGGGCCCGGAGCTCAACATTAAATTTGTCCTTACTTTCTGACATAATCTAGCTTTCAGTCATATTGTAATCTAGTTCTCGATATATCGAATGTCAGACAAAAATATCTGGTGTTTGGAGCTGAAAGTAGACTCATTGTGTTCATAATAATTAATGCGTAGGCTGATTGCTTTTAATAGAAATAGAACGTTGTATTAAGCCTTTAGTGTTGCAAATAAAAACAGTTTAGGAAAACAAAGCAGCTTTTCTTCATTTATTGCGTTGTTACGTAATGCAGTTTCTATGATAACCATGGTGCCATAGTATGTAAATCCCTGAAATAAATTGAAGTAAAGATATTTCTTTTTTTATTTCTCGCTTATTTCTGAATAACTGATATACAACTGTGAATACAATTTTGAGCTACAGTGCAAGAAGAAGTAACATAATGAAGTTTTTTTTTTAACTCCAGCGGCAGATGAGCCAGCACAATCGGACACATCTAATGTTTGACGCTACGAAAACTCATTCAAAATTGATTCAGCAGTTTTCAGATAATGCTTGATTATTCTTAAAGTAAATGTGTCGTAACAGCTTAAGATATACGTAAAATTTTAATTTTGAACCCAAAACTTTCAAATTCTGAAAATCCACTCAAAATATGTATTTTTTTTGCGTAATGCTGGAATAAACAGATACATTTTTATGTATGTGGGTATGTAATAATGAGCATAATGTTTCGATTTTCGAGCAGTAACATTGGCAAATGTAATTAGGTTGAAATGTAGCCTGGACTAAAATGAAACTGACATTCTGTATCAAAGCATCCAACCACCCAAGTCTTGAAAGTGTGCTGTTAAATCACCGTTTAGTTTAGTACCGGAAATGGCCGGTAAGAAATCAGTGAAACTTGGCGAGTATGAATCTGTTCAGACGGATAAATCAAATTAAACCCACTTCTTTCTTGGTAAGGTGGGGATGAATCTAGGTGTGCTTTAATTCTGGAAATTGATGGACCTAATTGTATGAAACTTGGAACATGTTACTCATTGTATGAATAAAAACAGTGTATGGGTAAATCAACAACTAAACCGGGCAACGCCAGGAACTCTGCTAGTACATAAATAAAATAACACTGATGGAAAAAAACACACAAAAAATAAACGAATAAAAACAATAACTGGTGGATTTATTAACAGGATCTTTCTGAAGGATGAGGCGTGAGAATGCCTGGGGCCAAGAATACATTAGTAACCTAGTCCCCACCAACGGAGTTCAGAAATGGTGATAGTTTCTGGAAATAAAATCTCACTGCTCTTATTGTAAAACAGTTGTTGATGCTGTGAGAGTTGTGGGAACTGGCATGGGCTGCCACTGTATGGAATAGGTTGTAGGTATAATTTGTTTGCCTGTGGCCATTCATTCCAATTGAAAGCAAAGTAAGAATTAGTGCAATGGAGGCAGAAAAGTTGGTATATTAGGTGCAAAACAGCACATGTAGCTTGTCCAATAATGAGAAAGATTACCAGTGTGGCCAGTTTGGAATAGGTCGAGGTCGCTTTGCAGTTAGTTCTGTTGCATGGAAAGGGCCCACATAATGGTTTGGGGAATACCAAAGGAGTGTGGTGTGGTTAGGATTTTGGGGAGGAGGGTGCATATTTCAGGGAAAGAATATGGATGTCATGCCCACATTGCAGTATCTGGTTAATGAAATCAAGACCAGTACAGTACTGGGTGACAAAGACAGGGCTCTGTTTGATTTTTGGAGGATGAGAGTGGTTGTGTGAATGGTGGTTGGTAGTACAAGACATCTACTTTCATTCAAAATCAGCTGGGTGGCAGTGGGAAGTGAGGGCATTTTATAGATTCTGAGAGTGCCTGGAGTTCTGTTCATAAGAACAGATGTGTCTGACATGGATAGGAAGGCTGAATGGAAGGGAATGTTTGGGTGTGGCAGGAATGACAATTGCTGAAGTGTAAATATTACACCGACACTCTGATGTATGTGATACGCCACCATGCAACCAATATGGACCCTGTTCTCCACGGCATACAGTCATATATACCTCATGGTGCATGCACCTCTCTTGCTAAATGGCTTGTACCCATCTGCAAGAACAAGATGAGTGAAATATTGTACAATTGTGTTCATCTTGTGTTTTGTTTGTTAGTTGCAATCCTTCCACTTTCAACTTTGGTGAGTGGTGGGTTTAATTTCACTATCTTTTGTTATTTATATTGCCTAAAAGCAACTTCCTATTCCTTATAGTATCTATAACAACACACATACAAGAATGAGGAGAATGAAAAATCTTTAGACAGTAAAAATGAGGAAAGATCGGGCAAGTATCCTCATCACTTACCACAGATGATGGCAGGATAAAAATGAACACATTTTTAACCTTATTCATATGAAGAGGTAAGGGAAGGAGATACGATTTGTACACACTGAGACTCGCCTTAGGATTTCACATAGCACTGAACAGACTGTGGCATTGGAACAATACACAGTACACAATCAATAACAAATATATCCTTGGAAATTGAGGTAAATAATAATAAAATTAATCTATACACCTACTTATTTGAAAATAAATGATAACAGATAAAGAACACAGCAATGTTAAAAATATACTTAAAAAGTTGGGCCATGTGGGTATCTATGATAGAGCTGCTTATCTGGCAACATACTGTATAGTGGAGATGCTAGTTATAAAAACTGTAAATTGTGATAAGAATATCCTATTTTATGGGAAGGCAGCTTAGTAATATACAATGTAATTAAGATGGGGTGGGAGGACGGCCTTATCAGTCGAATTTAAATGAATTTAATACAGTGGTCGTAATCCAAAATGGTGTCCATACTGGTATTTTCATTTCACTTTCCTGATACATACATGAGAGTGTTTGATAAAAGGCAGTTTCTTTTGTTTCTTTTTTTTTTTCTCAACTTTTCATGCATTTGTACTTTTTTACATTGTAGGTTTCATACGGATTTTTTTAAGGAATTATAATGAATTTTACAGAGAATCATAGAGAGCTAGGTCAGTTGCAATGGTTAGTGTAAACAGTTGGGCCAGAAAGAATGTGTAGCAATGAACTGGATAGTAGGTTGAAATAGTCAGCGGTTTCAAGCAAGCAACGATGTAATTGGGTTAGAATGAAGATGCAGGTTATTGGGCAGTCCTCATCCCCTCCTGGAAAAATGTAGTGGGAAACTCAGGTGCAAATGAAGGAGAGAGGTCTTCTAGGTCTCCTAGGTCAAATTTGGATGGTGAGCAGATCGTCTACTGGGCATCGAAGCAGAGGTTGCGGCGTCTGCGAACAGCAACACTGGTAGCAGCCTTGGCAGACGAGACATCACGGCGCTACAATAGATTTGGGAATGAACCTGCCTATCACTCAGTTTGTTCCCGAGAAACCTTCCTAAACAAACTAAAAATGTTGCAATTTTTAATATAGGGTACTCAAGACATGTCTCATCTATCTCTACATTGTCTGTCTCAAGTACCCCCACATGCACCACTAACGTGTTTCAGTCAGCCTCTATGTTACGTGAAGCTTTCGTTAAAGTCTATCAGTACCAAATATAAGCTAATATAGTAGGCTTTCTAGGAATCTTCGTACTCTGGGTTAGTGACAAGTAGCTGAAGAAAAATAATTGAGTTCACTTACATAAATATTTACTACAAGACCACAAAACAATGGCAGTATCTCAAGTATCACCTGATTTGATACTCAAGATGTGGGTCCCATACTACGCTACCATATTTGAGCAATGGTCTGATCAAAGTTTTGTAACCCAATTCCTTTACTTCCCTCATACATACCGTCATCACTCTCTCCAATAACCTTTTCTTACCACCTGCCCAGTTAAGTTTGTTATTAAATGTAATGCCAAGATATTTACATTTCAAGTCTTCAGCGAGCAATTCTTTCCCCACCTTACAATCGTAATCAAACTTTTGTTTTTTATTTGTGTATCTAATAAGCTGACTCTTCTTTGGATTTATCTTCATCCCATCTTTACCAACCCAACTAGGTATCCTGTCTAGATCACCCAGCAACTGTTTACAGTCCTTTTGATGCTTTTATATAGCATTATGTCATCTGCAAACAATTTAATTTCAGATGGTAAACAATCAACACAATTATTCATAACAGTTGTTTGTAATATTATTGATGTTGCTGATATATACTGTTTACACATTCCCGAAAATGTTTTCACAGGGGGTCATGGAGAACATATCTATATTTCCTTCACGAAATACTTAGTATTGAATATTTCTGTAGTACAGCCACCCAGCTAATTCATACGTGTCAACACATTTCTAAATGTTCATACATCATCAAAATAACACAGCTGTAATGATAATGAAAAATAAAATAAAAACTTACTACTTTTCGACCCAAGGAGTAATAGCACTCCTCGACTGTTGCACTGTTCCGACTTTAACGTCTTTATTAGATGGGCCGGCTTGACCCAACTTTCCTGTTTTCAAAAATGACTGCATTTTTCCTCTAATCTCTTAGTAAAACATAAAACTACACAACATAATTTCACTTATCAAGTACAAAACGCAACTCGACACACATTCCACACTACATATACCAACCAGCCAACAGCTAGACAACTAGCTTCGTTTCGTTTAAAAAGGCGGGCCTGAGGCAGCAGATAAGGCAGCGACCAAAGATTGTAACATGCATGTAACCATGATGGAGGAAGGAAAATATGGAGGAGAAGTGACGTTATATTGGTGAAGCAGGCTCGCGACTGCGCAGTGGTGGCAGCGGCGATATTGCGCTTCCAAACAATTGCGATGTTCCCAGTATATCCTGAAAACTAAGTAAGATATCGAAAAATTTTATTCTTTGTTTTCGATTTGTCTTGTCGTATTATATAAGAATCGATCATTAAATTTGACTTTGCGAAATTTTTCTTCTCAATTTCAACTCAAGACACCTCTCTTTTGATACAGTATATCTCTAGAACTAGGTGAGACATCGAAAATTTTTATTCTTTATTTTTCATTTGTCTCGTCTTTTTAAATAAGAATCCATCATCAAATTTGACGTTGACCAATTTTTTCTTCTCAATTTCAACCAAAACCATTTCACATTTGGGACAGAATATCTCGAAAACTAAGCAGGATATCAAAAAATTTTATTCTTCATTTTTTATTTTTCATATCGAGTTACATAATAATCCATCACCCGATTGCGGCGTCACCTTTATCCTAGAGTCCCCTTGAGGTTTTTGTATATATTCCCCGTGTCTGTATGGAAGCGGCCATGGCCCCTCCACTCCGGCCATGCCCCCCCCCACTCCTCCTCCGCCCTGCTTCACTTCAATGCGTGGTGAAGGTCTCTTGCGTCGTCTCCATATATTTCCTTACTCCATGGTAACCATCATGGAGGAAGGAATATATGGAGACAAAATAACGCTAAATCTATGTAACCTCATGAAAAAACTGTTCTCCTATTTTGCATGCGCGGCGGACATCGTAGGAGTACCAAAACATTGGGCTGTTTGCAGTTTTCTATAATGCCAAGTTGCACAAACAGACGAGATAGGAAAAAACCTGGAATAGCGTTTCATAAGTAACTCACATTGTAATTATCGTTCTTGAAGTATCTGACAGGTAACTGCAACATTAGGGCCATTCAATATAAATTTATTCATTGCTCTCAATAGGATCATATCGTTCTCAAATTTTTGTTGGTGTAGTGTGGACAATTAGCATATTTTACTACTTTGCACCTGAAAAGCTAGCCTTATTGTAGACAAGTGTTGAAAATTAAATTTAAGTGGGTCGTGTTTACATCGCGACACAGTGAATATGGTATTCTGCATGCTTTACTCACGTTTAAGTTTACACTGAAAGTGTACGATGAAACTAATTGTGATACTTTTTGCTGTGCGAACTACTAAACGTGATGAAATAAACTTTGTTGTCCGAAATTTAGTTCGGGAGGCATTTCTTGTGTTTAGATGTGTCTACATAGTTTGATTTTGTAGCGGCAATATTAATGGAAATGTTGGCAGGTTGAAATGCGGTGTGTACCAGAAAAGAACAAACTATACACATTAATGTCCTTTGTAGTCACAAATTATACTTTGTTTGAAACAAATAGTAAAATACACAATTATGGCACTAGAAGTAAAAATGATCTTCACAAGACTTACAAGTCATTGTCATTTGTTCAAAAAGGGGTCCGATATTCAGGGATACATATCTTCAACATGCTCCCAACACATATTAAATGTCTAGCAGATGATAAGAATAAATTCAGGAAAACATTGAAAGAATTTTAAATTGACAACTCCTTCTACTCTGTCGAAGAATTTATTTCTAAGGTATCTTAAAATAATTGCCAGTATCTTGTGTAAATATAGTTCACATAATTAATTTACCATGTATGGTATGACTGTACATCTCCTGGTGTATGTATTTAGTTTCTTACATAATTGTTTACGGTACCATACATGTTATGACTGTACATCTTGTGGTGTATGTATTATTTTGTTATGGAATTTTTTTATGTACCATATATGCTATGACTGTACATCTTCTGGTGTATGTATTATTTTGTAATGGAAGTGTTTAATGTACCATGTATACTATGACTGTACATCTAGTGGTGTACTAATTATTTTGTTATGCAACTGTTTATCTGTAAATTGACAACTTTCCACAGAGCCAGTCTCTTATATTGGGATCAATGGAAAAGGAATGTATTGTATTGTATTGTATCTATTTATTATTAGTTGTTAGCATCTGACTTATGAATGCACTGATTTTGCTAGAAAAATTATATAGGCCACAAACAGTACAATATCTTCTATCTAAACATTGACTTTGGCTATTTTATAATTTCAGATATGACTTGTTTCTGTTTGTAAATATGTCATATTTTTTTTTTTTTTTTTTTTAGCGCATCGGATTTGAGGCCCGAGGAGACTATAAATACTACCTTTTGCCCGACTCAAGCCACCCCAAAAGCCAAAAGCCAAAATCCATTAGAGGCAAGGCCCCCCCAAACCAAAGCCTGTTCAAGCACCTCCCAAACCAAAATCCTGGATCCGCCCTGTGTGGCAGGGACTAAATTTTACTAAGCCAAACACTGTTTTAGCACTATAACACTCTTACTTACACTTACTCTGTATTTCCACTCCGTTTCGGTCGCGTTATTTAATTCTCAATTCATTTATTTTCACCGCAGGGCCGGACTAAAACAGCGCGGGGCCCGTAGCAAACGTGAAGAAGAAGCCCTAGATTTTTGCAGTACGGGGAAATTGTAGAGCTAAAAAAAAAAGTCGCCCATCTAGTCTCGCGGGGCCCCCCCCCAGGAGGCGCGAGGCCCCCCATAAGGCGCGAGGCCCCTCAGAAGGAGCGAGGCCCGTAGCATTTGCTACCTCCTGTTACGTGGTTTCCGATACTGGTTCACCGTATAATTACTTAATCTATTACGTTACACTCGCGTTCCTGGGATCTTGTTTCTCTCTAGGACATACTACAGTATTTTATCGAGGGTATAAAATATGACGCCATAACTAATGCAATAGCTTTTTTGTTGATAATAGACCTTTTAATGCAGTTGAATGTTAAGGTTTTCAGTATTTAATGAAGCACTTACCACCGTTATACATAGTCCATTCTATTGGAACCATCAAAACAAAAATTGATGAAAAGTTATTAAGGAGAACTTGAAAAGTGTGACAAATTTTATTATAATTATTACATATATCTGTTAATTTAACATTAGCAATTTGGAGATTACATTTTTTACAGCAAAATTAATTAAAATCAATCATGATTGATTTACGAGTTGGATTAAGACATGTTCAAAATTTCAATTAATTATTTTCTCAAAGTAGCATCGTCGGACATTTTTTTAAAATTTATTTGGTCTTTGGTACAAACCATACAGCCAGCTTGGTTATTTATACATGTAGGTTTTGAATAGTTCTGACATCTGGTTTCATTTGTTATACGTTCATCTACTGGACATCATAAAACATATGCTCAATATAACACATATAATACAATATAAATATAATATAAAAAACAATAATACAATATGATACAATATTGCAATGAAAACAATATAAAATTCATAAGATATTTACAACTTAAAATACAATATATAATTTGCATCATGTAACTACAAAATTCAGCATACAAGTTTTCTAATTTGTTCCAGTGGTTACGTGTACAGCCTTTGGGTACAGAAATCAGCAGACTGGTTATCTCAAACGGACAGTGGTTACCTTTAAATGTAATGTAAGGTTTAGAAATGTGAATGTCATATTTCTATGTTGTTTCTTATTGCAAAATTGAAGAGAATCATGAAGATTTCCGCCCTATTTTCGTGGAGAAGGGTCTATATTTTGGAAGGGAATTCCACCCCGTGTTTAGTCAGCTCTTCTATTAATTCAGTTGATTCTGCCCAGCGGCGTCCACAGGCAAAAAATATATGATCCACGTTCTCGACACTAATGCCATGACATTCACAAATGGGGGAGGTGACCGCATTAATCCAAAAGAGGGGCTCGCGAAGCGTCCGTGGTTGAATTTGAGCCTAGAGACAAAGGCTGTGATCTTCCTTGAGATTTGGATGCTGTTGTGCCAGTGTGAACGTGGGATAGTTGGATGGATTTTTCTATAGTATTCACCTTTATGTGTATCTTTTGACCGCCACTCTCTGTTCCATTCTAATCCGGTTTTATTGCGGAATATAGGGGTCAAGTCCGAAGCCGGAATTTGTTTAATTTTCTCACCATTGAGTGCTGCTGCCTTCGCTAGTCGGTCAGCTACTTCGTTGCCTCTTATTACTGCCCATATGAATGTCACTTCCGATCCTTTATCTCTGAATCTTGCTACTAGCTGTACAATCTCATTTATCAGCCAGCTTCTACCGTTGTCCACCGCGAGGTTAGATAACCTCAGTAAAGCGGATCTAGAATCTGATATGATGACTAGTCTGTTCGTCTGCAAATGTAAGCCGTATTCTAGGGCTTTTAAAATGACTTGTAATTCGGCGGTATAGATCGATACCTCTTCCGGGAGTTGATATAGGCCCCTCTTTTCGTTAGCAGAGTCTGCGAAAGCGCAACCCACCCAATTTTCAGATTTAGAGCCGTCTGTGTATAAGCATATGGGGTTATCTGCCAGCTTTGTAATGCGGTCCTTTAAGATTTTTCATTGTGATTACCTTCCGCTATAAATTTTGTGACTAGGATAATGTCTAGTCTCGTCTTAGCTTTCGAAAGTCTGTACAGATGTACCGGAAGGAGGCGTGATCTATAGATTATGTTGCTATATTCTTTAACTTCCCGGAAGGCAGTTGTGAGAGCAGATATTTTTGCAATAAGTCGATCATCCTTTAGTTCGAGCAGTCTTAGGATGAACTTCTGCCCCAGAAATGCCCTACGGATGTGTAGTGGTGATTTTAAGCATTCCACCAGCAGTGCGTTTGTCGGGGTAGATGTCATGGCTCCGGTGCATAGTCTAAGTACACGATACTGGCATCTGTCGATGTCGGTTAGTAGCGATTTAGAAGCAAAGCCAAAGAACATGTTGCCATAGTCGAGATGAGGGCGCACGAGGGCGCGGTATACCATTAGTGTGATCTTCCTGTCTGCACCCCAAGCTTTACCTGTCACTGCTCGTATGATGTTGTTTGCCGCTTCGCTCTTCTTGAGTATGTGTCGAATGTGACCTGACCAAGTCAGGTTAGGGTCCAACCTTAGGCGCAATATATATCGATATTGGTGTCTACTTGCATCCCTAGACCATGGAGGCAGCTTTGCTCTATGCCCTAGACATGTCAACAAAGATCTTATTATATGTGATTATTGTAGGCCAATTTTCCACAGTTGCTTATTAAACAAATAATTATTATTTAATAAATACGCCAGTACAACTGTTTATAGATATTATTTATTTCACGGACGCGTTTCGCCTTTCGTCGAGGTATCTTCTGCATACAGTTTTTCTGTAATTTGCTTAAATTTTAGCTTTTGAATATAAAGGTTTTTTACATTTAACAAAACTAATCTTATATAGGAAGCATATATTAATTATATTTATATATCAGTTTTGAATTATCTTGCAGAACGTCTTGTTTATATTGGTATACTAATATAGGCTTTAAATTGCAACTTACATTAACATTTCAGTTTTGAGGTGTGGTTGTTAGTCGTCTGTGACTCAACCAGCATGCTGGGTAAAGTTGCAGTTTACTCACAATTTATCGCGGCCGAGTGTACTACAGCGATGTACCTTATAAGCAACTAGAGAAATCTCGAAATAGCGAACTGTTGTATGGATTAATTGTAATTAATATCGTAGTTTCTTTATTTTCAGAAAAAAGCAATTGATTAAATAAATCTTTGTTTTTATTATATCGTAAAAATAGGAGCTAGGTTTTTTATAATGGTTATTTTGTAATTTACAAAAGTAGAACGTTATAATTTACGTACTTATCACATACGTCACTACGAGCAAAATTATTTACATTACTACTCGTTAAATATGGCAGGGATCAGGCAGTCTAGACTCCAAAATTTTACGAAATTTATAAGGACATACAGGAATTGATAAGGAACAAAATGAAAAATGGCCGAGATATATGAGACAAATCATTTGTTGCAGCCAGCTTAAATGTAGAGATGACTTACAATTAAAGTTTATGGCTGCCCAAAATTGTTCCTTAAGTTCATTCGCTTGTGCCGTCCGGATGTCATGAATAGTCACAAACTGAAACAGCTTGATGGCATTTGGAATTGGCTATAACGGTGCGTTGATGAAAGAACAATGGACATATTGAGAAAACGTACCTATTTTGATATTGTCGAATGGAGAATAAGAAATTTGTGTCCCCAGTAAAATACGCGAACAACTCATTTCGAAGCTAAAACGCTATTTTTAGCAGCAAAAGACTCTTTTAAGAGCCAAATATTATACACAGAAAGCAAATTTAGTCATTGTAAAATTATTTAGCGCAACGGTGTTGTTGTAGTGAACCCTGGACCCAGGGCCGCATTTAGGCATCTGTGGGCCCCTAGGCTATACATGTGGTGCGGGCCCCCTGTCGGCAGTGGCTGGATTCTTAAATTTCGAAAATTTTTGAAATATTCGAAATTCGACCTAAAAAATTTATGGGCGACCTTTTTTTTTAGCTCTACTACTTGCCCAGGCGAGGGTTGTGGTGAGGGTTGTCGTGAGGGGCCCCTCTTTTTGTGGTGCGGGCCCCCCTTTGTGGTGCGGGCCCCTAGGCTACAGCCTATGTAGCCTATGCTTAAATGCGGCCCTGCCTGGACCACAATAACGACGATAAATTGTTGTTTTCATAGTAGCATCGCATCCACGAATCGTGTGTGTACAGGCAGCATTACAACCTAATGATATATTTATATAAATATGATTTCGTCAATAACCGTGTGTGTTCAGGTTGTAATGCAGCCTGGACCATATTAATGGAGATAGATACGATTTGAATATTAGGAATCCACAATATTGTGTACTGTGGTTACGTTTCACTTTGGTCCAGGCTGTATTACGACCTAAACACCAAGGACATCTTTATAAAATATGATTTCGTCAATAACCGTGTGTGTTCAGGTTGTAATACAGCCTGGACCATATTAATGGAGATAGATACGATTTGAATATTAGGAATCCACAATATTGTGTGCAATGGTTACATTTCACTTTGGTCTAGGCTGCATTACGACATAAACACTAAGGACATATATATAAAATATGATTTCGTCAATAACCGTGGTGTGTTTAGGTTGTAATGCAGCCTGGAAAACATTAATGGAGATAGATACGATCTGAATATTGAGAATCCACAATATTGTGTGCTGTGTTACATTTCACTTACAGCCTGAATCACAGTAATGGAGATAGATACGATTTGAATATTGGAAATTCATAATTATGTGTGCTGTGGCTATGTTTTACTTTGGTCCAGGTTGCAATGAAAAGAGTATACTGCATGGAGTTTCTAAGGTACTCTTTATCCTCTGTTGCGATGACTAAGAACTTATCAACGTTTCAAAAGAAATTAATAATTACTTCATGCACCTGTTTATAAACTTTTCTTTTATATTTAACGATATGTGTTTAATTATATTTGTTAAAAACTTCCTGCAAACTGATTGCGTGCAGTTAAATTCATATATGCCGCTCTGAAATGCTCATACTACTAACTGGCGGTCATTTCAGAAACTATTATCGTTCCTAACGAAAGTTAAAAGTTTCACAAAATGCATTCGTAACCCTAAAGTGAATTATTTCCTTCACCAATCAGTATATTCCTGTTTTTAAATTTAATGTCATCTTCTTAATAAGATCCGTACAAAAATACCCGTAACTAGATCATAGAGAAATACCTGCAAATTTTTCCATATATATATTCATAATCTTACTAATTAATTATTTATTCCGCCATTGTACATATTCTTGTACTTTAAAGTTATCTTTTTAATTAAATCCACACAAAACTACAACCAAAATTGTTTAGTCCGATTACATTGAAATACTAGGCTTAGAAATTTCATAGATAATAACTACTGCTGTTTACCATGGAGGAAAGAAATATATGGAGAGGAAATACCGCTTATTCTGTGACGCCGCCTCTAAACTTTCGGCTGATACTGCGCATGCGCAATGGCGGCGGCGGCCATATTACCTATCCATACAATTGCTATTTGGAGACAGTATATCCCGAAAACTAAGCAAGACAGAGAAAAATTTTATTATTTATTTTCGATTTTTTTCGTCGTGTTACATAAGAATCCATCATCAAATTTGACTTTTTGAGAAATTTTTCTTCTGTATTTCAACTGACTTTTGAGATAGTATATCTCGAGAACTAGGCAAGATATCGAATTGTTTCTTTTGAATTTCAACCAAAAACATCTCACATTTGAGACTGAATATCTCGAAAACTAAGCGGGACATCAAAAAATTTTATTCTTAAATTTTTTTATTTGTCTCATCGAGTTACATAATAATCCATCATCAGATTGCGGCGTCACGTTTATCCTAGAGTCCCTTTGAGGTTTTTTCTCGTATTCCTCGTGTCTGTATGGATAGGTAATATGGCGGCCATGCCTCCCCACACCTCTCCCTCCGGCGTCACTTCAATGCGTGGTGAAGGTCCCTTGCGTCGTCTCCATGTATTTGTTTCCTCCATGATGTTTACGATATAACAAAAACAAATTTCTCTGGTAGCTTATAAGGTGCATCGCTGGAGTACACTCGGCGACGATAGAAGTTTGTGGTGAGTAAACTGCAACTTTACCAGCATGCTGTTTACACTATTGCACTAAATTACACAATTTTGGTATAGATTTGATGTTATGACTCCACTAGTAGTCAATTTTGAAACACATTTTCTGATGTACAACATTGCCAAACTTTCGTTTTCCTGTGCGCGCTGCTGCTTTCAGATGTTTTTTCCCGGCATTGCCCTGTCGGTAATATGAGCGGCGAGTTTGAATTATTGTAGAATACTCATTAATTCCATCCCAGATGACGTTTATTTATTCCCATGGGAAACCATCTTGATACAAAAAGCTACGGTCCAGTCTACTAAGACATCTGACGCTCTCATTATCCAGATCGACAGTTGTGGTGCTTACAAGAAATCGTTGTAAATTCGAAGAAAGAAACTTTCGTCTGCGACAATATACTTGATCCATTAAGGCTTCAGCTAAATTAGTGGGATATTAGTTCAAAAGCAACTTAATGTGGAGCCGTCACATAAATTATATCCTAACGAAAGTGGGAAAATCATTAAATATACTCCGATCTATCTCACGAACATCTCTCTACTGACATATACTATCTCTGGAATACCATGGACCTCTCAAACAAGTGCACCTAAATAATAAATAAAAATTGTTAATTGTTGTTTTTATAGTAATAGTAATTTAAAACTCTTAATTGGAATATATTTTATTACTGTGGGTGATAGTGAGTGTTTTATTCCTGAAAAAAATTTAGCTGTGATTTATTGCTGTGATCTGTTCCGTATTTATTTTCTGAGATTCTTAACATTTCTGAACGTTAGGATTAAGCTCAGAGTTTTGTTATACAGCGCGAATATCGTTTACATTATTTCTTGGTATTCATATTATTAATGACATTTTCGGTAGGTGGTGTTGGTGTATTTAAGTAATGATTTGCAGACTCCTTATCTAAAGTTTACTTGTGAGTTAATTTAGCAGTATTTTGTAAGGTTAAGTTGAACAATTTTTTTCTCTCGCATTCTGTACTTTTTTTTGTTATTTCCTTGTAATCATGGATGGAAAGTGTGGTAATTACAGTTGATTAGTGAGGGCGGGAATTTTTGCGAATGGTGTGAGATATTGTTTCTTTTTTTGGGGTGGAGGGAGATTGTAGGGGCGTCGAAAACGCGACAATTGAGGAAGCTCTCCCATGGTTCTGTACCGACTGTTTAAAAAATAGGAAGATATTAGAACAGGAGGTAAGGATTAGTGCCCTTGAGGCTGAACCGATTGATGCTAAGAAGGAGTTGGCTAGGCTGTGGAGGGAGCGAAACAGAGATGGTTGGAAACTAGCAACAGGGAAAAGGGCAACCAAAACAAGGCGGACTTCTGATTCTGTTGTTGTTGGATTGGAAAATAGGTTTGACCTATTGGCAGAGTTAGACAGGTAGGGAAAAAGCAGCAGACTTGAAGGAAAAGTCTGATACGCAAGGATTAGGTAAAAAGAAAGTCTGGCTGCTAGGTAGTAGTCACTGAAGAGGTGTGGGATCATTGGTGCAGGAAAAATTAGGATCAGATTTTCAGGTCATGAGTTTCTTCAACCCTAGTACTTGTCTGTCTCAGAGGGGAGATGGTATAGGCTTTTTATGTAATAATGCCACTGATCAGGATCATGTTGTGATAGTGGGAGGAGTGAGAAATAGCTTGGACAAGGACTATAGTTATAGTATTAGAGATGACCTGGAGAAAATAGTGATATAAATGTACCACACTCTGATCAGTACACTGTCAGTCCTGAGATGCTATGATTGGCCACATAATAAACTCTGCTGTGAAGCGTGTGAATCTGGAACTGGAATGGCTTCTTATGTCGGAAGTCAGCTCTGACGTGGGTTTTGTACCTGTAGACGATATTAATAGGTGGTGTTATATTAGGTTTGGCCTGCACCTAGATAGTAGAGGGAAGGGTGTTCTTTCAGATTTGATAGCAGAACGTTTAATTGGGGCCGCCCTTTCTCATGACATTTCTCTGTAGTTAATGTTGTTAGGGCAGCTCCATTTTTTGGATTAAAGTCAAGTAAAAGGCAGTGAGTTTTTACAGAAATTAGTTTAAACAATAATTAATTTACAGATACCAAAATTAAAATTTGTGTAGTGATTAATTTATTACATTAGAATATCAGAGAGTTATCAAACAAAGTGGATGAATTGTAAGTTCACAAAAATGAATTAAATACAATGAATAGAATTGACGTTTTATGCTTGTATATATAAGTAAAGGAATAGATATGTCAAATGTAGCTGACTTAATTTAGCTACGCATTACTGTGAACAAACTTGGAGAAAGGAGGAGTTGTCACTAATGTTAGAAATGGTTATAGGTTTAAGTAATGACTTGGTCAACATTTTGAAGCCTGTGCTATAAAGCTAAATTTCAGTGGTGAAATTTTCATAATAGATACCATATACAGAGAACCCTCTGGAAACTTTATATTTTTCTGAACCAATTTGAATTCTTATTAACATTTTTAAATACGAAAGTAGCTGACACAGTCATGTGTGGTGATTTTCCCACTAAAATAATGAATAATAGTCCCTCAGTTGCAGATAATGTTTTCTGAGATACCTTAAAATACAGTTTTACAATCGAGCCATCTATCAATGGATTTTCAGGTCTTGATGCCCAGTTATTAACTATTAACACTTCAATAGGAACTAGCTCCAAGGGTAATGTTTTAAACTTCAGCGTGTAATAAATGATGAATCAGCTACTTGTTTTAGATAGTTCCTCAGTAGCGCTAACTGGTAACATTGCACAAGACATGAATGAATAATACAACATTTTTAGTAGCATTGTATTAAATTACTTTGAAAATTGTTTGCACTTAAAAAGGTGTTGTACTTCTGAAAAAGAACAAAAACCATGTATATGAGAGGGTATTAGAACATCATACATTTGTCACAATGCTAATGTTAAAACACAGTACAAGCGGTGCTGCGAAATATTGAAAAAGGTCATTAAAGAATCAGAAAGTATGTACTACAAATATAAAATTCATGATTCTGAAAACAAAAAACAGTATGGAAATGGAGAAAATAATGAAATCAGTAATAACATCTATATCAAAGAAAATTCAGTAGATTCTACTTTTTCAATTCCTGATATTCTTTACAAACATTTTTTATCTGTTTCTGATAAACTGACTGCCAATAACTCAGTGACACATGGTATGGATTTTGCTAACACAGTGTTAGGGTTCTTTTGGTGGTTTATATTTACTGCATTTAATTATTAAAAAAAAATCCACCAAACATGTTATGTTTGAAGATGTCTGTTTTATTGTGATCCAAACAAGTCAGCGATATTCACAATTATAGTTACAATACAGAGATGCCTAGTCGCAAAGAAACTCTCTGTAAACTCAACTGAATGATTGAAACTCTCTGTAACACTGAATACTGTCAACTAAACTGACTTACTAACTGAATGCATGAATTTCTCTGCCCAGGCGATCTGTTTATATAGTCTTTATCGAATTACGAGAATTCTTCAAAGGCATCCGCCCGATATTTCTCGATCATTAACATTCACTCAAACAATCTAACATATTAAAAACAATCGGAATTAATACAAAATTAATTAACAACATTACAAAATAATCAGAAATGGTAATTATAGATACTTAAATACAAAATTATTTACAGAAATCCTTTCAAACGGTAGAAAATTGTCCTGTAGACATCGTAACTTATATTAATACATGGAATTACAAACATTTAAGAATTCTCTTGCATCATTCGGTTCTTAAACATATTAAATGGCCTTTGAATAATTTTCTTACCTAAAACAAAGTCTATATACACTGATTTACAAGAAATTACAAAACAAACATATCAAATCACTTTCAACCAAACATTAGCTCACTACAAATACTTCATACAGTACAATGCTATTCAAAATTCAGGTATTAGGGCTGTTACAACCCCTCCCCAGGAAACACTTAATTTTACATAGTTAAAATTGATTGAATCCGTCACGAATCTGAGCAGGTTGAATGTACACATAATGCCAACACAAACAGGTTAGAATCAATCAACCATAATGACTTTACAATGAACAAATACAATTCTTCATACAACATCTGCACATAGTCCATGACACTGATTTTGTTTACAATAATTGTCTTTTCTCAGATCCAATCATTTTTTCAGTTACTGTTTATACACAACAAACGTTCAATGTCATCACCTTAAGTCACAATTATTTTCACACCAAATTTCACACTTGATATCTGCCTGTTAATGACAACAGTCTGTTTTACATTTTACAGCTGATAATTTGTCAACACAATGTAGAAAGTCACAACATCATGAAAATACCTAAAGTTTCTACACAAATTGCTTTATACAGTGAAATGCTTACATCTTAAACATTCAGTATTATTACATCTGCATCTGAACTTAAGTACTCACACAAACTATTTACATGCATCAATTAACAAACTTATTTACAAAACGAGATATTTACAGGTTGTTGACCCCTCCCCAAACCATGCATTTCAATTAATTCTCATAAGTGGGTTCCAGGATTTCCTGGAAACCCAGAACCATGTAATTTACTTTTCCTAACCTTCCAGTTTTCTTCACTTTTGTATACGCATCTAACACCACATTTCTATTTACACAAATCTGTTGTAATAGTTCGTCACAAACTCTAGCTACACCAGCATCCTTATATTTAACTCTCACATGATCTACTCTTGTATGCCTTTCCAAACAGTCTTCTCAAAAATCAACCCAGTATTCCCACTGTCTAATTTAATCCGTAAGTTACCTTCTCCACAGTCTACCAAAGCCTTTACTTTTGTAAGCCAATCCATGCCTAAAATGCAATTAACATCCAACTTAGGGACTACATACATGGGTATTTCTACATTTACAGTCCCCATACACCCTTCCATCAACATTTCCTGCCTAATTCTCTTACTTCGAGAACCAGTAGCAGTAATAACAGTCATACTACTAACGGGTAACATTCAATTTGATGGGTGCTTTCAATTTCATTAAATAATCCCTCAGCACTGCAAGAAACCTGTGACCCGGTATCAATGAGAGCATCTATTCGTTTATTAAAAGCATTAATTTGCACTATGGGAACTTTATCTAAAACTTCATCCTTATCCTCCACCTCTTCCAATAAATCTTCTCTGGGATTATTCATAAAAATGGTATTAACTCTATAGCAGTTGGTACCTGGACCCACCTTCTTGTCCACCACTGCGGGCCCATCACAGGGGTGGTCTTTAGTTTGCCTGCCCCCCATGCTGCCTTTCCCTTTCAGATTGAGGGTTTCTGTTCTCTCACTTCCCCATTATCATTCCTCCTTGTGTAATTATCACGAACCCATCCCCTAGATCTACCATCCCTTGACCCATTACCCCTTCTAGGGGGACTCCTGCTGCTGCCCCTCCTATGGTGTTGATGGTGGTAATGTTGTTCATTGAATGACTCCTGGGGCATCCAAGCGTCCTCAACAATTCAGAAACTATATCCACATTTACTACATCCAAAGTGGCAATTAAATTTCTTGTTTGCTGAGGTAGCCTAGCTCCTATCAAATCAATGAATTCCTCCTCTCCATAAGGATGGTCTAAATACTTACAACGGATCCAACATTTTATGAAAAAAGTCATGTTGAGTTTCCCTACCAGGTTTATAGGGCCTCCCAGTCATTAACTCCCTCTTTTTCCTGAATCTGCCTGCTTGTCGACCAAAAATGTTTCAAAAGTTTTCTTTAAACAGCTTGTAGTCAGTCACTTCCCTAGCTTGTCTATCACCCCATGTCCTAGCATAAGACTTTAGATGTTTACCCACAAGTGCAATTTTCTTATTGTCGGGTAACAAATTAAAATAGTCTGATATTTCAAAATTATCTATAAATTCAATAGGGTGAAGCCTCCCACTATCATCATAGAATTCAAATTCTTCCTTAATGTCAGCACTAACAATTGTGTTACATAGTGTGGGAGCTTGACTTAACTGTATCTGCAACCCAGTAACCCCTTTCTCTAACTGATTTACATTGCTTTCTAATCCCTGCGCCAACTGTTTCTGCTGCTGCACTAATGTATTAATATTTAATCCCACCTCTTGTCTCAACTCGTTGACCCTTTGAGCAGATTTACTGTCACTGGTTTCGAACAAACTCACATATTCCTCCTTCATCATATTACATTCTTCTCTGACTCCCTTCATCTCCTTGCTATATTTACAGTCTACTTCATTAATTAAATCAACACATGCATCTTTAGTGTCTCTACAAATATGGTTAACCTTTACAAAATTCTCCTGACACTCTACAACAGCTTGTTCCAGTTTCGAATTTAAATTATTGACATCCTACCTTAAATTTAGAACTAAAACCTTGAAATTGCATACTGATTTTCTTATCAAACAATCAGCCAACTCAGAGAATTTGTTCTCAAAATGCCAATTCCTTTTGAACTCAGAAAACTTACTGTCAAATTTATCATCAATTTCAAAAACTTACTGTCAAATTTATTATCAATTTCAGAAAAACTTACTATCAAACTTACTATTTCATTTCGAGAATTTTCCTATCGAGATTTAACTCATTTTTAAATTCAGAAAATTTGCTATCGAATTCAGAAAATTTGGCTACAAAGACTCTAGAAAAGCTTGCAGGTTCTGACTATCAGCCATTTTTAGTAATCAGCAAAATCAACATAAAAAAACAAAATTAAGAAAAAATTAAAAATCTTTCCAACCTGCCACACAATAACATGCACAATATTCAATGCAGTACTTACAGTTATTCCTCAATTTTGTAGTCACATTAAATTTCACTTAGAAGCACTTATTTAACCATTAAACACCACACTGACTTCAAACAACTTACCTACACTTTTCACAATTCACTGTAGGAAGACGATTTTGAGGCCGAAGAAAATCCACTCGTCGTCGGAAGATTACAGCCGATTCCGGATGGAAAATCTCCGCCTTAGGCCGAAGAAGATCCGCTTGCCGTCAAATCCGTGTCGCCTGTATAACCTCTACGTGTCGTAGCCGGTCGAAATTTTCTCGGCAGGTTATGTTCGCTTATCGCCGATAATTCGTCCGCAATTTTCTGCAGATTCTTTTTAGAAGATAAACATCCCACAGATGTTTAAGAACTTCTCGTCCTGTCAACAGGTCGCCATGTTAGGGTTCTTTTGGTGGTTTATATTACTGGATTAATTAATTAAAAAATCCACCAAACAGGTTATGTTTGAAGATGTCTGTTTTATTGTGATCCAAACAAGTCAGCGATATTCACAATTATAGTACAATACAGAGATGCCTAGTCGCAAAGAAACTCTCTGTAAACTCAACTGAATGATTGAAACTCTCTGTAACACTGAATACTGTCAACTAAACTGACTTACTAACTGAATGAATTTCTCTGTCCAGGCGATCTGTTTATATAGTCTTTATCGAAATTACGAGAATTCTTCAAAGGCATCCGCCCGATATTTCTCGATCATTAACAATCACTCAAACAATCTAACATATTAAAAACAATCGGAATTAATACAAAATTAATTAACAACATTACAAAATGATCAGAAATGGTAATTATAGATACTTAAATACAAAATTATTTACAGAAATCCTTTCAAACGGTAGAAAATTGTCCTGTAGACATCGTAACTTACATTAATACATGGAATTACAAACATTTAAGAAATTCTCTTGCATCATTCGGTTCTTAAACATATTAAATGGCCTTTGAATAATTTTCTTACCTAAAACAAAGTCTATATACACTGATTTACAAGAAATTACAAAACAAACATATCAAATCACTTTCAACCAAACATTAGCTCACTACAAATACTTCATACAGTACAATGCTATTCAAAATTCAGGTATTAGGCTGTTACACTGTGGAGGACGAAGTAATTAAAGGAAATCTTTGTAAATTGACTACAGAATGAATTGATGAATTAGCGAAGAGGGTAACATGTCGACCGTGTACGGATGTGTTACTGAAGGACATCTGTTAGTTCACACATGTCATAACACCAAAAGAACCGGTAACTAAGGTGGGCAGAGCCGACAAACTACCAGCGCAGAACGAGTTAAGAAAAGTGGCGCAGTTTGGAAAGTTTTAAGGAGGGATTCAGCCATGACTAGTTGGGAGTAACGATGAGAACTGGAATCAACTGTGGTGTCCCGGCGGCAAGTGGCAAGACATTTCGTCCCAGGATACGAGTTTTCTTCGGCGCCAAGAAATCATGGAGGGCGTTTTTGGTCCAAGGCAAATTTTGGGGGTGATTTCCAGTATTATATCCGCTTTAAGCACTGCCTCAAAGAAGTTTTTAATTGCCTTTCCACGATCATATTTAGCCATAAGAATAATTAGCGTAGTCAACACTTAATTATCCAAGAAAATAAACAGATTGTGAATAGTGGAACGCGGCTGTTTAAGATTGCAGTTGCGAGGTCCTCCTTATCCATTATTTAGACTGCGACAAGAAAGATTGATAGCCCGCTTAACTGGCACTTGGCCCTAATATGCCTTTTTACGGTAGTTGCTATCACCTCGCCGTTTGTATTAATCTAAAGTAACTTTTATTACTAAACCCTCAATCATCTCTCAATTTGCGCAACGGATATTCTACTGCTATGTAAATGACTTTCGCCACACTTTTACTATAATTCACAATTTATTACACTCAAAAATTCACACAAGATACAATGCTTTCACTGAAAGAATATTCTGTACATATTTGCATCACGCTAGCCGAAATCAGTTTCTCTACATGTTCACCCTATGCTAGCCAAAACAGTCTCTCTCTCGACATATTGGCTTGTTCATTCCGCGCCAACACAACCATACCGTACTGCCAACTCTCCCAACATGAAATTACTAAACTAACTTATAATTACCCCGTTCTACACAAACTACTATGCTGGAAGACCTATATTATAAATAAAATATAAATTTATTTACAATCAATTTATAATGTGATAATGTAACTCAGTAATGACTGGTGAGTGGGGACCTCACACAGTTGACGAATATTAAAAAAATTAGAGTCATTACACTGAGCTTAGCCTTCCAATTAGTAATAGTTTTTTCATAATATATATTTTTTAATCAAACTGAATATCTTTTAATAATGTTAGAAATCTGTACTTGCTTTTATATAAATGATATTGTACATTTCTGCTAAAAGGGGTGCCATTGAATCACTGTTTCAAAAATGGGGGTTAAAAAGTTGTAACACTTCGAGTTGTATTATTTACTACAAGAAAGGGAGCCGATGTGTTTTCTCTGAAAAAGGAGTGGTGAGTAATATAGTATAATTTTTAATAAAGGAGGAGTATCTTTCTTAAAAAAGGAGTGGGAACCTACGTTTAACAACATGTTTGAAGAATGATATAGGCCGCAGTAAAAGGCTGAGTGTTTGTTCATTGGTCAGTATGATCACAAACAGTGGCATTGATAGATCATAGTGAATTTGTCAGTTATCTCACACAGTAGGCAGCCATGTTAAGGATATATTGTCTTTATTAATATATCAAGTTCAGATTGAACGCACATGTCTTTTCATGATATGACGTGTCCACAAGAGTCAAAGAATCATGCTATACAGCTACTCTCCGGGATGTTTCTCAAATTACAAAAAAAAAATCTTTAATTTCCGAACTTTACACCACCACATCAGCAGCACATAAATATTTCAGGCTTTAACACCTCCAATTCAGCAACATTTACATATTCTAAGCGTTACACATCATATCCATTTGAGCAACACTTAAATTTTCATAGCTTATACCTTCACTTCAGGAACACCTAAATATTTCAAGTTTTAGACCTCCAATTCAGCAACACTTAAATATTAAAGGTCTTATATCTGCACTTATAACAACTACTCCGTTTTTCCTGAGACGATCTCGTTATTAAAGATCCGGTAGGTGTTACAAAAATATTTATTTCCTTGAATTGGTTCCTTCAGTTTGGTGTTGGCACTTACCATGTTTTTATTTTTATTTTTGATGTAATACCAATTACAAGCTATTTGCTTGCCCTGCATACACCTTACGTTACATATCAGTAGTTTATTCTCAATGACTCCCTTTTTAGTTGCTTTCGAAAGAATTCTGTCATCAAATTCCAAACCAATTTTGTTTATTACAGATTGCTGTATTACATACAGATTCCCCACTTCAATTCAGATCACTAGTACTTTTTTGTAATTTCAAACACATATATATCTCCATGAAAACAACAACACATTACTTTTTCAATCAATAAATTTTACGCCATCAGGTTTATTAAATTGAGCTTTATCGCTCCATCAAATCTGCTTCGACTTATTTTTTCACTATCCTGCAGAACATATTTTGTTTCGATCAGCGCCATAGAGTCTCCTTTTCACCTGGTTTGAAGAGCTTTGTCCTCTAAACTTGACACAGCATATATATAGTTTTGTTACATACAGAACTTCGCATAAGAATTCCAAATCTCACGCCTCCACTTCAGCATCGCCTAAATTTTCAGGCCTTATGTCTCAACTTCAGCAACAATAAAATATTTCAGGCCTTACATCTCCATTTCAGGACTCCTAAAACCAAGTCTGGCCATCGTCAGGCCCAATAGACAGTTCGAATTGGCCCGCCAACAGCAGTGGTCTAGCCAGGATCTCATTGATGTCTTTCTTTCACGTTTCTATTATAATTAAAAGGAACCTCTGCTAAGCTCTCATTGACGGTTTTTACTTTTTGATTGTAATTAAATTGTGTTTCTTATATCTTCGTTTTAATTAAATATCTGCTGTAAATATAGGTAAATATTTTGTGACCCGTCTTCGAAATTGATTTGGCAGCCTTGACCTAAACATTTCAGTCTTTTAACTTCCACTTAAGCAATTTTAAATTATTGTCTTAGACCCCCTCTACAGCAACACTTTAATATTACAGAACTTATACCTCCAGTTCAACAATATCTAAATAATTATGGCTTTAACTCTCAACTTAAAAAAATTCTGGGCCTTACACCTCCACTTCAGCGATACCTAAATATTACAGGTCATACCCCTGTACTGCAGCAACACCTAATTATTTTTCTCTTTAAAACTCTACTTCAGTAATAATAAAATATTTCAGGTCTTACTCATTCACTTCAACAACACCTGAATATTACAAACTAGGTCTAATTGCGTAGTTTGCCCCGGGCGGCAACTTCAGGAGGGCGACAAAATCTTGTTTGAATGAGCGGTCCGGTATCACATTTGTAAGAGGAACTCGTTTGAAAATTCAATGGACTGGACACGAATCCCGCAGAATTTTTATAGATCTCTGTTTTGTTTGCAGTCGAAGTTATCTTGCGTCGTTCGAATTCCATGTTAAACTCCTGGTTCTGCCTCAGGCACCAGCCGCTAACTGACCAACGCTTTTCTTTCAGCTAGACGGTATTACAGACTCTAGCAGCCATTGTATCTGTTCGTCGTCGTGTCCATTATTCAGTTGTTATGATCTCATGGAACTGTAACAACTAAATGCGAATAATAATGAAAAATGGGTGTACATTGTACTAGAACACAGTCAATAATTCTAACATGAATGCAAAAAAAGCACTTGCCCTGGTGGCAACTTCAGGGGGGCGACATTTTTTATTATTATTATTTCAGGTCCACTGCTGCTCCGCACGGTGACAATATGCTGACAACGATGGGATGGGAAACTCGGTGTGGCAACAATGGTGTCGGAAAACTAATGTTCGAACTGGTGGCAATCACAGTTTTTTCCCAGCTCGGAAATTTCCTAGATCTGCTTTGATAACGAAAGTGCTGAAATAGTGCGAAATCTGCATTGAAAGTTTTATACGAGAAACTAGTACAGTTCTAATTGAATTTGACTTCCATAAAGATATTTCGATGTTATACGTTATTTAGATTCTGTACCCAACTGGAAACGGAGCTCTATTGTAGCTCATCCTCTGTTGGTTCGTCGGTCTATTAGCCACAAATCTGTAGGTATTAAATGGAATAAGTTTGTTAGCATTTATTTTTAAAAAAAACTTGATAAAGCGATACCCTGTAGAATGCAAGGACCCTGGATCGAAAGCTTGTTGCAGCCAGGAGTTATTACGGTCTTTGCTTAATTCGTAAGAACTGCGCCAAGTTATTTGGTGCTTCGAATTTTAAACTGTAGGTGTCAGATGAAAGTAACTGGCCGTCCTACGTCTGAAATAAAGTTTATTACGCCATCTTCTGCGGGTTACAAGCAACCTTCTGGTTGTGGACTGAGTTATTTTCAGATATGTATACTGACAACTGGCTTGAACAATTTATCTAGTTTCACTATGCAAGCAGTCGTATGAATGTAACTAATTTTATCTCCTAATGTATTTCACAATAGCTTTGTTCTTTTTAATGGAGGTATCATTAGGAAATAGGTATTTTTTATACTTAAGCTTTTACTAACAGTAATTCCTTTGTGTTACTTAAACACTAAAGAGCAAAAGAAACTGGTATAGGCATGCATATGCAAACACAGAGATATTTAAACACTCAGAGTACGGCGCTGCGGTCGGAAACGCTTATATAAGACAACAGGTGTCTGGCGCAGGCATTAGATCGGTCACTGCTGATACAATGGCACCTTATCACGATTTAAATGATTTTGAACGTGGTGTTATAGTCGGCGCACGAGATATGGGACACAGCATTTCCGAGGTGGCGATTAGGTGGGGATTTTTCCGTACGACCATTTCACGAGTGCACCGTGAATATCGGGAGTCCGGTAAAACATCAAATCTCCACTGCGGCCGGAGAAAGATCCGGCAAGAACGGGACCAACGACGACCGAAGAGAATCGTTCAACGTGACAGAAGTGCACCCCTTCCCTAAATTGCTGTGGATTTCAATGCTGGGCCATCAAAAAATCAGTGTGCGAACCATTTAACGAAACATCATCGATATGGGTATTCGCAGCCGACAGCCAAATCGTGTACCCTTGCTGAGTGCACGACATAAAGCTTTACGCCTCGCCTGGGCCCATCAACACCGACATCGGACTGTTGATGACTGGAAACATGTTGCCTGGTCTCACAAGTCTCGTCTCCAGTTGTTCGAGCGGATGGACGTGTACGGGTATGGAGACAACATCATGAATTCATGAACCCTGCATGTCAGCAGCGGACTGTTCAAGCTGGTGGAGGCTCTGTGATGGTGTGGGGCGTGTGCAATTAAAGTGACATGGGACCCCTGATACGTCTAGATACGACTCTCACAGGTGACATGTACGTACGCATCCTGTCTGATCACCTGAATCCATTCATGTTCATTGTGCATTCCGACGGACTTAGGCAATACCAGCAGGACAATGCGACATCCCACACGTCCAGAATTGCTACAGAGTGGCTCTAGAAACACTCTTCTGAGTTTAAACACCTCCGCTGGCCACCAAACTCCCCAGACATGAACATTATTGAGCATATCTAGGATGCCTTGCAACGTGCCGTTCAGATGAGATCTCCACCCTCTCGTACTCTTACGGATTTATGGACAGCCCTGCAGGACGCATGGTGTCAATTCCTTCCAGAACTACTTCAGACATTAGTCGAGCCCATGCCACGTCGTGTTGCGGCTCTTGTGCGTGATCGCAGGGGCCCTATACGATATTATGCAGGTATACCAGTTTCTTTGGCTCTTCAGTGCATTTGATTTTAATTTATTCTAATAATAAATTAATTCTTCAGGTACAGCATGCAGCTAATTATCTTTTTTTTGTTCATTTAATGAACAGTATAATGTAGAACAAGGAGGAATGTCATTATAGGAACATGTTAACTGTTTTAGCAAATACAAATGTTAATTTGCATTAATAAATTGAATGTTGGTAACCTAGCTCACTTGTTGAAGTTATACGAGTGCGTATTTGTGTGGTGTGGATGTAATGTGGCATTTACGAGCAAATAATTTTGAAACCTGAGAACGATACCTCTAAATATCAAGCCGGACTCGCGCTTTCAGACTAACCTGTTTCCATTACTGTCTGGATCCAGCTGTGATAAAGATCTACACAAACAACCATTTGAGAAGCCGGTTCTTAGAGTTGGGAGGCAGTATTTAGTATCTAGTCTGCGTTGATTTAGTATGAATTGATAGGAGCTCATTTCCTTTATCACATTTTAATGAGTGGAAAGTGCTAAAAAGGAGCTTTTAATTTGGAAACCTCCCACCCATCATGCTGGTATCAAATCAGTACCCGAGCGATCTCTTGTAACGCGGTGCTACCAAAACCATCTCAAATCTAGGACCGAATATATGAGAGGGAATACGTATCTTTATCTCCGCTAATTCCAACTTATGAGTCTCAGTTTCTGGAAAGGATATTCCTTTGCTTTCAGTACTTTCCGCATAAAATTACTTGTTCCAAAACAATCGATAAATACTGATGTTTAAGTTTTACGTGTGTATCTCCACGTTAATCAGGAAATACAAAAGTAACTGCAGTGGATTAAGTTGTTTTCTTTTACCACAGCACCTTAATGATGGAGGAGGATTAGGGCCATAAACTACGACGATCCTTGGGTTACAAAGTTCTGGCGCTGATGTGAGATGTTGTTAAGCAAGCTGTAGACGTTACTTAAGTCCTAATGAAACCGGTGCTAAAATAAAAAAGTGGTCGTGTAGACCTATTAGCAAAGCTTAATGTTTCTGAAGGTAATTCCAATTTAACACTTATCTCGCACCCAAAACGTCATAAATGTCATCAACTTAGAGAACTTATTTGCACATGCCCAAATTGGTTTCTATTACACTATGGTAATGCTCGAAAATATGATTACTTTTAAAAAATAATTATTTGTCTGCAACAATTTAATTTTTCAGTATTATATTATTAAATTAATTCATAGCTTAAATAATTTCTTCATTTAAGCAATTGGTTACAAAAAATGTCAAATTTGGATTTCGCACCAGTTCTTATTTTATTTTATAGATATTTGTGATCGTATTGTCATTCAGGTAACAAAAGATATCTGTGGTTCACAACGCGACATCTATTTTCACTTTAGAGTTCTTGTCTCTCCTTATTAACCGTACTGAACATTCCCCCGCAAGAGATACGTAAATGCATGATACATTTGTCTTCCAACATTTCTTCATTTTAGCTGTGTCCACATGGATAGTAAATCAGGAATTCAAACGTAGATTTAGTTGAGTAGCTCAGATAACTGTTGAATAAAAAATTTCTTGTGGATGAGTGCTAACGTTGAAGCCTAGCATTTGGAACGAATCGGGTTCGATACCCTGTGAACTAATTCTGTTTTAGATTTTTCGTAATTTCAGCTTGGTGTATTTATAATCACATAGCTGAAATCTTACCTGTTTATTTATTTCAGGCTTTTACCGATTCTAGTGACCACAACTATTTCGTGCCGTAAACGTTCATACAAATAAAAAAATAAATAAATAAAATAAAAAAGGAAAAATACACCTTAGGTTCTTCAGTAATGATTTTCTTCAACCTTCACCTCACTTTTTTCTTCTCATGACATTACTGAAATAATCCAAATTCTGCTGTTACTGGAGAAATTTATTTGTTTTTTTTTTTCCATCATTTCATGAGTTTAGTACTCCATAATCATCTTACCAATAAGATTCTTTGAATCCAGACACAGCCATCGAAATACAAAACCCTTTCGTCATAAGGTATATCTTGTTCATCAGATTAGTTATATACAACTGTTAACTTTTATCCTGAATTTTTCTACTATCAGTACGCTTAAAACATAATTTAGTCTACATAGGTTAACTTTGTGTAAAAAATTCTAGAACTATGTCTGTTCGTGATCAGTAACTAAGAACGAAGATTTGTGTGTGTGTATTATTTATGCAATTATTGTGCTCACTATCACGCCCAAGTAAGCAGAATTAATGCCATAAAACTGCTTAGAATTTAATACCTTTGGTGAAGTTGAAAGTTTTTTCGGTTTTGTATGGTGACAGGTAAGTCTGTAATGAATCACTAACGTTATCATTACCGAGAAACATGTAACAATTTGCGATTCAGAGCACCGACATGTAGAACTATCAACTCTTGGAGTGTCATCTAAGGCGCTGGTATTATTTTAAAGAAATCACAATTTCGGCACAAATACAAGCGCGACAATTTGGATTAAGTAGTTCCATCTTCTCAAACTTATTTTTTTAAAAACATTCAAACCTAGTGAATGGTTTGAAATAAGCACAAAATTAATTATATAATCGTCAGTGATTGGAGAGAAACAATTTATCATCACTGTTAAAACTTAGTCCACACTCTGAAGACTGGATCGTTGTTATTAAGCCATTATATCAGAAGTTTTTTCGATGGGGATTCGAACCAAGAAATTCACGTTTAAATATCACACAGCTTATCTGCAGAAAAAAATACATTGTTGTACTATCCATATTATTTCTGTTTTTTTATTTATTTATTTTTTTTTTAAAAAAAAACACGAAAATAAAATAAAAATCATTCGAACTGGGGTTACGAAGCAAATAAAGAGTTGGACTTTCATATCTGATACGTAATGCAAGACAACGCGTTTTAGAGGCAAATTTTGAGAGAACTTATTATATGGCAATTAGATGGAGGCAGTTGAAACTTTGGCTCGATTTATCAGAATCGTACTGCTTACCACAGAATCGTCCAAAATTAATAGAGTTTTGATGGGCAGCTTCGTATCTCGTATGCTTCATCATAATCATGTAATCATATTTTCAATTTTTTTTGGTATTATGTTAATTTTATGTTTTTTGTTTTTGTTTTTTGTTTTGTTTTTGTCTTTAATCAACTAGAAACGAACAAATTACTCGGGATTCGCAAATGTCTTTATTTATAAAGCCCAGAAACCGTAAGCAACATAATTTTTCCTGAACATACATTAGACATTTACTGTAAAAACTTTTGCTGGCATATATTTCTTTATCGACGTATTATTGTACAATTATTATGCCTATATTTAAGGATGAGGGAGGTATGGCAGCAACCTTTTGCCAGTATACTTGCAGTCTTTTCCGTTTTAGCTATCGAATAACGTGTGATACTCTACTTCTATTACCCAGCAGGAACGGGGGCTTCCATTAATTACGTGAGGTGTTTTTCCGGAATTCCGGACACCCCCAACCCTCTGGTCAGACATCGTGAGATTTGGTCTGACCCCCCCCCCCTCTGGTGAGATTTGGTCCGACCCAAAACCCCCCCTCCCCTACGAATGAACCTCGCAACTTTGCGAGACCTTTTTTTTACGTCTCATGCTCCCAAGGGCGTCTATACCCCCTAAAAAGTCGGTTTTTACCCCCCTAAAATCAACTTTCGCGTCCTTTGTAAACCTTTTTTTCTTTTTTATTTAGCTCTACCATTCTACAAGATTTTCGAAACCTCACGTGAGATTTCCATTGAACCCCCCCCCCCCCTCCTCCTTGGTGAGATTTCGCCGGCCCCCCCCCCCCCCCGCTATTTCACCTCATGGAATTAATGGACGCCCTCAAATGTCTCCCAGTAACTTGTTACTGGTTTACCGCACTTGGAGATGAATGAAGAAATACAATACCGTATTGTCAAGTAGTAGTATGTTTTATACAGTACCATATCTACTGTTTACAGGAAGTGCAAAAAAACGAATGCCGCCAGACGGTACTGGGAGGTAGTACAGCAGAATACGGATTGCACTGCCTCCCACGCAGTCGCTTGGCGCCGTAATTAACGACCTAGGACGGCTGCCGATGGTCTGAGTAATTACCTGATAGCTTTTAGCGGCGGCGATAAGGGAGGCGGCTTTGTGGGCCCAATTAGGGCGCCTTTGTCCGATAAACAGCCGGGATAATCTATTAGGGCGTTATCGCGCGCTCTGGGCGAGCGGCGCCCAGCGTCGTGCGCCGTCGCGACGGATGGTGGAGGTGGGGGGGGATGGTGAGGATGTGATAATGGGAGGGGTCCAACTCTCAGGTGGCACCAAAGAGCCAACTCCACGCTGCTCATAGAGATATGCGCCATATCACGCGGCAAATCAACAAAGAAAATGTAGCTACTGTGTTTTTAAAGCAACATTAAGGGGTAAGGTGCTTGACATAGAGATGGAATCGGTATCAGTGCATCCCCCCCCCCCCCCACTTGTGTTGATAATACACCTATCACAATAACAAAAGTCATATTTCAGATCTCTAAAGTAATTTTTCAAATGTGGCTTTTTAAAATAGACGTTTACTGTGTGGTTCATTGAAATGAGAAACGGACATATCATGGCATTATAAGATTTTTCATTTTAGAAGATTTGTATCTAACCGTAATTAATTTAAAGTTGATGAAGTATCAAAAACTGCAACTACGGATGTAAATATCACGAAGGTGCATGGGAATGATGGTGTTTATTATAACTTCATTCGTAAACATACCAGAGAAAAGCGTGCGGCACATTAACCAAGAATAATTTAATATAAGACAACTTCTTACAAGATGGATCGTGCTTTTATTAAGTGCCCATCAGAAACAACAATGTTTGCACCGTAGTAAAAAGGAACTTAACAATTTTCTGTTTCGATTTAATATTACAGATCAGACATGGGTCAAACACCTCACGGCATCAATGAAACAGCACTCAAACCAATGGGTGAAGGCCGTGACCTTGCATGAAAAAAATTCCGTGTCGATTTCATCTGTCAGAAAATCCATGGGAATGCCAAATGGACTTTTTTAATGCCTCGAAAACAATGATAAAGGTACACCCTATAGAAAAAATCAATTAGGAATTACTGGAAAAAATTTCTATAGAGGGATTATGACAAATGTATCCTTCTAATATCTTAAAAATTATGGTATGAACCATCAGGAGAAACTATAAAGTTTTGTCTCATTCACCATGTTCCACACATTTCACTCTAACACGTTAGTCCAAAAAATGAGGACATTTATATCACAGTCATAGATTGTCAGTTATTGTGGAAGACAGGGCAGGTAGTTCATAAGATGTACTGTACATTGCCGATGAGTTCCGAATTGATATTGGGAGCCGAATTAAGAACAGTATGGAGTAGGTAAGAGACAACATTGAGTGTACACTAGCAGGTGATTGTGACGTAATATTTGAAAAGTTCTTACCTGCAGGTAAGGCAGTTGGTTAGTCTCTGAGTAAATTACCGAGAAATATGTTAACATCTCTGACACTGAAAGAATTTAAAATTCCTGTGATTCAAAAATTGATGTCTAAGTAAATTGTCACCCAGGAAATTGGTCCAGCGTAATTGATAATGATGCTCTTTTTCTGAAACGAAGGTAATATTGTAAAGAGGGATGTCATATGAGCAAAAATGTAGGTTACAATATTCTGAAATCATAGCAAGGATTCTTCAAGCAATAACAAAGGATTAACATACGTATCTAAAATTGGTAAAAATGAAAATCATATGACATATAAGATGTAACAGCATTAACACATTTTATTCAGATGCTATTACAAATTTTTATTTATGAATCTGATCACGAAAGGAGGATGAGACCCCTTATATGAAGTTTTAGCTATTTGGAATTGTAAATTTTATTTCATTTATTGTGTGCAGAATTTAATAATGGTTAGAGAAAGTAAAAAATATCAATATGAGATGTAAAAAAGGACAAAGTCTATACAAAAGTTACATAACTAAGTGCGTTTCAAATGACACTATCTAGATTTATTTCAATGAGTTTTGAGAGAGGTCTAATGCGGCTGACTAACATCTTTTCAATCAATAACTCATTCCATTTACATTCATTCGAATGGTTTTTATCCAGAAAGTTTCTGTTTCTCGATAGTTGATTAGTTGGCCTCTTAACAACTTGTTTACATGACTGAAGATTACATTTCTTTGTGTTCTGACTAACCCCTATCTATACCATCGGTTACACTTGATTTTGTTTTATTTTTATACCTTGTACCCCATGATTTGTAGCTATTTGCTTGATTTATAATACGGGTGCCGTGTTTACTGAAGCTGACACTCAAAGTCATTTTAGGGTTTTACACCTCTTGTATAAAAGATGGAAACCCAATGGAATCATTTTTTCCGTCAGTTTACCTGTCGGTAACCTGATAACTCTCCCACGATTTGTTAGAGTGTTCGGCGAAAAAAAATTCTAATTTTTCTAATTCCATACCCCTTGCGTTCTGGTGCGAACATTAAAAAAAAAAACAAAAAAAAACAATAAAAAAAACTCTTGAGTGACGTGTATGTAGCCCCGTAATATTACAGGAAAACAATAGTGATCTTTCTGGAGTTAATATTATTTTTTAAAAAAACTCTTAAATGAGTATAATACTAACTTTCTTGCTGTCATCAGTTTCTCGATTGGTTTGATGCAATCCTCCAACCCTTCCTATCTTGCCCTAACCTCTTGATTTCAACATACCTCTAAGAACCTATGTATCATTTATCGGCTTGAGATATTTTCATCTCTGTCTTCCTCTGGAATCCTTTCCTTCGACTGTTCCCTCCACTAACAAATTATCCGAATCCGCATGTCTTAAAATATGACCCACCAACCTGTCTTCTTTCTGTAAGACTCTTACACAATTTCTTTCCTCACCCATTATTTCCAAACACTTTCATTTCGTAGTTTCTCTGTCCACTTAATTTTCAGCATCTTTCTATAGCTCCATTTTTCAAATGCTTCAATTTTTCTCCTTTTTGGTATTCGTAAAGTCCGTGCTTCGTTAACATAAAGTGCTGTGCTCCACACATAGAGTTTTAAAAAGTTCTTTCTAAGTCCTACATCTATATTTGAAATTAAAAGATTTCTCTTTTTCATGAAGGCCCTTTTTGTAGTGCTATTCTGCTTTTAACATCATTCCTACTTCGGACATGAGTTGTAATTTTATTTCCTAGGTAGCAGAATTTCTCCTGTCGCATCCGATGCTATTTTTGTATTTAATCTTCTGTTATTGCTATCATTTCAGTTATATTCCAACACTTTTGTCTTTTTTTGGTATATATTTAGTCCAAAATCTCCCTTCAGTATTTTGTTCATGACATTCAGTAATTTCTCAATATCTCAATCAGCATGTTCTGCTGACAAGACAATGTCACCAGCAAATCGTAGCATACTGATTTTTTCTCCTTGAGTACTCATGCCACATTCAAATGTTTCTTTCACTTCCACTTCTTTACATAATTATTTCCGGCCATGAATCGTGCATATCAATCGATACAGAAACACATGATTCGGATGGTGAATTTGTCGTGAAAACACCATTCTTGAAATTTTTTTGAGATGCGATATACTATTTTCAAATGAAGTTTTCCAGTTTTTAACTTATACACACAATGGGAAAGAAAATTTCGGAAAATAAACAATGAACTTGATTTAAAATTAACTCCATACTTTTTTTAAAGTTTTTTTAGTCGATTCAAGTTTGTTCACAACCTTTTTTTCAGGATCCTTCAGCGCTTGATAGCAAATTCAGGCTGGCGTTTTTTCTTTTTCTTTTAAATTTAATTGAACTGTCTGTGTGTTATTATCTGTCTACGCTGGTTTCAGTATACAGCTGATTGGCAGAATTCCAGAAAGATTCCGTACTCCAAACTTTAACATAATTACATCTCGTTTTAATTAAACTGATAGGCTTCCGCATTTATGGGAACGAGAGAATATGAAAATTAGCTGCAGTTGAAGGTAAACCGGAAAAACTGCTTCTGTTACATTCAACCAATGAGGAATGGAACGTACTGCACCACTATAAGGAGATCTACCCGCAGAATAAGAGACCAACGAATGGAACGTCAAATGTGTTATACAATTGCTGTTATCCTCCCTAAACACACTACCTGTTCACCTTTCTGATACTGTATCGGACAAACTGACGCCAACATAAAGAATTTTTTCTTCATCGATTCGAATGAATACGAAACTGACGAATTGTTAAGGAGAGCCGAAAGAGGTCAAATTAAAAATTATTTGTTGGTACCAAAAATTAGTTTAATCCTTCCTCTCAATGGTGAAACTTTCATTTAGCTTTACGCTCGGCCTAGGAGTGTCATCCTACAGTAACGGAATGTTTTTGACAAACTATAGAAGCCATTTTCTGTAAATTAGATTTTTTTGAAATTTAAGGAACACTTTATCAAAAAGTATTAAAGATACGGACAAATTTTTTGTATATGTTACCCTCTGATGTTCAAATTACATTATAACACAGATTTATTGTTATAGGTCCAATTATTAATATGAAATTCAATAAAATATCAGATTTTTTTTTAAAAATTGGTTGTTTAGAAAGAAATTATTCAAAATAAACCAAAGAGGATAACAAACTATCTCTCTGACCTACCTTTATAACTGATTCACTTTATATGTTAATAATGTTTCAAGTGAGTATATTCAATAATTTTCCCATAAAATAATTTTCCTCAATGTTTATAATTTTAGATGGACAGCATAAGCATCTCCGGCTTCTCTGTATAAGTATAGAAGAGCAGTTCACTTTCTTTCATATATGTACATGTTTACTCCAACAGCAGTCTAAATTATTCCATTCTTTATTTTAAATGAGAATCACACATCTCTTCATTTATATCGATTTGAAGCCAGCAGACTTTTTAGCTGTCTCTAATTTTTGCTATCAACCTTTCAACTGGTTTGGGGTAGCCCCGCATCTCTTCCTAAGCTCTTTATTACAACATATCCAATTATCTGTTTCTTTGAATCTAATCTTTATCTTCTCCCCATTCTTGGTTTCTTGTTCTTTTCGTCTTAATAAAAGAAACATTTTGTAAATAAATCATCTCTCCTACTTTTGGAAGAGTCTAAGAAACAAATAGTGTTGATTGTATTGTCCCACAGTTTGCTTCTTAAACAACTGCATATATAGCCGGCAACAGAGAAGTATCTCTCTACTCCGATTGGTGTGTAACATAACAAAAATAACTGAACATGCAATTGTTTTTAAGATGTCCCATGTAAACATAGAATATATTGTATTAATACAATAAATTACTATATTATATTGAGTCATTCAAAATTTTTATGTATATATGGATAAAAGATTTTAGTATATTATGACTATTAATACTCGGTGGACTATATCCTTAGTAAATAGTTAAAAAAAATCGTATTAAATAGCCAACATAAATAAAATTATGTTGAACCATACAACAAGAAACATATACGAATTCTTACAAGTACATAAAAGTTAATCTATTTACTAACGAATCATGACGGATGACAAAATATGAGAGAGAGAGAGAGAGAGAGGGGGGGTAGGTAGCAGGCATACATTTTATTGCGAGTCTTAACGAGAATACGTCTTTCGTCAGCCAGTGATAGTGAAACAACATACAACAAATATTGTTCATAACCTAAAACAATGTTTAGGCACTCAAGAGAAATTACTGTTAGGTACTTAACAGCTATGTATTTTATTTAGGTAGACGAGAGAAACTACTGTTCAATCATAACTACTAAATCACGTGTTTTAGGGTATGTTTACAGAAGTACAAAACACAAGGCTGATCCACAGTGTCTTTGCGCAATACACGTCTTTTTCTGTTTGCTTGTTTTTGTTTGTTTGTTTGTTTCCGGCTTTACGCCTCTTCGACTTCGAGGTCATTAGAAGCGGAAAAGAATTGGGGCTAAGGAATGGGAAGAAATTCGGCCATCACCTTTTAAAGGAACCATCCCGAAATTCGACTAGAGTGATTTGGAGAAACCATGGAAAACATAAGTCTGGATGGCCGGACGGGGATTAGAACAGGCGTCCTCCCGAATGTGAGGCCAGAGCGAATCCACGTCTACTGTCGCAACTTCCTTCCCCGCCGAGATGGTGGCTTTATTGCTGAATCGGAAGAGCCAACACATTTTCGGATTTCCAATCGGGTTTGCTTCAATTCAATCTCGTTATACTTCCGCTTTATTGCCATGTACTTTGATGTTTTCAAACTATTACAGTTGTTCGAAATTGAGTTTTATTGATTTGAAAATGGTATTCACTTGTCCATAGAAGTGTATTTCATACTAAGTAATATTATTATGGCTGAAGTCACATGACAGATGACCAGAGTACGTTGACTAAGACCTCTCGACGTGTACTTATTCCCTCTTTCCGTTGCCTGACGAATCGCATCCATTTATCGCATCGTGCGGGGAGCCAGAGAAATATTGGCTAATATACTTGTTCGTTTCAAGCTCTGTCGAACGCCTTTCTCCCAGCTGTTCTGCGTTACGCAATTTTCGAATGGACAATTTTCATGTCGCTTGTAATTCTGAGATTCTACCCAATACCGAACAGGGGAGACGTATTCACAGTAAAATACACAGAGTTGTTGATACGAGTCAACTGTCAAGTGTAAGTGTATGGGCAAACTTCTAAAATATAAAAACATTCTTGTATTGGTGGTTATAGAAAGACCACCAATCCATTCTAAAACTGGGTTGGATCTGCACAAATTGTTTTTTGGACAAAAACTTTAGAACTTTGCCACATTGTCATTTTAATGGTTGGGACAGATCGTTGGCTAGGCCAATGTCTGCCCTTAAATCTAAAAATAACATACAACCAGTTAAAATGTGGTGCACCATCAAAGGTACGCCACAGGAAATGAATTTCGTTTGGTCCTCTCGGCGGAGAAGAAAGCTGTGTGTCAGAAGACATTGCCCTATGCGGAGGAGAGTAAGGAGAACCTTATCCCTTCTCGCCCGTTGGAATGAGCTACTCACGACTGAACGTTCGGTTTGACCAGCCGGAGCTTATTATGCTCGACTTTCAGCAACTGCCTCGGTCATACGATAAAGACACTTCTTTTTGCCGCCGAGTGAAGGTCTGAATTTGGTACCGGAGTAAAGTCGATTCTAATCTTGTCACAGGCTAACTTGACAGCTTCATCGGCTGCCTCGTTCCCCCTGATTCCCACATGGCCTGGTACCAAGCAGAATAAAATCTCATTTCCAAAAAATTGGAGGGGAAGGAGGGCGTCATGTATGTGCTGGACCAAATGGTCTGATGGGTACATGTTTACTAACGCCTGAATACAGCTGAGGGAATCACAGCATATGATGAACGTTATATCGCGCATTACTTTCATATGTGGAGCGACTTTAACAAATCGTAACACTCAGCGGTGTAAACGATGTATCTGCTATCCAGCTTGTATTTGTGAGTCGCTCAATGGAACACTATGGAGGAACCGATTCCGTTAGCCGGCTTATACCGGGGTAAAGTATGATTCTGAGTTAAAATATCTCTAAACACATTAACAAAAACAGTCTCATAGGTAAAAAAGTTTGTTATACCGAGATTGTTCTAAAATTGTTCTGGGCCTCTTTAAAAGCCAGGGAGGAGATTTACTCCAACCTGATGATAAAAAGAGGGTAGTACAAACCCATATTCTTCGAAACTAGCCCTTGTACTATATGGTCACTTTATGGTGGTTGGTATAAAGCCGTTCGAAATTTAGATTAAGAACCACGTCGTACACGCGACTGCCAGGGGAAGCGGCAATATGTATGAAGCGTCGCATTATGAGGAGATGCCACCGGATGGTAAGCGGCGGCTCGCCCGACTCAGCACAAATGCTTGCGATCGTACTGCCACAATGGGCACCTGTCACATGTTTTCGCGCCAATTTATGGATCGTAGATTTGTGCGGGATACTCCTGACTGTCATACGGTGCTGTATCTCCGGGGGATCGCGGGATCCCGCTTTGATGGACTGTATTTCCTAATTATAGCGATTGGTGCTCATTAATTGCAGTATGATCCTGGTAGCTAATCACAGTTATTAACTTTTACCGACAAACAATCATATATATTATTTCTATAAGGTATTTTTTTGTCAGAAGCCTGTATCTTCCTTCATACTTAACCGAAATCAATGAATGAAGTGTTATTTTAAAGCTTATGGTCCTCACTTTGGTCACATCATATTTTAAGAACTGAAGTTTTCGGAATTCGACCGTTAAAGGGCGAAAATGTTAATATTTTTAAAATGCTGTTTTCTGTGCTACGAGTCATTTATCTCACTGGATACCTATCTGAAATCGTTTCATGAAGTATCACTTTAAAGATTAAGATCTCCGCTTTAGTGACGTCACATATTAAGACAGAAATTTTTCGGAATTTGACCCTTAAAGGGCAAAAGTGTCGATATTTTTGCAATTTGTTTTTGTGTCACGAACGATTTTATCTCCCTTAATATCTAACCTACATAGGTAAATGACGTATCATATTAAAGAATAAGGTCTCCGCCGTGGTAACATTATATTTTAAGAAAGGAATTTTTCGTAATTCGACTCTTAAAGGGCAAAAATGACAATTTTTCTAAAATACGTTTTTCAGTTTCGAGCCATTTATCTCACTGGATTTCTAACCAAAATCGATAAATGAATTAGGAGTATGAAGAGTAATGACTAAGGTTTGGTGACATCATATTCAACCTAACTATTCATCGCATTTTATTAGCTAAATTTTCGCACGGGTCGTCTAGTACTATAAAACATTAGTTGTAAAGCCGTTGTATGGCTACTGAGGCGGGTCTCAGATGGTAGCCGACCCAGTGGGTCAGTCGGACAACTTTGCGGCGGCGAAGAGTTTGTGGGCGAGCGTCCTTTGACGCAATGCGGGCGAGGCTCTGGCGCCGCTATCTGCGCTGTTTATTTGCCTAGGCCTGTGCTGCCGTCTTCTTTGTGGGCAGCTATGACAGTGGCGGTGACAGCCGCACATTGTTCTACTGTGCTCTTCCTCTTCTAATGAATGGCGCTGGGTAACCCGATAACGGGTGGGGACTGCTGTGCGTGTGTGTATGTATGTGGAGGGTCAGTTTACAGGCAAGCGACCACGTGTAAAGTCCAGCCGGACAACGATCGCAGCTTATTCACAAAGGGACTAACTAGCAAATTTCTGTCTGTTTACACGATGGTGACATTTCTACATGAACGAGTTTCACAGAGAAGACAATGTTAGATTAAATTATATTGTGTTTCAGCTTTGATGCCATATGAGAACAGACTCAGGAACTTGAAACAGTACTTATGATTATATTGTGTGGTTTTTTTGCTGTCGGGTAAGAGTTTATTTGATAATTCCATGATTTCATTTTTTATAAACACTTAAACGACTTTGCTCTGTTTAGGGGTTGTTTTTTGTTGATAAATTTGGACTTTCACCTCCTTTGTGAGATTTGGCGAAATGTGGTGGGATCTCACCCACCTCCCTCTACCCCTAATGTGAAATTTACCTTATTATTTTAATTTTTAAATAATTAAATTTGCTTTATGACCACGTATTTTACTTCATGACACTAAATACCTAAGCGTTAATACTGATGCCTTCTATGTAGTGCATTTTTTCTCTGAAATAAAAGGAGAAAACTGCCCACCCTTCCTTAAAATGATTTTGGGAGATTTTATCGCACCCCTCCCCCCACATTTTAACTCACGTAATTAGTGGACGTCCCCTTATGTAAAATACGTTATGAAGTGCCGAAATTCGAATTCCGAGAAATTCTGACGACAGAAGTGAATTGTGCGGCAAATTTAAATTATTTAAGTTAAGCTACCGAAATATTCAAATTTCAACGTGGTCTGGAAGTCAAAGATTAACGTTCTCGCCATGGAAATTCAAGATCTCTGGTTCGAGCTCCAATCCAGCCACAATTTACGGACATTTAATCTGACTTTCACCACTATCAAAGTTTTGTTTCATTCCTATGAAGTACGATATATCACTGTGTGATTTTTTTAGCTTATGGCTTTTTTGCTTCGTATATTGGACATAGTATATTAATAACATCGTGCAGGTATCGTAATGGTTGTAGAAAACTGACAAAGAGTACACGGTTATTCATTTTCATGTCTCAGTTCTACAACCCTCCTCCCCCCCCCCCCCTCCGCGCCCCCAATAACAACATGACTCATGAGATATTACTTCTTAACCCTGATCCAGTTTTTCCTGCATTAAATTAAGATCGTTCTCGTTATCTGGTCAATACCTGTCCCAACCGCAACTTCTATTCCCAATTACGGCGACCTTCGCTTTTGGCAATGCTTTGCTCTGTCAGTGTGAAGTGTGTTACGTTGCAACATTTTTAAGATTCAGGGTTAAAATGTCGGTCCTAATTATACAACTACCTGCTTCAGTGCAGCTATGACTGAGGCGAAATGCGTTGCAAATCAGAACTTTGTCACCAGATTGTTAACCTCAAAAACATTTATTAATACGACGAATGAGTTAAAAACAATGCTATAAAATGATTAATGTGTAAGTAATTCCAGCCAAGTCTGTCTGATGAAGAAATACGACGTTACAGCGATAAATAAATCTACCTCATTATCAGCTTACATGCTGCCGTTAAAATTAATTTATTTAATGTCAGAGATTTACGACATCGTGCTCATTAGAGTCGGCAGAATATTGGGGAAAAGGAATCAGAAGGAATTCAACCTCGTCAACTGTGAAATGTCTTTTGACACCGGCCGCAGAGATCCATATCGCAGAAATATGGTATTAGTTCTCCAATTAAAAACACCCAGCTAAAACGTAGTAGAAGAATCACGATGTCGAGGAGAATACGTGTATATTCGCAGACTGCAGATCAAAGAACTGACACTTCATTTTTTTTGGGGCGGTTAAGATACTTAACACCTGCTTGTTTATTTAGTATCAACAGTGTTGTTGTTACAATAGTTACGAACACAAACAACAATATGAACCAAAACCGAATAGTAAGCTAGAGAGAAAAAGAAAAAGTATAGCAATCAATAAAAGTCAATTGATTTTGTAGACGACAAGAAATAAAGTATTGCGGGCAATTGTATAGATGCTGAATGGTCTGTTTCGCCCCACATTCACAAGTAGTATTTGGATCTTCGAGACAGTGACATCTTACTAAATTACCGCAAAGGAATCAAAATATTCCAAAATATAATGTTTTAAACTGGATAATAACTAGCTTCTAAGACCCTCAAAACTAACGGGTTAGATGCATTCATGCAATTCTTTACATCACAGTTGCTTAAATAAATACGCGCATAACCTCGGTTTTGTAGAAACATCTATGGCCCTTGTTAGTCCAGCAACGAATGCCAGACGCTTGACGTCACAGTGTAACAGACATCGTGAGCAAACTTTCCTTTTATTAGTTTCCGTGGTTCTATACTGACATATGTAAAGAATAAAAAATTGCACATCATTTGCATATAAAATTTTGATAAGCATGAGTTTTGGACATTTTCCTTATAATCTACACGTTTCACTGCCAATGTTTTTCACACGATATTGGATATTTAAAATTATTTAATGTAACGTAAAATATATTATTATTACTACTGATTTTAATTGCGATTTCCCCAGTCATCTAATTACCCCTTTCCATATATATTTTAAAAATTTTCTTTTATAATTGTAGTATTAAATTCCTCCCCCATTTACTTTTCAGATTTAAAATTTTAATTTTAAATTCTTTAAACGTTTTTGGTAAAGTATTCAGCACTTGGTAATTTGTTCCAATCCCTGACTCCCTTACCAACAAAAGAAAATTTTGTCACCCCCTTATGCATGAAATCGAGCGCCAGCTTCTGGTCATGGTCGCCTTTCCCTTCCATCCTAATTCTTTGACCAACATCCCTCCAAACGCCATCAATGAAATAGTTCACCAGAATATAAACATTTCACTTCTGTCCACTGTACGTTGTATTTTGTTTGGTTATATTTCTTCTTTTCTTAATTGCTGGAAGGATAATTCTTCGTGTTAGCTGCGACACGAAGGTCAATCGATGGGGATTGCAGAACGACTTGGCTCTTGTGGAGGGAAGAAGAGAAGCTGTTATCTGGTTCCTACCCCGCCGTCCACAGATTAACTCAATTGGTGTCTTCAGGGAGGCAGACTCCGATAAGACTGCAATTTGTCTGATCACCAGCCATCACGTTAAAGGTTCCACGTGTCAATCTGGAAGCAAAATGACCATCTTAAGTTAGTTCACGTCACTAACACACAAAGAAGAAATACTGGGTGGACACTAAAATTATCTAGCTATGGAACAAAAATGATGTAGAGCTTGCCCGATAAGCAAACTGGAAAGTAAATATGCATTGCGCGTTTCTATTTGCTTATATGTTATGAAACCTATTTCTGGTATAATTATTCATATATGAAGAAGTTATTTTAATGCAAAAATGTGCTATAAAACAATGTCCACGCGATAAACCAAAGCTTATAGTGTAGAAGTATGTATAACATTTTTGTAAACTCATTTTTGTATACTCACAATGAAAATACTCCACTCAGTATTTAGAAACAGGCAGCATCAGATAGTTCCGTTTTAATGCCTACATACGTTGACATAATATTAGGTAAAAACTGCAGCATTTGCAAAATGTAAAATTTTTAGCAGATCTAAATAGACGATTAGAATTTCATGCATCTTTAATGTGCTATACATTCACACACATGGATTCCGCCCGGGTTAAAGTTGCACAGGACAACTACTAAATATCACGCAGTTTATAGAAGATGGATTTGAAGCTCGTAAGGTAACAGGGGTGGTATTTGTTGATTTGTCAGCAGCGTATGACACCGTCAACGATCAGCTACTACTAGTCAAGTTCTACAATCTGACCAGGAATTTCAGTCTTAGTAAGTTCATTGCTACTCTTCTGCAGAACCGCAGATTCTTTGTTGACTTTCAAGGACAGCGTAGCCGTTGGAGGTCACAGAAGAATGGTCTACCCTAAGGAAGTGTGCTAGCCCCATTATTGTTTAACATATATACCAATAATCAGCCTATACCACCCAAATGCAAGAGTTTCGTGTATGCTGATGATCTTGCTCTGGTCTCACAGAGCAAAGACTTTGAATCAGTGGAAGATTTGTCAAGGTATTATAGCACGAACCAGCTTAAACCAAATCCTACGAAGACACAAGTATGTGCTTTTCATTTAAGGAATAAAGAAGCAACTTGTAGGTTAAAGGTAACACGGTCGGGGGTCGAACTAGAACACTGTGACACTCCAAAATATCTAGGAGTGACCCTTGACAGATCACTTACATTCAGGAAACATTGCATAAACTCCAAGCAGAAAGTTTCCAGTAGGAACAGTCTCATAAGAAAACTGGCTGGAATGCAGTGGCCAACCTGAAACAATTCGAACTCCTGCCTTAGCACTATGTTATTCGGCTGCAGAGAATGCCTGTCCTGTATGGCACAGTTCAACCCATGCCAAACAAGTAGACACTGCACTTAATGACACGTGCAGAATCATAACAGACTGCTTAAAATCAACTCCAGTCGAATGGCTCCACCGTCTCGCAGGAATAGCACCACCTTCTGTTCGAAGGGAAATGTCTGTGTACAAGGATAGGAGGAAAATGAACCATGAAAAATCTCGTCCACTATATGGGCATATCCCTCACAGGCAAAGACTGAAGTCCAGGAAAAGTTTCCTAAGAATATCTCAAGAACTTACGACAACTGAAGAAGCCAGGTTACAATTATGGGAAGCTAAGGCTCCCCTTCCGCATAGCTGGGGAAGAGTGTCTGAATCTTTGCCACCTGGTTATGACAAGGGATGGTTGACGTGGAAGTCCTTAAATAGGCTGAGATCAGGAGTGGGCAGATGCAAAGTGAACTTAGCAAGATGGGGCTATCCTGAGATCAATGATATCAAGTGCGACTGCGGTGAAGACCAGACTGTCCAGCACATGCTCCAGTGTCGACTGTGTCCAGCATACTGCTTGGCAGCTAATCTGTATGAGGCCTCAGAAAATGCACTGGAAGTGGCCAAGTTCTGGTCCAGTATAATTTGATTTTTATGATTGTGTAACTGTATGTTTTTGATACGAAATAATAATATTAATAATTCACACACACATTCATACAAATTATTTAACACTTTGACAGGTTAAGGATGAGAAGAAATTTAAGAATATAATTTACATTAACCCTACGAAACTCTAGGTACTGAGTAAGTATCGTAAAGGAAAGAAGCGTGTCTTGTAGGACTATACTCTGTTCACTGGCGGATGAAGGTCATGTTCTCTTTGTCCCAATCCGCACCTGCACAACACTCCCGCTGCCTATCTATGCGAGCAGACTACTGAGTTCACTCAGATAAGTAGCAGTAAATTGTGATATTTATTTTACTGTAAATGTTACGTATATATAGAGTAATACCAAAATTTTGGGCTTGATTTCAATACGAAACTAGATCGGGTTCATGTACAATATTCCCTTTTCGTGTTCTATATATTTCAACAGAATTTAGTAAAATTAATAAATTAACTCATTAAATGTAAATAAAGCTATGTGGCAGTTAGGCATATTATTTGAAGAAGAAATATTCTTCGTAAATAAGATCCTAACCCACGGGGAACGTAATGCAATATAAATAATATTAACAAACTAACTAATCAAATGATCTTAAAGCTTCCTGAAAGAAATTTTAATTTAAAGAGAAAGTTTTCTACATAAATGCCATCAAGTCTTAATATTGATATTAAACACATAATTTCGTTACTATTATATCCCTGGCTTGTAATTTATTTAACATATTCTTTCAATTAAATAAATAACACAATTTACTGAAGTATAAACTTTCAATGTAGTGGTCTGATTTACGTTATAGGTGTAGTGTAACGTGCTATATTTCAGAACAATGAAGAAATAAATAACCAAAATTACGTGATAAAAATAATGTTATGGTGCGTTTATCTGTAATTTAGAGTGATCTTTTGAAGGGGGTAACTTTTGAGGTTGAGAAAGGAAAGTTTATCTTAGATTCAATGTGATCTGTGACACCTGCCTGTTGTGGTTATAAACAGATAATTATTTCTTGTTCCATCCACCGGTCACGTAAAATGATAAGATACACCGCAGATTTCAAGCTGAACCATACGCTTTCAAACAGTGATAACCTTATCTGAAGTGTTTGTATAGTTTATGCGTATTGCGGTAACTAAGGGACAGACATACATAGCACAGTTACAAATTTAATTATATGGGAAAAGATAACCAAATTAATTACAGACAAAGGAGTAAGGATTAAAACTTATGTTCATAAAATTACACTGATCAGCCAAAAAATTATGAACTCATAACCGGTATGTCCGCCTTTGGCAAGGAAATCAGCGGGGACACGTCTTGACATGGAAGCAATGACGCCTTGGTAGGTCGCTGGAAGGAGCTGGCACCACATCTGCACACACAAGTCACCTAATTCCAGTAAATTCCGGGGAGAGGGGGAGGGGGGGGAGGGCGATCATCTCTGACGCCAATCATATCCCAGATGTGTTAAAGCGGGTTCAGATCTGGTGAATTGTGGGACCATCAAATCAATTGATACTCGCCACTGTGTTCGTCGAACCACCCCATCACACTCCTGGCCTTATGACATGACGCATTATCTTGTTGAAAAATGCCACTGCAGTTGGGAAACATGGTCATCATGAAGGAGCGTACGTGGTCTGCGACCAGTTTACCATACTTATTGGCCGCCATGATGCCTTGCACGAGCTCCACTGGACTCATGGATGCCCACGTGAATGTTCCCCGGAGCATAATTGAGCCGCTGCCAGCTAGTCTCTGTCCCGCAGTACAGGTGTCAAGAAGCTTTTCCCCTGGAAAACGGTGAATTTGCATCCTCTCATCGGCATGATGAAGAAGGTATCGGGATTCTCAATCGTAGTTGCTGATGTCGTGGTGTTATCATTGGTATATGCATGGGTCGTCTGCTGCGGAGGCCCATCGTTAGGAATGTTCGGTGCACTGTGTGTTCTGAAACACTTTTGCTCTGCCCAACACTAAAGTCTGATGTTAGTTCCGCCACAGTTCGCCGCCTGTCCTGTTTTACCAGTCTATCCAAAGTACCACGTCTGACATCTGCATTGAAGGGTATACGCTCAACCCCTCGACGTTTGGGCGTGGTTTTGCCACTTGTTGAGGTGGCCATACACGATCGCTCCATTTGGATGTCATCCGTATGGTTGACATCCACGCGGATGACATCCATAAGCGTAGCACATACACGATCATTCCATCACTCCAGTCAGCCACGACAATGAAAAAAGGGGCAAAGCAAGCAACAATAGGTTGTCAATTTGGTATACAACAATCTAGTTATGCCAAGTACTAAATAAAATGAGCCCGAATTAATTTTACAGGATATTCAAACTATCGAATACTGAATAAAAATCCTGAGAATTAAATAAACGTCAACAAAAAATGCGAAATTATGAAAAATAAGATTGTGTTATTACCATAACTTTTAAAAATACTACAAAATGATTATAAAACAGATTTATTAAATTGAAATAGTTTAGCAGGCTGAAAATAGCGACAGGTACGTCAAATGTGGTAAAACAACATATTTAAAATCAAGTAGGCTCATATAAAATTAATCTCATTATAATATGATCTTTTTAAAAAGAAGAACGCAAAGAATTATCTTTTTTTTCCAACACGGTTTCTCTGTTGGTGTTTATGTCTTTATTTTTAAATAATATTAGCAATTGATCTATTGCCACATTTATTTATATTTTGTCATGGTAGTCAGGATTAGAGATCCTACAAGCATAGTAAGTCCTTATCCTTCTCAATAATCTCCAGCACAAAGTCTATTGCGATGACATTATTATTATTATTATTATTTTTTAAAGTAATAAAAGAAAATAATCGTTCTAATTGTTACTTAATAATATTTAAAACTGTATTATTTTCAATTCTACATTCAAAATAATATTTAACTTGTAGCAAAACAAATATTTCTATAGCAGATTTAAAACAAAGAAGAAATGGTACAATGTTGCATCGTCCACTCAAGGCACTGAAGTTGTCTGCTCGGTGGTCGGTGACAGAATGAGAACAGTTTGTACCGCGGTTTCGCCATACACGAGCCGACTGGAGTGATGGCTTGGTGGCGCTCCACGTGGTTTTCCCCACACACCGTCAGTTGGCTTGATGGCATGATGGACGAAACTGATGGATATTGGACTGACCGGATATCCAAATAATACTGTCACTCCACGTCATCGACATCAGTTTCCCCACACACGACGCGATAATGGAGTGACATCGCTCCATTTGGACGGATGGAGTGACATCGCTCCATTTGGACAGATGGAGCGATTGTGTATGGCCACCTTTGAAGACACTAACCACACCCCTCCTCGAACACCCGAAAAGTCGTGTACTTTCCGAAATACTCGTGCCGAGCCTTCCGGCAATCACAATGTGCCCTCGGTCAAACTCAGATAGATTGTTCACCTTCCCCATTGTAAACAAGGATAGCACGCTCAATAATGTTACATGCACCGTGTGTGTGTCTGACTAGCAGTCATTCCTCGTCAGGTGACGCTGCTACCGCCTTGACGGGTTTATATCGATAGTCATAATGTTCTGGCTGATCAGTGAATGATTAATTATGCAAAATAAAACCTGTAAACAACAAAATTATAACAAATTTTAATCAGACACTTAGCATTTAACTAGGTAACTAGTGAAAACGGCCTGAAAACAGGAACGCCGAAGTAATGTATTGAAACCAAGTCTGTAGAGGGGTGGTGTGTTCTGTATCACGCTCCATTTCTATTTGGATATAAATAAAAAAGGCTTACTCTGACGTGAAACAAAGCAAAAGAATAGAGTTTGTACGTGTGCTGTATGGAATTTGCAAGTGTTAATGCATGTCTTCTACAACAAAGCTTATCAGCACCGAAGCAACGAGGCTGAAAATTTCTCATATGCATTTCCTCTCACACGTAAGAATATCTTTTGACAAGAACAGCTAAAAAGTACTGGGAAAACCCGGCTACTTGCACATTATAAAAATTAACTCGTATGTTCTCACCGTTGCTCTGTTTCCCTCGCTTTAAAGTCAGTTGTAGGAATGAAAGGAAACTTGTGGCACGGTAGAAAATTTTATTTCATTATTCACGTCCACAAGTAGAGCACCAGATGATATAAATATAACCGTTGGTGTGAGTTGGTGATCTATCCTGGGTGATGGTAAGAGAATAGCTTATTTCATTTCCTACGCGTGGGGAAGTGTTAAGTGTTGCCAATCTAAACGATCACATCTAATGGACTAATTCCCACTAAACCCTGGTCACTCCAAACTGGCGTCTCAGGGTCATCTTCCCCTTTCCCCACTCCTGACTTCAACACCACTTCCCGTTGCCTACCCCTCCAAGCAGTATGATTCTTTCATGCAAAGGAGAGGAAAATTTCTCAGTGGGCATTCGTTACTCTTTGGATGTAGAGGTAAAGGCAGCGGAGTGAGGATAGGGCAGAGTGACCTTGAGCCACCTCTGTTAACTGAACAGACTATAGCAGAGTCGTGTATAGCCTCACTACATAACCACTTTGGATAGGTTTGGTATTTAACCCTCGCGTCTGGTACAGACATTGTGATTAGAAATTATTCAACAATAACTGTTGGCCAAGGTTCGAATGATGGAAATTGTTGTCCTTATCATGATGCTACAACGATCTGTGCCAAGGGCCAGAGTTTTCTAGGTGTAAATGTGTAAAGTTGCCCCCTTTCTATTCTAATTCTTCTCTATTACTCTTGTTTTGTTGTCTCGGTAGATTAAAACGAAAAGTTGGAAACCAATATATCAAATGAAAGTATTTTTAAAATCCAATCGCAGACTTAGGAAATGATTCCATTTTGCTTTTAGTTTTTAAAGAATGGGTTGCTTGATTTAAAAAGGCCTAATAGATAGATGTTAGCATCTGAAATTTCAGTCTTTTTTTTTAAAAAAAAAAAACGTCGAAAATGGACAAAAAGTGTAACAACTGTTTTAGGTTAATAATTCTTTTTTTGACACCCTGAAATTATTCTCTGTGCAGAACTTTTGTTAATTTTTTTAGATTATTTCTACCTACAGTACCCTAATTTCTTCATATCAGGAAATTTAGAACTTTCTGTTAATAGCAACTTCAAGGTATGCTTCCTAGAAATATAACAAGCAGACACCATCAGGAACACAGTACAAAATAATTCAGATGTGAATAGCAGTTAAATTTTTATGTTTTTCTGTTGTTACAAAACGTTCTTTGAGCTGTCATATATCTGCAAAGTAAGAAATAATCACTGTAAATATTTTTTCTGTTTCAACTCTTATTTCAATATCAGAGAGAGAAAAATATAGACAACGAGAATCCAAAGATACTACTAGGTTTATTAGTTGTTCGCCATTTTATGTTTTTCTAAATTACCACCTTGCGTTTTTTTATTGAATTTGTAAAAACTGTTAGTTATCAATCGCAGAAAAGTCTTAATCGTTAGCATGAATTTTACTCAGAACATTAATAATAGCTGGTTAGCATCAGGAAATAATATAAACACACGGTTTTACACCGTGAACACTGTTTTATTTCCGCTTCGAGTGGAATCGGAAGGCTACAACTGAAACATACATTGCTATACCAAGGGTCGAACTCAGAACCTCTCGAATGTAATGTACCATCGTTAACTACTTACGTAACAGGTTCGGTAAATGAATTTTAACATGTGACTGGTTTATCGTAATATTTAGTAACAAATCAAACATGAGAACAGGAAAAGTCTATCTCGACAGGACCGCTGGCGTAAAGGTTGAGATTAACGAAGGTGTATTTTGTGAATTCAGTAGCAGAATGCGATACAACGGTTAGTCTAACGCTCCTGTCGCTTTGCTGCCCGGTGAACACATCATCAGTCACTTCACAGCAGACTCAGCCGTTGCTTCTATTCTGGCTGCAGGGAAGATTGACATATTTATATGGAATAGAACACTGTCCAATTCGTTTGTTTTTTACTTATGGCTTCACTCCTCACCGACGGCTAGGATCGTTAAAGGTGGGATGGGACTGGAGACAAGGAACGGGAAGGATTTCAGCCATGGCCTTTTTGAAGGCAGCATCCCGGCATTCGCCTGGAGTGATTTGGGGAAACCATGGAAAACCCAAAACTGGATGCCCGGACGGGGATTCGAACCAGCGTTCTCCCGAATGTGAGGCCAGAACGTTAACCGTTCACCCACCACGCTCGGCGTCCAGTTCGAACTTAGTCACTTTTACAAAAGAGACGAATCCTGAATTTGGAATACTTTATGGGAAACGTGTACCGTGGCAACTTACAGCAGAATACGTACAAACGCAAATGTTTGAACGCCAGTAAACAACATTTGGACCAATAGATGAAGTGTAGTAAAGATTTCTTAAAAAGAAAACTCGTAATGACTGTGAAGAGTCAATCCGCATGGAGACGTGAAGACATAAGTGCACTCAGTCTAGAACATTTTTTTTTAACGGAATGTGAAAGCTTTGAGGCAGAACAATGGAAAGGAAATAATTAAAATAAACCATCTTTTACTCCCCCCCCCAAAAAAAAAAAGTAAATAAACTGGTACTTGTATCAATAAGTACAAGTGCAAGAAGTGAAGTTCCTATTTTAGTAAACAAATTAAAATTATCCAAACGTTATAGCTAGATTAGTATTGCATCAAACCTTAGTCTATATTTTGTGTTTAGAGTTTTTTTTTATCGGAGAACAGCTTAGACAAAATTATATTACTAGTTATTATGTTATTATTGTTATTCTACTTCCGTTGTATTTCGTGAATTTGTATCAAAGGTTTCTGGTAACCGAAATCCGTAATACATGTTTCACATTTAATATGATCCACTTTTAAAATGAATTTAAGTAACAGCGGCCACTATCGTTGCTGCTTACCACAAAGTGCGCATGGGCCGAATGTTAAGCGCGCATGCGTTGCGACACACGTGCTCTTAACGCTATAAGATAAGTTCCCTTTTGTCACCAAAGAAGTTTCACTTCAAAACATATAAAAGCTTGCCTAGTTAGCTACACAGGTCTGCGAATTTTATTATTTTTTTTGAAATTTTTTTCTTAAACTGTTAATATTTGTTGTAATTGTCTTAAAATTAATATAAGACGGTATTCATATGATATATACCTCGTCACATTTACCAGATTCAGATCATTTAGTATTTAGATACAAATAAGTTCAATACAAAATTTAAATAAAATGAATGAGAAACATTTGAGAATATTCTCATAACATTAATTGGGTCTATAGCTTTTAAATAAAACACCAAAGTATACACAAATAAAACAATTAATAATAACGTCTTTTTTTTAAAAATGTAAGCAGGTTTTCGTTTATGAATTTTTACTTCACCTCTATGTATCATCCAGTCGGCCAACATATTAACGTCTCAGCGGCCCTTATACCTTATTTTCATCTCTCTTACATCCTGATGGAACCGTTCTCCTTGTTCCTCACTGTAGTCACCTAGATTTTTCGGAAAACAATTAATATGAGACTTCAAGAAATTAATTTTCAGACTCATTTTACAGCTTAAGTTTTTATAGGCGTTCAACATTTTTATAGTCAGGATCTTTTGTTTTCCCATAAAACTTAGAAACATCATTTTTTAAAGCCATGCCATGCGATTTGTTCTAAGGTTGTGATCACTTTTTCAAATTCTGGATCCTTAAATAGTTCCCCGATATCAGGACCCGTGAATATTCCCTCTTTCAACTTAGCATCAGGTAAGCTATGAAAACATTAATATAAATATTTGAAAGTATTTCAATCTTGTGGTAATGCCTTTACAAAGTGTTTGATCAAACCAACTTTGATGTGATTTGTCGGAAACAATACTTTGTCGGGATCTATCAAATCCGGGTTGATGACATTTTTAACTCCAACTTCCAATTTGTTCTAATTATTGGATTATTTTTTGCAAGTTCGAGATGCCATAGTTAAAGATAAATAAAAACACAAACTTTATCACACTTGAATATCAGCCTCTCCTAATGGCGCACTTTATACTATTTCTTCAGACACTTCAAATTACTATGGTTGGTCACAACAGCGAACTTACCTATTTAGAGCGATATTTATCTACATATATACAAATAAACAAAATGTGAAATGATACAACGAAGCTAATGTCGTAAATAAATAGGTCAACATCTACATGTTTTATATGAAACTAGCGGAGTTCCCGGCGTTGTGCGATATAGTTGGCGTAGATTTATCCGTACGGTATTTTTATTCCCGCAATTAGAAACATTTGTGCAAAGATTCATAAAATTCGCGACAATTTTTTCGGAATTAAAGCAAACCTAGATTCACCCGCCCCCTACCAAGAAACTGGTGGGTTGAAGTTTATTTGCACGTACACTATTTTCATTCGATCTAAAAGATTCATGTGTATCAAGCTTCATTAGTTTGGTTAAGAAATTGCATTACTACATTACTAAACAACTCTAGATTATGTTAGAAACTCACATTTGATCCAATTGCAAAGTGAATGGATATACTTTTTGCTCGAAACGCCAGATACTTTAACTGCGCAGATTCAGCCTTTTATACAAATATCAAAAGTGAATCCAGAATAATATTACCGTAAATGAATGGTTTTATTCAAACAGAAGACTAATGCTGATGGCCAGAGATAATATAGTTGTAGGCCTACTGCCAGAGATCATGTTTAAAGAAAATCTATGTTGTTTTTGTCGCCGGTTCGAGTCCGGCCGAGGGCATGGGTGTTTAGTGTTGTGTCTGTGAATGTCTTGTCCCTGTTGTAGTGTCCATGTGTCAATACTCGATAGCAACAAATCACATTGAGCTGGCTGTATGGCCCAGTAGCCAAATGCAAAAATATATATATATATATATATATATATATGACGTTTAAAAATTGAATATCCCGAATTAAAGGAAAGAATACTTCAAGTTTTGTATAATGTGAAAAATAGTTATTATTGTAAAGTTATCTTATTGCTTTCATAACGGCTATGGTAAGAGACATTGTAGTTGTGTGTCTAGTGTGAAGTATGCAACATCTAATCCTTCCATCTATTGGATTTGTCATCATACGCTCAGAATTTCATCTAATGCATCTGCGTTATTTAACGTTGAAACATGACATGCCAAACAACTGAATTGAGTTTCTAAGCTGTAAAACGGTGAAAAACCCATCGAAATTGCTCAGTAGTTTCCGAGTTTTTATAAGACAAATTTATCCGGTTTTCGTTCTATAGATTATTCAAAAAACTTTTTCATCGCAGAGCTGTGTTACCTTCTTTACTTTTGTTTTCAGGTATAACGATGCAGGGAAAAATCTTGGATCAAGAGTCAAGATGTATAAGACCAGAATTTAGTTCTGCAATTGAGTAGTTGTTGAAGCCTTCTGCTGGACTACGCGGCCTGCGATCCGGTGTCGCTCCGCGCTGGTCGTCTCCAGTTGCCGCGGTGCATTGTGGACCCGGCCGGCTGGCGCCGTCCAGACGCAACCCTTTGGGGATCCTGTTGCGCCTGGAACCCTCTGGACGGCCCTTTGTCCGGCCTCCGCCACACGACACGTGCGTCTCCTACAGGTGCATTCACCGACCAAGGAGCGCCTCTGGGTTCCGAACACTCTGTTTACAAGGAGAGACGTTGGCGAGTTTGATCTGTGTCTTGATGCGATATCATCCAGTGATAACACACCTTTCTGAATGGTTACATGTTTGTTTGTTATAACTTCTCTTATTTCTCTGGGTAGCTAAAATAGCAGACAACGATGGAGGATCAGGTGAGTCATAGAATTTTTAGAACGTTGTGGAAAATCGCTACACATGAGTAAATGAAGGTTCCAATTTTCTTTTGTAGCATCCTTTTATATTTAGCACCCAAAATTTTTTTTACATACACCTTGAATTACAGAAACTAAATAACATCTATATAAAACCATCTATAGCAAAACGTATTTTATAGCGTTCTCAGATCCAACAGCCCTCAAACCTAAACTTAAATTGAATTACATTTTATGAAGCATTTGTAGTAAGATAGAGTTTGGTTGAATATGATCGTGTATGTTTGTTTTTAAATTGCAATTTACTTTTAATCAATGTAAATAGACTTTGCTTTATGAAAAGAAATTACTTAGATGCCATTTAATATGTCTAGGACAGAATTGTACAAGAGAATTGCTTAAATATTTGTAATTGTAGGTATTAACGCAAATTACGATGTCTAAAGGACAATTTACTACAGTTTAAAATGATTTCTGTGTATAATTTTGTATTTAAGTATCTTTAATTTCTATTTCTGACCATTTTTTAATGATTGTAAATGATTATGTATTAATTCTGATTGTTTTTAATATGTTTCAATTGTTTAAGTATTGTTAATGTTCGAGAAATATCTGTCGGAAGATTTTCAGTGTTCTAGAAATTTCGACGGAGCTTATATAAAGCGAACATCCGAGATAGACAAACAGTTTTTACAGAGTCAATTTACGACAACCAAGGACTGTATTGTCTATGGAAGAAATGTTGTATGCAATCGCTGGATTGTATGTATGCATGTAACCAATATCTTTGACGTCGTGCATATGAAAATAAAAACAAATTTCAATTGAACTGTATGGTGGACCGGTTATTTATCATATTAATTAAACCACCAACCATCTAATACTTCCATCAATCACTATTGTCCTAGTAGATATTTTAGCTGAATTTTAAATGCAGGTATTTCTTGATGTAAATTATTAATATTTTTCATTTTTTTGTGTTTCTTATTTTCTGAATGAGACACTGTTTAATTATCAATCGCTCATCTGTTCATTTATCACACTGTTATAGCTTCTGAACTCATTAACAAGAAAACATGGAATTCTGCACTGTTTAAATTCATACTTCGCCTAGTACGATTATAAAATAAAATCTGGTTTAATGCAATTATACGGCGTTTAGTAGAGGGTCCAATAAATATTTTTTTCCCCTGGATCTTTTTCAAGTGTAAGTTTGAAAATGTTCCAAGATTTGTGTGACTTTTTGATGGAAAACCAAAAGATCAGAAAATAAAAAAATCTAAATCTGTGTCATTAATAAATATTATTATTCAACACATAGTTCCCTTAAAAATAGAATCATCTCCTTAGAAAACACCTATTCCAAAAATTGTTGTAAGTTCACATATATTTTTTTTAGTTAATCAGATTCTATACAGTATGCATGTGGAATCCTCACCGCATGAGAATATATTGTGTTGCATAATAATGTTTCTTTTCTGCTTAAGAGTTAGGATACAACAAAAATCTATGATTAAATTCTTGTCTGGGCCATAGATGGCAATTATGTTATGTTGAACATTCAAAAACAAATTTCATAGTGTAGCAAGAATCTTATGTAAGTTAGTAGAGGGATGATATCACTCGGGTCTCTGTTTTCCTGTAGTACTTTAATTTATGATCGAAATCGAATTTTTTTTTCGACAGATCCTAATCGAAACTGTAAATCTGATACTCTGCAAGTTCTTTCTCAAACATCTTTTGAGTTTTGTTGATCTGTTTTATAAAACGAAAGTTTTTATGGCACAGATGCGTCCTAAAATGTTTAAGACGTATTTGCACAAATAATAATGGTTTCAATGTTATCTAGCCAGGTCTTCAAACGACTCTTTAATGTATATGGGTTGCGCGACTTTTTATTCCAGGGAGATATCGTCGTTTCAGAGTAGTCGAAATGGCATAATGGAGGGTATTTACACCCACATAGCTCGGGATAACTGTCCAGCTTGGAAACATGGAAAAGTCGAAGTGATAGCACGATATCACCCGCACGCGCCAAACACCCGTGTGCCACGCGCCAAGGCATGATATGATAAAAGAGGTGTAGTTAATCGTAAAGTGTGCACGCCATAACCGCACTTCCAAATTACGTACTTTACAACTAAACGTGTTTTTTTTTGTGGCTTTATGCCTCGTCGAATTCGAAGTCATTAGAGTTGGGATGGGGCTGGGGACATGAAACGGGAAGGAATTCGGCCACAATCTTTTGAAGGAAGCATCCCGGCATTCGCCTGGAGTGATTTGGGGAAACCATCAAAAACCAAAATCTGGATGCCCGGACGAGGATTCGAACCACTGTCCTCCCGAATATAAGGCCAAAGCGTTAAGCACTCACCCATCACGCTCGGTACGTGTTTTCATACTATGAAAACTCTAGGGGGAAATTCTGTGATTTCGCTTTGTTATCGACATTTTTTTAGGTTTCACGGATTCACTGCTTGTCGATGCTGACGTCATAAAAACAAGGAAGAGGAATAGAGGCAAAAAGATGGGAGTCAGCCATAGTCTTTATGAAGCAACCAAGCGATATAATCGTATTGAATTATTTCGAAAAATCATAGAAAACTGAGATCTGAATGGTGTGAACGTGAATTGAAGCCGAGATCTCAGAATTTCACACCGAAACGCTAACGTTCGCCCAAAATCTGGGTTGTGGTCGATAATAGCTAGAGTTCGTATCTTTATAACAAAAAAAAAAAAAAAAAAAAAAATAGAAATATGCAGGCAATTATGACCTTAAAAATGGGATAATATGACTTTAAACATGGGTAAATATGACCTAAAAATGATAAAATATGACCAAACATTTAAATTTACTATACATCATAATATGTACAATTCCACATCATTTATTTTATCTAGTAGTGTCGCTTTCATGTAGACAGCATAATTTGCTTCCGTGCACCCGCTGCACCACGGGGAAATTAAATTTTAAATCGTTTTGTTTAAGTCACTTTGATGTCAGATAATTTACAGAATAGAACTCTTTCATCTGTATTAAAATACTCCTTTCTAAATCCCTATACGTAACTTCGCACTTTCAGAAAATTTTATCTTCGGCATGGCGATAGGTCTACTCATAGATCCAATGTAGATTTAACGATGACTGAGGATATTTCATTGAGATATTGATTGACGCAGATCGACACAGGCATGCTTCTGCTGCATTGTCGAGATTAAAAGGCGGGCGGAACATTACGTTTAGAGAGTGACAATAATGTATAATTTCAATTATTGACTAGTGAATTCTGACCACAGTGAAAATTAGTTTTTTTCCCCCATCTGTATAGCAGATGTACAGTTTTGTGAATAATTATCTTAATTTCTTCTCATTTATATCTAACGAATTACCGGTACTATTTAAAAAACTACCAGATTTTTCCTCAAAATATGACCATATGACCGTAAATATTATCGAAAATGGTCTGAATATGCATTTTTGTGCTAAATAAAATACATTTAAATACAATCAGAAACGTTGAATCAGCGTTGAGTTTAAAATTTCAGCTAAAAAAGAAGGCAGGAAAAAAATGTGACTTGTCCTAAAGATCGGAATACTAGTAATAGTTTGCAATGAGAACATTTTATTCGGCCTTCCAAAAACGCTCTATAATCACGCATGAGTGTTATCTATCTTAAGGCCCGTTCCCACGATCCCTTGTAACGAAGGCGAGACGGGACGGGACGGGACGAATACTCAACCACACGCCATGGGAACAGGGCCGCCTCTGCTATCGGAGACGAGACGCAGCTACCCACTCTGTGTCGGTAAACATCACAGGCGTGTGTAGCGGTGCGCTGTTGCCATCGGTTTGCAGCAGCTGTACGTACTCCTTCTGTTGCTGTAAAGTGCTCTGTGCCAAACGACACTAGGCAACGTGGTGCGGAGGTGGCGGCAAGGTAAGCTAGGACTAACCTGTGGCCCGCAGTCATCCCTACACTTCGGCTAATGAGGTCCCGTCTCGCCTTCGTTACAAGGGATCGTGGGAATACGTCTTTACAGAGCTTGTTTGTTGAGCGGTAACGCTCCGGTCTCGCATTCGGGAGAACGCGGGTTCGTATCCCCGACCGGTCATCAAGATTTTGGTTTACCGTGGTTATCAGAAATTACTCCAGGCAAATGCTGAGGAGCTTCATTCAAAAGGCCTTGGCAAGAACAAAGAAATTAAATTTCATTTGTTTCTAAGTTTAATTACGATATGGATACTGTAGCAGACTCTAATTCGATAGCAAGCGGTTGTTTTTTTTTTTTTCTGTTTAACAGAATCGCACACCTCGTTGCCGCAGGCAACTCGTAACGAACGTTTTTCATTGACGGTGTTAATTGATCTCTATAAGAGCAATCGGCAGCGGCTTAAGTAGCACTCAGAACAAAGTGTCTCTGCTCCGTTTCAGCCGCGGCTTTCTCAACAAAATTATCCCGCATATTACCCGCTAGCCTGAATGGCTGTTGGCCTCTTGGCGCTCCCCTCGACAGAAGAGAAGCCCTTGTATCGAGGCGTGTCTTTGTGTTGCGCCCTTGCGCTTGTCTGCCAGCGCAACAGGGCCTACCGTCTAGCTCTTGTTCTTTTCTACTCGCTAATAGTCTTGGATGGAAACCGTTTACTAATGTAAATACATGCTGGGACAATGTGGTAAGCTTGACATCAATATCTCGAGACTTTCTGATTTTTCGGCTACTCCTACGTAGCAAAATTCCAACAAAAATAGTGTAAAGTAACCATACCTGAAGAAGTCGGCCGTGAACACTTCATTGCAATCATACGCCAGGAAAGTTTCCGTTTTTACGTAGTTGCATATATGAATCAGATTATGTCACACATTGGATGCGCATCCTACAGTGAACTGAAGAGGAAGGTGAAAACAAGAATAAAAAGCTCCTGCAAACCTTTACTTTGATATCTAATGAAGGAGATATCATAACACACCATCGTTGGTCAAAGTTGCTGGGACATCATAATTGTTTCAGGTAATCCATATGGAATTAGCTGTTTCTAGCCCCCCTGGGGATAGAACTTTTATCACTTGGTATTTGGCCCGCACAATTCCTAATAACTGGATAGTATACCAAACGGCTATGTTAACTCCAAACTCTACGTGCAATGAGTGTGGAGACAGGAAATAAGACACGGGGGTTGAGGATGTAGAAGATGATAGACAGTGCCATTCTGAACAGTAGACGAGAACGTACAATCATCTGATTCATTCCTTTCTCTCTTCGTCAAGAAACAACGCCTTGGCGGGATAGTAACTGGCCATCCTACCTCTTACAAACATTGGTTTCGCTTCCTACAGTAGTATCCAACCAACCTTCGAGGGTGGATCAAAGACACAATGGTGAATATAGATGTCATGACAGAAGATAGGTGATCTGGTGGTTCAGTGGTGGAGCTACTGGTTCGAATACCGGTTTCCGATGGAATTTTAGCTCTGGAAAAGCTTGCCTTTCATATGTGTAATACGGTAGACTGCTTCGGTGGTTAGCATTCAAAGAATAATTGTAGATACACTTAAAGGGATAGACATCATGTAGTCACAACGGAGGTGAACTGCGCTTCCAATTTTAACTTTTCACCTTTACGGATTTTCTGACCACCCCCGTGGCTGATCATACATGTGGCGGATTTCTTTTGTTCTTTGTAGATTTATGCCTGATCAGATGCGGAAAATCAAGAAATGGTCGCAGAAATAGGTGTGACTGCAAGGTAGGTAAGAGGGGTGAGTTTAGTCCCTAGTACCTGATTTAACTTAACGTGTCTGTGTTTGCTATGATACCTTACGATATAAGTAGGTGGATGGAGAATTTACACTCAAAGAATTTAAGTTAAAGGTTAGTAAGAAAAGGGAAAATGGGAGCACAGGGAAACTTCCACCGAAGCATTCGCTGCTCTAAAGAAAAAAAAATATACTAGCTGGTGCCCACGACTTCGTTCGTGTTTGTAAAGAACTTTGATTGATAGCTACTGACATGTAACCACCATAATGCATGATGGGAGACACGAGGCTAATACCACACACAAACATCAGTGATCTGCGCAGGATATTTATGGCTGAAAAGTGAAATATAGGGACACATGTCTTTGGTCGAAATATGAAAATGCCCTCGGTCAACTACTTTCAACCTTCATATCTCCCACACCCCCACAGGTAGCGACATGCATCCACCAGAATGCATGATGGGAGACTCGAGGCCATTACCACACTCTAACTACAGTAGTCTATGCTGTGTAGTTGTGACAGCAAAGAGAAATATAGGGACACACACGTGTTTGGTCGAAATATTAAAATGATCCAGATCGACCATATCTACGTCAGGTAGTGAAGGCTACAGAGTGAAATATAGATACACACGTTTTTTTTTTTTTTTTTTTTTTTTTTTTTTTTTTTTTTTTTTTTTTTTTAGTGGCAGTATCTGCTTGGTAAGTGTCAGGGTCCCTTAAAACGACAAAACGACACCTTAGCAAAACAAAGTACACAAGGGCGTTCCACGATTCAAATTGCACAAGTAGCTTTATGTCGTCTTTGTCTAACAGCGTTATCAAATTTGATTAGGGACCGAACCTGGAGACTAAATAGCAAGACGCGAATTCGAACTGTGGTCCTGTCATGCAGATTTCGGTGATTAATATTTTCCCAAAATCACTCCTGCCCTCATAAAAGCTATGAATAACTTCCCTGACCAAAACCTGCTTGTGACTCTTATGATCTCGATGTCGACCGACCTCAAACACCTTAAAATGTACGAAGCGTACTGTGCAGAGAATTTAGTTTTATCGATTTGGCAGCAAAACAATCTCTATTGTTACATAAGAACGAAGTCTTTCTCTACGTTGGACATCAATGTAATGTTTTCGACTAACCAAAAGTAGTGTTTTCACCTCATATTTCAAGGATGAAACATGCAGTCACCATCTTAAGGTGAATTGCTTACTAAGTCGAAAGACCGGAACTTAATAGAGCGTTATCAAGTATCAAGTTCCGCTCTTCCAGCCTGGTAAGCAGTTCATTTGATGATGGCAACGTAGAATTGATCGCTACAATATCACACTTTTTTTAAAACCCGAGAACATTAACTTAATAACCTTTCTTGCTGGGGGAAATAACACTAATTTTGCTTAAAATTACATAGGAGTCTCCCGAGTAGTAGGCAGTTTGTTGGAACATACTAATTGCCATCACCTGAAGAAGTCCGCAGAGGAAGCAGTCGAAACGTGATGCTTGCTATACCAGATTAGGCGTCACTCCATCTAATATTTCCAGGTAAATGGTATTGGTATCCAGGCGAATTATGTCAGACATCTGTCGTTGTTATTGTTTTCACGTTATCGGCATAAATCTGAAACACGACATCAAGTATGATTCCACTTCCAGCAGGTCTGTAACCCTGAATAAACTATCTGAAGTATCGTTTACGTGGCTGAACAAATAGTTTCTTGGAAAATTGCACTTACTTTTTTTCGGGTTTAGCGTTGCGTGTTTCATGCTAGCGATGCCAATGCATTGATCCTAACTAGGGATCTTCGTCAGGAGTACTTCAAGTAGGGATGGAGATCTGAGATCGATTAATCAAGAATCGATCTTTTGGACCAAAAAATTCGATTTTTTAAATCGATTTATGGTACTGAATCGATCCAGTGAATCGATATTTCACCCATGAAAATCGAATTTGAAAAGGCACGTTCTACATGTAATGAACAAGTACATGAAAGTCAGGGTTTAAACGAAGAATTTAAACACTATTTATCGCAAACAGTTGAGCACATGAAGTATGATCCTATACTTTACTGGCAAGAACAAAAATAATCAATTTATCATCACGTTTAATCAACAGCCAACAAGTATATCTACACAGTGCGATCATCAGTAGGCCTACCTTGCGAGCGCCTTTTTTTTAATTGCCGGCAACATCGCAAGTAATGAGCGGAACTACTTAAATCCTAGTAGACTGGACAGACTGTTGTTCCTGAAAAGCTTGGACACTAAGCACTGGGAACTGTTAACAATATCATTTCAAAACTGGTTTATGTAACCAGCAAATTTATGAAATAAATGTATTATTGTATACCTGATACTTTGATTTAGTTGTAAAAAAAAATCTTTAATTAGTTCAAAAATGATAAAGTATCTATGTTGTCCTTTTGTTTTCCATGATTGGAATTATATTGAAAATACGAACACGAAAACTAAATCGAAAGAAGATCAATTTTTAGGAAATCGATCTTTTAGACCTCTATTTTTTCTGAACCGATTTCTTAAATTTCGATTCGTATGGATTCAAGTACCGATCTTTTTCGGAAAGAATCGCCATCCCTAACTTCAAGAAAGTGTACCTAATTCGTACACTGGATGATTTTTTTAATATTCTCCGCCAGAGTTGGTACTGTTTTTCCGGCAAAGTTAGACCTCTGTTCCAGAGTGGTTTGCGCTCCGTGGAGTGATATGCTTGTTGTTCCAACGCGTTCGTCTGCGAGAACAAATTTCCACATTTGACCTATTCCATAGCTCCCGTCTTTGTTGAAGATTTTTAGGATGTTTATAAATTTCTGTGGATTCTCTAATTATTCGTTCTAAAAGATCCTTTGGTTGTGCAGTGATTGTAGTTTTCTCCCACTGAATTCCATGTCTCCATCCTATACTAAGTCCCGCCACTGTCGATTTGGAGGGCTTTTCGATTCCCACGTCTCTTTCAACCTAGCGGTTACTGCTCTAGATGGCTTACTAATGTATACTTGACCATAATCACAAGGAAACTCGTATACTAAACTTTTTTGTAAAGGATTTCTACGATGTTAGGTTGATCTTAAAATGCTTCTCATTTTGTCATTACTGTTGAAGATAGGTTGAATGTTGACTTTGGCTTGCACTTTAAATATCCTCTCAGTGACTCCCTTTATATAAGGTATCTTCCCGAAGTACACCGGAGACAAATGTGCATAGCAAACAGAATATGAAACGAGGGTGGTTGTGTCATTGCGGAGGACGCTGCTAATTCAGTAGTGAGTCCTCCAGAAGAGCCGCGCTTGTGGTCGTGGAGGGTGGCAGACACCCAGGAGACGCAGCTCACAATGGCTGGCTGCAAAAAGACGGCGCGCGGTAATCAAGCTACTGTCGCATCCACTGTGCGCGCGGACTCGCTCGGCTGAGCGGGGTCGCCGAGAAAATGCCTTTGAGATAAAGTGTCCGGGGGAGTTCTTGAGCTGCGGAGGGGAAGCGGCGTCTGCGAGCGGCTGGCAGTGACACCACAGGCAGATAACGCGGCGTCAAAGAAGACGACACCAGGCAGGACCAACCACTTGCGGTGAAAGGCTTAGCGATCATGCAACGCTACAGTGTTACTGGTCGACAGTAAGAAGGGTTATTTTTACCTCATTAGCGATGGTAATATGTAGGGTGAGGCCATTTCGATAGGCATTCATGTCTCTGCTGTCCCTTTGGTTATTAATGGTGTGCTGTTTAGCTGTTATAAGGTAACGACTTGTATCTGGCGGTTGCTTAATAATTCTTGAGCAACTGGTTTCTTGTTTGAGTGTAAGATAGTTGAGCGATGTCTGTATAGTCAGAGATATAGACTGGCTGTGCTAGCTTTGGGCGAAGGAGATTCTTTGGCGGTGCGATAAGGAGAGGATAAGCATGTTACATTCAGATAGAGATAACAAGATTTATTGCATGAAGATGTAAAGATAAAATAGTATTTATTGGTTTATAAGTTGACATAGCCCCATATTGTATAATCTGAAAAGTGAATTATTAAGAAGAATACTGCATCCAAATAAAATAAATTATTATTTTTAAAGGCAAGTTGAATTGTTTTGCATTAATTCTTGAACGATGAGTGCGATGATGTTCAATCCATATCCTTCTGTGATTCCAAATTTATCTATAATGGTCCGTAAGCCCTCTCACATTTCACTGTAGCAGGCCACAAAGATGATAAAACTCCCAGATTCTATTTCTTACTCTCTTGCGTGATTAACGGTTCATAGGGGTCAAGGTTGTTAGAACCAAGTGAGAACTTTGGCCAAGGGGATGGAAAGAAATCAGCGTTTGCTTTTATGAAGGAAACATTTAGCGATTTTCCTCAAGTGATTTCGGGAAATCAAGGAAGTTTGACAAAAGGATGGTCAAACTGATAATCTATCCCGAGTCCTTCCAAAAATGGTGATGTAAGTGTCTGGTTATACCTGCATTAACTATTCGATGAATTTTCGTGTGCTGCTGTTGTTTCAAGTTTATCCTCTCGTAAGATTGATTGCATTATTGTGTGATCATATAATTCTGCAGCTATTAGTTAACGAATTACTTGAAGCAAAAAATTATAAAACGAGATTATTGACTGTTTCACTTGTGGTGAACCAAGGAGTAATTTGCCAGACAGAGAACAAAAATCTTGAACTTTCTTCCTTCCCGATTTTTATTTCCATTCATTCACATAACTTGATAACCGATGTAGAAAATTTAATTTGTTCCCACAATTAATATACGATGGTGAGTCAAATTAAAAACTTAAATTTGTAATAAAAAATCGAAATTTTGGGCTGTTATCCTGTAAGTTGGTAAGCGTGCTACAAGCAGCGTGCAGAATGGCCTGTAGGTGGCAGCATAGAACAGATGCACAAATACTGTCGCAGTATCAGTATAAAGATGGCTGGCCCACTTGAGACTTGCACCAGGAAAGAACAGCGTTCTGTTATTCGGTTTTTGCGTAGTGAAGGTGTGAAACCTATTGAAATTCATCGAAAAATGAAGGTTCAGTACGGTGATGCATGTTTGTCACAGCAGCAAGTATACGAATGGAATAGGTAGTTCGCAAATGGTGTGACTTCAGTGGAAGATGCTCCTCGTCCAGGTCAGGCACAACGAGTTGTGACTCCACAGAACATTGCAGCAGTTGAAGCCATATTGATGGAAAACCACCGAGTGACACTGAATGACATTGCAGCATGTTTAAAGATTAGTCATGGTTCAGCACACCACATTGTGCATGATGTGCTCCAGTTTCAAAAAGTGTTTGCAAGATGGGTGCCATGGCAGCTGACTCCTGAAATGTGAGAACGACGTGTTGATGATTGTGAAGAACTTCTTCGGCGCTTTGAACGAGAAGGTGATGGCTTCCTTGCAAGAATCGTTACTGTTGCAACAATCACATACCTCATCCACCATACTCACCAGATCTTGCCCCAAGTGATTTCCATATGTTTGTACCACTCAGAGAAGCAATGGGTGGAAAGAAGTTCCGTTCTGATTAAGAGGTACGCCACACGGTGCATGAGTGGTTGGGCGGACTACCAAAAGCATTTTTTTAAAAGGAATTTATGCACTTTGTAAGCGCTGGAGGACTTGCATTAAGCGTAGCGGAGATTATGTTGAACAGTGATATAGCTTTATACCACTTCTGCACAATAAATAATATTTAAAACAATATTTAAGGTTTTCATTTGACTCACCCTCGTAGTAATCACATCTTCTTAATACTAAAGGCACAACAGTAACATAAATAAAAATCAATACTGTACTAAAAACCCTTCGTTTACGCAGAGTCGGACAAGATTAAATATAATAAAATAATTAAATAAATATGATAATAAAAAATAAACTAAATTTTAGCGCGTAATTAACTTGAAATTTACATTTATTGAATACATGGCGGTGATATGAGAAATAGAATACATACGGGTTTGAAATTATCCAAATACCTTTTGCAAATGCTAAATATATACAATCTTGAGGTTCGGACCCAGCAATTTTATGGTAGTTTTCTTTGGGAGTTTGTGCTCTAGGCATTTGTACCCAATCGTTTACTTTACCCTCTCATGGAGCTACATATTAAGAAGATATAGAAAGTTTTAAACTTTTCAATTTCACAGCATCTTTATAAGTTTTTGAGGTACAGACTTGATACCCAAAATGAGTTATGACACATATACTTCTCTTAAAAACAATACTTTGTTCACTCAGATTGGATGATTACAATCTGAATTACAATCCACTTTATGTACACTTGTAGAATCCAGAAAGTTGAAAATCGTTGGTTGACTTTGCACACGCAGTTCGCAACTGGCGTCCACGAATGTTGGAGCGGTACTGGAACACACTTCCTTTCTTTCTATTTAAAACGAGACAGAGCTGCGGGTGCAATGGCAAATTGTAGACGAGTTATTAAAGTTTCTAATTACTTCCAAAGAAAGTATCGCTCATTTGGGCGCGATTGCATCCACACCCTACATCGATTTCAAAGACGTTTTCACATCAAAGTATCATCCGTAAGTAGTACGACAGGAAAGACTTTGGTTGTTACGTTATCTATCGCTGTTGAACGATTAACCAACTTTTCGATTCTGGTTAGCGTTAGAATGAACACAGTGAGAAGAATAATCACGTCGTGCTGCGGGTCAAGAAATCGACTGTTATTAGTTCCAAATGTGGATAAATGAATATTATCAGACTAGAGTAAAACCATTTACACGTGCAGCGTTCGTGGCTAGAGACACATTTTTAATGAGCATGCTGATAACCATATCATAAGTTTTGAAAAAAGTACCTTTTTACATAGTAAAATCCAGCTTTACCTCTCATTTTTTCGCTGGTTTCACGGGTAAACACAGGTAAACAAAATACACATTGACTCAGACTCAGACTCGCTGCAAGAAAATGAACCAGCGCATCTACTTCTCGCGTTATAATGTTTTTTTTTTTTTTTTTTTTTTTTTTTATCTCTGCCCTCAGTTTTAATACTTAAAATTACTTCCTCAAGGCGTGCCAAAAATGATTGAAATTTGTATTGTCATGAAAAACTTTCTTATGAAACTGTAATTTAAAAACCAATTAATGATGATTTATTTTGTTGATATATTTACTGTGAACTTTCTCTTAATTTTTAATAAACTTCCCTGTTTCTTACCCATTATCAAATAATTATTAGGTTACGTTGCGCTTGGTTCTAGTGACTCCTTCACAGAATAGATTATTACATGAATTTATGGATTTAATTGTGGTAAACAAACAATTAGCAACATGTAAATGAAAACGAACGTCGCATTATACTTTGTTATACTTTTTTACATAACGGACAATTGCCTTTTAGCTGACATCGCGCTTTTTTTGACATAGTATTTGCAAATAAAATAATATCTAATATTCATTTTCTTGTAAATTTGCTCTGTGTTTTAATACACTTACCTGTTTGATACCTTCTGTCAAAAAAAAAAAAAAAAGATTTTATTGTCTCTTGGTTTCTGTAACTGCTTCAGACAAAAACATAAACATCGAATGCTCATCACCTTACATGAATTTCTGTTTCTAGTAGCCGTAAATAAACAAAAAACAACATATAAATTTAAACGAACGAACCTTTTTTCAATCAGTGCCTCGCATTATAATTTTTCGTATTTTTGTACTTTACTTTACTTCCGGAAAAAACAGTTGTCTTTCAGCTATCATCGCAATTACAGTTTCTTTTAACAATGTAAGTGCAAGTAAAATTTTATTATTTATTTGGAATTCACACTACCTTTTATAAATATAAGCGTAAATAAAATCAAATTCAGTTATTTATCTGAAATTTCCGGTTAGCCAAGCAGCGCTATGGTGGCAGTCAGTGTAACTATCACCTCGGGCGTTATCGATGCTCGCCGAAGATTGCCGAACTATTGAGATGAGTGCAATTTGCAGATAACGCGTTTTATTAAAGAGAATTTCTCAGGCAATTAATTTGTTTGGCGGATATAACCCAACGTTTGAATCATCGAACGAAAGCTACTATGAGTAGCTTTGCCAACTTACACCCATTGCATTATTCCTTCACATGTATATATGGCCCTTAAATGGTAAAGATTGTTCTGGAGCCGTATTACTACTATGCTCTCTGTTATATTGGGAACATGCAAAGGTCCACACACTATAATATGTTATCTGGCGACTCAAGATCATGTTCCCGTGGCCCCGTTACTCATCTCACCAACCTCTCCCATTCCTACCTCAACGAATCGAAGGCAGGTTTTCCCGGTCATTACAGCTTACCGACCGACCTCTGCGTGAGCAGGTGATGGAGGCTCGTTGGACGTACACTAGATACCACTGAGGTGAGCGCCCACTGTGCGTTACCTGGTGTCACCTTGCTTCCGGCGCGTGGGCCGCTGGAAGCAGCTGTCGCTTTGCTTGCAGCGGGCAGATGAAACAGGCGCAGCCTTCGACGCCGAAATTCAACACCTGCCACAAGGGAACTCCCACACGGAATCTGCCCGCCTCTGCAGCTTTGTTTAAAGTTCCATCCTCGTGCACTGGGTTACGCACTCCTGCTGTAATAAGTCGCGTTTCCAAGGCGACGCAGTGTGGACAGATAAAGCGAGGGCTATTTTTCGGCTAGCGGAAGCCGCGAGCCGGTTCGTAAAGCCACCCGCTGCGCTGTTGCGAATAACAACAGGGACAGCCAACCTACAGACAATAGTGACCCGCCACTCGGATGTTCTTGTATGCTGTTACATGGAATGCTGCTCGGAGGTGGAGTGGAGACGAGACACTTCTGGACTGTATGTCGTGGTGAGAGGAGGGACTGCGAGACCACCGCCATCCTCCGTGGGCCCGAGGTTCATTTCCCGTCGCCGGCAGTGAACAGTGCGCGGACACGGTATGTGCCTATAAAAGTGAGACTTAGTGCAACATATCAAGAGCCCGGAAAATACCCCTGAGAAGCTACCCTGATTAGCTGGATACTTGTTTAAAATATTCAAATTTCACATGTCAAAGTTGGATGTCTTTTAATTTGTATAATAAATTCATGTCTTTTGTTACCCATCTTTCATATTCTTGTAACCCCTGAGGCATGTCATGTGCGAGGCTTAATATTGATATATTGATAGAGAAAGATAGAAAAGTTTCAATTGCTGACGCCATACAGGGTGTCTAAAAGGTAGAGCCACCCCCACCTAAAGAGATTATTACATATGGCGCCCAACTTGCGGCCCGATTTTTTTGATATGTTGCAAACAAGTCGTAATAGTGAGTAGAACTCTCTGTGTTTTCAGCATTTTCCAGTGTGGCTGTAACAGCAGCAATCCAGCATGTACAATAATTATTTATGTCATGTGTAATGTTTGTATCTTGTAACAGCTAGGATTTGTAAGGGCGAAAAGGACGCAGTTACAGGCTGTACATGTGTCATACATTGAAGAACTGTTGGTTGATGTGTATTGAAATATGTCATGCTCATTGTGTTGTCCGCGTGTGGAAGTCGGTTGATGAATTATTGCAAGCACTTGTGTGATACACTGCAGAGCTGGTTATCGGTTGTTTTCACACACTTTATCTATGTATTTTTTTATGGTAATGGTATTTGGTTGTGAAATTTGACTGTAAGAGCAGCGGTGTTGGAATAGAGAGATAGAATGTATGTCCAGGTTACACTGATGTGACCTATGTTGATTTTCATTACAGTAGTTGACATTATTTGGAAAATGTCATGTTCATTGAGTTATACTGCTGTAAAATTGGAGTTAAAGATGTCTGGCGGTCAGAAAAAAAAAATGTGATAGCTGATATATGTGGGTTTTAAGATATTTGTTGATGTTCGCATTTGTTTCGGTGCTTAGACAATTGGATTTTGATAGTGCTTTCCTGTTCTGTGAGTTGAGTTTTTCATACCTGGCGGTCCAACCAGCGTTGTAATTGGTATATGTGTCTTATGCTAATTGATGGTTTGTTGATGTTTTATTGTTTGACGGTATTTATTGGAGATTTTATGATGTGGTTGTTGTCCTGTTGTGGAAGTAAAATTAATGTCAGACAGATCAGCGTTGCAAGTCTCATGTGTTCTCAATTAATGGGAGATAACACATAAGTTAACATGGAATTCAAAGACGGCACTTCAAATTGCGAAGAAGCGATGCCCGTTTCGCACATCTTGGGCGTAACGAGAAAAGGGGATGAAAGTACCATGTCTTTTTCTGGAGAAATGGTTGCCCAACAGCCGGAGCCAGCCAAAAATCCACTGAGCGAAGCCGACAAATTTGACCGTTTGTTCGCGATGATGTCGGAGATAAAGAGCGGACAAGACCGGCTAAAGTCCGAAGTCACAGAAATTGCAGTACTCATAAAAGAGGAGGTTGGTGACATAAGGAATACCGTGTCTGAAGGACTCAGGGGAGTCAAGAAAATATTGAAAACGATGCAGGAAGAACAAATCAGAATGTCCAGCGCCGTGAATCGCGTTAACGAGCAGTCAACACAGATGCAAAGAGAGATGTTGGAATGGAAGCAACGGACGGAAGCGCGAACAAACCAATTGGAACTGCGAGTCGCTGATGTACAAGCAAGCACTGAAACAAGGATGAATCATATCGGAGGGCAGATCAGTGAGGTTCGCCAGAGTATCGCCGAGTGTAAAGAAGAATGCAAAAGTCTCAGTGAGACGCAGAAGAGTTTTTCCAGACAAGTTGTAAATGAACTGCGTATCCTAGGGGATCAGAAAGAGAATGTCTTGCAAGTATGTGCACTAAGATATGTCAAGGCGCCGAAGGTGACGCTTGTAGGAAGTGAACGTATGGACTTGCAGTACATTCACTTCATTCAAACAGCAAAGACATGTTCAGTGATTGGGATTTCTATACTAGACCTGTCAGATGGCCGAAAATCTAAGTGTGTCTTGTATGAACAGATATTTCACGGTAGGGGTCTGCCCGGTGTTCCACTGAATGAAAAGATTTCGGCACAGGTGCCGAAGATGAATGGTTTTCACGGAATGCGTTCCATGACGACGCATGTTCAAAAAGCAGCATGCCGCAACATAAGCGTGAAGTATTTTCATTTCAAGGTTGGAAAAATAAGAGCTCAATGCCGTGATTTCGCCCTTCTGAGGTTGAGAGGGAACGATGGTGTGAAAATCGTTTCCAGGCGATTAAAGTCAACTCATAACCAGCAGACTTATGCTTTCTCGATGGAATTGACACTGATGTGAGTTTAAAGATACCTTGTTGTTTGTATTGGTGGTAAATATGGCCCTTAATTAAGACTTAAGCAGGTAGTATAGTGGATTTAAGTACAATAGTCTATTCTGTAAACGGTAGTTTTGTAAGAAAATCGTGTACACACATTGAAGATGAATGCATGAGTTCTGATGAAGAAGTAATGAGAGTCACGTAAGTTTTGCTGACCTGACTGACTTCGCTACCGCTGTTAAATACTGAAAAAAAAAGATCGGAATATAAAAGTTGGGATAAAGAAGAAGTAATGTCTTGATAGGCTACGAAGACGCTACATCCTGTAAAATAACCTCGCTTGTAAATAATGCGCTTCAAGTGGCGTGGGAATGAAAATCAAAAGTGTTCATCTGCATGAAAGAGAATAATCTAGCGGCCAAATTCATAATTAAATATGACGATAAGGTTGTGAACGAAATGTTGCTCGCGGGAGTAACCAATACACATAAGATGGTTCTTTTCAATGAAAAGAGAACTTCCTTTTTTGTTTACATAGTGTGTCGGAGAGAGGTACGGCGTCAGAAAGGCGTGCAGATAGGCTGAAGTGGGAACTGAGTGTCTACAGCTGTCTTCTAATGTGGCAAATAAGTCCACCTCATTAAGCTGGGCAGCTCAATCCCTGGAATAGCCAAAAAGCGGCAGAAGTGGATTGTTGCTTTAAAGGAATAAAGAACAGCCTCTCGCAGAAATGCACACAATGGATGGCGTGATTTAGTCATAGGTGCAGTATCCACAACGGTGACCGGTAAACTAAGAAAAGGAAGTTATCAATTGTTAAAATTCATGATTATTCCATGTTCCTGAAGTTCTGGTAATTACGCCCGCGAAGATGTAAAGAAAAATATGAAAGGCCGCATAGATGAGTAAAATGTCCCACTACACGCACTTAATATTGTTTTTCCAGTATGTCCGGTTCAAAAAGGACTGGTGATATACTGAGGTAGCGTAATGTTAAAACAAGCAAAATTATAGCAGTGACAAAAGTTAAGTAGACTACTGAGGATTTGGAATGCCGAGAAGAAACAGGAGAAAGTAGCTTGTTGCGAATCTGTGAATATCAGCTGGGGCGGATGTTGTCCCTGACAGCAGGGGGTCAGCAGTGCTTGTGTGAATTTCTCGGAATAGGGGAACCAGCAGGTAGACTAATCCCCTTGTGATTTGAGTGGAGTTAGAGCTCGGCAGGTGTGTGTCCTTGACTTTGTTCTGGGTGAACGAACGGGGTGAGATGACTATTTGTTTGTGAAGAGGCAACTACCTTCGCATATTAATGCTTGTTTGAAGCTTTGTCTTTAATACTGTTGTATGGTAAATAGATGAGTCGTGTTAGTAAATGCTGTTAGATTCGAAGTATGTGTACGAATGTTGTGATTTGTACATCATCTGTCTTATGTGTAATTGTTTTGTTAGCATGAGTTTTGTTACTCTTTTACGCTGTGTATATATTAGAGGACATTGATTAATATTATTCCCCTATAGTCTGATGTAATTATGTTCTAAGAAACTGGAGCATTAAGTTTAGATTTTATGTGATTAGTGGCACTGGCTGATATCGCCACGTGTTTTCATCTGTAATTGTATTATGTGTGAAGGTGTATGTGAATTATGGAGGGTTATCTTTTATCCTGTATAGGAGATTTTGGTTTTGGAAATTTTAAGATCCAGGTTCTCAACTGATATTTTGGAATAGTAGAAAATGCATAGATTATAGGTTAAGAACAATAGGTACTGAAAGACTTCAGCTGTGTAGACAAAGAGTTGTGGAGGGACAACCTCACGTAAAAATTTTCATAGTTTCTTATTTTTGATGGACCTGTAACGCTTAAAGACATTCCATTGTGAATCTATAGTAAGCGCTTATATCACACCATGATGAGTACTGTGAACCATTGTTTTTTTTATTTTTAGTGTTGTATATTTTTTTATGTTATGTGTATAATGTATTATGTATAATGATAGATTAAGGCTGGACCCTACTGTTATGTGGATGGTACATTTTGGATGGCTGATGCATTGGGGAGTTTTGCACACGAAGCGAGTTGTATTGTAAACATTCACAGTTTGGCGCCTTTAACGTGTCCTCACATGACATTTCCGCAGGGGAATTTTGATTGAAAATGGGTGAAGGTTGTAAAAATCGTATGAAATTGTAAGTTTGCGGGGTTTTATGGGTTTGCAAATCAAGGGTATTGCTATCAAGAGGGCAGGAACTGAACTGAGAATTAAGTTGCAGAGAAGACTTTATAAGCAAATTTAAATTCCATGTAATTTAAATTTAGGTGGGTTGGTCGGCAAGCTGTAATAAGTCGCGTTTCCAAGGCGACGCAGTGTGGACAGATAAAGCGAGGGCTATTTTTCGGCTAGCGGAAGCCGCGAGCCGGTTCGTAAAGCCACCCGCTGCGCTGTTGCGAATAACAACAGGGACAGCCAACCTACAGACAATAGTGACCCGCCACTCGGATGTTCTTGTATGCTGTTACATGGAATGCTGCTCGGAGGTGGAGTGGAGACGAGACACTTCTGGACTGTATGTCGTGGTGAGAGGAGGGACTGCGAGACCACCGCCATCCTCCGTGGGCCCGAGGTTCATTTCCCGTCGCCGGCAGTGAACAGTGCGCGGACACGGTAATGTGAGACTTAGTGCAACATATCAAGAGCCCGGAAAATACCCCTGAGAAGCTACCCTGATTAGCTGGATACTTGTTTAAAATATTCAAATTTCACATGTCAAAGTTGGATGTCTTTTAATTTGTATAATAAATTCATGTCTTTTGTTACCCATCTTTCATATTCTTGTAACCCCTGAGGCATGTCATGTGCGAGGCTTAATATTGATATATTGATAGAGAAAGATAGAAAAGTTTCAATTGCTGACGCCATACAGGGTGTCTAAAAGGTAGAGCCACCCCCACCTAAAGAGATTATTACATGCTGTAAACACAAGGTCAAATTCGAGTTGTAATATTACCAATAATTGCAACAAAAAACAAATGTATACACTGCAGTTTTATTTTTTAAAATTAAATTGAGTTAGTTATTCTGACTTTAGGAGGGACAACAGTAATTTTTTTAGTCTACATTTTATTGGCAAGTCTTAGAACCCAACATTTTGAGACTCAGGTAGTCTCAAGTGGTTTTTTTTTTTTTTTCTTCACTTGTGGAAAGCCGGTTAGGGAGCCCAATAATGGGTTTATCGTCTTCATTAGGTGAAGGCTTTTCAACCACTCATTTGGATCGTGAATCACGGTATGCTTGAGGGTGTTGGGTATGCTCGAGTAAGGTAGAGATTTCAGTTACTTCAGTGCGTTACCAATGTCCCTAAAACGTGGCTAGTAATTTTCTCTTAAGTTTTTTCCCCTCGTAGAGCAACTGCAATGCATCATCCCGGCATTCACCTGGAGTGATTTCGGGACACCATGCAAAACCAAAATCTGGATGACCGTATTGGGATTTGAATAAGCTTTCTCCAGAGTGCGAGACCCGAACGTTACCGTTCACCCACCGAGCTAGGTTTGCAGTTTCTAGAATCAACCTAAAAGTTTGTATACGTTGATATTATTCCTTATGGACTCGGAACACTGCCTGTTTAGTATCATCAGGTTTTTTGAATTGTGTTAATTTGTATAAAATGTCATCATATTTGTATTTCTTCGTAATTACTCGTCTGCTGATTATAATTTTTGGGACTTCATTGGGAATTCTGGTGAGTTGTATTCTGGCAAAAACATCATTCATCCTGAAAACCATTCACTTATTTTTTTTTAAAAAAAGTGCGAAAAGAGGGTAATGAAAATATTAAGAGCAGTAACAGGAAAACCACTGAAGCATAGGATATGCAATAAGAACACAAGAACTCTAAGTAAAAAAATATGCAGATTGTTAAAAGAAAACCGTAATATCGGAACGGATACAGCTACAGAATGTATTAAGAATAAATGTTTGATAAAGCAAGAGACAATATTTATGGCAGTAGAAAGAGAGAATAAGGATGCCTGTTAATACGCTGAAATGAGGGTTTTACGACAACTTCCCTTGTAAGAAGAACAAAATGTGTGACTGTGGTATCTGGTAGAAATCACAATTTTATGTATATATAAACGTAGTTTCAATATAGTGTTCGACGAACGAGAATGGAGATCATTAAGGTAAGATTAAAAGTACTGCAGTCCTGCCTCTTGTGCGGCTAGAGATGTTGCCATCACTAAATACACTAAATGTATCAAATTAGCAGAGTAAAAGTTTATCTCAAGCCAACTGGTGCTTATGGTAAAGGTTGGTGAATACCAGGAATACATTTTAGGTACTTCTTTTGCTTATACTTTTACAACTCGTCTATGATTAGAGGCGGCAGTGATTTGGGGAAACCATGGAAAACTCAAATCTGGATGCCCGGACGGGGATTCGAACCCGCGTCATAGCGAATGCGAAGCCAGAGCGTTACCACTCACCTTCCACGCTCGGTGGTAGGCTACTTGCCGATTCTAGATCTTTTTCATTTTTACTGATTTCAATGGAGGGGGAAGAACAGGTACGAAGTTCCTAATTCGCCAATCATGACCTTTGAGAAAATAATAATCATGGGAAGGGGGAGCGGGTTAGAACAAAACAACAGCTGAATTTGGATATCTCGGATACTATATGTACTCAACACCCCCTACCCTCTTGGTGACCCGTGGACAGGAGTGGCTCTATTTGATGACGACACCGCTTTCTGGGTCACCAGAATGAGGCAAAAATCAGCCGTTGTTCAACTGCAGAAAATCCTCAAAGCCTTTTGTGACTGGTGCAACAAATGGCGCATCCAAATAAACGCGGAAAAAACGCAGGTCATCCCCTTCCGCGGTAGAGGCTGCCACGCCTGCGTGTGAATGGAAGGGAAATAGGCTATGCGAGAAGAGCTAAATACCTAGGCGTAACATTCGACCCCAACCTCACCCTCCAAAGCCACTATACCACAGTACACAAGCAAGGCAGATTAAGACTAAAAGGAGGGAGAAGCCATGGCAGTAACACAAACACATTACTGACACTTTACAAGACACTAATACGGCCGTATCTTACATATGCACATGTACTAATGCACAAAGCCTCCAGCAACTGTATGCTCCAACTACAGCACTGGGCTTTACGTTTTGCGCTGCGAGCTGACAGGAGGACGCGGATCGTGACAATGCACACCCAAACAAAAGTACAACCTTTGGAAGAGTACGTACGGGGACTAAACAGGAAATACTTCCACACAGCTCAAAACAGACCATTCTCCAGACAACTGACGGATAAACTGAACGACATGGACAACCAACAATACAACTACACATTAAAGGTACTACGAGACTCCTAAAAAAGGCACCCTACACATACGGAAACTAGTAACCGCTATAACGTCACCAAGCCCAAAATACAATAGTAACCAACTGTAAAAAAAACACACTAAATGTCCCACCAACACACAAAGGCAGCTAAACGAAATTCAACCGCGAGACGACACGACACAACAAACATAACATAACATTATATGACTACTGCCCCTCTTCCGGCACTAGGCAAGCCTCTTCGCTGGTCTTGGGTGCGTGTTTGCCGACGGAGTCTAACAAACGAAAGAAAAAACAACCGAGGCTGAAGACCAGCATACGGCAAACCAGCCAGTCAGAAGGGCCTAGCCCGCCTGACAAATGACACTAATGATGATGATGATGATATCTCGGATATGGAAAGGTGATTCAACTGGATTCGCTAGACTGTGAATGCTTACAAGTGATCATTCGACCTCTTGTTCCACAACTATCACATCTTCTCATCTCTAAGGTGGCCTGAGTAAAGTGTTTCTCTCCATACGACAGCAAAGAACAGCAACAACTTCATCCGCAAATAATATCTCTAATTTAATTTATATTTGCAATTTTTAATTTCAGATTCATGATAACGACCCAGCGGAAACCAAGGAATGGTTGGCTGAGAGGAGTAGAGGTGTGTATACGGAATGAAGGAGAGGATTAGATGAAGGTGGTGACTGGTGACAGAGAGATGGTGGGAAGAAAGAAGAAAATGGAGAGGTTTATGCACAAAGCAGAGTCAACCAGTCTCTGGGAACTGATAATGATGATTAATTTTTAACTTGGGGTGGATGCCGTGTGATGATTAACTTCATTATCCGCTGACCCATAATTTTTGGTTGACACATGACCCCATGACACATTTCTTGGGAAATTTAACTGGAGTAATATCCCCTTTCTCAGCGATGTAAGTGTATAGATATGTACGGCTAATGTGATGTCTTATGCTCAGTGTGATGTTCTGTTTTCATCATGAGTGAATGAAAGATGAAGGAAGGAAGATGGTGAACCCAAGTCCCGGCCCATTCAGATCTACTGCTCCCAAAGATACTAAGGGGCTGTTAAATCCAGATAGCTAAACCTTTATATACATGTCATTTACTGCCTATAGCATCCAATGCGTAGAACAATGGAGACGGAATGACTTGCACACCTAGTAGTAATGGGGTTAACCTTCTCCGTGATGAAAGTCCAGATCAATTTCTAATCAGCTATTAGTGTCTTTGGTTCAGTGAGAAGTGCAAGTTGTGCCTTAAGCCCGACATGTGTTACAAGGCCGGCTGATGGTCTCTGTGACAATGGAGACGAGTGTGGTGGGCGTCCAGCTCATTGTCTCGGTCGTAATGTCAAGGTCGCTGGAGGCGCGACACTCGCTCGACCATACGACACTCACAATCTACTTTGCAGATTACAATTTGCATTGTTAGTGGCGCTTACAGTATACCAATTGTCTGCCAAATGAGCGCAAAAAAAAAAAAAAGATGTGTACTGACATGACTTCGAAACACATAACACCCAACGGCAAAATACCGGGCTATAAAAAAAAAAAAAGAACAGATTTTCCATTCTTATTTCTCACCAATTAAGAAAAATAGAAATGCGTGGAATGTTCGAAGTTAATATCTTTCGCCTATTAGTTCCATTCGCTTCCGCCAGTGTCGTTGTTATCTTCTTACGTGGAAATGATTACCCCACAGGAGGAGTCGTTTTGTGTGCTACATTATGTAAGGACTGACTCCATTATCGGCATGTAGCGTGCTTTCCGTCTCAAGTTCAATAAAGTGCCACCATGTCAAAATTAGATTTACGATCGGCATAAGAAATTCGAAGAAGATGGGTGGATATGAAAAGGGAAAAGTATTGGTCTATCTCGAACGTCAAATGAAGATGTTGAGCGTATCCGGACTGGTTTCGTACGGAGCCGTCGGAAATTCACTAAACCTAAACAGACGTGTAGTGAACTTGGAATTCCGCAAACAACGGTTTAGTCGGTTTAGCATGTTCTTAAGAAACCTGTGCATATGGAGGCGTATATGATAGAGTTACTTCAGGCATTGCACGGCAATTCTTGAGGATTTGGAAGACGACACGTTTTCTGAAAGACTACGTTTTTAGGATGAAGTAACGATTCATCTCTCTGGTACAGTTAATCTAAAAAATCCCAGAATTTTGGGTTCTGATAACCCTTGCTTTGTCATCGAACATGAAAGGGACTCACCGAAATTTAATGTGTTTTGCACTATTACTACGGGAAAGACTATGGAGAAAACTGTAACTGGAATATCATATATATAAATACTTCTGAACTGGTTGTATCCCCTACTTCAAGAAGACGGTAATTATATTATTTTTATGCAAGAGCGTGCTCTTCCTCAGTTTCGGTATGAGGTACGAAACTATCTGCATGAAACAATTCCAGAACGATGGAGTGGAAGAGGTGGGAGAGAAGATCTTGTTCATCGTCTGTCACCAGATCATACCCCAGTACGTAAAAGGTAAAGTGTATGTGCCATTTATGCCCACAAATCTTCAGCTCAGAAGAAGAATTGTTTCAGTTGTAAATACGATAACTACGGAGAAATTAATGCGCATATGGCAATAAATAGACTATCGTTTTGATATTTGTCGTGCAACAAATGGTGGCCATGTCGAATCTATACAGCAAAACCTTGTACCTTCTTCAATCCAGAGATGTGGGATACGTGTCCGTCCCTTCTTTAGTTTGAAATAAATAAAAATGCAAACTCTGTTCCTTCTTAATAGTAACCCTGAATTATGATACTATACGTACAGTAAATACATGAAACTACATAAGTAGTATCACAGTGCGTAGTTCCCGACGGTGAGCGTTCATCACTTACCGAGGTGAGGTCCGGGGTACCCCAGGGAAGCGTAATAGGGACTCTGTTGTTTCTCATATACACTAATGATTTGTGCGACATAATAAGGGGGATGAAAATATTATTTGCTGATGATGCTATTATTTATCGCGAAATTAAAACCAGAACGACTGCGCTTTGTTACAAGATGATATTATGATAATAATTATGTTGTTTAAAGACCGGCAGTTGGAGTTAAACGCTAAAAAGTGCCAAGTCATGCGTGGAAGTAAAATGGTGACACCATTTAGCTCTGAATATACAATTAATGGTACTGTCCTTAGAATGGTAGATTCCGCTAAATTTTTAGGGGTAACAATTCGTAATAATTTGTCATGGAATGAGCATATCGAGAACGTAATTGGGAAATCAGATCGTATGTTCCGATTTCTAGGTCGTAAATTAAAACAGTGCATTCCGGAAGTTAAATCGATTGCATACAAGTCACTAGTGCGTCCTCACTTAGAATATTGTTGTTCTGTATGGGTTCCCCATCAAATGGGTGAAGGCGTTAGAGAAGGTCCAAAGAAGAGCCGCCCGATTCATGACAGGTATATATAGTTGGAGGGAAAGCGAAAGTGCGATGTTGAAGGGGTTAGATTGGGAAGACCTGGAACACCGAAGGCGTTGCTCTCGACAGAAGCTAAACTCGACTTACGTATTTCGGAATGACAGCAAACATATATTGCTACCAGCAACATTCATATCTCGGAATGACCGCGAAAATAAGATAAGAGAAATCAGGGCCAGAACCGATTCATTTCTGTACTCATTTTTCCCACGAGCGATTAGGGAATGGAATAGAAAGGATTTACCGGGCGAGTAAACTTATAATCCGACAGGAGTTACTTTCGATAAAGCACTCCAGCCATCCTGATCTGGGTTTTCCATGGTTTTTCCGGATCACTCCAGGCGAATGCTGGGTGGTTCCTCACTTAAGCCCATGGGCGCTTCCTACCATATCCCGTATATCCCTTCCAAACCATTACCCTTTCTGATAGGTGCAATGCACCCTCCGCCACACACTTTTAGTGAATCACGGAGTAATAATAATAATAATATATCTATCCTTTGCTTTAAAGAAGGTCAGAATAAAATATAAAATACATAATAATTCACGGAACAGCTCTGAAAAAATTCTGAATTAAGAAATACGTAACATTTCGTTCGCAGTAAGATGAGGATAAAAACTTCGTGTTTTCGCAGCTGACAATCCGAGATCGACTCGTGAAAAAACAGAAAATAAAAGATCGTTGAGATATTTTGGTCTGTCAGTTAGAAGTATACGATTTAATATAAGGATTCTATTTCCCCTTCGTAGTTACTATGCCTTATGTACAACTATCTATATTTCGAGTCAATTATTTTAATTTATGTGCAGTAGTACTTCATATTCCTCAACAAAACTACTACACACAGTGTATATTATCTCTAGTTATGATTTAAATACTTTCACATCACTCTTATTTCCTTTTTCGTATTCACACACTTATGCTAGAACATTTTATGTAAATTGCGAGGTACTTTGAGAGTAAAATAAACTTCATTTAACGTTTCTCAAATGAATGAATTCCGTCCCTTAAAGTACATCCTGGGATATTTGATAAATCACCATCTACGGTTGCCATAAGCTCTATATTTGAGTCGAATCATTTTACTGTTACGCGATTTTTTTTTTATTCTATTCGAATTATTTCTTCATAAATTGTGGTTCTGAAAAGTTAAATAAAATTTTGTTAATAAAATAATTATATTACAAGTAGGGAATATTGAACGCTCGTCAATTGATAGTAAAAACTTGTTGGCAGATTTGATTTCTTCCTCCAGATGTTGAATAATACGCGATTTTCCAGTTTTATTTTCGGGTATAGTGACATACTGTTCCTATGCTTATCTTCCGGGTCTAAAGTGTTTTTTCTAATGTATACGTGGTTGTGATACTTTTTTGAGCTGGGAGGATGAATTAAGGAAATCTTAAAATACTGGATGGTACCTGCCGCCAGCCGGATTCATTCGAGTAAGCTTCACATTAGTTCGAGCATTGCTTTCAGTAACGACGAATATTTACTAACAAATGAACACGGAAAAAGTATTTAGTGATAATAACATAGAGGGAAACATACCCTAAAGAAATTCATCAGTTTCAGTTTGCGTATCTTACAACGTAATTATTCGAACTGCAGGACAATCATCGATATAGTGTTATAAGCTACAACTGATGTCTTAAAGAACGTTCGCGGTATGAAAGCTTTAAACTTTGAGCTTCCACAAAAAATATGATAATAAGTGAATATTATTAATTAGGGAGCGTGCATAAGCCACGTAGCTCCATTTTGGCCTCCTGTGAACCTCCCCCCCCCCACGTAGCCCTAAGTAGCTTTTGCCAGTACCGCCCCCCCCCCTTTTCATGTAGCACGTAGCTTTTTTCCCTTTTGATTCCAGAAGACATTTTGTACCATTTTCTCTCTTGTCAGACTATTGTAAATTACATACTTACATACGGACATAATTAACTGAGGGAAATAAATATTCACATGCTGTTGTGAGTTCTGTTCCTCATTTTAACCCCTCCCCCCCCGGACAGAGCCACGTAGTTTGTGCACGCTCCCTTAGTACCAAAGACACGTTATCTACCAAAATTTAGGCTACGTATTAAATAATTGTAAACATAAAACATTCTTAATTATTTTTTTAAAAATCACAAATTAGTTTGTTGCTTCTAATCCATTCGAATTCATCACTGATAAGAAAATTCGTTGGAAAATTTTCGTACTTTATCACATGATGTGAGTAATATTTCTCAGCACTTAAACTAAAAAATTAAATTGCTGTTCTAAACCTCATCAAAACGACTTATACGACGTGTCAAGTTCAGTATAGGAGGAATGTTACATGCAAATGAACACAGACCCCGAGTGACAACCCGCTGCAACTGAAAGTAATGATTGATATTAGAGCCCGCCTTACAGAACCGGAAATCGTGTGACTTTGAATCATTCGTAGCAATTTAGCTGCCAAGAGCAATTTGGGAGACGTCCATCTCAGCAGATTCCATCATCGACATCGTGTGACTCGACCACCCGTAGGTGTGTAAATAACCAGTCTTTTCCTTCAATCAGCTCCAAACCTGTTTAGAGAAACATCAGAATGAAAAAACGATCCTACCTTTTGCTAAAATACAGATTACGCATGAAATAAAAATCAATATTTTGTTACGTTTGTTTCATTTATTGGGGCTTTGGGATGTTGAATTTGATTTCATTGTTCAAGTAACAAAGTTTTCTTTTGGCTTTGTTGTCGTCATCGAATTAGGAAACTTTTTGTAGTTAACCCCGTTAATTCTGAACCCAAAAGATCACAATAATCACGGAATTTTAAAATTTCAAAAATGTTGTAAAGCGAAATGACCTTTTACCTTCACCAGGGATCTGTTTTACTTCTTGCCATATATCTATTTTTTCGCTAATATATTGAAAAATTTTTCTAATTACTTTCTAGATTTAAGTTTCTTCAATTTTTTTACTGCTGAAGTTAATATAAAATCTATGTCAGCGAAAGCAATTGTCAAAGATCACAGTCAATTGAAGTATTCTCTGCAAGATGATCTAAGGCCATCAACACAAAATTTATAATTACTCGTTCTTAACTTCTAAACACCTTGGAGTATGTTCGAGTAATCCCTGAAAATTATTCAGCCAATGGAAACAAACAAAATAATGTAAAGAGTTCTTATTTATATGAACAGACTTATTCTGACATCCATTAATTTCCGTGGGAGGTACGGTATTTCATGTATATATATATATATATATATATATTAATTATGGCTTTACGCCTCGTCTACGTCGAGGTCTTTAGAGGCGGGAGATGACTGGGGCAAGGCACTGAAAGGAATTCGGCCATGGCCTTTTGAAGGAAGCATCCCGGCATTCGCCTGGAGTGATTTGGGGAAACCGTGGAAAACCCAAATCTGGATGCCCGGACGAGGATTCAAACCGGCGTTCTCCAGAATGCGAGGGCAGAACGTTAACCGTTCACCCACCATGCACGGTTCTATGGATTGTGTTAAGAACAAATTTCATATGCGTTAATGAGACGGTAAATGGTTTCAATTTTCCCGTCATCGTGTTACAGCCTAACCTTGTAATATTTTTCGTTTGAAGATACTGGAAACTGAATGTGGCATCCGAATCAAGGATAATTTTAGAGTACTTGAACACAGTAAGGATTTGTGATGTCAGTTTTGGAAACCATTCGGATTCGAACCAGGCTGCCAACATCAGACCTACATTTGGACCGCATGGAAGAGACGAGCATAAATACCATCCATTATGCCTGGGAGTTATATTGGATTGAGCCCAAGCCTTTAAACAGCATTGAAGAAAATGTGAAGACATGTGTAAAGGTTGTATGGAAACTGGCTGGTACGTGAACGCGAGCACGTATACAAGCTCTTTGAGGAACAGACATTGGATTGGCATTCTCTGCCTGTTTCGGTGATGTTCATGCAGTCAATGTCATCATTCAGCTCAACACTGCTGTGAGAATAGTGAACAACTTCTTTAGGCTCACCCCAATGTCATGGCTTTTATTAGTTTCACACATTCCTCCACGACATCAATAAAATCAGTACTGCTTTAAAGATCATCTTTGTAGACGCCTAAAATCAAAGAGTCCTGCATACGAAGTTGGGGAGAAGAATCTTTGAATTGTCATCAGAGTGGAGGAAGGAGTAGGAAGCCTTTATATCACGTAACTGAGATTTATTTAGAGTCCCTACAGCTTGCGATCAACCTAGGCGACTTTGGTACCAGCTTAACAGGTTCCATACAGTGCACAGAGTGTGTGACCCAACAGCAAATAAATAATGATGAGCGTTTAGAGTTTGGATTCTTTTAACCAAATTTAATGTACTGCCTAAACAGAAGTCTACCCGGAGGTATGATCCATCATCATTAACCTGGATCGACTACCAGAAGACGAATTGAATCCCTGACATTACCATATAATGAATATTTTATATTTCTGTACATTTTAGGACAAATATCTGCTGTAAAATGTAATTTACTTTATTAAAATTTGTTGAACCTGGAGACTGGACGAGACCACGATAACTCGGAAACCTTCGGCTAGTCCGATGATACCCGAACTCTCAGTTATACTAACCAAAAAATTTCAAATCTGTAGCTGCATTGACTTTAAAGGAGTGTAAATTTCAAACAGATAACTCAATTTGATTTCCACTTAAATTGTTAAAAGAAAGTGTAACTGCGTTACTAGCAATTGTCTGTTGTGCGCAGAGATAAAAATTATGATGTGGCGTAGAGTAATAAAAAAATTGTAAAGTGATATTCGTTTAGATTTATACGTTCATTTTTGTTTATTTACTACGAGAATAGATGCAGAAATTCATTTTTTTTTTTTTTTTTTTTTTTGTAACTGCTTTACGTCTCTTTTTAACATCGAGGTCTTTAGAGACGGGAAAGGATGGGGGGCAAGGATGGGGGCAAGGAATGGGAAGGAATTCGGCCATGGCCTTTTGAAGGAAGCATCCCGGCATTTGCCTGGAGTGATTTGGGGAAACCATGGAAAACCCAAATCTGGATGCCCGGACGGGGATTCGAACTGCCGTCCTCCCGAATGCGAGGCGAGAACGCTAACCGTTACACCGCCCCGCTCGGTGAAATTCATGTAAGGAGAAAAGCATCCTATATTTACGCTGCATTCTCTGCAGCAGTAACAGTAACCAACATAACCTATTTTTTTTTTTTTTTTTTTGACAGAAGATAACAAAAAGCGAAGTTTATTAAAACTCAGAGAAAGTTCACACGATAGGCAAGTAATCATGAAATATACCAATCAAATAAATTATATTCATTTCTTAAATTATACTTTACTTGGAAACTACTAAAAGCAATAAACATTTACGTCATTCAAAATCAAATGCAGTTATTTAAAAAAATCCTAACCAAAAAATCCAAGAATCTAATCAGAGAAAGTTTACTCACATCACGAAAAATATTAATAAAAAATGACTAATCGCATTTTGTTTTTCTTTAGAAAACTTTCCAGTACAAATTCCTAATACAACCATAGATGTTCCCCTTCATTTTTGACGTGCTTTTACACTAGTACGATAACAAAAATAATCAGACACCCAGGAAAAAAATCGTAAATACACACCACTCTTGGTATTTTGTTAAAACTTGACTAAATTTATTTTTCGAAGTCATTAAGTAAATGCTTATTTTTTAAAGTAGGCCTTGATTTCTGTTTTCATCGTATGGATATGGAGATTACTGTCATCATCTTGTTCACTACTGTTTCTATCCAACGATCACAGCTGTTCGGTAACCAGATACAACATAGCAATAGCAGTTTATCAAATATTTGTGTGCTGCTATTACACCAACAAATATTACAAATTTTTAATTATTTTTGCGATGAAGTTATTATAATTTGATCTTAATGTTGCCAATTTCAGTTGTCTATGTCTTTACATAAGGGCATATTGATATAGGTCAGCAAAGAAATATACGAATGGTCCACTGGCACGTGGATAGATTTTGCTAAAGGAACAAAACGTTTTGGGTGCGTATTCTGTTATAATCATCAGACAAGGAACGATCCTTCGAAGCCGGGAGGCGGATGTGTGTGACGTCTATTCTTGAAACACAAAAGTCGTTATAGTAAATTTTAACTACAGTATCATAGGTAGCTGTAGTTCACTGCATGTGGAACCTGAACGTATCGCTGGTTCCTGTTCCGATACTTTCGCCTTCAGAGCAAGTTTCTGGCTCCTTTTCTGGAATGGCAGGTTCGTGATTTTAATTGACTAGCCTCACATGTGTAACAGCTGTTGGAAAAAATCCACCCATACTAGCAGGTAACACGTATAAAAGAGCTAAAAAAAGTTTTTACGGTTCTAGAAACTGAAATTGTATCAGCTAGATTTCTATCATTAAATGTATAATTCTTCTACAAGCTTATACTTTATTTTATGTCTTTACTCCCGCACTATATCTCCTCTGTAACTAAAATAAAATTTACAAGAGAATATATTCTTTTAAATAATACTATTTCTCAATCAATACTGATTACATACGTAAGTATTTCCTATTCGTTTATTTTACTTTACTGTCTGTTCAACTTTCTTTCTATTTACCCATAAAGAGAGATACACATTTTAAGAGGAGGTGGGGACCCTCAGAAAGGTCCAGAATTGCATAAGAACTCATGACAGAAAAATAATGCAAAAGCCGTAGCAGAGGTAGAAGAAATGAAAGAACTCGAGGCAGGAATTAGGAGGAAAATATTTATTCCCTTTTTTTATAATTTATTTATTTGGCCTTCGGTCCTGACAACCATATGGCCAGCATCAAATGTTTATAGTTGTTTTATATACTTATCTAAGACATATGCTTATATCTTATTTTCTGTGCGTCTTATTACATTACAGGTCTCATTGTATTGCGTTTAACTTTTAAAATCTTTACATGTCAAATAGTTTTATCATAGTCAACAAACTTTGTTCCTCATTTTTGTTCTTGGTAGCTAGTATTACATGACAGAGTGGCATTCTTAGTTAATTTAACGTACAATCTTAAACAGGAGGAAAATTTGTAAAGTGAACATAATTAAAGGTGTTATCCTCCTCATCTACAGTTTTTTTTTTAACAGATTAATTAAAATAAGATAAAATGAAATTTTTTGCCTTGTCGTAGAAAATGTTGTAAAAGAGTGTCTTGGTTTAAAACTATTTTTACATAAGAGAGGGATTCTTAATTAGATTGACGTATACATTTACAAAGGAGTTGCTTAATAAAATGAACACAGTTAAAATTATTTTCCTCCTACCTTACAGCTTGTCTTTAAAACAATTATTTCTTTGGACATTTTGTAGGAGAGTATCTTAGTGTATAACTAATACATTCGTAATTTTCCCTATAGATTCTTGTCATTTTGCACTACCTGTGCTTAGTTGTTGCTTTATGATATATTTTAACAATCAAAAGCTAATATTGGCTTCACTTAAGTAACGGGATATTGCCTGATAAACATCCTGTCGCCCAGTCGTCAGCAGACCAGATACAGAGGTAGGCAGAGGTATATTAAGCTTAACAAGATTTTTGTACAGTTCGTTTTGGTGAACCCAGTATCGGCCGCATGCGAGAATGATGTGGTTAATGTCGGCGACCTCTTCTTGTTCTTCCGGGCAGAAAGGGGAATGTAAAATTTCGATTTTGAATAGATGGCTAGGATAGCACCTGTGTCCCAATCTCATATGTATGTTTGACGTTTTGTGTCTTTTTCCCAATTTGGAGGATACGAACCAGGCTTTGGATGGGATGTGGGCTCTATTCGGGAGTAATATCTTCCTCTCCCGGATTGCGTGATAGCCCATGAATCTTACAAGCGCGAAAGGACTCTTTCTTGATAATTGATGTAAAGTCGGTATGAGGAAGCTGGATGAATTGTGTCTCCACATATACTGTATTTCCTTAACTAATTGGTCGACAGTTTTGTTGTGTTGAATGCACGCATGTCACTTTATCCATAATAAGTGAATGTCTTTATTCTCTGTGGAGGCCGTATACATCAAATTTAGTATCCCTATTAAAACCTTGTTCAGACCAATCTGCCAATTTTGGGCCACAATTTTGGAATCAGATAGGATCAGAATTTTTTCATGACCTTCTTATCAGTGTTTTATGGCCTCTCTAATTGCTAATGCCTCTGCCGTATATATAGTCGTTTCACATGGTAGGCGAACCTTCTTTGACTCGTGCGAGGATGGACAGTAATAGGCATAGCCGACTCCGTCTGAGGTTTTTTGAGCCATCCGTGTAGATTTGTATAAAATCCGGCCAGGTCAGACTTAGAAAACCATCCGTCATGGAACCTGCTGAGTCACTTCCTATAATCCAATCTGGTAAGTAATATATATTTGGTTTGAATCTGAGAAGATTGTAATGAAATGAAAAGATGGGTAATAGGCCATCTTGGATAATTATCGGTATCAGATGTTTAATTTTGGTAAGACTTTGCACTAACAAGGGCTTTCTGAGACGGTTGATAATAACTCTACTGTCCAATATTTTTGTGTATTCTATGACACTCTGAATCACAGGATAATTTGTGATGGACGCACGTCTCATTATATATAGTTTGGAAAGGAGCTGGCGGCGTATGTGTAGAGGCATTTCCCTCGCCTCTACTAGCATGGCATTTCTTGGGGTGGATTTCATAGCACCAAAGCATCATCGGATAGCTCTGTGTTGAACTATGTCCAGTTTGCGTAAGGTATACTTGGAAGCATTTCCAAAAAAAGGATCTTCCATAATCGAAGATAGGTCGAATGATTGATCTATATAAGTTGAGGAGGATGGTGGGATCGGCTCCCCACCAAATGCGCGTTACGAATCTTAGAACATTAAAGTGGCGTTCTGTTGTAGCTATAATGTGGTCTATATGACCCTTCGAAGTGAGTTTGCTGTTCATATGTAAACCTAGATGTCTGACCGATGCTCGAACCGGGAAGATATATGGGCCCAAGTGTATTTCTGTCTCTCGGAATATGTTTTGTTTTCGGAGAAAATCACAACTGATGATTTCTATGGTGATATGGTTACTCCTAGTTGTAGTAACCACTTGTGCAGTTTCTTTGCGGCTTCGTTCAATCTCCAGAAATTAATCCTCTCAGAGGGAGACAATACTAATTGGGCAGACGTTCAGGAAGTTCAGCTTTAAAAAAAAAAAAAAATCTCGGGTTAGCTGCGGATAATCAGGTTCTCAACCGATTGAGTTACGACATCCATTCATGCAGATTTAACGATGTTAATTTGCATACTGCTTAGCGGCCGGGTTCAGTTTTTTCTACTAAATCTCGACGCTTTGTATATTTTACCAAGCATCAGTAGTGTAGGAGTCCCGCACACCAATGAGAAATACAGTTAACAAATGGCAAAATAGCATTGCCAAGGGCAAGCTAATCCTGAGCGCTAAGAAGAATTCCGTAGACAACTGGGTATTGTATTGAATTGAATTGACAAAAAAAAAAAAAAAACCTCTTATAGAAAACAATATAAGAGTTATGTAGTAAATGGAGTTTACTGTATATTTCGCGATATTTGTTTCAAACGGTTTATATAACTCAAAAAAAGGTCAATTCAGATTTTTTTAAAAAACAATTGGAAAAGTATTTTCAGAACATGTTTATTACGCTATTCATGAAATTTTCCATCGGATGATACGTATGATTTTTTTTTTTTTTTTTTTTTTTGTTAAAAAAAACATCATTTGCTTGGAATTGTTAATTTTATTATTTTGCGAAACTGTAAACTCCAGAAAGATAGATATGATTTGGTGTTGAATTTAGCTCGCTACTAATCACTGTTAATTTTGAAAGAATTTTCTGATGAGTAGTTTCTACTACATTTAATTTGTATAGAGGTTAATGAGATGGTATGAAATGGTTGTCCGGTATGCTTCATTGAAATTATCAATTTCTGATGTCATGATTCATTTTATTGCGGTGTTATAACGTAGTCTATATTGTCAGAGCTGTTTCCTAGCCGTGCTAAATCTTACGTTTTTATAATGTAAATGAAGGGGGAAGTTAACCAATCCAATAACTGTTTTTATCAGAAAGATATTACAGCGAAGATAAGGAGGAATACATAGTGCTGATTCAAAATAAATGACAATCGCTATGGCGTTACAACAATGGCTCTGTTTAAACGCACCGAGCCTAGAGGGTGGCTGATATCGCTCTGGCCTCGCATTCTGAAGATACAGGTTCGAATCCCCATCCTGCCATTCAGATTTTGGTTTTCCATGGTTTTCCGAAATCATTCCAGGCGAATGCCGGGATGGTTATTTCAAAAAGCTATTTCCGAATTCCTTTTCGTTGGTTGTTCCACGTTATTTGTAGCTCTAATGACCCAGACTTCAACTAGACGTGAAACCAACAATAATAATATGAGAATAATGTTTCTAACGGGTATACTGTACACGTACGTAGATATATTTAACGTATTTCAAGACTTTTCGAATTAATCAAACATTGCCGATCGTCGAAAATATTTCACAAGGCAATACTTTTAAAGATGGAGATGTAATGATAATCAAAGATCGACTCTTTAAATCTATAGCTGTATTTTGTAGCCTGATATTGTTATTCACATATCAACATCATTAAATGACTTCTTTCATATAGCTACCGTTTCTAAAATACTTTCATCTATTCTGATATTGTTTTCATCATAAGGCCAGCTGTTCTATTACCGTATATATACATGGTGATTCAAAATGATTGTCGGTGTTTCAAAAAAATCCTACACTTAGCACAATTGAGATACCAATTTGAATCTTATTTTGATGTGGAAAGAAACTCATCAAGTTTTTTTTTTTGATCAATTACAAATGTTCGATATGTGCGCTCTGTGTCACTCTGCACACATCTATGCGATAGTCCATTTCATCCCACACGCGACGCAGCATGTCATCAGAAATGTTTAGAAAAGCGGCCCTGATCCGTTCTTTCAGTTGCGGGATAGTCGCAGGTAGAGGAGTAGAGGAGTTTGTTGACATTGTGGACATAATTTTCACTAATTTATCCAGATTCTTGTTGAGAGTGTTGCCATTGGAAATACGTTTGAAATATTATACATGTAACCAGTAGCCAAATACTATTTATTATATAACTACAGGGTATACTAATTCTTACAAATGTTTTGCGGGGCATAATTCTCAAACAAGCCGCTACCTTATACATCATTTGCCCGTATTAGAACAATCATCTGTTCTTGGGAGGCCTTTGCTATTAGAGATCCAAAGAGTGATAGCCTCGTTAAGATGGAAAGATATAATTATCTAATTAGTGGGAACTGGCCCGAGGTCCATAAGCTCACCCGTGAAGGCAACGGATTTCGGAACCGGTTTGTGGTGCAGGGAAGCCGCTAGGCTCTGCCCACTTTCATTTTCTTCATATTTTCCATCAGCCAGTCTTCGGTCGGGCTTTGATACGCTTGGTCGAGAAAGGAGAACCTCGTAAACGATTGTATATGCGAATTTTATTTAAAGCATATTCATAAATCTACAAAACAGCCCAGCGTTTCCATTATCAGTTGCTCGACGGGTTTGACGCAAATTTAGACGTCTTCCTATCCCGTGCTAATATCTTCATCTCCATACACAAAGTTTCGTCAACGTCGCACTTATCTGACCCACGTACTCCTTTGGGTTTCCCTAAAACCTCAGATATATCCGATACAATTAAATCATTCGATTTGGTATTTTTCAAGGTGATTACTACCGCGCTGTTTCTTTCGATTGTGACTCTTTTTTCAGCAAAATCGATTCTTGACAGACCATTTACTCCGAACTTCGTTGTTCTAATAAATTTTTGAGTCCTTCAACAGTGTCATTTTTAAAATTCTTCAGTTCAAATTTCTTATTTACCCAATCTTAACATAATCGTTTTGAGGCGCTGTATTATGTACATACAGTTTTATAAATTTCTTTTGCTGTCTTGTCTACATAAATGACACTAAAATTAAGTTTTCTCCTTTTGGGGAAAGATGTTTTAGATAGTACTTAACTGCTTGATGTTGATATTATCCAGGATATGGATCGAATATACATATATATAGACGTGTGTGTCCCTATATTTCACTTTCCAGCCACCACCACCTACCACAGATCACTAGGGTTTGTGTGTGGTAAAAGCATGGGGTTTCTCATCGTGCACAATGTTGGCCGAGTGCCGATAGGCGTGGGGCTGTGGTAGATATGGTGGTTAAAAGTGGTTGATGTAGGGCAATATCATATTTCGATAAAAGACTTGTGGTTCCCTATATTTCTCTATCCTGCCACAACTAGATAGCACAGACCATTAGTGTTTGTGTGTGCTAGTAGCATCAAGTCTCCCATGGTGCTTTTCGGTAATTATGGGGGCGTTGGAGATATGGTGGTTGAAAGTGGTCGACCTGGGGCAGTTTCATATTTCGACCAAAGACGTGTGTGTCCCTATATTTAATTTTTCAGCCAAAACTGTCTAGCGCAGATCACTGGTGTTTGTATGTGGTAGTAGCATAGAGTCACCGATCTTGCACAACGTTGACGGAATTATGATAGCTGTAGTGGTGTGGGAGATTTGGTGGTTGAAAGTGGTCGACCAAGAATATTTTCGTATTTCGACCAAAGACACATGTGTCCGTATATTTCACTTTGCTTCCACAACTATATGTGTGGGGCAGTAGCATCGAGTCTCTCATTGTGCACTATAGTGTTTAGGTGTTGGTAACTTAGGGAGTGTGGTTGAAATGGTGGTTGAAAGTGGTTGACCTGGCGCACTTTCATATTTCGATTGAAGACGTGTGTGTCCCTATATTTCACTTCTTACTTAGAATATCCAAGCACAGACAACGGGCGTTTTCGTGTGGTAGTAGCCTGGAGTCTTACATCGTGCACTATAATGATTGCAAGTCGGTAGCTGTGAGGTTGTGATGTATATAGTGGTTGAAAGTGGTGGACCTGATATAAAAATAGACATGCGTCCCTATATTTCAATCCACAGTGTCCCAACATGCACCATTGTGGTGTCATGTCGTTAGCAATGGGGGTTGAAATTGGTCGAAGTAGGGCGTTTTCATATTCCCACTAAAGCAACGTGTGTCTCTATATTTCACTTTGCAGATCCGTAAATACCCTGCGCAAATCACTGATGTTTGTATGTGGTTCTCCATCGTGCAATATGGTGGTTACATTTCGGTAGCTGTCAATAAATTTCTTTACAATCACGAACTAAGTCGTGGGAACCAGCTAGTAGCAATAAAAATTAAAAATAAAGTTCCGTTAGTTTCTTAATAGATCTCGTATAAATTGAAGGACGTATTTCTTGCCTACCTTGATGTATAATTCAGAAATGTGGTTGTTGAAGGAGAGGAAGTTAGAGAACAGGTAGCGGAAATGAAGTTTCTGGGTAACGAGAAGAACAGATAAAGCGAGAATGAGATAGCAAGAACAGACAGCTTGAAATGAAAGAGCCAGTGCAGTAATAAATTGGAAAATTTTGTAATGCAGGTCAGAAAAATTGAGGTTATGATTGTTTGGGCATGTAAAGAGGAGGGGAAAGAACGGGATTCCAGAAAAATGTTGGACATGGATTTAAAAGGAGAAATATCACCAGACGTAAACTGAGAGGAGGATGGTTGAAAGGAGTTACAAGGATTGTAGAGAAAAAGAAAATAAGGGAGCAGGGAAACAATGGAGAAAGAAAAATGGTGGATGGAAAAGGAACGTTTGAAAGGGTTATGTCCTAAGCAGAAACAAGCAGAAATTGAAAAAAAAATGTTTTTTCGCTTATGGCTTTACGCCTTGTCGACGTCGTGGTCACTACAGGATGAAAAGGATTGGGGGCAAGGAACGGCAAGAAATTCGGCCTTGACCTTTTGCAGGAAGCATCCCGATATTTGCCTGGAGTGATTTGAGGAAACCATGAATTGAAAGAAAGTTCAAACTAAAAACGATATCGAAACTGCAAACGTAAATGGAAAATTTCACAACGATTCGTCGCTGATGATAGCTTAATGGTAGGCAAAATGCGTTAATTTACGAATTGAAGCAGCTCGAATTTTTTTCCAATAAAATAAAATAGAATGTAAAATACTAAGGAATCAGTCTGTTGGGAAACCATAGTATTCGTGGTTGGGAGGCAATGGCAATTATTTTAATTGTAAGTCTTGTCGTATTTGATTTACAGCGCGAGGAGTGGTTGGATATTCGTGAAGGTCGTTACAGAGGTAGGACGGACAGCTCCTTTCCTCCGTGCGTTGTTGTTGGCGTTCAGATGATTATATCGAGTGTTATGTTGTTCGATGAGTTCTGCTTGTATGAAGTTGCCATTATCGGAGAGGTGAAACCCGATGCCATCTCATTCAGACCAACTCTTCCGAAAGACACCGGCGTTTCTGAGATATAAGTATTCATCCGTTGAACGAATTACTAAAAACACTGTAGTATGGTAACACTACACGGTCATTGCGGACAGGTTTGAGTTTTTACCCAAGTTGTTAGTGCTTAGTTTAGTGATTAGGACTAATGCACCGCCACCTGTTCTACGCTACCTGCTAAGTACCGATGACGACAGTTTCTTCCGCCATCTGGGCTCGAGCTGGGATCAAGCACTAGAGACCGTCATAGTGCCTCTGCCCTGAGCCAAGGTGGCAAGTTCAGTAGCCTAGCAGTTTATATTTTGATACATAAAGAAGTATATCCCGGCGTGGATATTAATAAAATACACTCTAGCAACAACCCTAGTGAACGCTATATTCCGGAGATAAAATGCTCTGTCACTATCTACTGGCGAAGATTTACTATTAATTTTCTTTTCCACAGTTTCAAGAACACTGGTTATGCAAATTGACGACCTCCTTCAGAATATGGTGATACAAGAAGAAGAAAAATAAGAACTCAGCTTAGTTAAGCAACAGGAAGAAAAGTTGCCCTTCTACGATGTAAATTAATGTTGGCAAAATGCATATTCCCGTGGATTATTTGCACACGTTCAAAAGAGTACGAAATATTCAGAGGTTGTATGTGACCTGGGAAGCGATGTCTTCGACATTTACACATTAAATTGCATCTGACGCTCGTTTCGCTAACGTAAGACATTATTCAAGAAGTATTAGAAAAATATTCTTTCATATGACCATGAACCGATTCCGGGAGCCGTTTACACGGCGACAAAGCGTTGTGGTTGATTCATTGTTAATTCATTTTGACCACAGGTAGCTATGAAAATGAAAATTTTCATATCATTGTTTTTTTCCCAAAATTGTGTTGTTTTCTCTCTCTCTCTCTCTCTTTTTTTTTTTTTTTTTTTTTTTTTACTTATTTCTTTGCGCCCCATCGACAGCTAAGGTCGTTAGAGGCGGGATGGGACTGGTGACAAGGAACGGGAAGGAATTCGCCATGGCCTTTTTGAAGGAAGCATCTCGGCATTCGCCTGGAGTGATTTGGGGAAACCATGGAAAATTCAAATCTGGATGCCCGGCCGGGGATACGAACACGCGTCCTCCCGAATGCGAAGCCAGAACGTTAGCCGTTCACCTATCACGCTCGGGTTGCTTTCTCAAGAAACAAAACCTGCCCGGTGGGCTCAGTAGGTTAAGGGGTTATTGTCAGAAGTACTTTCTGTCTTAGCATTGACTTCTTGTGTTTGCGGTCTCCGTATGTGTGTATATTTTACTTCTTATATTTTTCGTTTCTGTTGAGCCCATTTCTAATCACTTTTATTTTATTTGAATTTATTATTATTATTTTTTTTTACTTTTAATTTTTTATATATATATTTAATTTTATTTAACAGTGTAACTGCTTTTCTCTCGTACTGTGCATATTTGCAGTTGGCTCATCCAGTCCACTGTCACATTACGGAAGGCAACGGGAAATCACCCCAGTTCATCTTCCCAGACGCTGCCATGGGAAGGTCAAACATCCCCTATTGTAGCCGAGCATGGCCATGGCGATCATTAGAAGAATTGAGAGTCTAGGTATAAACGCATAACAATGTTTTCGGTTGGTCACTGTTCCAAAATGTTTCACAGTTGGCAGAGATGTTCAGGTAGGTAAATGCTGACCGGGTCCAATCAATTTCTTGAGATTCGTCACTGCTGGTTCTGTCAAGATCGATTTAAACCAAAAAATTCTTTGCATAAAATCTAAATGTGACACAAAACTTAGTTTTTTGTGGGCGAAAAGTTTCTTGTGGTGACAGGTCACGACGACTGCACCAAATGTTTGGAACTCTTTAGGTCAATTTAAACCCATAACATATTGCACAGAGTCTAAAAATGACACAAAATGTATTTTTAGAGACGAAAAATCAGTTATGCGTCACGTGTCATAACCACATCACCTGAAATGATCTATTTCTAGGGTTTGACCACTGTTTGCTTCTGCTAAGGTTGGATCAAACCAAAAAATATATTGCACAGTCTAAAAGTAAGATAAATGAGTTTTTATGGTCAAAGATCTTCACCGTGTTACCTGATCTGGCATGAAATACTAACACGATATAGGTTGATCCCAATGGTCGGCTCTGCAAAATTTGAAGAATTTCTTTTGATTCTGAGGGTACTTAAAGTATTAGGGTCAAAGGTCATAACCTTGTCACCCGATCTGGCTTAATCACGAACCTGACCTGCGGTAACCCTAACGATCACCTCTGCTAAATATGAGGAATTTCTTTTGAGTTTGAGTTGACTTAAAGTATTAGGGTCAAAGCTCATTACCTTGTCACCCGATCTGGCTTAATCACGAACCTGACCTGCGGTAATCCTAAGGATTAAATCTGCAAAATATGAGGAATTTATATTGAATTTGAGTTGACTTAAAGTATTAGGGTCAAAGGTCATTACCTTGTCACCCGATCTGGCTTAATCAGAACCTGACCTGCGGTAACCCTAAGGATCACCTCTGCTAAATATGAGGAATTTCTATTGAGTTTGAGTTGAATTAAAGTATTAGGGTCAAAGGTCATAACCTTGTCACCCCATCTGGCTTAATCACGAACCTGACCTGCGGTAACCCTAAGGATCACCTCTGCAAAATATGAGGATTTTTTTTTGAGTTTGAGTTGAATTAAAGTATTAGGGTCAAAGCTCATTACCTTGTCACCCGATCTCGCTTAATCACGAACCTGACCTGCGATAACCCTAAGGATCACCTCTTCAAAATATGAGGAATTTCTGTTTAGTTTCAAGGGACATAAAACTATTATACAGAGACAGAGACGATCTACCTATAAAGTTGAAGATAGTTTATTTGCTTATTGTAGCAAAGTAGTCGCGCCAGTTTTTATGTTAGATATAGCGCTGTACCGGTAAGTTTGGCTGGCCTGAATGCGCGGCCTCTCGATATGAAAGCCAATAAGCACGCCACCGTGGTGCGCCCTCTCTGGTTGATGTTATCGGTCGGCAGCAGCTGTAGCCACCGGCAACTCCCTCTGCGAACCACTGCACTCGAGCCCCGTAACGAGCGAGGCTCCCACATCAGCCTCCCCGCTGGCAGACCAGACACTACTGTGCTCAAAGGAACTGCATCCATTAAACCAGAAGAGCTTAGGGCATCACCAACGGGAAGCAGCCGATCCAACGACCACTTATCAACGGGGAATTGCTGCCAACAGCGGGCAAACCGTGGAGTGTTCAATATATCCACAGCTATGAAACAACGAGGGTTATCACTTAACAACAAGAAAAAAAACTGTAAATATCACTGAAATATACACTGATGAGCCAAAACATTGTGACCAGCTGCTTAATAGCGGTTTGGTCAACCTTTGGAACGGAATACTGAAACGATTTGGTGTGGAAAGGATTCGACAAGTCCTTGGTAGGTTTCCGGAGGTATCTGCCACCAGATGTATACGCAAAGATCACGCAATTCCCTTAGATTACGGGCTGGTGTTTTGTCGGCAGGGAGTTGGCACCCGATAGCTTCCCAGATGTGATCTATTGGGTTGAGACCAGGCGAATTTGTTGGCCAAGGCATTAAAGTGACTTCACTGACATGCTCCAAGAATCAATGTAGCACTATTCTGGCATTGTAATACGGACAGTTATCTAGCTGGAAGATGCCATCGCTGTAGCTGAAGACATGAAGCATGAAGGATACTAGTTGATCACAGCTTTCATGGTGTCTTCTATCACTACCACAAGTCTCACGTAAGCCCAGGTGAATGTTTCCCATATCATACCGTGTCGTGGTGCGCGTTGCAAGCAGCTGTTGCCTGGAAGATGGTGTATTCGGACACGACCACCGAACTGGTGTAGCAAAGAACGTGCTTCATCCGTCCAGGCAACAAGTTTATATTGATCCAAGGTCCAATATCAATGATCTCGATTCCACAGCAATCGTAATTGAGGATATCGTTGTTTCATCATGGGAACACGTAGGTGTCATCTGCTGTGGAGCCCCATGTTCAACAATGTGTGCCGTATGGTGTGCTCCGAAACGCTTGAGCCTGCACCAG